>OW443342.2:18142500-19392500 GCA_937001555.2 Hypsopygia costalis
TTTAGCACCACCCAGGGGTCACGTGCAGGGAAACTAGGGTAAAGCCTGCGGACGTGAGTAGCATCAACCCCCAAGGAATAAGGAGTAATGATCAATCGCGCAAATTAAGCAACGGCAACAGTAATTTATCTACGAGTATGAATGGGTGTATTTAACTTGAACTTCTTCATGCTTCGGAGAGCACTTTAAGCCGTCCGTCCCGGAGCCCTACCGCGGTAGCTGGAACCGATTACCATCAAATATTTTGATACCTCGTCCGACGATGTCCGTGTTCGTCCGGCTCCTGTTGGCTGTTGCAGAATACCGGCACTGTGTGTATTACACAGCATTAATGCCGAGCGATGGCCAAATTAATATCATGACAATGTATATTGTGTTTGAAATGTTATATAATGTTATGATATATGTTATTGTGTATTTATGTTATATGTTATATTATATGTTATTCCAATTATTGTCTCATATAATGATGTTAATAAATATATTTCCTTTTTTTCTTCTTTGATTCGAAAAATAGATCTTTACGTTTAAGTTATTGACAAACATATTCAGCTTCGTCGGTAGGGCTCTATGACTTTTCCCAGTTAAGCTAAACACAGGTACCTTATATCTAAGTTTAAGTTTGATTTTGGCAATCAAAGAATGGCTCCAGCTTAGCCGGTAGGACCCCCGGTTGATGTCATTAGATAACTATCGTTAAGAGTTAAGATTTTTTCACGGGATAGTTTTAGGTGTGGAGAGTGACATTTGCTACTCTTTACCCCGGAAAAGCATATTCCTATGGGAAAAAATAGTTTAATAAAATTATGACCACGCGGGCAACGTTACAATAGGCTATTTTCCAATGTTTAAAAATTGTACAAATAAATTAACAATATCGTAAAATACACAAAACTATAAAGATCTGCAAACTTTCATTCTAATATCTTCAGTCAGACTTTTTTTAGCGTCGATCAAAGTTTGGCGGGAAAATTCATTTTAAAAGTATGAAATTATTAAAAAATAATATTTCCATTGGAGAAGCAATAAAAAATGCTATAACTTTTATTATGATACTAATTACATAAACGTAATATTTAACATAGCTTTCGTACAAATTTCTGATTTGATGCATATAAAATACAAACCTGTGACCTCATAATTCGGTAGTCTTTTGTATGGAGCGTTTTAGTTTTGTGATTTTCAAATTACCATATTTCGAGAGATTTTTGTGCTATCGAAGTAATTCTTTCACCTATGGTTATATTACGGAGACGTCCCTACATATCAAACCGAAAAAAATGTTAGTCAAATTTTAATAGCCTATTGTTTGACTGTTTATCATTCTTTTACATCGGAAGGAACTTGGATTAGATTGACATGTTTCATGACAGTTTAAGATCTGGAGAGTGACTACTTTTTATCCCGGAAAAATATCTTATTCTCATCCCATCGGGAAAAAAAAGTATATAATGACCACGCGGGCGAACCCACGGGTAACTAGTATAATAATATACTTTCACATTTTTTTTGTACCACGTCGAGTGGTAGACAAGCATACAGCCCGCCTGATGTGAAGCGATTACGTAGCCATATTAACGCTCACGACATGAAATATCGCTCGCCTGCCGCTACCCCTACTGCCAACGCCGCAACTCCTTTCTTTCTGGTGACCTCACTCACTCGCAAAAACACAACTACCCAGGGGAATTGTTATTTTGAGTTCTGTGAGGTGGAGGACTTCCCCAGTTGGGCACCTTACAAATACGCTGTACTCTGTACTCTACCTCTCTTTTATTACATATGTAAATGCTAAGGTACTTCATTGTATGCCCATTTTGGTAATAAAATGTATTTTACAAATAAAATAAATAGATAGATGTGGTTTTCCACAGTTACTTATACTGTGTGATGGTATCTAATATACGGTACTCATATATTAGATACCATCCAGAACCTCTGGGAAATTATATGCAACTGCAAATGCAGTCTAAATGGGAAATATCTCTTATTGAACACACCTGTTTACCTTTCGTTTCAATTTATATTTTCTTGTCCATAGATCGTAGTGTTGTACTACAACTTACTACTACTTGTACCTACAACTTGAAAGTGTAATACTCACGAGATTATCACTTATATTATTTTATAAGCTAAATGACGGAGACATTCACTACATTTTTTAGGGTTCCGTACCCAAAGGGTAAAACGGGATCCTATTACTGAGGCTCTGCTGTCCGTCCGTCCGTCAGTCTATCACCAGGCTGTATCTCAAGAACCGTGATAGTTAGACAGTCGAAATTTTCACAGATGATGTATTTCTGTTGCCGCTATAACAACAAATACTAAAAAACAGAATAAAATTAATATTTAAGGCGGCTCCCATACAACAAACGTGCTTTTTTTTTGCTCGTTTTTGCTCGCAAATGATAACGGTAATAGGTAGACGCTTGAAATACTCACATAATATTTAGTTACTTTAAAAACAAATAATTAAATAAACAAATATTTAAGGGGGGCTCCCATACAACAAACGAGGTTTTTTTTGCCGTTTTTATAGATAATGGTACGGAACCCTTCGTGCGCGAGTCCGACTCGCACTTGGCGGGTTTTTTATTAAAGTTCAATTTAGGTTTAATTTACACCGCCGCCGCGGAATGGATGAATGCCTCGAGAATGCGCGAGGATTCGCCGGAAGACGCGCGACCTTTTTTGGTTCAGGTCTAAGTTTATATGTTATACAATTAACATAAGGTTCATTATGCTATGTACAATTGCGTCGTAAAAAGTCGCAACCATTCCATATCGCGGCGGTGTAAATAGAGCCTTAAACGAAGAACGTATTCCAACATTTTAAAAGAGAGGTAGGGAGCATAATTGTAAGCTACCCGACTGGGGATTGTTCCTCCACCTCACAGAACACCGAAGCCAAATAACAATTCCCTTGAGGGTTGTTGTGTTTCTGCGAGTGAGTGAGGTCACCAGAAAAGAAGCAGATGCTGCGTTGGCAGCGGGGGTGGGGGCGCGCAAGTGATATATTATGTTGCGAGCGTTAATACGGTTACGGTAACCGAAGCGGTTACCGTAACCGTACGTACATCAGGCGGGCTCTATGCTAGTCTGCCACCCGACGTAGTATAAAAAAAAATGTAAGCGTTGATGATATTTGTGATATTTGTGAGTAACGCATCGGGCGGCGAGGCGGACGAATTCGCCTTGTCATCAAAAAAATCTCCTAGGTCGCGAACTATGAATATTTTAGTAGGTATCTGTCTGTTCTTTGCTGACTGATAGGATAGCTTTGTATTTTTGGTGACACATTGATGCGCGTTTATCATGTTTATGAAATCCGATACTACATAAAGATTAAAAAACTGAGAAAATGCCACAAAAGTGCCAAAACACGAATGTACAGAAGCGTTCATATATTGCACGTGTCTGTAGGCGACGTTAATCGCTACACAGCAGGCGGGTGCTATGCCTATTTCACGCTCGGCATGGTATATATAAAAATGGGTTTTGAAAAATTTTACCAATAGATTTTTTGTGTATTTTAAGATCATCAGTAAACAAAATCGTCAATAAGGTACATACATATAACGTACAGAATGAGACCTAGTGCGATGCCTAGAAATACTCCATCCATATGTTATTACATGTCCCATATTTTCAACTTGAATTCATTGACACTTTGTATTTGTATCTAAGTAGATAGAACAAGATCGTGTACAGTCTACTCGTAGAAGTGTCTTAAATGAGTATGATGCCATTAGAAAAATGTGTAAATACATTGTATTTCTTTTGTATTTGTGTCATCTCTAGCTGAACAGCTGCTACATATTATATGGCTAATCCAAAATAATATTATAACGCTCCGTGGCATAGCAATAAGCAATTCGCAATTTCCCGTATGACGTGACTCCCGCGAGCGCCGTCAAAATATACAACCCGATGCAGTGATATTCGATTTGAATAAAAACATTACCGGACGAAGAGAATAATAAATTGAACAATCTAATAATTTCCATTACCTACTATTTTCAAAAAGCTTTACAGTGATAAAGTTGATACTGTTGATTGTTGGCACTTGGTGGAACATTATTATCATAATGTTCATTGTCATTTTGGTGGTCGTCGCTGTTAATCCTGGCTACACAGGAGACACAGTGGTGGAAATGTGTGGTGGGTCCCGTAAAAAAAGTACTTGGGATGGTAAATAAGCAATTCGTGATATATCCCCATTATGTAAAACGGAGAAACAAGTGCGTATTTCATACATAACATTAGTAATATTACTTTCAGACTGTGACGGCCTATACTCGTATAAAATACAAATATTTTTGATTTTTTATAATACTCACAAACGAAACTAACTTTAAGAGAGGTAGGGCCTAGCGTATTTCTTAAGCTGCCCGACTGGGGAAGTACCTCCACCTCACAGAATACCGCAGCCAAGTAACAATTCCCTTGAGGATTGTTGTGTTCCTGCGAGTGAGTGAGGTCACCAGAAAGGAAGGAGTAGCTGGTTGGCAGCGCGCGAGCGATATTTTATGTTACGAGCGTTAATATGGCTACGGTAACCGCTTCACATCAGGTGGGCCGTATGCTTGTCTGCCATCCGACATAGTATAAAAAAAAAACGTCGGGTGTCATACACTACGGTCCGCTTGATGTGAAACAGTTACCTACTTTAGTCTAATAAACGCTCTCATCACATCGAGGATTATTTCCCTGCAATATTCTGTGAGGTAGATATATGATCTGACATAATCCCAGGAGCTCGATGACGTGTCAGTCTAATGGAACACGCAAGTTAAGAAACGTCGACCGTAGCTTGTCCATAGATGGGTTTACTTACCTCGAGCTCATCCGTGCTTCGAGACCGACGACTTAGCGTACCCTACGTTAAGTTGTCGGTTCCTGCTGTTGTCATTACATGAGACTTGGTAGGCCAAGTCATTGGCGTTTAGGCTGCTTGAAAGCACTGGTTTTCGCCAATCCGTAGTTGAGCAGCGTGGTGGAGTACGTTCAAAATCCCTTCTATTGAGTGGAAACCCGTATCCCAGCAGTGGGATGAATAAGCGTTGACGGCAACGATATATGGCGTGGTAGAAGCATGAATGCACAGCGGCCTGTAAGGGCAAGTAGGTTCTCTCCTTAGAAAGGGAACTGTCTATGGATGTCGATAAAGTCGTCGTAGCTGTCACCGCTCTAGAAATGGGTGAAGGCGTAAATCGAGGGCAGCGGAAATATATTACAGAATTTGTAGGGAGTCAAGTACTGCCTACGGCACAAAAGAATCTTAGAGCAAAATAGTCGTGCGTAATAGCCAGAGAAAAAATACTCTTTTTTTCTATGGTAATGCTTATAATATGGTAATACAACATTTCCTGTAGCCTGTCTATGCATAGGTTTATATATTTCGAGCTCCTGCGTACTTCGGAGGGCACTTAAAACGTCTATTTCGGCTTTTGTCTTTAGATAACAGTCGTAGCTAAGTTTACATTTGGGCCCGCGAGATGCTTCTTCACGCTTTATTTGAAGGATATTGTAGGAAGGCGGAAACTCATGTGCTTGGAAGGCGTTCCACATTTTTATGGTGCGACAGAGGTAGGAATTGCCAAACTATTTAATACGCGAAGAGATTTCTTTGTTAGTTTGTTATAACTTTATTGTACATGTATAAAAATAAAACAAAAAATAAAATGCATAACAAAGCAGTACAAAGGCGGACTTATCCCTTAGAGGGATCTCTTCCACTCAACCTTAAAATATAATAATAATAATAATAAGTCCGCAGGGCAGCTTGTGTGGCGAGCTGTTGTGTGAGTAGCGACACCACGGACCCGAGTCTCCAGAGAGTCGGTCAGGGCCTTCGTCTCCGGCGTGTCTTCATCGGTCGGAGTGTAAACACAAGAAGGCCCGCAGGACTCTCAGCTCTGGCTTGCCTTCATTGGCCGTCCAGAGAGGAGCCGCTAGAGCTATATGCTCCAGGGGTGGAAGTGTTAAAGGGCATCACGCCGCGAGTAACTTCGGAGAAAGCGCAGCACACCTCTCGACATCCCTGAGTCACTCACACCGGTGTTGCCCCCGGCCGTTTTCCTGGCATTTCGGGGGCCCATCCAGTGAGTGGCAAGCCACCGCCTGCCGCAAATAACTAGCAATAAAAGCAGTTATGGCAGGCGTCCGTCCCTCTTCTGTAATAGCCCGGTATTAAGTTCACCCAGACCTCATCTCCATAGCCCATTTATTTTCCATCACACTTCGCAATAGTCTCAACGCCTGCCGAGACCTGCTCATGGGTATGTCGTTCCATTGACATATCCTGGAGCGGGTCACGGCGGGCGTACAACATTACATCAAACTTCTCAAAGGGGCCTCTACGCGTTGGATCCATATCCCCGCGCACGCCTATCAAATGACCGGGCTTGACCCGTGATTGAAAAGAGATACATAATAATAATAATAAATTCTTTATTTCTTCTCTCACACAGATGTAGTGTTACATTGATATCTTAAAGCTAATACATTAGTGTATTTATCTATGTGAGAGACTGGTATCTGCACTAGGAGAACCTGTATGACAGATTACCAGCCTCTCCACTTCGGACCAGGTAGATAAGAGCGACTATGATATTTCGATATAATCTTGTGTATAGATACAAATTAATGTTAATATATTTCCTTAAGTAGCATTGCGGGTAGTGTAACATATTCTAAAATTACTTGTTATTTTTAAAAGTGCTCCTACCTCCGCTCACACGCTTATCGAGTTATACAAAAATCACAAGCGACTCTCACGGTTTTGCGGACGGCGCAAGAACTGTAACCGAGCGCACTGTGATCGCGTACCTGAGTCACACTATCTGACGGTGCAAAGATAAGCAACTCAAAGAAGTGCAATCAATCGGCTGCCTCACAGAGACAGTGACGACGGTGTGAAACGGAAATTGAGAGTTTAATGTGAAGTATTCGAACATTAAGGTAAGTCATTCAGCATGTGCAGAAAATATTCTGCATCTACTATATGACTCATCTCAATGTTCCTGACAGTAGCTAGTAAAGATCAATATAAAAATGAATAAAATTAAACGCATGTAATAACACAATAAAAATAAAGATGTCCTCAGTAATAGAGTAATACGCTATGCACGCCTGGTTCTGTGACGTAAGGGTGAAGGTCGGATAAGGGAAAATAGTCCTTCAGTTCATTTATGTCATGGAAAATAATATACTTTCATACATCACATTTAAATCCCAATTTTTATCAAACCCGGCTCAGAGTCAAGTTGAACAAATGAACTTACAAAGTGTAACTTGGTTAGCACCGCGTCGTGTACAAAGAAACATACATTTTAAATATCATCAACCGTCTTAGCGCTTGTCTCAGTAACGAACTCTAGTTAAAACTTTACTAGTGAAATAAAATGATGCTATTTATTTTCAGACTGCAGACACAGTCTACTTAAAGAGCAATACCATAGTATAAATAGAGAAGTAAGGTAACTTCATACAAACGCACCGAGAGCGGTTTGTATGTGAGCGTGCCCGTACGTATGGCCGTCGCACGCACACACCGACAACATTTATAGTTGTTTAATACTGTTTAATGGGGCCCAGTCGGGGCTGCGCCGTACGCAAAACCGCCCGCTTCCACGCAAGTTTCGCGCCTGCGCTGACGTTCGTTAATAATTTGAACTACCTACGTCGTATATACCTACGTCGTATATATACGTTAAAGATGGCTACAAAGTCGACTAGCCATAAATACATTGCAGTGTTCATAGATGAATCAATAACAATTTGTCAAATCCAGAATTATCTTTCTTCTTTTTTTTATTATTTTTAGATTTCCACACCCAAAGGGTAAAAACGGGACCTATTACTAAGACTCCGGTGTCCGTCTGACTGTCCGTCTGTCACCAGGGGCTGTAGGTATCTCATGAACCGTGATAGCTAGACAGTTAAAATTGTCACAAATGATGTATTTCTGTTGGCGCTATAACAACAAATACTAAAAACAGAATAAAATAAATATTTAAGGGAGGCGCCCATACAACAAACATGATTGTTTGTCGTTTTTGGTACGTGTAACCCTTCGTGACCGAGCCCGACTCGCACTTGGCCGGTTTTTTGTTACTTAATTTTGTATATAGAGATTGACTAAGTAATTTTGACGGTTGAATAAACTATTATTGACAATCGACAGCCCTACGTATTTGGGCTATTATCGGGGCTCGAGCCGTCCTACTTCTTTATTTTTACTATGCACAAATGCATATATATTATGTTCATTGTTTAATTTTAATAAATTATATAAATAAACACTGCAAACTAAAGTAACTAAAAGAAAACGAATCTTCAAATGAATATTATTATTTATAAAAAGAAAAGAAAAAATACCTATATACATATTATAACTAAACAGCGTCAAATTCCTCCATATCAAAAGGCGTCATACCCAGAAGGCTGGCATCATTGCCACGCTGAATGGCTTGTTTTTGTGCCTGAAATGCTTTTAATAATATGTTGTGCCAAATAAGGCCAGCTCTCTGAACACAGCATAATATAATATTATGTTATTGTACGGTCAACAACGTTATCCAAATAGAAATATGTAGATTTTTATTTTAAAAGCAGAATAAATTGCAAAGAGAAATTTTACAATTTACAGGGAGCTGAGAACTTTATCACATTTATCAGCTGATAAAAACTCACTATTTTGTAGTAGTATATAAGTCAATGTTAATTTGAATGTAGTGTCTATTACACTCATGTTTTTCCTGAAACAACGTTTTCAAAGTGCAAACATTATATGCAAATCAGTCTCCATTTGCGGAAACGCTGCATTTATTTAAATGCGTCCGGTTTTCAGTAAATACCGTTATTTCGCGACTAACAATAACTTCGTTGGTGAATATATATGAAATTGTATTTTTTTATATGAGCGGGGGACAAACGAGTATCTGGGTCACCTGATGGAAAGCTATCACCACCGCCCATGGAGATTAGCAACAAGAAAAAGCCAAGAGGTCGCCGATCCGTTGCCAGCCTACACTCCTTCCTTTCTTTCTTTCTGGTGACCTCACTCACTTGCAGAAACACAACAACACTCAAGGGAATTGTTATTTGGCAGCGGTATTCAAATATAAATATGCATATTGTAAAATTTCATTCATATCATCTTGATAATTGGCGATGTACCGCAGTGCACTTCCTACGACATTTTATGAACCACCAACGGTGGAACTGTGGAGTCAACTTCCCTCAGCGGTATTTCCGAACAAATATGACATGGGAGCCTTCAAGAACAGAGTTTGTTTCCCCTAAATGGCTGGCAAGGGATCGGTGACCCCTTAGTGTTACTAATCTCCATTGGCGGTGGTGATAGCTTTCCACCAAGCGACCCACATGCATGTTAACTCCCCTCTAATATAAAAAAAATGTAGCTGAAAATCTATCATTGTTTACCTAGTTGTATTTTCAATGAGTGACAATTATAAGAATTGCTTCAGAGTATGGGATATAAGTGGCTCACCATGATCTCCTTTGGGGTGTATGTGGCTCATCAACATCTTTGAACCAAAGCCATCTTCACCTGCACGCGGTTCACCCTGCTGACTGACAAACGAAGCTCTGGCGACAAGAGAGGTAGGGAGCGTAATTGTAAGCTACCCGACTGGGGAATGTACCTCCACCTCACAGAATACCGTAGCCAAATAACAATTCCCTTGAGGGTTTTTGTGTTCCTGCGAGTGAGTGAGGTCACCAGAAAGGAAGGAGATGGTGCATTGGCAGCGGGGGTGGCGGCGCGCGAGCGATATTTTATGTTGCCAGCGTTAATATGACTACGGTAACCGCTTCACATCAGGCGGACCGTATGCTTGTCTGCCACCCGAAGTAGTATAAAAAAACATCTTTAGAGTTAAAGTCAACCTCACCTGCAGCTGTCCTCAAAAGTATGAATACTGTCGTATCTTAATATTTACGTCAGTAAATTGGAAAAAGAACCTAAATTTTCATGGAATCGTATTTTGAGTGACAATGTCCATTTCGAGCTACCTTAGTGGTCCTTTGTTAGTTACCTTAGTGATCATTGCATGCCTTGTTGATCTACAAATGACCACTGCTTCCATGTCTAGACTCAGTTTGGTGTAGAATCTGCAGAAGCGCATTGCACTCAACGACGGCGGCGCGGTTTCTTTAGAGTGCGCTTCCACTGAAGCGGAGCTGAGCGGAGATCAGTTGTATATACAAATGTCACTTTATTACATTTGCTCAAACACCGCAATTTATGTTGTTGTTTTTTTTGTACTAAGAGGTAAGTACCTGGCGGCATACATACAGGCTTCTCAAAGCCTACATCAGGCACCACCTTTTCACACAATATTAATCTGTTAAATCTTATTTTGTAATACGAAGACTGTGTGAGATGAGAATAAAAAAAAATATTATTATTATAATATATATTTTACATCCAACCATAGCCTGTCCAATGTGCATGGATGGGTTTATTTACTCTAGCTCCTCCGTGCTTCGGAGAGCATGTTAAGCCAGTGACAATATCCGGGACCGATCCTGGCTGTTGTGACTAGATGACAGTCGTTAAGTCGAATCAATTGCCTTTAGGTGGCTTGAAAGCACTGATCTCCGCCAACTCGCAGTTGAGCTGCGTGGTGGAGTACGTTCTAAACCCCTTCGAATGAGGGGAGACTCATATACCAACAGTGGGATGAATAATGGCTGATAACGACGATATTTTCATCACTAGTGGAATACAGTGAGGTGTGGAATGTACGACAACAAAGTTTAACTCCGCACAGGGGGCCTACCGCCGAAGCTGAAGCGCATTATCATCGGAATTTTTGAATGCGAAAATGTAATTACTGCTTCGATTATTATTAATTATGTTTAGCTCAAATGAAGAAACCCTCGAGCTCTACCCACTAAGCTGAAGATCTTTGTCAATAACTTTAACCTAAGGCCAATTTTTAGAATAAAAAAAAACCTATGGTAATCGGATTCAGCTTCGGCGGTAGGCCCTCGGTTCCGATTTAGTGTAACCGCATTTTTATATTTGGCTCTCTTAGCCGCTCCTACAATACAATAACCCTTGTTACAGCGTGGCAATGGTCCGCCCTATTTCACACGATCGCTATCAATAAAAACACATAGCACATTAATAAACCTTTATCGGAATACGTTAATGGGGTCGGTCGTTCAACGGTAGAATAAGCATCTTCTTGAAGATTGATAGCTATTAAGGCTGCGTCGCTACAAAAGCGAAGAGCGCGAATAAAGCTTGATAAATACCTACCAATAGAATTGCATCGAAGAGGAATTTCTATGTCCATTGTTGGATTCTATGAGTTATTCCTACACTGCATAACTTCACACTGCTTTATGCGATCAAGCATACGTCATAGCTTCATTCATGTGGAAATTAATAAAGAATATTGTGATATTAAAAAAATAAAACCGGCCAAGTGCGAGTAGGACATGCACGAAGGGTTCAGTACCACTATCTATAAAAACGGCAAAAAATCACGTTTCTTGTATGGGAGCTCTCCTTAAATATTTGTTTTATCTTAATTTAATTATTTATTTTTAAAGTAAATAATATATCTTCGTTATCAATACCGAGCAAAAACGAGCAAAAAAAAATCACGTTTGTTGTATGGGAGATTCCTAAATACTTAATTTAGTCTGTTTTTTAGTATCTGTTGTTGATAGCGGCAATATAAATACATCATCTGTGAAAATTTCAACTGTCAAATCACGGTTCATGAGATACAGCTTGGTGACAGACGGATGGACGGACAACGGAGTCTCGGTAATAGGGCCCGTTTTACCCTTTGGGTACGGAACCCTAGAAAACACTTGTAAAAGCACTTTGACACAAGTCAAAATTTTATAAAAAGTAATTTGTTTGCTTTTGCTTTTGTTTGCTTCCTCAGAACCACATTAATGGTTTTCTGCTTGCCCCGTAGGTCCAGTTGTAGAGAATGCTTATAGCATTAAGTCCACATTTTGTACAATTGTATATAATTAGTGGTCCCTAAAGTTTTTAAATAAAATAAAATTAATAAATCTATTTCCCATTAAATTTATCTTTACACTACCTCTGGTGGTAGACAAGCATACGGCCCGCCTGGTATGATGCAGGTACTGTAATCAGGGTGTTAGTGGCTCACCACCATCTTTGAGCTAAAGCCAATCTCTCCTGAACTCCTGCACGTGGTGCACCCTGCTAAGTGACTAACGAGGCTCTGGCGAAAGAAAGGTAGGGTTAGCGTAATTGTAAGTTGCTCGAATGGGGAAGTACATCTACCTCACAGAAGACCGCAGCCAAATAACAACTCCTTTAGGGTTTTAACTCCTTCCTTCATAGTGACCTCACTCACTTGCAGGAACACGCGAGTGAGTGAGGTCACAGAAAGGAAGGAGTTGCTGTGTCAGCAGCGGGTGTGGCAGCATGCGAGCAATATATCTTATTGTGAGCGTTACTATGGCTACGGCAACCGCTTCACATCAGACGAGCCGTATGCTAGTATGTCACCAGACGTAGTATAAAGAAAAGAAAAAATATTTTGCTACGTAGGTAATCAGAATACGTAATCATAAATTCACTAAAGGGTCTGCTATATGATTTAGAAATAGTTACAATTTATTTTTACTGTTGAATTCTTTGAGAAACACGGGTTCTCAAAGAATTCAACAATAAAAATAAATTGTATAGGTATTTCTTTAAAATATAAAAATAGAAGTGTAAAATAAATATATTCGACGGTGAAAGATGGATCAGTCTGGTTATTGCAGAGTTTATTTTCTATTCTTAGCGAAGCGATCCCGACGGCTCGCGTCCTGTCATGAGCGACTGAAGTAACGTACGTAAAGTGCACCTTTTTAAAAATATTTCATGAAAGTGTATATTTTTATATTGTAGTCAAAATCTGAAAAATAGATAGATAATATTTTTATTGGGTTGCTGTTACACATTTTACTTAAAGTAAAGAAAAGACACATACTTAAACAAATGCAAACAAAGATTGGCAGATATGCAACATGTCTAAAGATGCGCATGTTGCATCGAGCAACACCAATTGGTTGGAGGCTCAGTGACAATTATTGCCCCTAGAGGCAAACCACTGCTTTTCAGCTCCCACCTTTAGGAAAATCACTGAATGGCCGAGGGGGCAAAAGGTATATCTTATGGTAGATCCGGGACGAGGTAATTCAACATTTTTCTTTCATTCTTTTACAGTTCTGGCAGCACTGCTTCGGCATAAACTACCTGTGTCAATAAGAGACAATCAATCGTTAGTCATCACACAATCCCTTGAGAGGGTTGGTGAATCTGTGCCGGTTAATTGCACCTCTTATATATGTGGCCGTGTGGTTTCCGGCAGATTAGAATAGAATCACTCCGTTTCTTCCCGTGGATGTCGTACAAGGCGACTAAGGGAAATACATTATCAAATATCGATCAGGCCTCCCCAACCCGTTTGGCCAACGTGGGGAGTGTAGGCCAAATCCTCCTTCCGTCTATGACGGACGAGAGAGGGTCGTGCTCCTGTAGTGGAGACTAAAATGGACCTGATTATGATGATGATGATCATGATGATGATATATAGACCGATTATTACCTTACAAAGTGTTAGGGAAGCCCTTTAGCAGAGGATACATAGAGCCTGATAGTGATGATTATACCCTAAATTTACAGCTAACTTCATTGATTTTGTTATTAAAGTAATAACTATAAGTGTATTCTGCTTAACTCCCCTTACAATTTCACACATTTATTTGCTATTATGATAATGTTCTTTTTAGGTTCTTTCCCTTCTGTTCTTCCCATTCATTTGCTTCATTTTACTCATTCATTTTACTGTCATTTTACGTATTCATTTTACTGTCCAGTTTTCATATTTCTCGTTGCCCGTTATTTTTTTGTATCTACTAAGGTGACAATCAAGTATACGACTAGTTAATAATGTAAGCACATTTGTTCGCCATTTTCTCAAAAACTGCTGATCCAATTTTGGTGATAAGTTTAGTATATTGACCAAGGAGCAAGCTTCATTAAAAAATTAAAGACCTTACTAGTAGCCAAATGTTATTATACTCTTGACGAATTTTTAAATGACAAATTAGATGACATATAATAAACCGTTCCGTACACTTACCGTACACGTACCGTAACAGACTGTTGCCATACCCATATAGGGTCATAATATGTAATAACTTAAAACTAACATGTATTTTAAGATCGACATGTACCTACATATTATATGCAATAAAGATATTGAGTATTGAGTATATGAAACACTAGCTTTTACATGCTTTTGAATTAAAAGGCATATTCTATCTGTATACCGAATTTCATCCTAATCAAAGAATACAAACATTCATACATCGTAACAATTTTAGGCTTAAACGTCAAGTAAATCAGTGAAATTTTCATTAAAACCGTTTAATTTGTCTTAAATAAGTATTTTTATAAGACGTCTTATAATATAAAATAAACATATTATAGTATAATATCTAAACTGGTCCGTCCTTTCAAATTACTATCTTCTTCACATGCATCATATCCCTTTTGTATTTAAGTATTAACTCATAAGGATTTCGTGACCGCTCATCGTCGTTCACTTTATTATTAGCACTCACTGTATAAAACCGCGGATCTATATAAAAGGAACAACAGAATAAAGGAAAAGAATGTAGTATAGAACGGGTGTATTTTCGAGAAAAGAAATGAGATATGTCCCCCATTATAAAAGATTGCTGCGTGGCCGCACGACCCACTCGCTTGAAATAATTTAATCCAGAATGCCAGTACTCTCTGAAAAAGGGGCAAAACGGCCCAGTTCATAAACTTGGAAATAAAATACAACTTTCAGCTTTAGTGCGATCGGCTTAAGGATACAGATTTTTGATTAATTACTAAAAATAATATACTGTATAATTTTACCCCATTTAAAGATACGAGTATATTTTATGAAACAGTCATACAGTAGACTTTTGTTTTGAATCAAGAGCTAATTATGTATATATTTTTTTTCATTTGTAACTTCGAAATAATTTATTTATTTAAACTATGTTGACCATAGAATAAGGGTACAAAAGGCGGACTTAATGCTAAGAGCATTCTCTACCAGTCAACCTTAGGGAAAAATTATATATGATACATAGACATATGCTAATTATACACATGTACATAACTATACATGGAAACGCAAATTAAAACCTAGTTTACAAATTTTCAAACTCTAACCCCTTAGGGGGTGAATATCTAAAAATCTCTTCTTCATTTGCATCATTTAACATCTGAAGTGGTTACCGCCATGACATATCGCTCACGCGCCGCCACCGACGCTGCCCTTCCTTCCTGGTGACCTCATTCACTCGCTGAAACACAACAACTCTCAAGAGAACTGGTTATTTGGCTGCGGTATTCTGTGAAGTGGAAGTACATCCCCAGTCTCAGTCCAGCCTGGGTCTCGTTTGTTAGCAGGGTGTATCACGTGCAGGTAAGGTTGGCTTTAATTAAAAAATGATGTACCGCTTATACCCCATGATATGAATGTCTACGCAATTTTACTGGCCGATATAGTTTGATATCGTCCCACAAACAGAGAACGCATTTTCATTCGTTGCCACCCCTGAGAATTACCGTCATGGCTTCCGCGGCTGCGGTATTTTGGCTGCACCGCAGTGAAATTATTTTGAAATGATACTTATAATGAAAACACCCTTTGTGAATAATTTATTCCTGAAATGGTTTTAGTTATTTGAGCGTATTTGTTGATTTCAAATGTGAGTATAGCTGGAGTTTGAAAATATCATTAATTTGCGTCCTACCTTAAACGGGATGTCAGCTGCTCAACTGGGAAAGTACCTCCACCTCACAGTAACACAACCGTCAAGGGAATTGTTATTTGACTATGGTGTTCTTTGAGGTAAAGGTATTTTCCCACACAGGCAGCTACAAAAATACTATATACCCAGTTAGGGTATAGGGTATTTTATGTAGGTATCTTTTTGCCAGAGCCTTGTTTGTCAACAGGGTTCACCACGTGCAAGTGAGGTTGGCTTTGGTTCAAAGATATTGATATGCTACTTACACCCCATGACATAAATACCTAAGCAATTTTACTGGCCGATATTGTTTGATTCTGCAAATAGAGAACAAATTTTCATTCGTTGCCACCCCTGGGAATTACTGTCATGGCTTCCGCGGCTGCGGCAGTTTGGCTGCACCGCACTGAAATTATTTTGAAATGATGCTTATAATGAAAACACCCTACGCGATCATTTGTTTCTGAAATGATTTTAGTTATTATTGCGTGTTTATAGTGTTTGAGTTTGAAAATATCATTCACTAGCTGATACGCGCAACTTCGTACGCATAAAAGATACAATGGGGGAGTTTTTGGAACTTTTTAAGAGCAACAATTGTTACATGATTGTTGCGAGTGCGTATGATAACTTATTTCTTTCAAATCCATCAAGTGGTATCAATATAGAAATTTAAACAAACGATTACAAATATGTGTTACATATGTTCAAAAGTAATTTGCGATAATAAAATTGATACATAAAACTCAAGTAATGTAATAACTTCTATATTAATAGTTTCTCATTATCCCGCACTTATCCCGCATTATCACTCATACCGCAGCTCAGTCAGGATTTTTTTAAGTTATTTGTGTGCTGATGTATGGCATGGGTGTAAGTGTCTTACCACAATCTTCAGAGATAATGCCATCCTTGCTTGCACTTGGTGCACTCTGCCGCCTTACGAAAGCGTCTCTGGCAAAAGAGAAGTAGCGTGCAGCGTATTTGTAAGCTACCCGTCTGGAGAAGTACCTCCACTTCACTGAATACCTCAGCCAAATAACAATTCCCTTAATGGACTGTTATTTTCTGAGTAGGAATGAGTAAGAGAGAGGTCATAAAGGTCAGCAAGGAAGCAGTTACTGCGTTGGTAGCGAAGATGGCAGCGAGAGCGATATTTCATGTTGCTAGAGATGTGGCTACGGTAACCGTTTCAGATAAGGCGTATACTAAATGATATGGCAACATTTTTTCATCATTCAGGGTTATCAGAATCGGTGAAGCTGAAATTTTTACCGTACAATTAGCATACTTAAGCGTAATTGCTCTTTGCATACAAATCAGGAACAAAGTAAGCAGACCTCACTATGTCTAACAAGCTAACATTAAACTTTATTACGCTGACTCCGCCGATCTAAGAAGACCGGCAATTTGTTTTATTACAATGAGGGACAGTAACCTATCGAATTTATCCGTGTTAACTAGACTAAGTAATTTGTTTCTCGGCCGACAACTTGGAGAGATGGCGACTATGAACTCTGCAAATTAAACCTATAAATTCTTTCACTGGACTATCTATAGAGATATAGGAGAATTTATTGCGATATCGTGGACCATAGTTTTAGTGTAAATTATATTTAAAAAAAAATTGGTTGGCTGTAAAGTTGATTGACGGACGATAATTTTACCTCATAACGTCATAAGAAAACATCGGCCAATAGAGTGGAAGAGAGATAGATGCGTCACAAGTCGAACGCTTAGGCCGATCGTGTCTCTCCATCGCTTGTTTCGCGCTCTCGTTTATTCGCTCGGCTCAGGCGGAACGCGACAATGAGTCATGCTTTTTCGTGCGTGCATCCAGCGTTCATCAATTTATAAGACGTTACCACGTCAAAAAATGCTATATTTATGATTTTAGTAGTCGATGTATGTATGTTTGTACGTATGTGCTAAGTAGCACCTAAACTATTCATATCTATATATATAAAAGAAAGTCGTGTTTGTTACAACACTTATAACTCGAGAACGGCTGGACCGATTGCCATGGTTTTTGATTTGTTGGATTTGTTTCCGTCCCGAATAGCAGAATAACTCTTAAAAACATTAGAAAATTCTCGAAAAAATAAAATAAAAGAAAAAACATTTTCCCATACAAAATGTTCGTGGTTGTCGTCAGCGTGGCGCAACTCAAGGTAAAAAAACGACTCTATGAATCGGAAGCGAATTTGGTACAAATTCTGATTGTTTTCGCTCCCATTTCATACATTTAGAATTTACGCTATTTGTATGGCACATCCGTCTCTTAAAACGTAGTGGTTACATTCTCTTTGGTTGTCGTAGCTGTCAAATGTGACGTTGTCGTACGTGCGTACGCCAAATGTATGCGTGCGTTCAGAAATGTATATTAAGCTCATTATAGAACAAATGTCATAGATTAAAAACAAATGTTAACTCTATTGGTCTCATTTTTACGTCTTGAAAGTTGGCTGTGATTTGTTTTGAAAACAGTTTTGTGGATTTAAATATTTATTGGTTCTAAAATATTTATGCGTGCCTTCAGAAATTTAAATCAAGCTCCATAAATTTATATAATATATAAAATAATGTCGTGTCTTGGTCGGGAAAGTATTAAAAACATTGAAAAATTGACGAAAGAATTAAATAAAAGAAAAAACGTTTTCCCATACAAATAGTGCCAGTTAAAAAGGATTGGAATATTTATTGATTGTTATGTAAATGTCAAATCGATTGGTCTCACTTTTACGTCGCGAATGTTGTCTGTGATTTGTTTTGTGGATTGAAATATTTATTGTTGTCAATTGGTACTTTTTTTGTGACTTTGTAAAGTACTGAACTTATTATTTACCAACTGCTGGGATACGGGTCTTCCCTCAACCGAAGATGTTTAGAGCATACTCCAACACGCTGCTCAACTACGGGTTGGGCCACTAACTTGGCTTAAGGACTGCCATCTAATGATAAACACCAGGACCGACGGCTTAACGTGCCTTCCGAAGCACGGACGAGCTCGAGATAACATAAACTCATCCATGAACAGGCTACGGTTGACGTTGCTTAACTTGCGTGTACAATTAGACTGACACGTGCCTCACGCCATCGTGCTTCTCTATTATTTTCTATTATTCATTGTATTAATTTCAAGAAATCATAAATTTTGTTCATATATATATGTACATCACGACATTCATTGACTGTTAGGCGGTACGAAGTTCGCCGGGACAGCTAGTTGACAAATAAAATGTCAATCGATTTGTTATTATAGCCTAAGTAATATAGGCTACATTTTAACCGACTTCAACAATAGGAGGATTCGATTTCTAGTGTTTATCCCTTTTAGTTTTTTTTCTGTACTCGGGTTATAGTTTTTAAACTTTTTCTTGTTGAGCTCACAAACGAGTCAAAGAATCAAGTCTGACAAAGAAACAGACGTTGAAGTTAACACGAAAAGGTTCGTTAGAACGTTCCGTAGACAAATTTCCCGGAAGCGAAACGGAATACTTGTTTGTTTGTTTATAAAAGTTTGTTGCAATCAGATACATGGAATTAAACCGTGTCGTAATTAGCGATTTATTCCTCGAAGGATTTTTTTCCAGTCGACCGTTGTTTTTTAGTAGCTGATTGCAATTACACAGTGCCTGGCTCAAGACGGTCTGAAAAAGTTAATTTCAATATTTTTTTTTCTATTTCTAGTATTTCGCTTAATTCATTATTATCGTAGTGCTCGATGGCGTTGTTGTGCGCGTCAGTCTAATCGATCACGAAAGTTAAGCAGTGTCGATTGTAGTCTGTCTATAGAGGTGTTTATTATCTCAAACGTCTCCGTGATTCAGAGGGATCGTCAGCTGTTGTCATTAGATGACAAGTTTAGCCAAGTTAGGTCTTTGGGCGGCTTGAAAACACTGGCCTCCCCCAACCCGCAGTTGAACTACCTTCTATTTTTTTTATACCACGTCGGGTGGCAGACAAGCATACGGCCCGCCCGACGTGAAGCGGCTACCGTAGCCATATTAACGCTCGCAACTTAAAATATCGATCGCGCGCCGCTACCCCTGCTGCCATCGCAGCATCTCCTTTCTTTCTGATGACCTCACTCACTCGCAGGAACACAGCAGCCCTCAAGGGAACCGTTATTTGGCTGCGGTATTCTGTGAGGTGGAGGTACATTCCCCAGTCGGGAGGCTTACAATTACGCTCCCTACCTCTCTTTTCGCCAGAGCTTCATTTGTCAGTCAGCAGGGTGCACCGCGTGCAGGTGAAGTTGGTTTTGGTTCAAAGATGTTGATGAACCACTTACACCCCAAAATGCTAAACTGAATGTAAAATAACAAATATGGATTGCTCGTTCGTTTAAGAGTGTAGATAGAATATTATGACATTACACCCATTCAATAAAGAGAAAACCTTCATAAAATCTATTTCTTATATGAACATAAGTACTTTCTGAATTTCGTCTTCGAGTCTTGAAAAACATCCATTTGCTCCCGACAGTCCCCTTAAACTTAATAATCATAAAGTAAGCATCCGTATGGCAAGCGGCCAAATAGGCTGGTTGGTTCCCCGCTGATTTGCAATAGTTATTCCTTGCCGAGACCTCCACCCCGCCTCACAATGCTTCTGTTCATATTACTTATTCCACTTTTTATCTTGGCAACACTTAAGTTCTTAATTTTTATTTATATATTTTAATCGATCGCCTATTCATCATTATTATCATCATTAGGTCATTTTAGTCTGCACTACAGGAGCACGACCCTCTCTAGTCCGTCCTAGACAGAGGGAGGATTTGGCCTACATTCCCCACTCTGGGCAGACGGGCAGACTGGGCAGACATCCACGGGAAGAGACTGAGTAATTCTATTCTAGTCTGCCGGAAACCACACGGCCAATTATCAAGATGATATGGATGAAATTTTTATTTATGGCGAGTTGTACGATAGTAGAACTCAGCGGTACTACTGGACTACTTCCCTTGATATAATTTGTATAGAACGCAAAGAAACGCTACATCTCTTATAAGTGTAACGAGAGAGTCCAGTCGATATTGATATACGAGTATACAACATACAAAAGAGTTGGGTGTCTAGATAGACGTAAGTTACGTAAGTTATATATAATAATAGTTACATAAGCTAGTATAGTCAGTAATATAATAAAAAGAAATAATTTAAATAATAAATAAATAAATATTTTCAGACAAATTACACAGCGCCATCTAGCCCCAAAGTAAGCGAAGCTTGTGTTATGGGTACTAGACAACTGATAAACATACGTAAATACATTTTTTTTTGTAAATACATACTTATGATACATAGAAAACACCCAGACTAAGACAAACATACATGTTCATGCACATAAATGTTTGTCCTATGTGGGAATCGAACCCACGAGCGTTGGTGTCGAAGCCGCGTCATTGACCGCTACGCCACCGAGCTCGTCTCAGTGGCGTAGCGGTCAATGACGCGGCTTCGACACCAACACAATTTATCGGTGACTAACTGTAATCGGTGGGCTTACTCCGAAATATATAATATTTCTTTACAAGAGAGGGAGCAAACGAGCATGTGGGTCACCTGGAAGAAAACAATTACCACTGCACATGGAAATCAGCAACACCAAAGGGTTGCCGGTCCGTTGCCAACCTTTTAAGGGAAATAAATACGCATGACAATGACTGAATAAAAATTACGCGTCATTTTCTATACAAAATACAGCTGATGACGTAGGCACGTTCAAATCACGTGACTACATTTGTAGCTAAAGAACATACCTGATGTGTCTGTATTTACGTTTGTTAAGAATTTTTCTCAAAATTCATACGAGTAGGACACCTTCTTGGCCGACCGTACTTGTACATGAATACCTCTGTCGTAACTTCCACTCGTGAATTCAAATTGAAATAAGTCTTTTATCGTAACCAACATTATGCGAATCTCTTGCCGTAATCGTGAAAACGGAGGAAATCTTCAGACTTGTTTCACAAATTCTAGTATGTTCTTTTTCTATAACGATTTATTGATTTTCCTGAACACTATTAAACTACGTATGTCCAGTCCTTGTAGAGATTTCCCAGTAGACTACAGTATAATTATAATGCGAGAGTGATGCATCTGGTATTGCATGCGTTCGTCGCTGCGGCAACTGATTTCCATCAAGCGAGCCGTAAGATTATTTGCCATGCCAACAGTAAGCCGGAACACCGAGATGAGATTAAAAGTTTCATATCAAAAACATATCAACATAATTTTAACAAAAAAAAAAACGACTCCAAACATTACTCTACATTTATGTATGAAATAAAAAAAAATATAGAACCAATCTGGAAGTATACTCTTTCAAATAAAAAAAGTATTATTCAATTTGGTTTATAAATTACGGAGTAATTAAGTAACAAACATTAAAAAAGAAAAATTTTTTTAAATTTTTTTTTATACTACGTCGGGTGGCAGACAAGCATACGGCCCGCCTGATGTGAAGCGGTCACAGTAGCCATATTAACACGCTAACAACATAAAATTACGCTCGCGCGCCGCCACCCCCACTGCCAACGCAGCATCTCCTTCCTTGCTGGTGACCTCACTCACTCGCAGGAACACAACAACCCTCAAGGGAATTGTTATTTGGCTGCGGTATTCTGTGAGGTGGAGGTACATTCCCCAGTCGGGTAGCTTACAATTACGCTCCCTACCTCTCTTTTCGCCAGAGCTTCGTTTGTCAGTCAGCAGGGTGCACCGCGTGCTGGTGAAGTTGGCTTTGGTTCAAAGATGTTGATGGACCACTTACACCCCATAAATACAGCCGAATTGAGAATCTCCTCCTTTTTTAGAGTCTGTTAAAAATAAGTCATGACATACTAACCTGTGTTTATGACCTACGCCCAAAAAACTAATTATAAAGCCTTCGCCAAGCCATCAAAGATTCCGTGTGGTTATAAAGCAAGTATCAAGGTGAACATCTGCTTCGCTCATTCGGCGGCGTTTACAATCACGCCGCGCTGCCTCGCTTTTACAGATTAGCTTTCTGTGTGTAGGCGGTAAGCGTACGTCTTGACCTACTTGCCGGCTGCTATGATTCCCTAGTACTTTTGCAGAAATCTCGTTTATTAGAGATACGAACACAGATATTTTGAGATAACAAATACGGGACGGGGGCCCATCACACATTCCCACCACTGTGTCTCCTGTGTAGCCAGGACCGACGCGACCAGCGGCGAAAGCCCAAAAAGGCAATGAATAATGAAGGCCATTGCAGTCCCGGGGGTAAAACTACGGCTGCCTTGGAACTCACAACGAATTTAATCAGAAGAAATTAGTAGGAGTAGGAAGATTTTGGAATTTGACTTGGGCGGTAAAGTATACGTCTTGTCGAATCAATTGCCTTTAGGTGGCTTGAAAGCACTGATCTCCGCCAACTCGCAGTTGAGCTGCGTGGTGGAGTACGTTCTAAACCCCTTCGAATGAGGGGAGACTCATATACCAACAGTGGGATGAATAATGGCTGATAACGATGATATTTTCATCACTAGTGGAATACAGTGAGGTGTGGAATGTACGACAACAAAGTTTAACTCCGCACAGGGGGCCTACCGCCGAAGCTGAAGCGCATTATCATCGGAATTTTTGAATGCGAAAATGTAATTACTGCTTCGATTATTATTAATTATGTTTAGCTCAAATGAAGAAACCCTCGAGCTCTACCCACTAAGCTGAAGATCTTTGTCAATAACTTTAACCTAAGGCCAATTTTTAGAATAAAAAAAAACCTATGGTAATCGGATTCAGCTTCGGCGGTAGGCCCTCGGTTCCGATTTAGTGTAACCGCATTTTTATATTTGGCTCTCTTAGCCGCTCCTACAATACAATAACCCTTGTTACAGCGTGGCAATGGTCCGCCCTATTTCACACGATCGCTATCAATAAAAACACATAGTACATTAATAAACCTTTATCGGAATACGTTAATGGGGTCGGACGTTCAACGGTAGAATAAGCATCTTCTTGAAGATTGATAGCTATTAAGGCTGCGTCGCTACAAAAGCGAAGAGCGCGAGTAAAGCTTGATAAATACCTACCAATAGAATTGCATCGAAGAGGAATTTCTATGTCCATTGTTGGATTCTATGAGTTATTCCTACACTGCATAACTTCACACTGCTTTATGCGATCAAGCATACGTCATAGCTTCATTCATGTGGAAATTAATAAAGAATATTGTGATATTAAAAAAATAAAACCGGCCAAGTGCGAGTAGGACATGCACGAAGGGTTCAGTACCACTATCTATAAAAACGGCAAAAAATCACGTTTCTTTTATGGGAGCTCTCCTTAAATATTTGTTTTATCTTAATTTAATTATTTATTTTTAAAGTAAATAATATATCTTCGTTATCAATACCGAGCAAAAACGAGCAAAAAAAAATCACGTTTGTTGTATGGGAGATTCCTAAATACTTAATTTAGTCTGTTTTTTAGTATCTGTTGTTGATAGCGGCAATATAAATACATCATCTGTGAAAATTTCAACTGTCAAATCACGGTTCATGAGATACAGCTTGGTGACAGACGGATGGACGGACAACGGAGTCTCGGTAATAGGGCCCGTTTTACCCTTTGGGTACGGAACCCTAGAAAACACTTGTAAAAGCACTTTGACACAAGTCAAAATTTTATAAAAAGTAAATTGTTTGCTTTTGCTTTTGTTTGCTTCCTCAGAACCACATTAATGGTTTTCTGCTTGCCCCGTAGGTCCAGTTGTAGAGAATGCTTATAGCATTAAGTCCACATTTTGTACAATTGTATATAATTAGTGGTCCCTAAAGTTTTTAAATAAAATAAAATTAATAAATCTATTTCCCATTAAATTTATCTTTACACTACCTCTGGTGGTAGACAAGCATACGGCCCGCCTGGTATGATGCAGGTACTGTAATCAGGGTGTTAGTGGCTCACCACCATCTTTGAGCTAAAGCCAATCTCTCCTGAACTCCTGCACGTGGTGCACCCTGCTAAGTGACTAACGAGGCTCTGGCGAAAGAAAGGTAGGGTTAGCGTAATTGTAAGTTGCTCGAATGGGGAAGTACATCTACCTCACAGAAGACCGCAGCCAAATAACAACTCCTTTAGGGTTTTAACTCCTTCCTTCATAGTGACCTCACTCACTTGCAGGAACACGCGAGTGAGTGAGGTCACAGAAAGGAAGGAGTTGCTGTGTCAGCAGCGGGTGTGGCAGCATGCGAGCAATATATCTTATTGTGAGCGTTACTATGGCTACGGCAACCGCTTCACATCAGACGAGCCGTATGCTAGTATGTCACCAGACGTAGTATAAAGAAAATAAAAAATATTTTGCTACGTAGGTAATCAGAATACGTAATCATAAATTCACTAAAGGGTCTGCTATATGATTTAGAAATAGTTACAATTTATTTTTACTGTTGAATTCTTTGAGAAACACGGGTTCTCAAAGAATTCAACAATAAAAATAAATTGTATAGGTATTTCTTTAAAATATAAAAATAGAAGTGTAAAATAAATATATTCGACGGTGAAAGATGGATCAGTCTGGTTATTGCAGAGTTTATTTTCTATTCTTAGCGAAGCGATCCCGACGGCTCGCGTCCTGTCATGAGCGACTGAAGTAACGTACGTAAAGTGCACCTTTTTAAAAATATTTCATGAAAGTGTATATTTTTATATTGTAGTCAAAATCTGAAAAATAGATAGATAATATTTTTATTGGGTTGCTGTTACACATTTTACTTAAAGTAAAGAAAAGACACATACTTAAACAAATGCAAACAAAGATTGGCAGATATGCAACATGTCTAAAGATGCGCATGTTGCATCGAGCAACACCAATTGGTTGGAGGCTCAGTGACAATTATTGCCCCTAGAGGCAAACCACTGCTTTTCAGCTCCCACCTTTAGGAAAATCCTGAATGGCCGAGGGGGACAAAGGTATATCTTATGGTAGATCCGGGACGAGGTAATTCAACATTTTTCTTTCATTCTTTTACAGTTCTGGCAGCACTGCTTCGGCATAAACTACCTGTGTCAATAAGAGACAATCAATCGTTAGTCATCACACAATCCCTTGAGAGGGTTGGTCAATCTGTGCCGGTTAATTGCACCTCTTATATATGTGGCCGTGTGGTTTCCGGCAGACTAGAATAGAATCACTCCGTCTCTTCCCGTGGATGTCGTACAAGGCGACTAAGGGAAATACATTATCAAACATCGATCAGCCCTCCCCAACCCGTTTGGCCAACGTGGGGAGTGTAGGCCAAATCCTCCTTCCGTCTAGGACGGACGAGAGAGGGTCGTGGTCCTGTAGTGAAGACTAAATTGGACCTGATGATGATCATGATGATGATATATAGATCGATTATTACCTTACAAAGTGTTAGGGAAGCCCTTTAGCAGAGTATGCATATCGACTGATAATGATGATTATGCCCAAAATTTACAAAAACTTCATTGATTTTGGTATTAAAGTAATAACTATAGGTGTGTTCTGCTTATCTCCCCTTACAATTTCACACATTTATTTGCTATTATGATAATGTTCTATTTAACTTCTTTCCCTTCTCTTCTTCCCATTCATTCGCCTTACTGTCCAATTTTCATATTTCTCGTTGCCCGTTATTTTTTAACCGACTTCAAAAAAGGAGGAGGTTCTCAATTCGACTGATTTTTTTTGTATGTATGTTATTTGATATCTTCGCGAATTGTGAACCGATTTTCAAAATTCTTTTTTTATTTGAAAGGGTAAGATTGCAAGGTGGTCCCATATTCACCAAGTCAGGATCTGATGATGGGATCCCAGGGAAATCAAGGGAAACTCTTAAATTTTATAAGCACGTATGGTCAAATTCTTTTTTTTTATTTGAAAGGGTGTGATTGCGAGGTGGTCCCGTATTCACCAAGTCAGGGTCTGGTGAGGGGATCCCAGAAAAATCGATGGAAACCCTTAAATTTGCCCTGTTGCCAGCTGAATTTGGTTTTTATTTTTTCTTAATAATCGTTTATATCTTATTTGTATCTACTAAGGTGACAAACAAGTATACGACTAGTTAATAATGTAAGCACATTTGTTCGCCATTTTCTTAAAAACTGCTGATCCAATTTTGGTAATAAGTTTAGTATATGAAACACTAACTTTTACAAGCTTTTGAATTAAAAGGCATATTCTATCTGTATACCGAATTTCAACCTAATCAAAGAATACAAACATTCATACATCGTAACAATTTTAGGCTTAAACGTCAAGTAAATCAGTGAAATTTTCATTAAAATCGTTTTAATTTTTCTTAAATAAGTATTTGTATAAGACGTCTTATAATATAAAATAAACATATTATAGTATAATATCTAGACTGGTCCTTCCTTTCAAATTACTGTCTTCTTCACATGCATCATATCTCTTTTGTATTTAAGTATTAACTCATAAGGATTTCGTGACCGCCCATCGTCGTTCACTTTATTATTAGCACTCGCTGTATAAAACCGCGGATCTATATAAAAGGAACAACAGAATAAAGGAAAAGAATGTAGTATAGAACGGGTGTATTTTCGAGAAAAGAAATGAGATATGTCCCCTATTATAAAAGATTGCTGCGTGGCCGCACGACCCACTCGCTTGAAATAATTTAATCCAGAATGCCAGTACTCTCTGAAAAAGGGGCAAAACGGCCCAGTTCATAAACTTGGAAATAAAATACAACTTTCAGCTTTAGTGCGATCGGCTTAAGGATACAGACTTTTAATTAATTACTAAAAATAATATACTGTATAATCTTATCCCATTTGAAGATATATTTTATGAAACAGTCATACAGTAGACTTTTGTTTTGAATCAAGAGCTAAATAGGGTAAACTTCCATTTATTGGACAGTTAAGCGTCGCTATGTGGTAATACTGAGTTTATAAATAAATTTTTAAAGTTACATAGTCTGTCATTTGATATTTTGTTAGTAAAACATTTCCACAAACATAATTATTATTCTTTTTATAATCAATTAAATATATAGATTATCAATGAAATATAACTTTGAATCAACGTTTTAATGTGTTATTTCTTACAAAATAATCATAGTAATTCAGTTATCTCTTTCACTTAATCTAACAAATTGAACATAAGTATATGGTATAAATAATATCTTTTTTTATATAATTTGGTAATATTATTGGTTATACCTATTCTTATAGTCATAAGAATATAGAATGAACTTATTCATTTGGTAACAAAGCTTTATATATCATTTATAGTATCCATTCAGTCTTATCGAATCTTACATTACATAGAACTTATTCTTTTGTTACTTTATGTAAGTATGTATTCTAAGAATTAAACATAAAATGAAATTATAAAACTTACTTCAAACAAAACAATTTCTATATTTACTCAATCAGTAGCATTAATAATAATAAAAAAAAAACCGACTTCAGTTGGCCAGCGCAGCTTATTGGTGGAATACCCCGGGAGACGCTGTCCGTCTTCCGGGAGAAAAGTTATTGTGTCACACAAGATTCCTTAGTCGCCTTGTACGATATCCAGCGCAGAACAATAGAGTGGCGCAAATCTATTTTGCCGGCAACCACAGGGCAAATTTAAGGGTTTCCCTCGATTTTTCTGGGATCCCATCATCAGACACTGATTTGATGAATATGGGACCACCTCGCAATTACCCTTTCAAACAAAAAAAAAGAATTTGACCATACGTGCTTATAAAATTTAAGGGTGTCCCTTGATTTCCCTGGGATTCCATCATCAGATCCTGACTTGGTGAATATGAGACTACCTTGCAATCATACCCTTTCAAATAAAAAAAGAATTTTGAAAATCGGTTCACAATTCGCAAAGTATCAAATAACATACATACAAAAAAAAATTAAGTCGAATTGAGAACCTCCTCCTTTTTTGAAGTCGGTTAAAAAGATCAATTCTTAGTGATTCGTTTACCTTTCCTTTCATGTGCCTTCGGCAAAGTAAAAAAATCCCAAAAGGGACAGACAGCACAATATAACCCAAGAATTATATTACAGAGTCCCAATTCCTATCAAATTCTATTCAAAACACCATAATAGTGATAATACTTAACTCTGTAAACTACTAAGCACGTACGATTGACGTAAAGAAAATTGATTGTTATAAACTTTGTTGATAAACTTACCAAATTCTTTATTTTTCACTAGAAAGATTGCTCATCGCGTGGGCGCCAAGAAAAGTATTTTTTTTTCTGATTACTGCTGTCATGTATTACAAATGTTTTGAACTACTAAGTGTTCTCAAAAAGCAGAGTGTAGAAAGAGATAATTTTCAGGGTTCCTGCTTTTAGAGTAACCTTAATAATATAGGTTTCATGGCATTCTGTCCAATGACTGGTAGCGTCCAATGACTGGGATGTATATATTTTTTTCATTTGTAACTTCAAAATTATTTATCTATTTAAACTATGTTGACCATAGAATAAGGGTACAAAAGGCGGACTTAATGCTAAGAGCATTCTCAACCAGTCAACCCTAAGGAAAAAATATATATGATACATAGACATATGCTAATTATACACATGTTCATAACTATACATGGAAACGCAAATTAACCTAGTTTACAAATTTTCAAACTCTAACCCCTTAGTCAGTCTCAGTCCAGCCTGAGTCTCTTTTGTTAGCAGGGTGTATCACGTGCAGGTGAGGTTGGCTTTGAATAAAAAGTGATGTACCGCTTATACCCCATGATATGAATGTCTACGCAATTTTACTGGCCGATATTGTTTGATATCGTCCCACAAACAGAGAACGCATTTTCATTCGTTGCCACCCCTGAGAATTACCGTCATGGCTTTCGCGGCTGCGGTATTTCGGCTGCACCGCAGTGAAATTATTTTGAAATGATACTTATAATGAAAACACCCTTTGTGAATAATTTATTTCTGAAATGGTTTTAGTTATTTGAGCGTATTTGTTGATTTCAAATGTGAGAATAGCTGGAGTTTGAAAATATCATTAGGGATGTCAGCTGCTCAACTGGGAAAGTACCTCCACCTCACAGGAACACAACCCTCAAGGGAATTGTTATTTGACTACGGTGTTCTGTGAGGTAAAGGTATTTTCCCAAACAGGCAGCTAAAAAAATACTATATACCCAGTTAGGGTATAGGGTATTTTATGTAGGTATCTTTTTGCCAGAGCCTTGTTTGTCAACAGGGTTCACCACGTGCAAGTGAGGTTGGCTTTGGTTCAAAGATATTGATATGCTACTTACACCCCATGACATAAATACCTAAGCAATTTTACTGGCCGATATTGTTTGATTCTGCAAATAAAGAACAAATTTTCATTCGTTACCACCCCTGGGAATTACCGTCATGGCTTCCGCGGCTGCGGCAGTTTGGCTGCACCGCACTGAAATTATTTTGAAATGATGCCTATAATGAAAACACCCTACGCGATCATTTGTTTCTGAAATGATTTTAGTTATTATTGCGTGTTTGTAGTGTTTGAGTTTGAAAATATCATTCACTAGCTGATACGCGCAACTTCGTACGCATAAAAGATACAATGGGGGAGTTTTTGGAACTTTTTAAGAGCAACAATTGTTACATGATTGTTGCGAGTGCGTATGATAACTTATTTCTTTCAAATCCATCAAGTGGTATCAATATAGAAATTTAAACAAACGATCACAAATATGTGTTATTTATATGCTCAAAAGTAATTTGCGATAATAAAATTGATACATAAAACTCAAGTAATGTAATAACTTCTATATTATCAGTTACTTATTATCAGTTACATACACATACCGCAGCTCAGTCAGGATTTTTTTTAATTAATACTAAGTTATTTTGGTGCTGATGTATGGTATGGGTGTAAGTATCTCACCACAATCTTCAGAGAAAAAGCTATCCTTGCTTGCACGTGGTGCACTCTGGCGCCTTACGAAAGCGTCTCTGGCAAAAGAGATACCTCTCTTTTTTTAAAAAAAATCCTCACTTTACTTTTTTTTTTCAAAAGAGATACGTCTCTGTTGACAGAGACGCTTTCCTAAGGCGGCAGAGTGCAGCGTATTTGTAAGCTACCCAGCTGGAGAAGTACCTCCACTTCACTGAGTACCTCAGCCAAATAACAATTCCCTTCAGGTCTGTTATTTTCTGAGTAGGAATGAGTACGAGAGAGGTCATAAGCAAGGAAGCAGTTACTGCGATGGCAGCGATGATGGCAGCGCGAGCGATATTTCATGTTGCTAGAGATGTAGCTACGGTAACCATTTCAGATCAGGCGTATACTAAAAGCAACATTTTTTCATCATTCAGGGTTATCAGGATCGGTGAAGCTGAAATTTTTACCGTACAATTAGCATACTTAAGCTTAGTTGCTCCACTCTGTGCATACAAATCAGGAACAAAGTAAGCAGACCTCACTATGTCTAACAAGCTAACATTAAACTTTATTACGCTGACTCCGCCGATCTAAGAAGACCGGCAATTTGTTTTATTACAATGAGGGACAGTAACCTATCGAATTTATCCGTGTTAACTAGACTAAGTAATTTGTTTCTCGGCCGACAACTTGGAGAGATGGCGACTATGAACTCTGCAAATTAAACCTATAAATTCTTACACTGGACTATCTATAGAGATATAGGAGAATTTATTGCGATATCGTGGACCATAGTTTTAGTGTAAATTATATTAAAAAAAAATTGGTTGGCTGTAAAGTTGATTGACGGACGATAATTTTAGCTCATAACGTCATAAGAAAACATCGGCCAATAGAGTGGAAGAGAGATAGATGCGTCACAAGTCGAACGCTTAGGCCGATCGTGTCTCTCCATCGCTTGTTTCGCGCTCTCGTTTATTCGCTCGGCTCAGGCGGAACGCGACAATGAGTCATGCTTTTTCGTGCGTGCATCCAGCGTTCATCAATTTATAAGACGTTACCACGTCAAAAAATGCTATATTTATGATTTTAGTAGTCGATATATGTATGTTTGTACGTATGTGCTAAGTAGCACCTAAACTATTCATATTGACAAATAAAATGTCAATCGATTTGTTATTATAGCCTAAGTAATATAGGCTACATTTTAACCGACTTCAACAATAGGAGGATTCGATTTCTAGTGTTTATCTCTTTTAGTTTTTTTTCTGTACTCGGGTTATAGTTTTTTAAACTTTTTCTAGTTGAGCTCACAAACGAGTCAAAGAATCAAGTCTGACAAAGAAACAGACGTTGAAGTTAACACGAAAAGGTTCGTTAGAAGGTTCCGTAGACAAATTTCCCGGAAGCGAAACGGAATACTTGTTTGTTTGTTTATAAAAGTTTGTTGCAATCAGATACATGGAATTAAACCGTGTCGTAATTAGCGATTTATTCCTCGAAGGATTTTTTCCAGTCGACCGTTGCTTTTTAGTAGCTGATTGCAATTACACAGTGCCTGGCTCAAGGCGGTCTGAGAAAGTTAATTTCAATATTTTTTTTCTATTTCTAGTATTTTGCTTAATTCATTATTATCGTAGTGCTCGATGGCGTTGTTGTGCGCGTCAGTCTAATCGATCACGAAAGTTAAGCAGTGTCGATTGTAGTTTGTCTATAGAGGGGTTTATTATCTCAAACGTCTCCGTGCTTCAGAGGGCTCGTCAGCTGTTGTCATTAGATGACAAGTTTAGCCAAGTTAGGTCTTTGGGCGGCTTGAAAACACTGGCCTCCCCCAACCCGCAGTTGAACTACCTTCTATTTTTTTTATACCACGTCGGGTGGCAGACAAGCATACGGCCCGCCCGACGTGAAGCGGCTACCGTAGCCATATTAACGCTCGCAACTTAAAATATCGATCGCGCGCCGCCACCCCTGCTGCCATCGCAGCATCTCCTTTCTTTCTGATGACCTCACTCACTCGCAGGAACACAACAGCCCTCAAGGGAACCGTTATTTGGCTGCGGTATTCTGTGAGGTGGAGGTACATTCCCCAGTCGGGTAGCTTACAATTACGCTCCCTACCTCTCTTTTCGCCAGAGCTTCGTTTGTCAGTCAGCAGGGTGCACCGCAAGCAGGTGAAGTTGGTTTTGGTTCAAAGATGTTGATGAACCACTTACACCCCAAAATGCTAAACTGAATGTAAAATAACAAATATGGATTGCTCGTTCGTAGATAGAATATTATGACATTACACCCATTCAATAAAGAGAAAACCTTCATAAAATCTATTTCTTATATGAACATAAGTACTTTCTGAATTTCGTCTTCGAGTCTTGAAAAACATCCATTTGCTCCCGACAGTCCCCTTAAACTTAATAATCATAAAGTAAGCATCCGTATGGCAAGCGGCCAAATAGGCTGGTTGGTTCCCCGCTGATTTGCAATAGTTATTCCTTGCCGAGACCTCCACCCCGCCTCACAATGCTTCTGTTCATATTACTTATTCCACTTTTTATCTTGGCAATACTTAAGTTCTTAATTTTTATTTATATATTTTAATCGATCGCCTATTCATCATTATTATCATCATCAGGTCATTTTAGTCTACACTACAGGAGCACGACCCTCTCTAGTCCGTCCTAGACAGAGGGAGGATTTGGCCTACATTCCCCACTCTGGGCAGACGGGCAGACTGGGCAGACATCCACGGGAAGAGACTGAGTAATTCTATTCTAGTCTGCCGGAAACCACACGGCCAATTATCAAGATGATATGGATGAAATTTTTATTTATGGCGAGTTGTACGATAGTAGAACTCAGCGGTACTACTGGACTACTTCCCTTGATATAATTTGTATAGAACGCAAAGAAACGCTACATCTCTTATAAGTGTAACGAGAGAGTCCAGTCGATATTGATATACGAGTATACAACATACAAAAGAGTTGGGTGTCTAGATAGACGTAAGTTACGTAAGTTATATATAATAATAGTTACATAAGCTAGTATAGTCAGTAATATAATAAAAAGAAATAATTTAAATAATAAATAAATAAATATTTTCAGACAAATTACACAGCGCCATCTAGCCCCAAAGTAAGCGAAGCTTGTGTTATGGGTACTAGACAACTGATAAACATACGTAAATACATTTTTTTTTGTAAATACATACTTATGATACATAGAAAACACCCAGACTAAGACAAACATACATGTTCATGCACATAAATGTTTGTCCTATGTGGGAATCGAACCCACGAGCGTTGGTGTCGAAGCCGCGTCATTGACCGCTACGCCACCGAGCTCGTCTCAGTGGCGTAGCGGTCAATGACGCGGCTTCGACACCAACACAATTTATCGGTGACTAACTGTAATCGGTGGGCTTACTCCGAAATATATAATATTTCTTTACAAGAGAGGGAGCAAACGAGCATGTGGGTCACCTGGAAGAAAACAATTACCACTGCACATGGAAATCAGCAACACCAAAGGGTTGCCGGTCCGTTGCCAACCTTTTAAGGGAAATAAATACGCATGACAATGACTGAATAAAAATTACGCGTCATTTTCTATACAAAATACAGCTGATGACGTAGGCACGTTCAAATCACGTGACTACATTTGTAGCTAAAGAACATACCTGATGTGTCTGTATTTACGTTTGTTAAGAATTTTTCTCAAAATTCATACGAGTAGGACACCTTCTTGGCCGACCGTACTTGTACATGAATACCTCTGTCGTAACTTCCACTCGTGAATTCAAATTGAAATAAGTCTTTTATCGTAACCAACATTATGCGAATCTCTTGCCGTAATCGTGAAAACGGAGGAAATCTTCAGACTTGTTTCACAAATTCTAGTATGTTCTTTTTCTATAACGATTTATTGATTTTCCTGAACACTATTAAACTACGTATGTCCAGTCCTTGTAGAGATTTCCCAGTAGACTACAGTATAATTATAATGCGAGAGTGATGCATCTGGTATTGCATGCGTTCGTCGCTGCGGCAACTGATTTCCATCAAGCGAGCCGTAAGATTATTTGCCATGCCAACAGTAAGCCGGAACACCGAGATGAGATTAAAAGTTTCATATCAAAAACATATCAACATAATTTTAACAAAAAAAAAAACGACTCCAAACATTACTCTACATTTATGTATGAAATAAAAAAAAATATAGAACCAATCTGGAAGTATACTCTTTCAAATAAAAAAAGTATTATTCAATTTGGTTTATAAATTACGGAGTAATTAAGTAACAAACATTAAAAAAGAAAAATTTTTTTAAATTTTTTTTTATACTACGTCGGGTGGCAGACAAGCATACGGCCCGCCTGATGTGAAGCGGTCACAGTAGCCATATTAACACGCTAACAACATAAAATTACGCTCGCGCGCCGCCACCCCCACTGCCAACGCAGCATCTCCTTCCTTGCTGGTGACCTCACTCACTCGCAGGAACACAACAACCCTCAAGGGAATTGTTATTTGGCTGCGGTATTCTGTGAGGTGGAGGTACATTCCCCAGTCGGGTAGCTTACAATTACGCTCCCTACCTCTCTTTTCGCCAGAGCTTCGTTTGTCAGTCAGCAGGGTGCACCGCGTGCTGGTGAAGTTGGCTTTGGTTCAAAGATGTTGATGGACCACTTACACCCCATAAATACAGCCGAATTGAGAATCTCCTCCTTTTTTAGAGTCTGTTAAAAATAAGTCATGACATACTAACCTGTGTTTATGACCTACGCCCAAAAAACTAATTATAAAGCCTTCGCCAAGCCATCAAAGATTCCGTGTGGTTATAAAGCAAGTATCAAGGTGAACATCTGCTTCGCTCATTCGGCGGCGTTTACAATCACGCCGCGCTGCCTCGCTTTTACAGATTAGCTTTCTGTGTGTAGGCGGTAAGCGTACGTCTTGACCTACTTGCCGGCTGCTATGATTCCCTAGTACTTTTGCAGAAATCTCGTTTATTAGAGATACGAACACAGATATTTTGAGATAACAAATACGGGACGGGGGCCCATCACACATTCCCACCACTGTGTCTCCTGTGTAGCCAGGACCGACGCGACCAGCGGCGAAAGCCCAAAAAGGCAATGAATAATGAAGGCCATTGCAGTCCCGGGGGTAAAACTACGGCTGCCTTGGAACTCACAACGAATTTAATCAGAAGAAATTAGTAGGAGTAGGAAGATTTTGGAATTTGACTTGGGCGGTAAAGTATACGTCTTGACCTACTTACCGGCTGCTATGATTCCCTAGTACTCTTGTATATATACAGATTACATTTTGGAATAACAAATAGTAGTAACTAACTAGGTCATATCATGTTATATGATTGTATGATATTTCGGAGTATAAACTATTTACTTTACCAAAAGTAGCACATACCGATAAATTTTGTATTTTAAAACTCTTACGTAACTAAAAACTTTTTTTTTTTTTATACTACATCGGATGGCAGACAAGCATACGGCCCTGATGTGAAGCAGTTACCGTAGCTATATTAACGCTCGTAACATAAAATATCGCCCGCGCGCCGCCACCTCCGCTGCCAACGCAGCATCGCCCTCTTTTCTGGTGAACTCACTTACTCGCAGAAACGCAACAACCCTCAAAGGAATTGTTATTTGGCTGCGGTATTCTGGGAGGTGGAGGTACATTCCCTATTCGGGTAGCTTACAATTACGCTCCCTACCTCTCTTTTCGCCAGAGTGTCGTTTGTCAGTCAGCAGGGTATACCGCGTGCAGGTGAAGTTGGCTTTGGTTCAAGGATGTTGATGAACCACTTACACTCCATAAAATGTGTATTTTAATTAGGACCATAACAGGAATAAGATAGAAAATGGTTAGTATATATATATATTATATTACACTATCAACGCACAGCTCAAATCATATTGGAAGGATCGGGTTGAAATTTGGCATACAGGTAGCTATCTATATATATAAAAGAGTAAATCACTCACTCACTCATCACGAAATCTCAGAAACTACAAGTGCTAAGAGTGTCAAATTTTTCAAGGGGGTTCCTTTTAGGACGTAGGTGCTCACTAAGACGGGAATTTGGAAAATTCAACCCCTAAGGGGGTGAAACGGGGGTCCAAAGTTTGTATGCGGAACCAAGATTAGTTGGACTATTTTATACGAAACTTTCCATGAGCACTTCTGTAGATAAATGAGTAAACACGTGTTTCAGGATTTTTCAAAATTCAACCCCTAAAGGGGTGAAATGAGGTTGTCTGACAATCGTTATGGGTATTGTTTATGGTTTATCGGGTCGCTAATTCCGAAAACAACAGCTATTTTATAATCTAACATAACCGACGTGACACAAGAGCACTCCTGTGGTGCGATGGGGTTGAAATGTCATAATATCAATATGGGTGTTGATTCTATGGTTTTCTGAGACGTCAATTACGAAAATAGCATCTATTTGAAAACGTTGACACGAATTTTCCATCTCGGTATAAAAATCCAAGATTTGGAACACCCTGATGCAGAACCATAAAGGTTCAGCTAAACTATAAGAAATATTAAAATGACGCCTTAGCAAAAGTTGTTCAGCCTGATGAGTATTTTTTGTTGAGGTATAAAAATCCAAGATTTAGAACACCTGATGCAGATCCATAATGGTTCCGGTAAACTATAAGAAATATAAAATTGACGCCTTAGCAAAAGTTGTTCAACTAGATCAGCATTTTTTGTTGAGGTATAAAAATCCAAGATTTGGAACACCTGATGCAGAACCATAAAGGTTCAGCTAAACTATAAGAAATATAAAAATGACGCCTTAGCAAAAGTTATTCAGCCTGATGAGTATTTTTTGTTGAGGTATAAAAATCCAAGATTTGGAACACGTGATGCAGAATCATAATGGTTCAGCTAAACTATAAGAAATATAAAAATGACGCCTTAGCAAAAGTTGTTCAGCCTGATGAGTATTTTTTGTTGAGGTATAAAAATCCAAGATTTAGAACACCTGATGCAGATCCATAATGGTTCCGGTAAACTATAAGAAATATAAAATTGACGCCTTAGCAAAAGTTGTTCAACTTGATCAGCATTTTTTGTTGAGGTATAAAAATCCAAGATTTGGAACACCTGATGCAGAACCATAAAGGTTCAGCTAAACTATAAGAAATATAAAAATGACGCCTTAGCAAAAGTTATTCAGCCTGATGAGTATTTTTTGTTGAGGTATAAAAATCCAAGATTTGGAACACGTGATGCAGAATCATAATGGTTCAGCTAAACTATAAGAAATATAAAAATGACGCCTTAGCAAAAGTTGTTCAGCCTGATGAGTATTTTTTGTTGAGGTATAAAAATCCAAGATTTAGAACACCTGATGCAGATCCATAATGGTTCCGGTAAACTATAAGAAACATAAAATTGACGCCTTAGCAAAAGTTGTTCAACTTGATCAGCATTTTTTGTTGAGGTATAAAAATCCAAGATTTGGAACACCTGATGCAGAACCATAAAGGTTCAGCTAAACTATAAGAAATATAAAAATGACGCCTTAGCAAAAGTTGTTCAGCCTGATGAGTATTTTTTGTTGAGGTATAAAAATCCAAGATTTGGAACACGTGATGCAGAATCATAATGGTTCAGCTAAACTATAAAAAATATAAAAATGACGCCTTAGCAAAAGTTGTTCAGCCTGATGAGCATTTTTTGGTGAAGTATATAAATCCAAGATTTGGAACACCTGATGCAGGACCATAATGGTTACGGTAAACTATAAGAAATATAAAATTGACGCCTTTGCAAAAGTTGTTCAACTTGATCAGCATTTTTTGTTGAGGTATAAAAATCCAAGGTGTTCCAAACACCTGATGCAGAACCATAAAGGTTCAGCTAAACTATAAGAAATATAAAAATGACGCCTTAGCAAAAGTTGTTCAGCCTGATGAGTATTTTTTGTTGAGGTATAAAAATCCAATATTTGGAACACCTGTTGCAGAACAAAGCTAAATTTATTTGCATAAACAACATGGTGTATACAATAAATTATAGTTTAAAAAAATAACTAAAAAACACGCTATAATAGCAAATAGAACCAAAAAAGCTACTTAAAAAAACAATAAATAGTTTAACAAAATATTGATTGTATTGTAAAAAAATAACCGCGCAGTGCTATTTTATGCTTACCTGCTACAAGTTAGACGCAATCGTTTTATTTTATTTACAAAGGTAACGTGGTCTATTTAGTCAGTTTATTATAGACGTGTACGCTAAAATTAACGATTTTATATATTCGCACAAACCAGAAGACGCTATGTAGCAAGATTTTGTGATTCAAAGTCTTTTAAACAACGAGGGGAAACTGTTTTTCTTAGATGCTTCAGGAAGTACTGGAAAAACATACCTAACGAGAGCAATCATCGCTGAAATCAGGCGCCAAAATAATATCTCACAGCAGCATCGCCAGGTATTGCAGCCATATATTACTTCTAGGCGGAATGACGCAAATACAATGTTCAATATTATACTCGATTTATACAGAACGGAAACACCGACATGCTTTGTGACACGAAACTGTGACAAAGCGAAAATGTTTCAGGATTGCTGTCTAATCGTTTCAGATGAATGCGAAAAAAAAAACAATAAGGCAGTAGAAGCTGTAGATAGAACTTTACGTGCCCAAGAGTTTTCAAAAATATTATTAAAATTTGGGGAAGATCTCATTCCTGAAGTAAAGTCAATGTTTAGCAGCGAAATATGTATAATTGAAGCTGAGATTCTCACTGGGAGTGGTTCCGATGAAACTGTATTTATTCCGCGTATACCACTCTTCCTTCTTACGGCCGTGTGGTTTCCGGCAGACTAGAATAGAATCACTCCGTCTCTTCCCGTGGATGTCGTACAAGGCGACTATGGGAATAGTTTTTGTCCCAGAAATTACCTATTATTGTTGTTTATTGTACCTGTAGGGTTGTTATGGTTCTATGTTCGACTGTATGTATTTTTTAAAATTCAATGATTTCTCCGTCAATTGTACAGCAATTTTAATAATTCTTATTCGTTCGAGAGGGTACACTCTCCAGGTGGTCCCATATTAAAATGAATGTTGCTAAGCGCAAAACTCGAGAACGGCTCGACCAATTCTGCAAATTTTTATTTTAATATTTTCGTTAAGGTATAAGGAAGGTTCTTATGTACATAAAAATTGCGAGGAAAAGAAAACAACACTTTCTACCCGTGCAAAGCCGGGGCGGGCAGCTAGTTTTATATATAGCTATTACATAAGCATCCGCTAAAAAAAAAATTATAATTCCCACGGGATACCGGAACACGCGTGTACGAAGTTCGCGGGTTAGTTATTACAAACTACTTATACAATATAAGGCAGTAATTTATTAAATTTATGCGAACACCACCTTTCTTCCTACAATTTGTAAATATCAAAGTCGAAAATCTGGGTATTTATGATTCAACAGTAAAATTCGATAAACAGTCGAATTTAAACGTATAGCCAGGACGACAAATTACATTGCAGAGTACTCTGTTATTTATTGGAGAAAAAGGTCTGTTTTTAATTAAGTTAACAGAATGAGATTACTACGAAAATTAACGAGAAAATTAGCAAAAAACATCATCTCTCTCAAATTTGACAAATTCACGTAATAGATGAGCTTCTGGTACTGAATAGATAACAGAAGTTCTGCTGCTGTGTGGGTGGAGACTGCTAACCTATATGGCCGTTTTATTCCTGTGTCTTTTTAGAATTTGTCATTCCAGCATCTAATGAATAAACCGATGACAAAAACAACCATTTAATTTATATATTTACTGGTTTTAGAATTACGATGCTGGCATAAAAGGACAGTATACCGGTCCAAACTCTCGTGTCTCGGTGCAATAAAATGAGTGTACGAAATAAACAGGCAGTCGGTTTCTTCAAGCAACATTAACATCTTTTTGCTCACTTTACGTAGAGAGGAATTAGTTCCGTGTAGTAGAGAAGAGGAGTAAGTTCTGTTGTGTTTTACAAAACTTCTGACTGCGTGATCATCCTACTGATAATTGATCTATTTTTTATATCACTTAGGTGACAAACCAGCATACGGTCAGCCTGATGGAAAACAATTACCGTAGCCTGTCATAGGCTACGGTTATTGGCTGTTACACCAGAGGCATCACATGCATGTTGCCGACTTCATGGAAACCTCTTCACACCCTTTTTGAAGAACCGCCAGCTGTAGTCTCTTGGGAAAACCTCAACAGGCAGTTCATTCCACAGCTTGATAGTACGTAGAAGGAAACTTCTCTGGAACCGTACAGTACGTGACCGCTTCGGTTCTAATGTGTAAGGATGAATTCTCTGTCGATGGCGAGCGATGCGACAGTAGAAAGAGGCCGTGGGCATCATGTCATCATCATCATCATCATCATGGGCATCATCGCGCCTAGTAGAGACCACTGATGACCGAAGAGCTGGCAGCTCTGACAACGGTACAATGCCACGAGAGCTCTTTTTAGATAATATCTAGATTTATTTTTAAATTTAGTTAGTTTTATTTTTCTTTGTAGATTAATAATAATAAATTTTGTTATTCTCTCCACATTCGACAATTTTACATGAGTACATGTACATATTTATGGATGTTATGTAGCTATCCTATGTGGAGAAAACTGGTCTCCATGCTAGGTGGATTTATGCCTGCCTGTATTACAGGTCACCAGGCCTTTTGTAACAAATAATCGTTTCTTAACACTTTACTGGACAGATGGCTGAATTCAAATTTCAGAGGTTGTCACTACGACTTTCCATACAAAAAACCACTACATTTATAGCCGTACTTATGAAAATAAATAGTATCATACCAAACATCAATAAAGACGGGCATTATCGCTGTACGGATGCAACGGCTCTGTTATATAATAAGTAGCAAAGTTAAGCCGTCAAGAAATGTATATATTGTAGATCTTAGATTTGACAGTACAAAGAATTGATTAACTTGTAGGTAGACAGTAAATCTTGTTCTTTACAATGATAATATGAGCATAACACGGTAAGCACCGGTGTGCATTATACACCATTTTTTGTAGTTACTACGATTCCCGTACTGTTAAACTCCTGTTGTGTCAGAGCACTGGTATCGCCGTTTTAAAGTGTTAAATTCAAGTATTAGAACTACTACAAATTCTGTATGCATATAAGTGAGTGGATGATGTGTCATGAGTGTGTGTGACGGATGCAACCTTCTCAAATGATCATAATTCTTTTAAAAAAGAAAGAAACGTTTTAAAAGTGTAGTAAAAACTAAGACACGACTAGAATTGAGTTGTCAGTCACGTCTGATGTCCTCGACATAGCGACGAAAAAGGATCGCTGGGAAAAGACTAATGGTTCACCGCCTCTCTCGCAAACATGATTTTTTGTGGAATCGTTTCGCGTGTTTGAAACGATCTGTCTTTGGCAAATATTCTGGCACATGTAGAGAATGCAGACTGTGATACAAACACCTTTTGAAGTAAACTACATACGACTCCCAGTTTGATACATTGGTATCATGTAACAGTTTTTGAGATTTTTTAATCTTAATAATTCTTACGTAGTAAATTTTACCTCAGTCACTCTCACCGTGTGTTTCTTCTGCATTAACTATAAACACCGAGCTCGAGGATGCTAAACTTAACGACGACGTTTAACATTGAACACCGACGATGTCGTTAAACGAAGTCTTGCAACAATATTAGTCGGGCTGTGCGTATCCACTGACATGTTCATCCATTTAGTTAATTATAAACACCTTGTCAGAGACCTTTAAGTCTACGCCGAACTATCTTATACTTATTACAGTCTATAACCTGTTGTATACACGGACAACGGGTTGTAGGACCGTGTAGTGCTACGAATGCTACGTATGTTTCTTGGCTACGCGGTACCATCTTTTACTTAATATAGTCTACTTGTAGAATCTCGAAGCTTTACGATCGCTACGTACGTCTATTGGCTACCCCGGACTATCTTAAACTTATTACAGTAATTTGTAGAACCACGTAGTACTACGAATGCTACGTACTTCTCTTGGCTACGCCGGCCCATCTAATACTTATTACAGTCTACTTGTAGACCCGCGTAATGCTATGAATGCTACGTACGTCTCTTGTCTACGCCGGACCTTCGTATACTTATTAGTCTACTTGTAGACCTACGTAGTAGTACGATTGCTACGTATGTCTCTTGGCTAAGCCGGACATTCTTATACTTATTACAGTTTACTCGTAGAACTGCGTAGTGTTACGAATACTACGTACGTTTCGGCTACGCCGGCCTAACTTATTCTTATAACAGTTTAATTGTAGAACCGCGTAGTACTACGAATACTACGTACGTCTCAGCTACGCCGGCGTATGATATACATATTACAGTCTACTTGTAGAACTGTGTTGTGCTACGTACGTCTCTTGGATACGCCGGACCATATTTACTTATTACAGTATAAGTAAGTTCAGATCAACTTTTTTGGATTTCGATAGAGCATTAACCCTTTCGAAACAAGTGATCTTATCTCTCATTATACAAGTAAGATATTCTCACAATAACTATCATAAAAAATGTATAAATTGTTGAATTCGTAGAAAAAATGCATAATTCCCCTAGCAGACGAACAAAGCGTTTCTCAAATCGTTAATTTTCCCAACCATTCTCATTCTTAAATATTCCATGCAGACAAGAAAAACTAGACGGCAGCGGTACTCAACAGATGAAAGTTTAACAAAAGAGAGAAAACAACAGTGCTCATGCAAATGACGCGGTACTGCACTACTGGCGAGAATTTCTTATTTTGAGCATAAAGTATATCCACCAAAGGAAATACGAAATAAACCACGACAAGAATTATCAAGCATGATTAGTATATAATATGCTATATAATATTTTAGAATGTATGAACCAATCGCATATGCTATTGCAGTCTGAATGCTAACGAGGCATTGGGGAAAGAAAGGTGTTATATTGAGTCTGTCTGGGGAAGTAACTTCACCTCGCAGGAAACTACAGTCATAGAACAATGTCATTGAGGATTGTTGTATTCTACCAGTGAGCGAGGTCACCAGACGTAAGGAGATGCTGCGTTTGGTAGCGTTACGTTCCTAGGTTGAGTCAAGAGGCACAATGCTAACAATTACGAAACTGGATCTTGGTACGGAATCCACTATAGCAGGATCCGGAAAATGAGTCCGGCTACAGCGGGATCCGCCAACCAGGATCCGGCTGTACAAAATATGATGTGAGTGATAATTCTCGTATGACAACCGCCATCTTGAAGCTACGGAAGTTTCTTTTTATCAGGCAAGTCGTATGCTTATTTCAGCTCGAGTAAAACTTTCTAGAAAGTTCCGATATACTTTTTGAAGTAGAAATGTGCTGAAATAGATCCAGAGGCGGATGTTTAAATGTACGGGGAACTTCTTCGGTGGCGAACACTGATGTCTGTTACATCACTTTCATTGATATATGTAGCTTTACATATTACATATACATACATATACAATTTTCGTCTTATATAATTATTTCTTTTTGTTAAAATAATTGCCTTGCCTCAGAAGGCTTAGATTATAAACGGACTACTGACCAAGAAGAGAGGGATATGTTATTCGAATGTATGTATATGGGCATGCTCTATAGCATAAACCACTTGATGGATTTCAACATATGAGGTTTTATTAGATTCGTTTTAACTATGAGAGTGACTTAGGGTATGTTATTTCAATATGGCATCCGCGAAATATATGATATTAATATCTCAAAAACTACTGGACCGATTGCGATGCTCCATGACTGTGTGAATTGCGTGTATATTACCTACTTACACATTAAGTTTCATCAAAATCTGCTCAGCGGTTCACGAGTAACAGCGCAATTATTTACGCTCTGTACTTACATTGATTCTGTTATCTTTAACGATGAGACATTTGTATCGAGTGGGTGGGGTGTGCTTAGTGTGGCACAAAAGAATAGGCAAAAATAAGGGAGTTACTTTATTCGTAAAACTCAACACAGTAACAATTAAGAACTTGCACGTTTAGTTTCTTGACGTACTGTACGAAATTTCATCAAAGTCGGAGTACCGGTTCGAGAGTTATTGCGACCCCGGTTGAGGACCCCGGTGGTCGAATGGCTAATCACGTCCACTTTGACTCTGGAGTCACGGGTCGATCCCCGAACAAGACATATATTTGTGTGCATGAACATGTCTGTTTGTCTGGGTGTTTTCTATGTATTTATATGAATGTATGTAAAAAAATATTTTTAAGTAAAATATCACTTATCTTGTACCCGTAGTACAAGCTTTGCATAGTTTGGGACTAGATGGCAGTGTGTAATTCGTCCAAGAATATTTATTATTATACAAACATGAATTTTTCCCCACAACTCGATTAAAAGATTATAATAATTCTTTTTTGCAAAAGAATTTATGAAATCTTAAATTGGTGCTTAATATTTCAGCATTCATTATAAAAACAATGAAATTCTCTCCAAGACAGAAAAGTTGGAGCACATTGTTTAATATTCCGCCTGATACAATCGGTCACTTGTCGAGAGTTGGAACGTTGCCACAAGATATATTTTTTGTCCCTAAAAGGGAGGATGAAATCGCTCAATGCTCGAAGCAATTCGTTTTAGTAGTCGCCCTTGATAAAGAAATGTGTTTCTTACGTTTTGTCTCGGAACGGAATAGTTACTTGTTGGAAATGGGAACTAATGTTACTAAAAGTTACGTAAGAAATTACATAAACATGACGTATGTAGTCCTGTCGCTTACTAATAGAAAATTAATCTCACTGTCACGTGCAGAAATACAATTTGCGAAAGAAATAGCTTGCAACCTGTCAAGTAATAATAAAAAAATGGTTGTCTGTAAAGACGGTTTACGGACTATAATTTTACATGATAACGTCATAAGAAACATAGGCCGATCGTGCCTCTCTATAGCTTGTTCTGCGGTCTCACTTGCACGCTTGGATGAACGTGACAATGAGTCATGATTTATCGTGCGTGCAGCCGGCGTTCATCGATTTATAAGACGCTATCACGTCAAAAATTGTTGTAAACATTATGATGTACAGGCTGCTTACCATCAAGTAGATTTTACGCTTGTTTCTCATCCTAATCATATTTAAAAAAAAACATTAGAAATTGATCTAACTGTCACGTGCAAAAATACAATTTGCGAAAAGAATATTTTGCGCCTGTCAAGTAGTAATGAAAATTGTTTTAAACAATACGATGTACAGGCTGCTTACCATCAAGTAGATCTTACGCTTGTTTCTCACCCTAATCATATAAAAACAGTGGCACTCCGAGAGTGGCGACAAAGGTGAAAATTTGAATAATTAGGTAGCTAGCGCAATCAAAGTAGAAAATAATGATTTTCGCGAATTGTCACAATTATAATACCTATGTTGAATTAGCGTTGAATTGTATAGCAGCACTTCTGAAAGCATTACCTTTTTCTAACTCACGTACATGTATTTCGGGAAAGAGAATAGCGTGGACCTCACGTGACGTGAACAAATGCCTATTGACCAATAGCGCACAGGCAAACATACGGCGCGCGAAAAACCGCAATAAATAGACTTTTTTTGCCTTATCTCAAAAACTGCCCAATGCCTAAAGAAGTTTTCACTTCAACTTTTCTTTTGAACCAAGGTTAGTTCCTCGGGATTGCAGCAAGTCCAAAAAGTTATCTCTATTGGGAGTGCCAGACTTACGAGATGCGACCTGTAATCGACAGGCAGAAGCAAATCAGTATGCAAATCATGTAATCTCAAGTTCAACTTAATATAATCTACCTGTTGAAGTTCGGATCTCACCCGAATAAAGCGATAATGCTATCCTCCTCCGGTCCTCCTATTTCCGCAACAAGGTACTTCTATTATTCCTCTGAATGATATTTTCATTCGTGATCTATTCATAAATTCTCTCAGATTATCGATATTATGAAGCAAAATCTTTGTACCCTTTTCTTCGGAGGCTACGTTAAGCCGTCGGTACCGGCTGTTGTCATTATAGACGACGGTCGTTAAGTCAAGTCAGTGGCTAGAAAACACTGGCCTTAGCCAACCCGCAGTTGAGCAGCTGCAGCGTGGTGGAGTATGCTGTAAACCGCTTCGATTGAGGGGAGCACCATATCCCAGCAGTGGGATGAATAAGGGTTGACAACGACGACCCACTTTGCACTGCGTGAAAACAATACCTTCATAAAAAGTATCGTATGTGTTAATTCTTAACTATGTGTACTAGTGGTTGACCAGTGGTATAAATTCTACCATAATTAATTTAAAGTATAAGTTTAACAATAAACAAAAGAGTATACGTATTCTCTATATAAACTATAAGTGTGCGAAATTTTATACTTCTCCGTCCGAGCAATTTTCGTAAAAAGGGGTACAAATTTTTGCTTCACGTATTATATAATTAAAATAAAATAAAAAAGGAACGAATAATCAATTCGCCACAGAATGAATGGGTGAATAGCGACATAATTACTATGATCAATGATAGAAACCAAATCTGGAGAAAATTAAAAGAAGATCCTGAAAATAAACTCCTTGAAATAGAATTTAACAACAAAAGGACAAAAGTCAGACAGACCATTAAAAAAGCTAAAGCAAAGTACTACTACGAAGAATTTACGAAATGTTCAAAAAAACCGAAAAAGATGTGGAGATTGATCAACACCCTCGCTAACAATAAGACAAAAACCATCTGTGCTCCCCCAAATTTAATATCTAAATGCGGTCAATTAGTTACTGAGCCTATAGAAATCTGTAATCTTTTTAACGAATACTTTGCTAACATAGGCACCGAGTTAGCTAATAAAATTCCATCAAACTACCACAGCAACGACGCTTATATATTACCAAAATTAACATCGCACCACAACCACACTGGACTATCTGACTTTCCCCCCTGCGATACAAAGGAAGTACTAGCCATTATAAATAACCTCGACACAAACACGAGTTCCGGAGTAGACAATATTAGTACGAAAGCTATACTATGTATAAAAGATTTAATTATCCATAATTTAACAAACTGCTTAAATAAATTACTACAGGAAGGCATATTCCCAGAGTCACTTAAGATCGCGAAAGTTTCACCTAAATTCAAGTCCGGTGATAAAACTGACCCGGGTAATTATCGTCCTATCTCGGTGCTGCCCCTACTTTCTAAAATCCTTGAAAAGATCATACACAAACGGCTAAACGATTACTTAACAACAATCGACTTCTTATACGAACAACAATATGGCTTTCGTGCAGAGTCAAACACACTGAGCGCAACTCTAGACGTAACATCTAATATAAAAACACAAATTGACAATAAGCAAGTGGCGCTTGGTGTGTTTATCGACTTGAAAAAGGCATTCGATACTGTCAGTCACCCTCTGCTACTCAAAAAACTCAGTAGTATTGGCATAACGGGGACAGCACATAAGATGATCACCTTATCCTTACGAATAGGCAACAAATCGTTAAGATAGGAGAGTACCACAGTAGCCCCCAAATTATTAAATGCGGTGTCCCACAAGGCTCAATCCTTGGCCCTTTGTTATTCCTGATATATCTTAACAATATCCACCAAGCAGGATTACAAGGACAACTCACTCTTTATGCCGACGACACCTGTCTTTTTTACTATGGGCAAACCGTTGACGTAACAATCCATAACGCACAACAAGACCTTGATTTGCTCAAGAGTTGGTTCAGATGCAACCTTTTGACAATCAATGCGTCAAAAACTTCATACATTGTATTTAATGCTAAAAACAAAATAGTACAAACTCAAAATAAGCTTAACATTGATGGCGAAATACTAAAAGAGGCAAATCACGAGAAATACTTAGGACTAACACTCGATAAACATCTTACATGGAACGCTCATTTACAACACATACGGAAAAAACTTTCATCTCTAGTAGGATCTTTGCATGACATGGCGCGTTGTATACCAAATAAAATCCGACCCCTAATCTATAACTCACTCGTAAAACCCCACCTTCTTTATCTCATCGAAATATGGGGAACCGCGTCAGACACAAACCTCAAACACATACAAATACTACAAAACAAATTAATAAAAATCCTATATCGCTACGATTATCTAACCCCTACTATAAAAATCTATAAAAAGACAAAACTCCTAAACATAAAACAATTATACACACTCAACACGTGCATTTTAATACATAAATTAATACATAAAAAGATACACTCACACATCACACTCACAACTAAAGGTAGTAGCTCAACACGTAAATATTCTTCACGACGTGCTGATCAACTTAATTTAACTAGTGCACGAACGAATTACGGACAAAAAAGAATAACTTTTGTTGGAGCACAGTTATACAACAAAATTCCAATCAATATTAGGAACTCAAGCTCATTGAAAATTTATAAGAAAAAATTATTTAACCATATAATTAGCGATGAATCTTTTTTCATATAAAAAATTCCGCCATCGCGAAACTATAACCATATAGCGAGCAACTTATAACTTGGACCACACACCAGATCAGTTAACCATTGTGACTTACTATCGAGTAATATAGTGAAGTGCGAACGGGTGACTATGAATATATTTTACCCTCAATCTACAATAATGTGATTAATATTGTGCATTGGTAACGGACGTTAACAAAATCTCATACATTTATTTTTGTTTATTGTTTCTTATGTAAGTGACACTGTAAGTGTTTTAAATAAGAAATAAAGATATTTTAAACCGATATAATATATTATGTATGTATTATATTACTTCATGTATTATAATATAACATATAGATAGATGACAAATTTCACACAAGTCCGTTCAGCTGATTACCCGTGAATAATGAACACCTTTATTATTTTTGTTGGACTAGCAGGAGACCTAGTAGGATGTTAGGAAGTAGGACACAGTCAACTATCCAATTGCCTAAACGCAAATTCATGCAAAAATATCAAATTATCTTTACAACGTTACACTAGGCAATGTAGAGTATTGAGATAGACCCTTCAATTGGGGCCTTGTAATCCCTAGAACCCAATATACATTTACATAGAGAATTCGGTTCGATTCGGTCCGTGGACGTAATTCAATTTGTACCCGCATCGTTCCATTGCGTGATGAACTGATTGCTAATGAGCGACGATCGTTTATCGTGTGCCTCTATTTTGTTAATCGCATTTATTTTACATCGTCGGGTGACAAACAATCATACGATGCACCTGTTTGAAGCATCGATGATGATCTATACGCTTGGAACATAAAAAAATGCAGCAATAATAATATATTGCAGAAGGATTTTAAATGGTAGTTTAAGAATATGAATTATTGAAAACAACTACATACCTACTTACTATTATAAGGACGGATGTTTTATTATAACAATAAAAAGTATTTTAGGTTTTGCAGAGAGGTTTTGAAAAAATAATATCCGTCGAATTCATTGATTTTAAAATTCGTCTAGATGTTGATTGTTTTTATATGTATTTGTTTTATTTTTTCCTTTCATTGGGTATTTTGCTTTTTCGAACATAATTAAAAATTATGTGCAAATAACTAACTTCACGCGTACGAAGTCTCGGGCGGCCGCTAATAATAATATAAAACAAAAAAAAAACCGAGCATGAAAAGAAAAAAAACAAGAACTAACATACAATAAAACTGCTAGCTAACAGTAAGCTAGTAGCGTAAGCTATTAACATTGTAGAATTAAGTATACAATTAAGTATACAAATAATAATAATATAGTAATATATAAGTATACAAATATATAAGTATATTAACATTGTAGAATTAAGTATACAAATAACCAGAGTAATAAATCAAACAACAAAAAAACAGTACATTTAACTGAGATGTAGACTGTAACTAAGATGTTATTAAAAAAAACATAATATATTAGGATTTGGCAGGCCGGTGGCGATGCATACGCCACCCCCGCTGCCAAATCCTAACCTATACTAATATTATAAATGCGAAAGTATGTGATTAAGGATGTACGAGTATATGTTATAGTCAAAACTTATAACCACTTTTGACTGCTTAAATCAGTCAACAGTAGGTTTTACTAAAGGCGTTGATTAAAGCGACTTTTAACTGAATATTAAATATTTTAAAAATTTATCTCCACCGCCTAGGTGGGATTCAAACCCATGATCTCTCGATTACTGGTCGAACGCTCTTTCTAATTGAGCCACCAGGAGGGTTTGTGATGATGGCGAATTTTTAAAATATTCATAAATATTTTAAAATAGAAATATAAAATAATCAACATATGCAGGCATAATGTAGGTCGGTTTTTTGTAGCCATTTACTTGTATAAATTTTTGGCTACGGAACAAAATTAATTATTCCATTTTATATGTCCATGTACTAAACAATAAGAAGAATATATTTATATAGAAGGCATGCATAAAGTTACGTATTCCCAAAGGGTTCACATTTCAATTTGTCTTATATTCCGTCTACCCATATCTTTTATTATAACACGGATTGAGAGTCCCGCGATTTACAATATTTTATTCACTTTCATCCGAAAAAGGACTCGTTATTTATAGTTTCCTTGTTTATATTTTCATAATATTAAAATATGCAGTGGATGTAAATAAGGAAATAAAAGTACACTTATAGACAACTAACAGAAAACTATTTTTTACCTTCAACAAATTTACAATTGACACTCGATTGGAAACACAAATGTAGGCAAAATCTCTCTTTAAACTTAAGGGTTAAATACCGTCAGCAATTTTAAGATTATCAATAATCCTCACAGCTCGTCTTTGAAACGAGTCATAAGGTGCTAGCTGATATCTAGGTGCTCCCGCCCAAAGATGTCAACAGCCCCCTTACCACCATCTCTTATTGCGATTCAATAACTGAATAGAATGCTTATTCATACCAATGAATAAGTGACTCCATTCAATTACCACCAACTCATATTGCGATTCAATAACTGAATAGAATGCTTATTCATACCAATGAATAAGCGACTCTATTCAATTTGAAATATTCAGTTATTGAATCGCAATAAGAGTTGGTGGTATGGGGGCTGTACTCCAAATGAGGTTGATCCTGTGCTTTGTAAAGCAACAGCCTTTGCTGAGAGCCGAAGTACTGTTTCGCTCTATTGAACACATCGAGTTTCTTTGACACCTGCTTACCCCGGGGCCCTACGGTACGATTCCCATCAATTTTTTTTATAGCAATAATCAAACTTGGCCCTAGATTAGTGGTAATTGTGTTTCACTTCATTACTAGTAACCTAGGAGCTCTACCGTCTAAGCTGAAGATGTTTGTCAATAACTAAAACCTAAGACATCTCTTTTACTTCCTTTGATTGATTACGGCGATGTTGCTTTCTTGGACTGTACTGAAGAGTTACTGGATAAATTGGACCGGATACAAAATCAATGCATACGGTATGTATTTGGATTGAAAAAATTCGACCACATCTCCATGTTCCGTGAGCAACTTGGATGGTATCCAATCAGAATTCGAAGAAATTTCCACATAGCTTCATTTTTGTATAATGTACTTTTCAATCCCTCTACACCTGGTTACTTGAGAGAGAGATTTCATTTTCGGGACGTGGATAACCGCTTGCGTTCATGTGGATGACTCCTCTTGGACATACCATTCTACAATAATCATATTTACGGCAAATCCTTTTCTATCCTTGCGGCTAAGCTTTGGAACTCCTTACCATGTGATGTAAAAATGTCCTCTTCTGTGGATTCTTTCAAATCGGCTTTAAAAAGATCCTATGATAAAACCTTGAACTGCTAGTATCAACTATATTGAATTCAAATATCACTTAGGGTACCTAATAGGTTAATTTAACTTGTTCTTCGTTTGTAGTCTCATTCCACCCTCGAGATATACATATTTACTGAATCCTCTCAAATATTTAAAGGTTGACTGGAAGAGATCCCTTAGAGGGATAAGTCCACCTTTGTACTTTTATTCTATGTAAACTTTATTATTATTGCTTTATTTAGTACAATAAAGATATTACAAACAAACAAACAAACCTATTTTTCGAATCAAACTATTCGATGGTAATCTGCTTCAGCTTAAGCGGTATGGACAGACAAGATTTCCAGTGATGTCCAGTTTCAAAGTCACTTAGAGGAGCAGTCCTCTAAGTGACTTTGAAACTGGACATCACTGGAAATCTTGACACCAAGAATCCCAATACTCTTTGCGATGTTAAGACATGTGCGTTGGAATTGAGGAGCCATGGCAAATAGGGTTTTCTTAGCAGTGAACGAATTACATATATATAGCTTTTATTAAGTGTAATCAAGTGAACAATACAGCTCGAACAATCTGCAATATAACTAATTAATAACGCTGTTGAGCATTAGGTACAAACATTGAAGGGTTTACGAGAAAACTTGAGTAATTCGTACCGTGTGAATTAATTACACTGAGGGATGCCGGTGTCGCTACAGTTTCTGTGCATTTGTTCTCGAAAACCACTTTAGAACAAACACGAGATTCGAAACGAGTTGACTTGTAAGGTATACATGTAAAGGTAGAATTAATTTCATTTGAATTATGAAACAATAAGGGTATTTTTAGGGCTCCGTACCTCAAAAGGAAAAACGGAACCCTTATAAGATCACGTTGTTGCCCGTCTGTCTGTGTGTCTGTCAAGACCCTTTATCTTGAGAATGCGTGGAGGTATCAAGCTGAAATTTGAACTGTATTCTCTGGTCTACGGTCCTATGAAGTTGTAAAAAAATCAAACTGCTAAGTTTATGTAAAAAAAAGATACAGCCATTTATTCAGCAAAAAACGCTAATTTCGACACATTCTTAAGGGTATCAAAACCGATAGAGTACTTACCGTTGACCTATAACTATGAAATTCGGCAAGTAACATTGTTATAGACTACAAATACAAGAATAAATCTCAAAACTATACATTTGTAATTTAATCTTAAAAAATAGGGGGTCTATATTTTTTATAGAGGGACGAAATTTCAAATTGAAGGTACGCATTATTTCTTATTTATAATGAAAAACCGGACAAGTGCGAGTCGGACTCGCCCACCGAGGGTTCCGTAGGTACGTAGTATCATTATTAAATTTGATATTTTTCATTATAAATAAGAAATAATGCGTCAAAAAAAATAAATAAAATATATTTAGCAATGTGTACATCAAGCCCTTTCATATGATACCCCATTTGAACTAGTAGTTTCAATTTGAAATTTCGACACCCTATAAAAAATTAAGAGCCCCTATTTTTTAAGATCTATTTACAAATGTATAGTTTTGAGATTTATTCCTGTACTTATAGTCTATAACGATGTTACTTGCCAAAATTTCATAGTTCTAGGTCAACGGGAAGTACCCTATAGGTTTTGATTCCCATGAGTGTGTCGAAATATGTGTTTTTTGCTGAATAAACGGCCGTAACTTTTTTCTACGTAAACTTAGCAGCTTGATTTTTTTTTAACTTCATGGGACCGTAGACCTGAGTATACAGTTCAAATTTCAGCTTGATACCTCCACGCATTCTCGACATAGAAATTCTTGACAGACAGACAGAAAGACAGACAGACAGACAGACAGACGGACAACAAAGTGATCTTATAAGGGTTCCGTTTTTCTTTTTGAGGTTTGGAACCCTAAAAATGACAAATATATAAAGATCCTACGTACGGAACCCTTGGTGGGCGAGTCGGACTCGCTCTTGTCCGGTTTTTTTTTTGCTAATTAATTAATATTGAATATTGCATTAAAATTTTTTCGGTTTACATAAAGCGGCTGGCTACCGGTACCAACTCTCGGTATGGTAAAATAAGTGTATGGTGTATTGAGGTGTTAAAGGCTTACCAGGGGTGTAAGTGACTTACCACGATCTTTAAAGCCAAAGCCAACCTCACCTGAATGTGGCGCAATGCCTGCCGACTAGCGAAAGAGGCTCTGATAAAAGAAAGGTAGGGTACAGCGTATTTGTAAGCTGCCCGACTGGGGTAGTAGCTCCACCTCACTAAATACCGCAGCCAAATTAGAAGGAGTACCGAATAGAAAGGAGTTGCTGCGTAGGCAGCGGGGGAAGCAATGTTTCACGTTGTAAGCGTTAATATGGCTACGGTAACCGTTTTACATCAGGCGGGCCGTATGCTTTTCTGCCCCACGTAGTATAAACGACGTAGTATGTATGGGTATCAAATACCCATACATACTACGTCTTAATAATTAGGGATTAATGTGGAAATTACGAAACGCCATTTTTCGGCGACCCCCCTTAAAAAGGGCATTACATTAAAAGGGGCATTTATGTAAATTTTAAATATATCATTTACAGAACCAAACTAATGTTTCATCTCAATCAGACACTGGGAATTGTGTCAAGTTTAGTTTGTAAGATATGATTACAGACAACGTGGCACCTGAAACTAGATAAAAGCTTATAAAAAGAAAAACAAGTGTAACATGAAGTCTTTTTAGAAATACTTTTTTTTATACTACGTCGGGTGGCAGACAAGCATACGGCCCGCCTGATGTGAAGCGGTTACCGTAGCCATATTAACGTTCGCAACATAAGATATCTCTCGTGTGCCGCCACCCCCGCTGCTAACGCAGCATCTCCTTCCTTTCTAGTGACCTCACGCACAAACACAACAACTCTCAAGGGAATTGTTATTTGGCTGCGGTATTCTATGAGGTGGAGGTACATTCCCCAGTCGGGTAGCTTACAATTACGCTCCCAACCTCTCTTTTCGCCAGAGCTTCGTTTGTAAGTCAGCAGGTAGCACCGCGTGCAGGTGAAGTTGGCTTTGGTTCAAAGATATTGATGAACCACTTACACCCCAAAATATATACTGTAAATAAATAAGCACATAAAAAGAAAAACAGGTGTAACACGAAATCTTTTTACAAATACTGTAAATAAGTAAGGACATGTACCACAGCCCATAATGACACTATAAGCTGGGAAAAAATACCAATAATATATTTCTTTTATACTCGTACAAAAGCAACAAGTTATGAAAAAGGTCCGTTGAAGCAAAAAGAGCGGCATTCACAGACTTAGGACCTCGGTACTAGATCTGAAAGGAAATAAATTTCTTACTTGATTTTCTAACACTATGATGAATAATGTTAGTATTTTTCACTTAAAAGCTAATCTCACCTACATGTGGCGCACGCTGCTAACTAATGAGACTTCGTAAAAAGTAAGGTGTATAGGGTACAACGTAATTTATAAGAATTATCTTCTTCTTCTTAGTCGTGTATGTGTAATTTTATAGGTAAACAACCCAACAAAAAACTCTGTAACTCTCTGATTCTGATAAAAAATCTGCTTTCGTTTTGCTTCTTCAGAACCGCATTCGTGATTTTCCGCTTGTCCCGAAGGTTGAATGGTAGATGATGTTTTTAGCGTTCAATCCGCCTTTTATACCCTTATAAATAATTTGTAGTCAAGTTTTTAAATAAATAAATACATGTGCGTAAAGTTATCGGTAAAATAAATTCAGCAAAATATGTCATAAAATTTGGATTAAACGATATAAGGTGCACGTTAAACTGTCGTAAAGTAAGAATTTATTAACAAAATCCCAACCTTAACATCCACACTGGGTTCGACCGCAATGCTGTATTGTAATGAAGAGTTATGCACTACATAAAATTAACATTATGTTAAAACTAGCTTCCAACTAGGTTCATTTAATATTTAAGGAGGTTTTTAACAGACTTAAAAAACTTAAATATTTTCTGAAGTAAACGTAATAAAACGTATACTCAAGGAAAATAAATTATGTATATATAGGCGACTGTATGTTTTTTTAAGTATGGTATGCCATAAAAAAATAGGAATGATAACAAAATCTAGGGAATAGAGTTTGATGTTGCAGCTACAAATCTATCATCATCTTCATTCAAAATTCAATCACACCACTAGATAGAAAATATTTTTTTACGCTAAGTAAGGACTATGGAACATCATGAACATGGAATATCCGTGGTGTGATTGAATTTTACAACAGACGGCCGTATCCGTGGCACAGTCACACCCCATTTTTTTCGTAAATGCAGGCGAAGCCACACGTAGAAGCTAGTACACAATAAATAAGATAAGCAGCAATTCCAAATCGTAACTCGTCCACTATATTACTGTTAAATTGCTTCGCTTGGACGCAGTCGTAAAACCTCGCCACATCGTCCGTCGACTATATCGAGGCTATATAGATTCTGTGTCATCATAACTTTATAATACTATGAGGCATAGCGGCCACCTGCTACCACTACCCAATCACACTTTATTGGCAATCTGCTCGTGATAATAACTTAAGATTATTATATTGTTAGATTCTTTTTACGCTCTGTGATTATAAGCTAGCTGTTGAAGGCCCTTCGAATTTGTTTGTAACTCTAAAAATTGCCTATTTTCATTTTAGATCTTGAATTTAGAATAAGAATAAGAAATTAAAGTTTAGTTCGATTTTTTATTAGATTTACAGGGGACAGTCGAAATAATCTTAGGTTGATCTACCATTATTTTTGAGAGCGAAAACAGAGTTTGCGAAATGTAGAAACTGAAACAGAGAGCTAGTGGATTTTATGAAATGATAAGAAAGCAGATGGCGAATGAATCTAGGTAGTAGAAAATATTACACAAGTAGTACACAAACGATTCAAGAGTAAAGATGGATATAACTAATCAAAAAAATACTAAATTCAAAACAAATAATATTTAAAAATAAAAATATAAAGAGGTCGCAACAGAAACTAATGTCAATCAAAAGGCGGTAGACCATATAATTGTCCTAAACCTAATGTCACAGAATAAATAATAGTTACTTACGCACCAGCAAAGCATAAGGAATAGTACTACGAACAGTATGGCCATTCCCTGCCGCTCTCTCTTGTTGACCTCACCTCACCTCTGAGACGGATCTGGAACAGATTGTATCGCGCCACACACACAAACGCTCATTCAAGCTCTGCACAGACGTCATTGTTTATATAGTAGTAATCGACGCGACATTTGTATGGAGTGGCCGGAGTTTGGCACCAGTGTACATATCTACATTCTACAATAATGATAGTGTCGTGGTTACTTTTTTTTATACCACTAAGGTGGCAAACATACTGTGCGTCTGACGGAAAGCAGTAACCGCAGCCTATGAATGACTGTTACTCCAAGGGCACACGCGCGTTGCCGACCTTGTAAAAACATCTTCACGCCCATTTTGAATAACCCCGTCTCATGGGAAAACCTCGACAGGCAGTTTATTCTACAGCTTGGTTATATGTGAGAGAAACGTTCTCTGCCTCACAGTACGTGATATTCAGCCAGGAGTACCTATTGATTCGTATAATAAGGAATACATACGAGTACAAAATTTCTCGTTACTTTTACAGCTCTATTAAATATATCACTTAGCATACAGACTAAATAAATCTGATGTTTTATTGTTACTGTGCGGCGGCTTCAGATGAAAGTCTGCATAGCATTACCTCCAGGGATTGCTACGCTGTGGATCGTAAATTCGCCAGATTTTTACATCGCATTTGGGAAGGCGAGGGCTGGATCTAAACGTCGACGCGAGATATTTGAAATGAAAATTATTATCAAATTAATTTTACAACCTCTTATTTAATCTCATCAAATCTTGCAATTAAATTTGACCCACTTCCCCTGTGTCTGATTAAGATGTTTGGCACGCTTGTTTGGTTCTCAATGATCTCCGAGGTCGCGGGTTCGATCCCCGCACAAGACAAAAAATTATGTTCATGAAGATGTCTATTTGTCATGTTCTGGGTGTTTTCTATGTATTATATGTATATATTTGCAATAAAAAAATATTTAAGTGTGAACCAGTTATCTAGTATCCCTATTACAAGCTTTGTTGTTAGTTTGCGTTTAGATGGCAGTGTGTAATTCGTCCAAGAATATTTATTTTTATTATTTTTAAGTTATTATATTTATTAAAAGAGAAGTAGGGAGCGTAATTGTAAGCTGCCCGATTCGGAAAGTACCTCCACCTCAGAATACCGCGAATTCCCTTGAGGGTTGTTGTGTTCCTGCAAGTGAGTGATGACCAGAAAGGAAGGAGGTGGTTTGGCAGCGGGGGTGGCGGCGCGCGAGTGATATTTTATGTTGCGAACGTTAATAGAGCTACGGTAACCGCTTTACATCAGGCGGGCCGTATGCTTGTCTGCAACCCAACGTAGTATAAAAAAATATTTATTATCCTTACGTAGGTCTGTACATACCCTTAGACCGGTTTTACCGGTCATCGGAGTACTGTTGTTACTAGCAGTAACTTTACAGTTTATCATCCCCGGAGGACCGTGTGACGGAACTCATTAACTCTAATTGCCATCGTGCAATTCTCCTCTGGTAGCAATTAGCTTTCAACTCTGTACAGTACACAGGAAGCGGTACCGTAATCGGGGGTGTATAAGAACTGCGGGGTGAATAGCAACATTTTTTAAAACAAACGATTGCTCGTATGTTTTTGACGTGAATGTGTCTTTAAAATTTCTTCCATAGGGAGGCATTTCAAATGAATGATATCAAAATCGGGGGTACAGTTTGGTGTTGCAGCTACATATCTATCATCTCCATCCAAAATTCAATCACACCGCGAAAACTAATAATTAATAACAATAATATTTTCTTGGGGGAAGTGCAATTTATCTCAAAATGGCGCTTCCCCTTCCTCCGCACGCGATGTTCCATAGCCCTTACTTAGCGTAATAAATTCAGTCATATAGTCATAGATGAAGGAGAAAATATTATTGTTATTAATTATTCGTTTTCTTAAAAATAAATATCTTATACTTAACGGGACGGGGGCCCACCACACAATTCGACCACTAAAAAAGGCAATGAACAACGAAGTTCATTGCAGCCCCTGGCGTAAAACTACGGCTGCCTTGGAACTCACAACGAATTTAATCAGAAGAAATTAGCAGAAATGAGAAGTTTTTGGAATTTCACTTCACCTTAGCAATGTGAGAGACAGCAATATGGCAAATACGGCATATTATTGCTTGGGCCGCACTCATCGCGATAACATTCGGGCGATAAACTTCGTATTCGGTCTACGGCGAATCTTCGCGGCCACATAATGCGCGTTGTAAAGTTTATCGCGATGTACGAACGCAAAAAACAACATGGACGCCGCGGTTACTCTGTACCTATTTTATGGCAGCAAATAATTATTTTTACATTTATGTCATCTAAAAAAAAACTAAAAGCAAGAAAAAGAAGAAAAAAATTATCGTTACTCCAATCCATGTTACACTTTAGCTATATTATACACTGTAATTACATTTAACACGTCCGCTAGGAACGATGGGTGCGGGCCGACTGAAGTGTGGCCGCGCAAGCGAAGCCTATCGCGATAAAACCCTTTGATGTGCGAGAGATTACCGACAGCGGAGCGATGTGCCCGAAGCTTCGCCCGAAGTGTCGAAGTATTCCCGAATATTTGGTTACATACATCGCGATAACCCGAATATTCGCGTTATCGCGATGAGTGCGCCCTAAGCATAAAAGATATCTAATACTAAATATTTTTTGAAAAATGGAAAAATTCACCTCCCCCCCCTAGGTAGGATTTGAACCCACGACCTCTCGATGACCGGTCGAGTGCTCTTCCAATTGAGCTACCAGGAAGGTTTGTGTTGCTGACGAATTTTTGCATCTTATATTTCTACTGTATGAGTATCTAATACTACTCGAAAACTCGGTTACAATTAGAACACACAATTTCTTAATTTGCGAAATGTTCATTACATACATGTTAAAGTTCCAAATAGAGACCGAGTACGTACAAATTTGAAACGTAGCAATTTACACGCAAATTACGTTCACCGTTAGTTGATCGCAGAACTAATTTCGTAGCACACGGGCCTCGTTAATTAGCCATCGTCATATTAATTGGCCACCAATTAAAACTGCCACCAAATTTTCATGCTAACCGGCGAGAGACTTGTAAACTCGACAGGATGATTGCATGATTGACAGCGTTAGTCACAAACACTGCTGTTGAATTTAAACTACTCAGTACAACTGCTTGATTTGAGCGAGTAGATTCGCTGAGTGTATGTTTTCCATTGATTTCAATGGAAAATGTATTTGATGATGATTCCTCAAGGACATGATCGATCTTAATTTATTTTCGACACAAACCTCAAGCATGTCGAGATCTTTAATTGTTATAAGTTTAATCAAAATAGGTTCAGTGGTTTTGGAGCCTATTAATTTCCAAGAGTGACTTTTCGGTTAAGTACCCATCTCGACCATACTAAGCTCTAATTGTGTCAAATTCCTATAAAAACGCAGTAAAATATTTTTTCAGTGCATTAAGATAAGATTAAGAATTTTATGTTTTTATAATTTTGTGTGTATGTTTAGAAAATCATTTTGTAACTCGGAACCTGAAAGAAACGATTATTATTATTATATATTTTCTTAAAACACTCATCATCATCCAAGCGTTAAGTCCCGGTTGCATCCTAAGCTTGCGCTTCGGAGCCCAGGGTCCGCATTTTCTTAAAACACTATATCTATGAATACGTCCACAGTGGTGGGAATGTGTGATGTACCTGTCCTGATTGTAAATTGCAACAGGATAATTGTGTTAAAGTTATAAAATAAACAATTTATCTGTCACATAGAATTTACAAGATTTACAACTTCTTTAATAACTTTTAAACTTTCGCGTTGCATGAATTATGAAAATAACAACGGGAATTAACACGATCATGCATAAGGGTATTTACATACCTTTATTTATTGCCTGATGTTTCGACCAGGGGCCATTACCATTGGTTTTTTTGATTCCAAAAATTGGTCTTTGGTTAAAGTTATTGACGAACAACTTCAGCTTAGTTGGTAGAACTGCAGGGTTTCTACCAACTGATCTAAACATAATTAGCATTATTATATAAATACTACTATCATTTTCGCATTTAAAAATTCCGACGGTAATCGGCTTCAACTTCGGCGGTAGGCGATAGGGCCAGGTTGCACTGGCCGTGGTCACAGATTGACTGTCTCAGCAATGTGCCTCTGCCTCCGTTACCGAAGTCGATGAATCTTCTTCTGTAACTTCTTTATTGTAGTTTATCTAATGTTTTTGGGGTGTTAGTGGTTCATCAACATCTTTGAACCAAAGCCAACTTCACCCGCACGCGCTGCACTCTGCTGCCTGACAAACGAAGCCCTGGCGAAAAGAGAGCTATGGAGCGTAATTGTAAACTATCCGACTGGGAAATGTTCCTCCACCTCACAGAATACCGCAGCGAAATAACAATTCTCTTTTTGTGTTCCTGCGAGTGAGTGAGGTTCACCAGAAAGGAAGGTGATGCTGCGTTGGTATCTGGGGTGGACGCGCGTGAGCGATATTTTTATGTTGCGAGCATTGATATGGCTGCGGTCACCGCTTCACATCAGGCGGATCGTATGCTTGTCTGCCACCCGACGTAGTATAAAAAAAATTGGTTGCCTGTAAAGTCGGTATACGGGCGAAAGTTTTACGTGACAACGACTTTGAGTGGTAAAATGTTTTCGAGTGGAAGGGACGCATGCCTTTCACTTTTTATGTCTGTCTCTCTCGCTCTTAGAAGGGACGCGTGCCTTTCACTCGCTCTCATTGTAAGCGCATAACGTGAGCCAGTTTCTTGAAGTGTCACCCGGCTAACCAATTTATAAGACGTTGTCACGTCAAAAATAATAATAATGTTTACAATTTTCTTGTTACAGACATTCTGCGTGGTTTCAAAGCGGTTTCGTAAGAACTACATCCACCGGTTCACCGCAACCAGATCGCTGTTCTGGTGGTCGCCATGGTCGTCAGTGCGACGCGCGTGCGTCTACCTGTCCACCAATCAGTTCTTCGACTACATCGTCATGGCTACTATACTGTTCAACTGTGTCTTCCTCGCCATGTCGGAAACCATCGAAGAGGCTGAGTGAGTATACCTTAATTACTTACTGCAGAGCAAGGACCGAAAATGTATATGCTTTTTAACCGACTCCAATAAAGAAGGAGGTTTTCAATTCGGGTGTATTTTTTTTTAATGTTTGTTACTTAATTACTCCGTGATTTATAAACCGATTTGAAAAAAAACTTTTTTTATTTCATAGAGTATACTTCCAGATTGGTCCCATATTTTTTTCATCATCATCACCAGCCTGTATAAATGTAGAGTAATGCTTGGAGTCGTTTTTTTTTTGTTAAAATTTTATTTGATTAAGCCACGCCTTGCCATGAACCATGGTCATGAACGAACACTTGCCAATGGCTAGCTCCTAGATTTAGCAGGTTTCCCAGCACCTTATCAATTCAGAGGTATCTGGGATGGCCAGACAGGCGAGACAGATGAGAGACGAAGTGGCAACAACAACAGTTGTTAGATGTGACAACAGATGTTACATAATTTCATGTACAGTTCATTCTACCCTCTCGGGCCCTCTAGGGGCGTTTCAAACTTAACAAATTTATAAATATTTACAATTTTATATATATTTAATTTGCAATGAATAAATTAGTCAATCAAATAACCGCTTACGGAATTATACATTTAATTTTATTGGACAAATTGGAAACTCTTTTACTTAGATTTTTGGGGTGTAAGTAGTTCATTAATATCTTTGAACCAAAGCCAACTTCACCTGCACGTGGTGCACCCTGCTGAGTGACAAACAAAGCTCTGGTGAAAAGAGAAATAGGGAACGTAATTCTAAGTTCCGACTAGGAAATGTACCTCCACCTCACAGTTTAATATTTTTTACCCATCCCAAAAAGTGCACAACGCAGCTAAAGTAGTTTTTGCTTCAAAAAAAAATGCCACGTATGATTTGCGTCATCTTCTGTTTATCGAAGACATTTTGCTTAGTTTTTGTGCATCATTGTGCATCTAGTTCAGTATTAACGATCGAAGGGTAAATTATTGAAACTTTCTTAGAGCCATGAATGACTTGTTACCTAACACATCGATTCCAATAATATGAATTGCTAAATCGTCTGAACGCTTAGTAATTCTCCCTTGTTGCTACCTGTTGCTACCGCGACTCGCGTTGATGGCCCGAGTACATTAACTTACTCTATTATTTTCTTTGACGTACAATAAAGAAATCACAAACAAATGCTTATATTTTAAAACTTATGAACCTACCCAATTCAGACCAATTTCTTATTGAAAATATTTAAGAGATATTACAAATCATATTTTTGAGTATCTATACTAATATTATAAAGAAGCTGAAGAGTTTGTTTGTTTGGTTGAACGCACTCATTCGAATTGAAAAAATCTTTTAGTTTTAAATAGCCTATTTTTCGAGGAAGGCTATTTTATTGGCTATATAACATCACGTTACCACCAATAGGAGCGGAGCATCAATGCAAACTGCTGCAAAAATGGGAATAAAAAAAATCCTTTTGAGAGCTTCTGTTGCTTGCGCTGCGTAAATGGTTCAAGATACGCAACTATTATATACGACGGAATTATTCATCTTAATTTCTTAAATTCTAAAAAAAAGTCCGTGATAGCATGTGTCTATATTTTAAGATTGGCGCGCACTGATGTCCGTAGACCCAGCGGGACCCTTCGCGTGATCAAGTTAAGACATAGTTTGTAGAATTAGCATTAATTAGTACCTACCGATTTGTATATGTTTAAATTTCTATCTCGATAGGTTCATTAATAAAATAAAATTTTAGTCGTATCAGAATTCCCTAAAAAACAGCCAATTAATTCCTTTACTTCCAGCGGGGCCCTTCCCGAATTAAAAGTGTATAGATCAATGAAATACATTTCCAAGGAGCCTTTTATTTCTACCTTTCTAATAATATATTTTTATAATTAAGAGCAGTATAGTTTTCGAAAAATTTACAATTATTTTTAGTTCAAACAAATTTCGTAAATATTTCGAAAACTGTTAAGCTCTTAATTATAAAAAAAAACTATTATTTTAAAGGTAGAAATTAAAGGCTCCTTGGAAATGTATTTCACTAATCTATAGACTTATAATTCGAGAAGGGCCCCGCTGGAAGTAAAGGAATTAATTCGATGTTATTTCGGGAATTCTGATAAGACAGCAATATAATAGTATAATAATCTGGAGGTAGAAATAATAGGCTATTAAAAAATAAATATAAATAATCAACTGGCCTTTAATCGGAAAGGGGCCCCTCTGACTGTAAAATTATATATTTCTTTATTTTACCAACGAACCTACCGAGGTATAAATTTAAACATATATAAATCGCTAGGTACTAATCGATACTAATTCGACCAACCAGATCTTAATTTGATCAGGGAAAGGGTCCCGCTGGATCTACGGACATCGCACTGTAACCTTTCAAATGGTAACCTCACGCTTCACTCTCAACGCTCCGTCACACGCAGACGAAGTTGAGCGAGTCAACTAGTTAATAATAAAGTTAGAAGGTTAAAATAAAAAGTGGAAGCATATTATTAACAACTTTTTATATCTCTTATCTCACCAAATATTCATCAAAATATGAAAATTAATCACGAACCTTCACCGCTCCACTCAAAGCCTCGTTTGAGTGACCGATGATTTACGGTCAGACAGACATGACGAATTATTATTAAAGTTCCATTTTCCACATCAATGTATAATCTAGTTGCGATATTTGGTAGAGCTCGATGGCATTGTTGCGTGTGTCAGTCTCATCGAACACAAAAGTTAAGCAACGTCATCCGTAGCCTGTCCATGGATGGGTTTATATTATCTCGAGCTTCTCCGTGTTTCGAAGGACATGTTAAGCCGTCGGTCCCGGCTGTTGGCGTTAGATGACAGCCGTTAAGCCAAATCAGGGGCCTTTAGGCGGTTTGAAAACACTGGCCTCCGCCAACCCGCAGTTGAGCATCGTGGTGGAGTATGCTCTAAACTATATATAAACTTCGATTAAGGGGAGACCCGTATCCCAGCAATGGGATGAATAAGGGTTGACGAAGATACTTGGTTGCGATGACGGCCGGAGGGTAATACCACACCTCGGTCACTCCATACAAATGTCGCGTCGTTTACTATTACATAAACAAAGACATCTGTGCAGAGCGTGAATGAGCGTGTGTGCGTGCGGCGGCATACAAACTGTTCCAGATTTGTCTCAGAGAGGAGGTGAGGTCGACACGAGGGAGCGGCAGGGAGTGGCCATACTGTACGTAGTACTATTACTTATACTGTGGTAGTACCAGTAGTACACTAAGTTTTAAGTCGCCTGTCAGGCATGGCAAACACGGGACAGTGAATATGTCAGATTTTATATATAACTCACATATAACTGTTTAGCAAACTATTTTGCTTTCCGTAGAAACACCCAGCACGTGACGAGAAACAAAAAATGGGGTGTGGCTGTGTCATGAACACGGCCGCGTGTTGTACGTGAATACGTTATATGCACTAAAATTATCTCAAAATGGCCCCCTTCCCCCGAACGCGATGTTCCATAGTTCTTACTTTTTTTTATACTACTAAAGTGACAAACAGGCATACGGTCCGCCTGATAGTAAGCAGTTACCGCAGCCTGTGGGCGCCTGCAACACCAGAGGCATCACATGCGCGTTGCCGACCCTGTAATAACCTCTTTACGCCCTTTTTGAAGAACCCCATGCCTCCTATGGTCTCCTGGGAAAACCAATTGGATCAACAGGCAGTTCATTCCACAGCTTGGTAGTACGTGGAAGAAAACTTTGGAACCGCACAGTACGTGAAGGATCAATTCATCCTATCCTATCCAGTGGTGTGATTGAATTTTGGATGGAGATGAAAGATATGTAGTTGCAACACCTAACTATATCCCCCGATTTTGTTATCATTCGTTTTTTTGAATTGCCTCCCTATGGAAGCCAAGACATATTCACGTAAAAAATCGAGTCAGTCTGTATCAAGTGCGTACATGATGATGGCGTAAGTTACTCTTTTACTAGTTTGAGTGTAATAGAAACTATAAAAGGTTTTCCATAATTGGGCTATAAGTGTTTAAACATACCGCTAGACAAATAAGGCCCTCCCAACTCACCCTATTTATACTCAAACAAAATATTATGTAAGGTATTTCATATCCAACTTGAGGCTCATAAAGTTCTACCAACTACTTATTACTTATACTGTGGTTCTACTCTTAACAGTTTCGAGAGAATTTAAACTTAGAATTGAAAAATATTCATTCTAAACTCAAATTATGTTCAACACACTCTAGAAATATCACTTATGCACTTGAGTCACGTACGTACGTTCCGAAATGTACGCTGTTATTGAGTCGGGGACACTAAAACTGTTCTACGTTATACCTCCGGACACTTTGAATGTTAAAAACGACCAATTTCACTGCTAGTGTCATTTATATTGAGAACTATGTATTCAGTTCTGATTGTCGTAGTGACCATAGGAAAATAGACGCACTAAAGATTTTTATTTTATTTCATAAATATAATTTATTCAGCAGGCTACATGTAACCATTAGCGTTCCACATCGTTCATCAAATTATAGGCATAATGCGAGCGAGTACAAATATTAACTAAATTACAAATAAATATTATTTAAACAGTTGGTTTCGGCCAACTTACCAGAACATTATAAAGATAAAATATTTTAAAAAATTCACCTACCCTGGCCATGTGGGATTCCAACCCACGACCTCTAGATTACCGGTCGAGTGCTCTTTCCAACTTAGTTACCAGGAACGTTTGTGATGGCCACTATTTTTTGCATTTTATAATTACTGCTGTGAAGTCGCAGTGCGGCGCCGTCTATAAAAATACATAAATTTATTTTTTTGGGAGTTTAAGTGCTTTTTGAAGTGAAAACCTCTTTAGCGGCGCTGTGCACTTTTTGGGATGGGTAAAAATGTTAAACTCGCGTCATGGCACGTGACCTGATCAAAAATTTGTAAGACGGAGGGAGAGTAGACCGCCGGCGCGGCGTTGGAGAGGAAATAACCCCTCTCTTTCTACCTCGCGGCGAAAATGTATGCCTGCTTCTGCTGTTTATTTTTATGTATTAGAAATTGTCATGTTTGTGAACGATAGCGCAATAAATGAATATTACCACATAAATGATTATACTGATAATTAAAGCAATACGTGCGAAATTATTTCCTATTCATTCCAAAATATTCAAAAATGCACAACGTTAATGTTCAAGTTTTCATTTCTGCCGGAGTGCAATCCGTTTTTTTGGGGTTACATTTTACTGTATTTAGTGATCAGTTAAAGAATAACTAAACTAAATACATAAGAGCTTGTAGAATAGAATAGAATAGAATAGAGTTTATTCGCATTAAAAGTGATTACATTGATGGTGTTCTGATCAATAATAAAGTATTTCACATTTAGTCAAATTAGACATGCAAATATATATTTGTGGATACATTAATTAATGTATGTATGTATGTAAAAAAGATTCCGGCATCGCCTGCAAGCCACCTCCTTTTTTTCAGAAGTTTGTTACAATAGTTCCATTACGTGGTATGACGCTGAGGTATCTATCTATCTATCTATCGATCTACCTGGCCTATGTTAAAATTCATACTGACCTCAGTAAATTTCGACTCCAGTTTTTCCAGAAGTTCCGTAAAGAGCTGGCCGTCTCCATCTATCCTAGCTTTAGCTTTCATATCACGTACGGACATTTCCAAATGGACTTTCATAGATATTGCAACTAGACACGGATACTTCGTCTTTGTATACTTGGAATGCTAAAAGCTCAATTTGTGCATCGGTGCAGCCTTTGCACCTAGCTTCCAGTTATAATTAAATTGTAGCTGCACTTATTTCTACTAGTCGTATAAATTATCGAGATACCTATTTTTATGCACTTATTGTTACTTTAATATCTTTAGAATACTAATAATATCTTACTTTAAATAATATTGCAAATTTTTTTGATACTAGATTAGACTAGGTCAGGGGTGGCCTTTATCAAACATGCTATTTATTATAAAGAAATGTTAAACAAGGTCATAAATGTACATAAAATAATTTTAGTTTCGCAATTGTTGGGAAAATAATAATACTAAATATATACTTAGCGTCAAGAAAGCCTTAACGGCTTTCTTTATCTTATTATTGGAAATTATTTTTTCAAGAATGTATTTTCTTGCTTTGAGAAAAAAGTCTTAATAGAAATATTTTTTTCTCAGTGCTTAATGAACTTTGTGAGCACTGGCACGCGTGCCTTTGATTCGCAATCTCTGGACTATGGAGTATAAAATGAAATGTATGTACATGATACAAAGAGTGAATGTGTGAAGTGAGTTAAGGGTGCAGCAAGGGAGGAAATAATACTGTTTTCGTCAATACCAACTACTTCCTCCCGTATTTCGCCTCGATCATGAATTCTTCCCTCCGGTTTTATTCTAACCTCCATAGTTTTATCCAATTTACATTTTAGCTTAACTTTTTAATTATAACTAAGATATCATAATATCGCTCGCTCGCTGCCACCCCCGTTGCTGACGCAGCAACTCCTTCCAACCTGGAGACCTCACTCACTCGCAGGCACACAACAAAATTATTATGTAAGATAAAAGAGCTTACGGTATTTTTTATTCGGGAAATATTCAGTGTCAAGAACACTTAAAAATAACTTACAGAACACTTAAGATTACAATAAAATAAATTTAAATCCCTTCCGGTTCACAACGTCCACTTCCTAATTTGGTCTATTTTCTATAACGTTCATTTTTCAAAAGATCCACTTCTAAAAGGATCATTACTTAAATTGTCCACTCACGAATTAATTTTGTTTATTAATAAACTAGTACTTGTACTTAAAGTGTCGAGTAGTTTATTACTAACATTTATAACTTGAGGATCAAGGAAGTTTTTGAAACTGATAAAGTAATATTACAGCGCCCTAATTTGTAGATGATTGATGACTGAATCAAGAACCGCGTTACTTGCACTTACGTGACAAGCGTTATCGGATCGTGTCATGCGACAAATAGCTAACAAACAAGTTCGGCCAACTCACAAACATCTATTCATAAGATTATTTTAAGTTTATCGAAGGGGAAGGAAGAGTATTGTTAAATTGAGCAAAGCTGCCATACATTAACCAACATGTTAGCCGTGTTCGTCATGTTGTCTAACAATTTAGCTGTGTATGGACGCGTTGTCAATGAACATATCTGCCAACATGATTGACAACACATACATACACAGATATATTGTTAGGCAACATGACCAATACGGCTAACATGTTGGTTAATGTTTGGCAGCTTTAATACGTGTTTGTCTGTTGTTTCTATAAAAGGCAACCGTGAGCATAGCATAGTAATACAACCAGTACTTTAACTTCATACTAGCGCCCAAATCGCCGCGCACCAAAATTTCTTGAGCGGTCGTGTAAATGACGCTTGGCTGTGTGCCTTCGCCGATTTGGGCGCTAGTATGAAGTTAAAGTACTGGTTGTATTACTATGCTGTGCCGTTAGGGTCTTTTTAAAATGATGCGTTTTTCACCCCGCTTGCGGGATCTGTCTTAGTAAATTACCCGCATGCATGTTTTTTACCGCTTATGACAAATCAAGACGCGGGCCGAGAAACGCATGATTTAAAAAAGAACCTTATTTACCAATGTATCAACGCACAGCTCAAACCAAGGGCGCCACCGAATCCACCGTTGTGGGCACGGTGGGCATGCCTACAACCCTTCGGAAAAAAGGAATTAATCAAATTCAAAAGTCCTTCATAAGTCATGATTGTTTATGAACAAGTTCGTACTCCGACTCGTCCTTGACCGATTTTCGGATGGCTGTGACCACAACCTTTTTTGAAGGCTGGATCCGCGCCTGGCTCAAACCACTGGACGAATAGAGTTTGAAATTTGTCACACACATACAAAGGTAGATATTAAGACTTAGGCATCCACTGTGAAAGAATTTTTGAAATATAGAATACCTGGATACGTGCATAGGAACTTGCGGGTGCAAACTAGTTAGTTATTAAATAAATAAATATTGAGCAGCAATGGCATCCCTCGTAATCGGTTCCAAATTCGACTCAGAGGAAAGGTGGGATCAACTCCTAAGAGCGGCAGGGTGGCCATTCTGTACATAGTACGTAGTGCGTATGGGTAAAGGATCTCTTGCCTGGTTGGTTTACTGGGCCAAAGGCTAGCAATTCTGTGATATAAGCTTGGCGCACAGGAGAGCATTAGCTGTACGCATGTAGTCGTTGTACATAGCAATGTTTTTTATACTGTGATATTGAATAACTCATCAAGGGCTGAGTTATTCAATACCACAGTTTGACAAGTTTTTAACCGACTCCAAAAAAGGAGGAGGTTCTCAATTCGGCTGCATTTTTATTATGTTTGTTACTTAATTACTCCGTGATTTATAAACCGATTTGAAAAAAAACTTTTTATTTGAAAGAGTATACATCCAGATTGGTTCCATATTTTTTTCACCATCATTAGCCTGTATCTATCCACAGTTAGGAGGGTTTGTTATTACATTACTCCGTCATTTATAAACCGATTTGAAAAATAACTTTTTTATTTGAAAGAGTACTTCCAAATTAAGATTGATCCCATATTTTTTCATCATCGTCATCATCAGCCTGTATCTACTTACATAAATGTAGAATAATGTTTGGAGTCGGATTTTTTTATGTTACAATTATTTGTATAATTATGACGAAAAGTCTTCGGCTTATAAATACAAGATACACGTTCCAACAGTCGCAACCCGAAGAGGGTTGCGACATTTTGAAAGATGTAAAAATCAAATCAGAGAGAGGTCTTAGTGCAGATTTTAGCACTACTATTTCAATTATCTCGGTGTACCCTTTCTGCAGAACTTCTGTTAATATTTGGCAGAAAGTGTCATGTCACAAGTTGTAGAATTCTCACTGGGTTTAAACTTTAACAGAGTGGCTGTCGCGATCTCTCTAACACTACAACTTAGGAACGCCCAACAACCATAAACTTACGCCCATAAACAAAGCACGTTGAAATGTTTTCAGTTAACTGTCTTGCTTTAACTAGTAATTATTTTATTCAATAAAGTAACGTTGATTCAAGAATATTCCTACATGATGATAATAATAAGTAGCACCACACGCCAGCAGCATAAAAAATTGCACATTAAAATTATATTTTACGCCGACTCAGCGTTCCTAATTAGAGAATATCAACAAACACAACAAATACAGGAAGCCGGGATATTATGTATGTATTGTTTATTAGTGTGTTGACAGAGCTGCGCCAAATATTTATTTGGGCAAACGCAAATAGTCCCGCGATATACGCCACGCAGACTTCCTTTCGTTCGTCGAATTTACTTTATGACTTTGCCACGCTTGTAGCCGTAACCTCTAAAACTAGGTATTGTTCAGGTTCGTCGTCAATATACTGGTGAATATGCTCATTTATAACCCTTTTAATTACGGCCAGACCCATTCGCTGTAATTAAAGGGTTATAAAGGACCCATAACCGACATTTGTCATGCCGCAGGTCGTTAAAATAATAAATAAACATTCTTCACACCAGTTCAAAATGGATCTAGCGGACTATTTCTAGCAAATGACCTACAGTAATATGAGCGTCTGACATGCTTATCTGGATCTCACACCGAGTTTCCAATACTCTTTCACTTTTATCAGTTTTTTAGTACGAAACTATTCTTCTATTCGATATTATTCTAAGGCCTCACATATTAATCACGAAAAACTACGGTAATTCACCTGAAAAGAATTAAACAAAAACAGTTGTATTGAGAACATCCTCCTCTTTAATTAGAAAGTAAAAATAACTTCTACTATAACACCACAGCTTTATGCATGCGAGCGCAACAAGTTATTGGGTAAAGAGCACAAGCCCGGATATTGAAAGCTTCCCTTTATCAATATGCCCACAATACGCCGGTATAACGGGTTATCATCGCTGCGGCAGCTCGGGTCAGCTTTATTTAATTAATTTACTTTATCGTTTAAACTGCCCATATAATCTACAACGCTATATATATATATGTAAACAACATTTTTTGTAGAACAGTATTGGAAACGCGGTGTGAGGCCCAGATAAGCATTTTAGAGGGTCATATTACTGTAGGTCATTTTCTAGAAATAGTTCGCTAGATCCATTTTAACTGGAGTGAAGAAAGTTTACTGCAACACTATAGAGAGTAAAGTTGATACTGTTGATTGTTGGCACTTGGTGGAACATTATTATCATAATGTTATAATAAAGCACTTGTACTATTCCACGTTATTATATTTAATATTACCGACCGGTTTCGCCGCTAAGGCATTATCAAGGTAAACAGATGGTGTTTGTGTTTCCCATGGAAACACAATGAAACCGGTCGGTAATATTAAATATAATAACGTGGAATAGTACAAGTGCTTTATTATAACATTATGACTATAGAAAGTGTTTCGCCTTAATAGATACGAAGAAAATTTAATGGACATTATTCTTAAACTATAATTTAGAAGTTTATATTAGGAGTTTATGTGAGGTCGCGGGTTCGACCCCGCACAAGGCAAGTTAGCAGAAAGATTTTTGGATCTCTGTATCCATTTAAGCGAATGCAGAGACCCAAAAATCTTTCTGCTAGCCTCATTAACCTGTCTAATAAATTTTCTCCCACAACAAAATTTTCTTTCAAAGACCACAAAGATAATAATGGCTCAATCTCTCCTTCTTCATAAACTCATTTGCAAAAAAAACGGGCACCTAAGCAATGAACCATTTCAAATGTTAATATTTCTTTGTTTGACAATTATAGGTAGTTTTATCCACACAATTTGCTAAATTAATAAGAAAATAATCGTTTTCATCAGTATTTCATAAAATTTAGATACAATTTATGGGAAATAATGCTAAACCTCGCTAGTAGTGTATATTCGCTAGTAGTGCATATGCTCATGAAGTAAAAATAAATAAGTTTTTTTGTTTGTTTTTCTTTAATAAAGTAAAAGCAGATAAATGTTTAGTATCGAGTGTGACCCCCTCTAGCTAAAATCACAGCTTGAATTCGTCTGGGCATGCTAGCGAGTATATCCCGGATACTTGCTTGCGGAATACGTTCCCACTCCGCAGTAATCACATTCTTCAGCTCTCTGATGGTCTGCGGAGCCGGGTGTACTGATCTCACACGCCGTTTCAGAACGTCCCAGACATGCTCTATGGGATTGAGGTCGGGACTTCGAGCTGGCCAATCCAAACGACGAATGCCGACCTCTTGCACATACGCATTAACATCGCGGGATCGGTGGGCGCGAGCATTGTCGTCCATAAAAATCGAGTCTTCACCTAGAGCGGCCAATGCGGGTTGTGCATGAGAAATTAGAACTTCCGTTATGTATCGATGCCCAGTCAGTGAGCCGTTTTCAATGAAGACTAACTCTGTACGATCCATTGAATTTATTCCTGCCCAAAACATAACAGAGCCCCCACCATAAGGTGTGATTTCTTCGAAACATGCCTCTGCAAAGCGTTCTCCTTGTCTTCTTAGCACTCGCCGACGTCGATCTTCACCGAACAGAGATATCCTGGCTTCATCAGAGAACAAAACCCTATTCCAATCGTCTTGAGTCCATGATTCACAATTTCTAGCGAACCTAAGCCTGTGAACTCTGTGCTCACGGAGTAATTTGGGGCCGCGGGCCGGGCGGTGACTGCGTATATTGGCAGCGAGAAGCCTCCTCCTGACCGTCCATAGACTAATATGCACATTTCTTACTTCTTGGAGGTTGTTCTTAAGATCCACATACGAAGATTTGCGATTTCTCAATGCGCGACTCACAAGAAAACGATCATCCCGTGGTTGGGTACATGGTTTTCTTCCAGAACCAGGCCTTCTCTCGACGGAACCAGTCTCCTGATATCGCTGCCAGGTCCTTTGGACTGTCGAGCGACTAACATTTAGCCTCCTAGCCACGAAACATTGGCTGCAACCCTCTTCAAGCAGCGCGATAATTTTGGTAGCTTTTACCACTTTATCTACCATTTTTGATACAGCCAAACAGCATTAAATAAAGCTTTGACAGTCAAGGATATGAAATTAATCGATAAAAATTGAATAAAAGTTATGAAAGTCGATGTTAACTTCTGGAACTTCGCGCCAAAAATGTAGGATAAAAAGGGGTTTTCTGTAAAAATGAACATCAAATGAAAAATTGAATTTAGAACGTACTTTTTTAAATACCACAGCATTTTTAAAACCGGCCAGTAACGTGTACAAACGATTGAAACCTTTTTGGTATTGTATCTTTTTAAATATGAATGAAAATCAAAACCGCCCGTTTTTTTTGCAAATGAGTGTATTATAGATTATGGTGATATAGCATGGTTGAACCTTTCGGAAAAATTACTCGACAAGTTGGAGCGCCTCCAAAATATGTGCATCCGTTTTATTTTTGGCCTTCGCAAATTTGACCATATTCCAGAATTTCGTCAACAACTTCGATGGCACCCTATCAGAATTCGCAGGAATGTTCATATGCTGTCATTTCTTTATAAAATCATGTTTAATACAGGTGCTCCTTAATACTTACATGAGAAGCTTCTACTTCGGGTAGGTAATGAACGACTTCTTTTTATTATTTTTTTATACTACGTCGGGTGGCAGACAAGCATACGGCCCGCCTGATGTGAAGCGGTTACCGTAACCGTATTAACGCTCGCAACATAATATATCACTTGCGCGCCGCCACCCCCGCTGCCAACGCAGCATCTCCTTCTTTTCTGGTGACCTCACTCACTCGCAGGAACACAACAACCCTCAAGGGAATTGTTATTTGGCTGCGGTATTCTGTGAGGTGGAGGTACATTCCCCAGTCGGGTAGCTTACAATTACGCTCCCTACCTCTCTTTTCGCCAGAGCTTCGTTTGTCAGTCAGCAGGGTGCACCACGAGCAGGTGAAGTTGGCTTTGGTTCAAAGATGTTGATAAACCACTTACACCCCGAAGTTTTGGCCTTCGCAAATTTGACCATATTCCAGAATTTCGTCAACAACTTCGATGGCACCCTATCAGAATTCGCAGGAATGTTCATATTCCGTCATTTCTTTATAAAATTATGTTGATTCATCATGTCATTTTTTTAAAAAACATGGCTAACTTCGGTCTTATGGTAGTTGCGACTGGACATACCGATGCATAACTCTAACATTTATACTAATTCTTTCACGGTTAGGGCGGCAATTCTCTGGAATTCACTTCCCATCCCACCCATGTGAGAATGGCAACTTCTGTGGTCTCCTTTAAAGACCATATTGACAAGTTCCAGAACGTGTGACGTTGAGCTTATAGTATATATATTTTTTTGTTTATGTATAGTATAAGTATGTCCGTATATATATAATATATTAATAGGTGACTGTTATTCTGTTTTTTTTTTCTTTTCTTGTATAAATTTAGATATTACTATATTTAAAGGTATTTTTTGATACAGTACTTATTTATAATTGTAGTTTGCTTTATCTATATTTACTTTCTGTATTTATTGCTACTTCTTCCCTTATCATTTCTTGAAGTATAGAACTATACTTTACTATTTGAGGGCTCTCGCCACTCTACAGATTATATCCAACACTCAAATGTTGGCTGGTAGAGATCTCTTATATGCCCGCCTTTGTACATCTCTATTTTAAGTGTTTTTATGTACATGTATTTTATGTTAATTATGTACAATAAAGATAAATACAAACAAACAAACAAATATTTGTGTGTATGAACATATCTGTTTGTCTTGATCAGGGTGTTTTCTTTGTATTATATGTATGTATTTACAAAAAAAAATGTATTTAAGCTTAATATCAGTTATTTAGTACGCATAGTACAAGCTTTGCTTAGTTTGGGACTAGATGGCAGTGTGTAATTTGACCAGAAATATTAAAAAATAAATATTTTAAAGTGCCCGACTGAGGAAAAGTACCACCCCCTCATAGAATAACAGCAGTCAAATAACAATTCCCTGATTTTTTTCCAATGACAATTCCAATGATTGAGGTCATCAGGATGGATGGAGGTGCTGCGTTTACACCGGGGGTGGCTGTTCGGTCTTCGGATATAAGAAAAATTATAACCAAGTCCAAAATTTCCATTTTCACTCCCAAATACTCATGAGATTTCTTCTTGAGCGTAGATTGTAAACTGCTCTGAATGATATTGCTGCGAATGGTGAATGCTTAGCGACAGTAAGGTTTGGATAGAGTTTAGGTTTCTTTATACCACTAAGGTGGTAAACAAGCACTATCGTTATAGTGATACTCTACTGGCATTGTTATTTGGCTGAGGTATTCCGTGAGGTAGAGGTACTTCCTCAGTCGGGCAGCTTATAGGTACACAGGCTATGCCCTGCCTCTCTTTCGCCAGAACCTCGTTAGTCTATCAGCTGGGTGCACCATGTACATGCATTTATAAATAAATGAAATAAATTGAATTGACGTTTTTTTTTTCACTTTTACCAGAAACACATTTTGAAAATGAACAGCGACAGGGAATTATTTGGCCATCCTTTCTCCACCTGTTAGGCCCGAACTCTAAAATGACTTATTTGCATGTATTGAGTGGTATCCATTTCATCCATAAAACATAATATAGCAATATGAACTCCATACACGAGAGCATTGAGTCGTATATTTGCGACATTAAATCATGTTCAAATATTTACCAAACAGGCGTGCAAGTTTGCCAACACATGTGCCAGCGGAGATGTGCTTTGAATGGGCGGTTGTGTTCGCCAAATCGGGTCATATTCGATGTAGGCACGCATCACTCATCTGTATCCGATAGATGTGTCCAACAAGCACGTTTTATGTCTGCGGATATATCCACAGTATGTTGCCACAGTATAAATAATAGTACTACGTAATATGCTATCGTTAGATTTAAAATGAGGAGCCGGCGAATAAAACCAGTTTTTTTTTTTATATATTAGAGGGGGGCAAACGAACATGTGGATCACCTGATAGAAAGCAATCAGCACCGCCCGTGGAGCAACACCAAGGGATCGCAGATCCGTTGCCAGTATTTTCTTGGAAATAAAGACTCTATTCTTGAAGGCTCCAATGTCGCAATTGTTCGGAAATACCACTGAGGGAAGTTGATACCACAGTTTCATATATTTCTTGTCCTACATTCGGTATTTTGCAAAAAAATAAAATATAACAAAAAAAGAGAAGACAAGTTGGTTTCTGTTTGAAAATGTCGTTTTTGATATTCATTTTGTTTAGGATAGAACTAGTTTTAATTGATAATAATTTTATCTAATAAATTTGGGACCTCAAAAAAGTAACAACATAATTATCGATTAGCGTGGAGTAGTCTGCTCTTGTTCGCCAGCTCCTCAAATGTCAAATCTTCTTTTTTTTTTAATTATAAAAATGGTACAACCTCCAACGGAGTGTAAAATGTACGACAACACAGCTCGTCTCCGCACCTCTGCTTCGAGGAAACGCGCCCTTAGGCTGGCATAATTAGGATCTAATTAATTAATTATTTTAGAGTCTTAACAAATTGATAGCCTAATTAGACATATCGGGACGAGCCCGCTGGTCGAATGACTAACAAAAGCTACTTTGACTCCGAGATCGCGGGTTCGATCCCCGCACAAGACCAACATTTGTGTGCATGAACATGTGTGTTTGTCTTGTTCTGGGTGTTTTCTATGTATTATAAGTATGTATTTACAAAAAAAATGTGTATTTTACACATTATCGGTATTCTAGTACCCATAGTATAAGCTTTGTGATTAATTTGGAACTAGATGGCGCTGTGTAAATTGTCCCGCAATATTTATTATTATGTACATCATCTTAAAAGAGGAGTCGTGACTAATCTCACTGATCATCCATCATCATCATCAGGTCATTTAAGTCTCCACTACAGGAGCACGACCCTCTCGTCCGTCATAAACAGGAGGATTTAGCCTACACTCCCCACGCTGGCCAGACGGGTTAGGGAGGTCTGATCGATGTTTTATAATGTATTTTCCTTAGTCGCCTTGTACGACATCCACGGGAAGAGACGGAGTGATTCTAATTCTAGTCTGCCGGAGACCACTCGGCCGGAATCCCGAATTCTTTTTTTTTTTTTTTTGTTTAAAGCAGGAGGTTACATACAATAGGTACCGTGTGTAATTTGCCTAGGAATATTTATTTTATTTATCCAACAAATATACCCGTGTTATTGACTTTTTCGGCTGCCCTGAAAACTTCATGACCACTTGCATAATATATAAGTGAAAACCTCAACTAAGTACGAACATATCATACATAAGTAAGGTACGTGTAGTCGTGTATACTTTCTCAATGTACAGTTTATTAACGGTTCATTCAGGGGTGGGTAGAAGCTTATGACGATTTGAAGAGCTAAGTCGTGAACATTTTTTTTCGTAAATAAGAATTTATTTGACGAGCTCGGTGGTCGAATGGTTAGCAATGGCCACTTTGACTCCGAGGTCGCAGGTTCGATCCCCGCACAAGACAAATAATTGTGTGCATGAACATGTCTGTTTGTCTTGGTCTGGGTGTTCTCTATGTATTATATGTATGTATTTACAAAAAACATGTATTTAAGTATTATATCATTTATTTAGTACCCATAGTACAAGCTTTGCTAAATTTGGGACTAGATGGCCGTGTGTAATTTGTCCAGCTTCCGTGCTTCGGAGGGCACGTTAAGCTGTCGATCTCAGCTGTTGTCAGTTAATAGTTATGTCAAGTCAGTGCCTTTAGGAAAATTTAAAACACTGGCCTCAGCCAACATGCAGTTGAGCAGACGTGATAGAGTATGCTCAAAACCCCTTCAATTGAGAGGAGACCCATATCCCAGCAGTGTGATGAATAAGGGTTGACGACGACGGGGACCATAAGGGAGAACACTGCATGAGCAATACCCGCTGGAAGATATATACATGACCTGATACGTACCTCTTTTAGTGATGTGGTTTTCTTTTATCGCTTCGATCAACAGGTTATCGATTATTATTTATTACTCGTAGCCGCCGCTCGCCAGTTACTATTCGTATGTTTTTTATTAACAGACTTGAAGTCTGGTAATAAAAAACAAACAAATAAGAAGGTTCTCTGTTTGACCAGTATGTAAGAAATATGTTATTAATTCCACTGTTGGGATGCGGGTCTCCCCTTAGTCGAAGGAGGTTTAGAGCGTACTCCACCACGCTGCTCAACTGCGTGTTGGTGTACCAGGGTTTTCAATTAGCCTAATAGCACTTGACTTAACTGTCATCGGACAACAACCGGCATCGACGGCTTAACGTGCCCTCTGAAGCTCGGAAGCCATTGCGTGCGTCAATATAATTGATCACTAAATTAATTAGATAAATTAAACGGATCACTCATGTCTTTTTGTCGGGAAAGCCGACTAGTTTCGATCTCAAAAGGAGACTTTCTTCAGGGCGAATGTCCAGACACGTCCACCCTTTGTCTCTCCGACAAAAAGAAGTGAGTGACCCGTTTAATTTATCTAATTAATTTAGTATAATGTCTCACGTGTGTTTTAATAATATTATAATTGATCACGTCTGTTAAGCACCGTCGACCGTAGCCTGTTCATCGAAATATGTTGTGTCGATCGTCGTGACAACCCTCAATCGAAGAGGTTTAGAGCATACTCCACCACGCTGCTCAACTGCGGGTTGGCGGAGTTATTAAGGGGAGGAAATATGAAATATTTTTAATTTTGTCAAAATCTATTGATCCGATTTGGATGGGGTTTTCGTTATTCGATTGCATATTTCGCTGGGAAGATTTTGATGTAAAAATCATTGCCCTAGACTTTCTAGAACCAGAGCGATCGGTAAAAACATAGAAGTAGGTAAGTCAGTGACATTTTCATTAAATTCGATTCAGTTTTCGTAAAAAAAATCTTAATCATTTTTAAGAATTCTATTTTAATTTTTAATTTTAAGAATTCAAAGTACCTAAAATAAGTTATTTTAAAATTATTTTAAACTAACAGCATGAACAAGAGACCCGCGTGGAAATAATAACATAAACAAATATTCTTAATAACTTCTTGAACAACATAATATTATAACGATTTTAAGTTAAAATTCCAGTAACGCTACTGTTATAACTGTATACATTTTCATGAAGTAAAATTATTTTGTTTTTTGTAATTGTCACTTATAATAATATCAACCTCTCCTTATCCTACTAACCTACTAATTCTACTAATATTATAAATGTGAAAAATTGTGAGGATGTATAGATGTTTGTTACTCTTTCACGGCTGAACGGATTTGGATAAAATTTGGCATACATAAAGAATATATTCTGGATTAGCACATAGGATTTATATTAGGACACGCGTGGCGAAGCCGCCGGTAGAAACTAGTTTTCGATATACTAATAACCTAAAACTCTTTAACGGTAAACTTTTAAATTAGACTAATGCATATAAATTAAATTCGTTTAAAAATGCTCATAAAAATAACAAATTGTATTAACTTTCGTGTCGTGTTTAGTAGTATACCGATCCATAAAGTGAAACTTGTCAAACTACTTATACCGAATATACATTAAATATTATAAAAGTGGAAAGTGAGTCTGTTTGTTTTTTCCACAACCACGTCTTAACCACAGTATAAGTAATAGTGCGTACAGTATGGCTACTCCCTGCCGCTCTCTCACCTCCCTTCTGACGTTGTTGTTTCCAAATCTGGAACAGTTTGTATGGTGCTAGACGTACACAAGCTCATTCACGTTCTGTAAGACGTCATTATTTATGTAGTAGTAAACGAGGCGACATTTGTATGGAGTGGCCGGGGTGTGCCTTAACTACTCAACCGATTGCCACGAAATTTTGTATACCTCATAATAGAAGTCCACAATTAGGATATTTTATCCCAAAAATTGAGCTGTTTTCGAGGGATGACCAAAGGTTTGGGGGCCATACATAACCGATATTCACGCGGGCCTAGCCGCGGCTTAAGCTAGGCTTGAGCTAGTATAGAATTAATAAATAAATATTCCCGAATAATTTACACATTGCCATCTAGCCCCAATCTATGCAAAGCTTGTACTATGGGTACTAGATATAACTGATATAATACTTAAATACATTTTTTTTTATAAATACATAGGTACGTATAATACATAGAAAACACCCAGACCCAGACAAACAGATATGTTCATGCACACAAATATTTATCTTATGCTGGGATGGGTAATGTTGCACAATAAATATAAGACAATAAATACCATGTTGAAAAAATTCAATCTAAATCACTACAGAAGAATCACAAACCAATCTCATCCCTTTCAATCAGCCGTCAAGCTCTGTCACATGGGCATTCCCACAACGGTTAGTGAGGTGCCGTATCGGACGGGTGACAGATCCCAGGCATGTCCCGGACACGATTAGCTGACCCAGGGATAAATGTCCGGTGTCCCACGGTCCGCTATTGGAGGCCGGTCATCCGTCAGCTGTCACTTTCACGAATTATCACAATTTTACTATTTTGCTCTTAGAGCGGGCGCTGTATGGAGTTGAGTGTGCAAAATATGAGGACCGCATTCTATAAACAGTTTTGAATTCATAAAAGCTTGTAGATTATGATTCTGAATGTTGCCAGGAAGTTTCTTGGTCCAATTTTTTTTTATACCCCATTCCCTTGGATTTCGAGTAAATGGACTGAACAAATGCTTTACAACATTTTAAATCATTGTTTTATTGAAAATATTTTCTTATTCCAATTGTTTCTTATGATTAAAGATACTTATAGCTACTAAGTGGAAATAAAAAAACAAAAAAAAAATGTTAAAAAAAAATATATTACAGAAAAGGATATTTTATGTAATATTTTTTTTTATAAAAAGAAATGATTACAAAAATCTTATCGATCGACCTATACGATCCTCTTTTGAAAAAAGAAAAGAATATTGCTCTGCCGTGTTTCTGGACATACAAACAGCCTTTGATAGGGTGTGGCACAAAGGCCTCCTGTGCAAGACAAGGACATCTCTACCCCATAGCTATTATCTACTTGTAGAGTCCTGTCTCGCAAATCGAATATTTCAGGTGAGAGAGGAAGGAGAACTGACTGAACGGACTTCCATAATATAATAGTAGGAGTTCCACATGGATCAGTGCCGACTTCCCAGAAACACTGATGTAGAAAATAAATCAAAGATCAAATGTAAATGCCAATCACTTTTATAATAAGGAAAACAAAGGAGTAATTTATAAAATGCACTTGAATGTACAATAACGCATAAGCAAAAGGAAGTTGAGTACTTATGCAAAATGTGAGGACCGGCAATACACTTTCCATTTTTAGGAGGATGTGTATCTACATTTTGCATAATTTTTTTTTAATACTTTTTTATTTTTACCCGCGACGGAACGGAGACGGTATATGCCTTTGGGGTGCTACGATGTTTGTGCAAATCAATGTTGCCAATTATCTCCAAAACTACGAGTCCGATTTTGATGCAGTTTTCAGTGGTGGATTCGGGTTTGATTGGTGCATATTCTTAGATAGGTGTTACGGTGACAACTCACCAGGGGGCGCTGTAATAAATATTTGTTTGTGAAACCAATGTTGCCATTTATTTCCAAAAGTACGAGTCCGATTTAAATGCGGTTTTCAGTGATGGGTTCGGATTTGATTGGTGCATGTTCTTAGATAGGTGTTACGGTGACAACTCACCAGGGGGCGCTGCAGTAAATATTTGTTTGTGAAACCAATGTTGCCAAATGCCAATAAATATCTCCAAAACTACGAGTCCGATTTTGATGCGGATTTCAGTGATGGGTTCGGGTTTGATTGGAGCATGTTCTTAGATAGATGTTACAGTGACAATTCACCAGAGGGCGCTGCAGTAAACATTTGTTTGTGCAACCAATGTTGCCATTTATCTCCAAAACTACTAGTACGATTTTGATGCGGATTTCAGTCATGTGTTCGGGTTTGATTGGACCATGTTCTTAGATAGGTGTTACAGTGACAACTCACCAGAGGGCGCTGCAATAAACATTTATTTGTGCAAAACCAAAACTACTAGTCTGATTCTGATGCGGTTTTCAACTGTAATACCTATGCTTGCTCTCTAAAATGTTTGAAATAAAAGCAAAATTAAAAATTTTAAATAAACCCACGACGGTTAAAACGTAGATGAAAAAGGATAAAATTATTTTGAAACCCCCGAATTAAAGAATTTATGCTTTGAACATAATAAAAAAACTCAAGAAAATCCGTCGGGGCTGCCATTAAATGAACTAGTTTGGCAGTTTTATAGTAACTTGTATACTTATTTAAATTTATGTTGAAATTTAAAATAGAGATGGCAGCCCCCGACGGATTTTCTTGTTGTTCCGTCGCGGGTAAAAAAACAAACAAACTGTACAAATATAAATTAAAATTTTTGATTACCTAGGTAAAAATTTCCTTTTATGTTTTTATTTCAGTATTTTTTTGTTTAATTTTTTTTTTTGTTTTTTTATTTCCACTTAGTAGCTATAAGTATCTTTAATCATAAGAAATAATTGGATATTTTCAATAAAACAATGATTAAAATTGTTGTAAAGCATTTGTTCAGTCCATTTACTCGATATCCAAGGGAATGGGGTATAAAAAAAAATTGGACCAAGAAACTTCCTGGCAACATTCAGAATCATAATCTACAAGCTTTTCTGAATTCAAAACTGTTTATAGAATGCGGTCCTCATATTTTGCACACTCAACTACCGGTGGCGCCTGCACTATCTATTATTTCGTTGTATTTTGTCGAGTACAAACCAATTTCTGGTTTATATTTTTTGGGATATAAGTGTTCATCGACATCTTTGGACCAAAGTCAACTCACCTGCACGTGGTGCACCCTGCTAACTAACAAACGAGGCTTTGGTGAAAAGACAGGTAGAGTATAGCTTATTTTTAAGCTGCCCGGCTGGGGAAGTACCTCCATCTCACAGAATTCTGCCGTAATAACAATTCCCTTAAGGGTTATTGTGTTCGTGCACTTGCACTTGCACTCACTTGAGTGAGGTCACTAGTAAGAAAGAAAGGAAGGAGTATAAGCTGGCAACGGATCGGCGACCCCTTGGTATTGCGTATCTCCATAGGCGTTGGTGATTTTTAATAATAATAATAATCTTTATTGCTTAAAACATGGTATACATAGGTCTTAAATTTAGTCTGAGAACATTCATGTTTTGCTAACGGAGAGATAGCATGCAATGATACAAATAATAAACAAATTACCTACTTCTCATATCTTAAAAACTTCTCATGTCAAGAAAATCCTTTAAATTGTAAAAATTTTTTTCATTTAGCCATCCTTGTAATTTTGTCTTGAACAATTTTATATTTAACATTTTTATGTCATTTGGTATGTTGTTATAAATCTTTACACACATAGCTATACAATTTTTATTATATTTTGATAGTCTGGGATTATCGTCAAGTACAAGTTTACATGGGTTACGTCTACTTCTTGAGTGCACATTATCAGAAACATTTCTGAACAAATGTTTATGCTTGTGTACAAATATACAAACTTCGTAAATGTATAACGATGGAAGTGGTAATAAACCAAGCTTTTTAAATATTGGTTCACAAGAATCGTCTGGCGGAAGACCACATAATGCTCTTATACATTTTTTTTGAGAAACAAATGCTCTTTTCCTGTCAGTACTGTTACCCCACAGGATGAGTCCGTACCGTAACACAGACTCAGCATAGGCGTGATAACAAGTAATAGCTGTCTTAAGATTTGTTACATTTCTCACTCTTCTTAAAGCATACACAAATTTGTTAATTTTGTTAACTACAATTTCAACATGCGATTTCCAATCTAAATTTTGGTCTATGTTCACTCCCAAGAATTTAATTTGGGTTGTATTTTGAATTTTTTGGATATTTAGTTGCATACGATTTACACTATTTGCTAATCCATTAAATTGCATGTATTTAGATTTATCCAAATTAATTTTCAAATTGTTTGTATCTGTCCATTTAATAATTTTATCAATTGTCATATTAATATCATTTTCATGGTCTTTAATAGAATTAGCGTTTTTGTCAGTTGTTACAATAATAGAAATGTCATCAGCGAATAAGGTACATTTAAAATTCGTAATGTCAATAATATCATTTATATATAGTACAAACAGCATTGGTCCCAGTATACTTCCCTGTGGTACTCCATGTTTGTTACACCTATACTCAGATGAATAGGTTGTCATTTCATTATTTATGTCATTTTTGTTAATAGTTACACATTGCTGTCTATTTTCTAGGTAGGACTTTAACCATTTAAGGGTTGGTCCTCTAATTCCTAGACGTTCAATTTTTTTAATTAATATGTCATGCGAAACCATATCAAAAGCTTTTGATAAGTCGAAAAACAAAGCAGTAGTCCAATAACTGCTATTCATTTTAGTCAAGATAGTTTTTAAGGCAGAAAAAATTGCTAGAGTAGTAGATTTATGCTTTTGGAAACCATACTGTTCAGTGTTTATTAAGTTATATTTATTAGAAAATTCGATAAGCCTTTTAAGCATACATTTTACAAAAAGTTTAGATAAGATCGGTATTAACGTAATGGGACGATAATTTCCAATGTTATCCCTTTTACCATTTTTAAATAGTGGCTTCACAATTAATCTTTTCAACGCTGTTGGAAAAGTACCTGATGAAAATGACAAGTTTACCAAATGTGTCAAAATACCAACCAGTTCATAAATGCATGCTTTTATGATTTTTGTATTTATGCCATCATACCCTTCGGAATTAGTGTTCTTTAACGATAAGCCCAGGACATAGATAGGATAAAGATTGCTTTCCATCAGGTGACCCACATGCTCGTTTGCATCCTCTCATATAATAAAAAAAAAATACTTGGAACATGGAACAGAAACTACAGTTTCAAAATTATTATTATTTATTTTCTTTATAGATAAAATATATAGATTTTTAGATTAGTTTGATAAATTATACATAGAATTACAAATACAATTTTATTTGTACATTTCGTTATTAAGATATCAAGTATTTGATTTAAATATTGTCATTTATAATATTATATATAGTCATCAATTTTGATAGTAAGCCCTTTTACTAAGAGTATAAGAGTCTTTTTTAGGGTTCCATATTCCGTACCCAAAGGGTAAAAAGGAACCCTATTACTAAGGCTCCGCTGTCCGTCCGCCCGTCCGTCCGTCCGTCCGTCTGTCACCAGTCTGTATCTCATGAACGGTGATAGTTAGACAGTTGAAATTTTCACAGATGATGTATTTCTGTTGCCGCTATAACAACAAATACATACTAAAAAATTGAATACATATTTAAAGGGGCTCCCATACAACAAACGTGATTTTTTTGCTCGTTTTTGCTCGCAATTGCTAACGGCAATAGGTAGACGCTTGAAATACTCACATAATATTTAGTTATATATTCACTTTAAAAAGAAATAATTAAATAAAAATAAAACAAATATTTAAGGGGAGCCCCCCTTAAATATTTGTTTTATTTTTATTTAATATACAAAAAACGTGATTTATTTGCCGTTTTTATAGATAATAGTACGGAACCCTTCGTGCGCGAGTCCGACTCACACTTGGCCGGTTTTTTTATTATTGTTAATGCTATTCAATCAATTCAATATAAAATTGATTGTTGGCACTTGGTGGAATATTATTAACATTCTGTTATTACTATAGCACTTGTATTGTTCCGCATAATTAAGTTTATTTTACCGACCAGTATCGCGTTAAGGCATTATCAAGGTAAACAGAAGGTGTTTGCGTTTCTTCTTAAAATTCCTCTTTGTAAAAATTGTGTCAATATCAGCTGTATTTTCCCACAACCGTATACCATACGACGTAATACTGTGAAAGTAGCTAAAATAGACCAGCCCCCCTTACCACCATCTCTTGCATAGATTGCTTATTCATACCAATGAATAAGCGACTCTATTCCATTTGAAATAGAGATATTGAATCGAGATAAGAGATGGTGGTAAGGGGGCAGACGCGCAGTAGCCACGTTTGTCAATTGCCTAATTCAAGCTAAGCTTACCAGCAAATTTATTTATTTATTTATATTCATAGTTTTACTCCCGGGACTGGAATGGAGTTCATTATTCATTGCCTTTTGGTGGTCGCCGCTATTAATCATAGAGGAATATTATGGTACGAACAAGTGGAGGGCCCGTCCTGAAGATAAATAGGATAGTCAATATTTTACAGAATCAATTTATCAACTTAACATTACTGATGCTGTACACTGCGGAACAATATACCCATGAGCAGGTCACGGCAGGCATTGTAACTATAGTAAAGTGTGTTATAAAATAAATGTGTTCTGAAGATCATTTTGGTGGATTTTTATTATTATCACATTTATTTATTTCTAACATCTTATTTCATACATTTTTTAATATATAATATAAAAAAATACAAAAAAACAGAATCCCCTCCGATAGCGGGAACAAGGTCCAAACTACCAGTGGTCAAGGTCACAGAGACAGAAACCTCCTCACACTACCTCTACGTGCCGTGCTGAGGACAGCCTTCTGTATCTCACCCTTGATCCAGCTTCCCAACGTGAGCTTCTTTATGTATTGGTCTAAGCTTCTGGCGATTAAGCCGTTGACCGACACGACAATCGGTACAATTATTGTTGAATCGACGTCCTACATATCGGTAATCTCATGATATTTTACAAGCCATTTATATTGATAGAATAATTTGTAAACATAATAATCAAATGACAACCTATAGAAGAGCCTTATTCTGATAAATAAACACATTCATTCATTTATTTATTTATTCGTTAACCCTTATTCATCCCACTGCTGGGGTACGGTCTCCCCTCAATCGAAGGGGTTTAGAGAATACTCCACCACGCTTCTCAACTGCGGGTTGGTGGAGGCCAATGTTTTCAAACCGTCTAAAGCCAGGTCCGAAGGTTAACGTGCTCTACAAAGTACGGAGGAGCTTGAGATAAATAAACCCATCCATGGACAGCCTACGGCCGACGTTGCTTAACTTGTGTGTTCGTTTAGACTCACACGCGCCACGACGCCATCAAGCTCCTCAATCCTATCGTACCTACTTATAGAGTAGTACAAAATGGGTCTAATGCAAAGGCCCAAACAAATACGTTTGTCTCAAATCTGCCCTAATTAGGTACGTACCTTCGGTGCGTCCCAAAATGTGGTGAGCCACAGTTTTGCCTGCACGTGCCGCCTGGCCAAAGTGACACTTTACGAAACGGCTTTTAATTAATTATACACAACATTTATTCATAATAAAGTTGGTGTTGAATGCATTTAGACGCTTATTTTGATGTGATTTTTGGCGCATAAACATATAGTTCAATTGAAAGTTTCGTAGAATGGATTTCTATTCTAAAAAATTCTTAAACAATTCCGTAAAAAAATCTTTTTTAAAAATCCTATCCATTACGTATCCATTTGGATACGTAATGGATAGGATTTTTAAAAAAGAATTTTTTACGGAATTGTTTCTTATTTAAAAATCCTATCCATTACGTATCCATTTGGATACGTAATGGATAGGATTTTTAAAAAAGAATTTTTTATGGTTATTTACATATGTTATTTCTATATAAGGAGGAGTGAGGTCACCAGAAAGGAAGGAGTTGCTGCATTGGCAGCGGGGGTTGCGGCGCACTAGCGATATTTTTGCAAGCGTTAATATGGCTATGCTATCCGCTTCCGATCAGGCGGGCCGTATGCTAGTCTGCCACCCGACGTCGTATAAGAAAAATATTCAGTTTTTAAAGACTTGTCTGACCAAAAAGAGAAGAAGTCAGATGATAAGGTTTCGATAGTTTTATCATTACTCCCTTCTGCGCCAATGACTTTGCTGTATTGATACTCTTTTAATTTGTGCTAAGGGTGCTGTGCTGTGTAGCAGCAAGCCTAAATTATGTCACGACGAATCAATACAAAGGAGAGAACAATGCTCGGAGTTTCTCTAAGGGATCGAAACCGGAACGAAGAAATGAAAACCAAAGTGGTCGACATAGCTTTCAGAGTCAGCCAGTTGAAGTAGCAATGGGCTGGTCATATCTATCGATTCAACGATGGCAGACGGGTGAGGAAAGTCGTATATTGGAGGCAAGATGGACCGACTCATCAAAAAATTGGCTGGTCGCCTTTGGATGCGGAAAGCAGAGGATCGCATATGGTGGTTAGCATTGGGATAGTCCTATATCCAGCATTGGGTAGATACAGGCTGACAATGATGATGATGAAATCAATGCCATGTTTAATTTTGGATATGAATCATCAAATAATGACGTAATCACTGTTCTATAATCGGATTAATGCCTCAATTCATCTTCATTTTATATACGTTCGTATAAGTAAGCAATTCTCACACTCCCACACATAATTGCCGGGTATCAGTTGCAACGTCGCCGCGTCGCAAGCTTTCCGTCTATGTAATATATGGCATGTGATCAATTCCACTGAATTGCTCCGTCGACTACAATGCAACTCTGCAGCGCTAAAATGTGTCATAAACCAGCAGGGAAGGAATTGTTATAGCTACTACTTCAAATGGAGGATGTTTTGGTACCTCAAATGTTAAGCAGTTTCTAAATTAGTGGTTTAGAGAATTTAAACTGAATATTTGTTCGGCCATTAGGACATTTTTTTTAAGATTTTAGATAACCAATCTCTTTTAAAGTAAAAATAACATGTTATTGGGCCCTTGCCGAGCACTTCCACTCTTATTCACTCCCGTCTAGTGTTGAACCTTTTTAAACACGTTTGGTAGGGCCATTCACAGTAGGGGGAACTCTAATTCTATTTGTTGTAAATTCAAATTATCGTATAATTTATTTATAAAAAATAAATATTAATATATATACAAAACATAAATAAGTAGGTTTATAGTAAACTTTTATCAGAATTTACAAATGTAAGGTAGTTACAAAGAATTAACTGGAAGAGATTTTTCGTAGATTATCTGATGCAGAGAGAATCTACAAAAAGTTATGGGTCAGGAGACTAACAAATTCATATAAAAATTACTTGTCTTTTAACAAAATCCTTTCGGATCATCTAAGATTCGCTAGATAAGACGCCTATGAGGGAGAGAGGAATAGATCTGCCTTTGTATTATTTAATTCTTTAATTTATCGTATTGTAAATCTGATTAAAGTCCATTAAAGATATAACTATTAAACAAAAAATAAAATGAGTTTACATTGTTCTTACTAACATTTTTACTTAGGATAAGGAGGTCCTAACTTTATAGTAGGCATAAAAAAATCTAAAAGGTAATAAAAATCAGTTATATTCAATTAAAATACAATAAATATCTATGAACGTCCAACGCTCAGTTGTAAACCAATGGTTTTCACAGGTTACGGTTTTCCGAGTTCTAATATTGGCAAAGTGCCCGAACGAGAACGTATTTGTGTTCAGTGCAGAATTGAGGCCAAATAAGTTATCAGAAGGTACTTAAGTCAGATACACCAATTTGCAGGAACCTTAATAACGTAATTGCGAGGTATGTGGAAAAGTAGAAGACCTATACCACATATTAGTGGAGTGTGTCCGGCACGCTTCTAAAAGAGAGTATCTAGTCTCTGAATTTGGTCTAATCAGATTGGATGTCGGAATGTATCACGACGTGTTGGCTAATCCCATGTCACCTGTAGCTAAAGCCTTATTTTCTTTATATAGCAGCAGATGTTAAAGTTAGAATAGGTTACGATGGGACTGACATAGTCAATTATGACAAAAGTCCGTAAATTAAAATAGATTAAAAAATAAATAAAAAAAAAACGTAATTTGAACATACTTTTATTAGCTTCATCTATAACTAACTATTCATAGTTATGTATATGTACGGTATAATTAAATATATTGGAAATAATTTCAGGAGTGATAGTACCGGTCAAGACAAACATATTACTAATAAGTATTCAACTTTGGTAAATACCTGAGCGTTCCATATAATGCGCGAAAGCTGACCAAACAGTTTGCTGGATATATTTTTTTAAATCACTTGAAGTTACTCGCATAAGAAAAACACTTATATACTGCTCCAAACTTCCCTGTTTTAATGCTTTTAGGGACAGGATAATGCCAAATGTTTTTGTATGTCTAAAAATGTTTCCATTAATATGCGGTAATCCGTTAGAGTGCAGCTTACCTGTTTAAGCTGCAGATTACTTGGTTAACTGCGAGAAATCGTTTCGGTTCTGGGATTATCTCTTGATTATCAAGTTGATCTCCAAGGCAGCGGTGGTTTACCCCTGGTCTTCCTATGAACTGTTCAACGTCAGTGGATAAATACCGGTGTAGTATTCCTGATGTTTCCAAATTGTCTTTTTATATTACGTCGTGTGGTAGACTAGCATACGGCCCGGTTGATGTGAAGCGGTTACTACCATATTAACGCTCGCAACATGAAACATCGCTCGCGGGCCGGCGCCCCTGCTACCAACGTATCATCTCCTTCCTTTCTTTTCGTAAAGTTTATGCGAACCAATGCCGCGTTGCTTGCTTTTATTTAAATAATCCTACACAAATAATGGCGGCGTGCGAGCGATATTTTATGTTGCGAGCGTTAATATGGCTACGGTAACCGCTTTACATCAGGCGGGCCGTATGCTTGCCTGCCACCCGACGTAGTATAAAAAAAAAAAAAAGCATCAACCCATAGTCATCCCACTGTTGGGATATGGGCCTCCCCTCAATCGAAGGGGTTTAGAGCACACTCCACTACGCTACTCAAGTGTTTTCAAGCAGACCAAAGGCCACTGATTTGGCTTAACTACTGTCATCTAATGACAACAGCCGGGACCTACTTAACGTGCCACGGAGGTGCTCAAAATAATTAAACTCAACCATAGACAGGCTACAGTCGACGTTGCTTAACTTACGTTACCGATTAGACTGTACAATGTACATTAAGAACAAAGCAATCTGTGCAACATGTACAGATTTTTCTGTTCTTAATGCTATCATTTCCAAGCAACAATGAAATTAAAATCTTTTCGCTAAAACAATTTACAAAGTCAAATCTCGGTACCAGATGTTACGAAGGATAACAAAACAAAATTTGAAATCATAAATATTACAAAGTCGATACCTACGCAAATTGTTTTCCCTAAAACTGGAAGACTTGTTAGAAAGTTCATTTTAATTATACACAATGTCGTTTGTGTTACTCAATTTGTTATCTCCTGTTACTTCTTGTACTCTGTACTTGTACTTTTATTCGTGTAATAATAATTTATTTATTTTGACGTGAATATATCTTTCACAATGATAGCGCAATCATTCGGGCCAGACGTTTAAAATTGGCATACCCATTGCTAACGCATCATTTCCTAACCTCTGGTGACCGCACTTGATCCGCAGAAACACAACAATTAAGAGCATTGACTCTTAAGAAAATTTGACGAGCTTGGTGGTCGAATGGTTAGAAATGGCCACTTTGACCCCGAGGTCGCGGGTTCGATTCCCGCACAAGACAAACATTTGTGTGCATGATCATATCTGTTTGTCTTGGTATGGGCGTTTTCTATGTATTTTAAGTAGGTATGAATTTACAAAAAAATATTATGTATTTAAGTACATAATTATCAGTTGTCTAGTACCCATAAGATTTGCGCTTAATTTGGGACTAGATGGTGCTGTGTAAATTGTCCAGAAATATTTATTATTTATTTATTTAGATGCACCACGTACAAGTAAGATTAGCAGCTCTAAAATGAATGATGAGCCCTTTATATCCCGTTTCAATAAATCACTCTTCACAAACTCGTAAATATCCCGGTAAGCCGATCCTATTCGTCACAACTGACTTACAGAATGCCGTTACCACTTGGCTACTTTACATAGATACATACCATAAATAATATATATTATATATTATTTCGACGGTCCCTGCGTATAAAGCGACATGTCAAAAATGGCAATTTTTTTTTGTTGCATAAATTGCTATAGATAGCCCGTAAAAACATTTTCTTTTTTATTTTATTGATTGTATGTAATCAAAAAGTAAGAAATTAACTCATTTGTCCAATAATAATATTCTTTAATTACTATATCGTAGTATAAGCAGACATGTGTGAAATGACATGTCGCTTTATACGTAGGGACCGTCGATTTATGGTATGTATCTATGTAAAGTAAAGTAGCTAATATTACCAACTTTCCGAGCCTTCCATAATAAATATAATTATTTCAAAATCGTTAACTGGCATTAAAAATTGTAAAATATTTCAATTCGTCGCGCTGCCTTCAAAAAATATTACAATTCTTTTCGCTGCCTTTGAAAAATATAACAATTCGTCGCGCGGCCTTTGAAAAATATTACGATTCGTCGGCTGCCTTTGAAAAATATTACATGATTGATCACCTTAGTTCGCCAAAAACTGTGTGTGAGTTAATTAACATCATTCCAAACAACAACATCAGGGGCAATAAATGGTTCATTATTATCTTTGAGCAAAAGCCAACCTCACCTGCATGTGGTGCACTCTGCTAACTGACAAACGAAGTTCTAACAGAAAACAGATATGGTACTCATAAGCTGGCATGTACTATAACTCCTAAGCCCAACTGGATGTACGTCCACTTCACAGAATAGCAGCCAAGTAACAACAACCAAACAACTTCGTCGGGTGCCAAACAAGCATATCGTCTAATATAAAGCGGTCACGTAGTAGCTTATACACGCTGGTAATGAACGAATGTTGTCGTGCTGGATCCCCGCTGCTCACGCAACATCTCCTCATGTTTGATGATTCATTCGTTGCCATCTTTTGTGAGGTGGTAGCACCTATTTCCCCAGTTAACTCAAGTCTTTCAACTCTCAGTCGGCTCACCATTTTCGCCAGTCTCTTTTGTTTATTAGCAATTGTTGTTTTCCTGCGACTGTTGAATGAGTAGGAAGGAAAGAGTTGCTACGTTGGCAGCGGAGTTGGCGGCGCGCGAGCGATATCTTATGTTGTAAGCGTTTATATGGCATCGGTAACTGCTCCACATCAGGCGAGCTGTCTGATAATGTGCCACCTGATATAGTATAAAAAAGTACGTTGTATTATTCTCCATGTCTACGATTTTTGGAAATTGCCACCCCTAACTGTCAACTTACACAAACTGACGCATTCAACAATAAACTTTATGACGTACAGGATAAAGTATATTTACAGTGTGTAGTGTCAGCGACAGACAATTTATAAACCAAAAGAGCATCGAGCGTGAAACAATGAATAGAATGATGAAGCGCTTTGGATGAAAGCTGGATGTTGTGAACAAGTTAGGGAACTGTTCCATTGTTGAGTGTTATTCTCATATTTATTGATCACCTAGGTGTTTGTGTAACAAACAGTTTATCACAAGTTTGTAACTACTTGGTGTATTATGATAACAATGATTCTATTTCCATAGACGGTAGGCGCCAGTGTCTTTTTTTTTAACTTGACAAATTTCCTTTTCCACTTTGCTATGTCAGTGAGCTTAGTTCCTCTACGGAGTGCTTAGTGTGAGTTTTTTGGTCACATTTGATTGTTAACAATGTGACCAAAAAAAAAAGCCGAGTGAATTGATAAAAAGTTTCATATTGTGAATTTACCAGACACGTGTTACATATTCGAATTAGCCGGGTTACTCACTTCAAAATGTAAGCAAGTAAGCCACATAGGCCTTCCAGACTCACGCGAGAAGTCTCGCCGAGAAGTCTTGCCGAGAAATTGCGCGAGAACCGAGAAGACATCTACACTCATGCGACCTTCTCATTCGCATTCTCGATCGTTATCCGGAATGGACGACAGTGCAGACAGGCTTTGGTTTTGTGTGCATTAGCATATTATAATCTTGTGAATACTAAAATTAGAAATTACAAATGTAATTAAATAATAGCTTGGCGATGGCGACCACAGACTACACAACAAAACACTATCAAATCAATGCCATGGTCGCACTGAGACCGAACCGAACAAAAATATGACTACGTTACCTTTTCTCGCCCGAGAAACCCTTTGAAGCGGGCAAAAATACCGACAACGTTCGGAGAACAGGCGAGCGCGAGAACGAGACGGCGAGAAAGCGATCACATTCACGCTTCTCGAGTGTTCTCGGGGGTTCTCGGCGTGAGTCTGGAAGGCGCTACATAATTTTTCTCTTCTCTTTTCTTTTTATATTCTCTATTTAGCCGGTTTATTTACATTGACAAGATCAAACGCGAACAAAAAACTCGCACTTAGCAATCGGATCTCCCGATTCCTAATTCGATCTCGCAGAGAAACACCAAGCATAGACCTCTACATAGCACGCTGAGCGACTCTAAGCTTCTTCATGAGACCTATTATGAAGGACCACGTCCCTGATCCATAAGTGATTACTGGTAACACACATAAATACTTTCATTAAAGGCAATTGGATCTACACTACTTTGCGTGCTTCCGCCATCAAATTGTGACGGAATTGGTGGCGGAAGCACGCTAAGTAGTGTAGATCAAATTGCCTGTAAATTTTACTTCCACAAAATAACACCTGTATCAATTAACTACTTAAATTAAACTTAAAAATGTACTTCGTTTGAATAATTCAAAGCAGCGACTAGATGTCATAATTTTTATTACATTTTTCACAAAAAAAAATGCTGTTTTGACAGCTGATAAAATGTAATTAAAAAAAGATAAAGGCGTAAAAAATAAGCTACACGTAGTGCGAATGCACAACGTGTAGCTCCACTTTACAGGAAACCGCATTTACATAACAATTTCCTAGAAACCTATAGGGGATTTTTGTGTTCCTGCAAGTGCATTCGACTTTTTGTTTTATAAATAAATAAACATTTCTGGACAAACACAGCACCATCTAGTCCCAAACTAAGCAAGGCTTGTATTATGGGTACTATACAAACTGATAAATGTACCTACGTAAATATTTTTTTTTTAATACATACATATAATATGTACATAAAAATCATCCAGACCATGTCAAACTGACATGTTCATGCACACAAATGTTTATTCTGTGCGTGGATCAAACCCGAGATCTCGAAGTCAAAGTAGCTATTGGGCCACTTTGACTTCGAGATCGCGGCGAGCCACCAGACTCGTCGATTGTTACATTGACAACGAGGGTGGTGGTACGTGAGTGATATTTTATGTTACTAACGTCTATGGACGACTATCTCCGCCTTACATCACGCAGCCGTAATTTTTGCTTGCCACCTAATTTATAATTTTAATATTATTAATTTAATTGTATTAAAAATCCATTATACCTTCAAATTGTGATATCACACGTACGTTTCAAAAATTTTGTGGGTAATTCTCCTTTCGTTGCTGGCTGTACATGCACACATTGCAAAGTGCGAAATGAATGCAATCGCGTCGAGGTCATTCCCCAGGTTGTTAATACTATACGGGCACACTGCAGGCGAACTGACTGTATTAAACTTAACTAAGATTTAGTAGAACAACGGGATAGAGGAACAAAATGTTACGTACGGCCAAGTACGGATAAATGTGACGTCGTGTGCTAGTGCCGACATTGGAATAATTTTAACGAAAAAAAACCCACTCCAAAAATTACTTTACATTTATGTTTGTAGATACAGGCTGATGATGATGATGATGAAAAAAATATGGGGCCAACATGGAAGTATACTCTTTCAAATAAAAGAAGTTTTTTCAAATCGGTTTATAAATGACGTATTGAAATAATAAAACTAACAGTGGGTAGATACAGGCATGATGATGATGAAAAAAATATGATACCAATCTGGAAGTATACTGTTTCAAATAAAAAAAAGTTTTTTCCAATCGGTTCATAAAAAGTCAATCACGGGGTAAGTGGCTACTCGACCATAGATATCTCGACCTCTGGCCGAGTTGGACATTTCATAAAAATGGTAGTGGTCAGGTCGGCCGATATTCGGCTTATCGTCATCGTATCGTCAGTTAATATCGTCAGTTTGCAGCGAAATAAATTGTGTTTATTGAGGAACAGAAAAAATAATATACTTACATACAAGGAAGGGCTATCATAAATACTTATTACCTATGGAACAAGGAAGGTGAGAATATATAATTTCTTAAAGTATTAACTGTAATATTTGTGTTACAGTGTGACTAATATTGTTTAGCATAGTAAGTACCTATACTGTACTTACTATGCTAAGTGTGCCAGGATGTACACAGCCTGGTGACAGACAGACAGACATTGAAGTCTTAGTAATAGGGACCCTATTACTAAGACGTCAATGTCTGTCCGTTTTTTAGTACACAATACACGTTAAAAATACACGTGAAACCCAATTTGGCTTTCCTATTAAAAATATTAATAAAAGACGTCAACTATTATTATTTTTGTGGGCTAATAATGGTTAAATTTCAAAGAGATGTGACGAAACCATATTAAGAGAAAAAAGAATCAATGTTACTATAAAGGAATTAGTCGATCATGAAATTAATATTGGCCATTGTGTCGAAAGACTGTCGTATTAATATATTATTACAAATATATAGTAAAAATAACATACATTTGATTACATTTTTGAATAAATGGAAAAATTCTGCCCTGCCCCTCCTAGGTGGGATTTGAACCCACGACCTCTCGATGACCGGTCGAGTGCTCTTCCAACTGAGCTACCAGGAAGGTCTGTGTTGCTGACGAATTTTTGCATCTTATATTGTACTGCTTGAGTCACAGTGTGGCGTCATCAACCTATTAAGTAATTATACTACTAAGCAAGGCATAGCAGTCCATTGTTGCAAATGAAATTCGGCTATTTTTTGATAACACCAAACTAATTAAATTATTGCCAAGACAACTATTTAAATAACAATAATTATTTAAATAATAATAATTTAAATAAGTTATGGCAGGCGTCCGTCCCTCTTCTGTAATAACCCGGTATTAAGTTCACCTAGATCTCATCTCCATAGCCCATTTATTTTCCATCACACTTCGCAATAGTCTCAACGCCTGCCGAGACCTGCTCATGGGTATGTCGTTCCATTGACATATCCTGGAAAGGGGCACGGCGGGCGTACAACATTACATCAAACTTCTCAAAGGGGCCTCTACGCGTTGGATCCATATCCCCGCGCATGCCTATCAAATGACCGGGCTTGACCCGTGATTGAAAAGAGATTTAAATAATAATAACATTTGATTTTATAGTGTATTTGATTATACAAGAAATAAATTACTTTGTTTCATTGTTAACATGAGGTTAATTTTACATAATTACGTTTTATTTAATTAACAAACATTAAAAAAAAAATACATCCGAATTGAGATCTTTCCGCCTTCTTTGGAGTCGGTTAAAAAAGAGAACTAATGGGGTGTAAATGGCTCACCTCGATGTTAAGAGCCAAAGCCAACCTCACTTGCACGTGGTGCACATTGCCGAATAGCGAAAGAGGCTCTGGCAAATGAGAGATAGGGTACAGCGTAAGCGGCATTATTACGTGGAACAGTGCAAGTGCTTTATTATAACATTATGCTAAATTAAAGTCAGAATATATCTTTTAATTGTGAAATTGCTTCGTTCAGCATTTTCACCAAGTTATTATAATAAACCAAGCGGGCGGCAGCTCTTAATAAGTTTAACTAAGATTTAATAGCTTAATTGAGTTAACAACGAGTTAGGTAGAACAGTTGTTCATGCAACAATTTGTATCGCATTCATCGTCTAAACATGTTTTTACCCCGTTGGGGTATAGTCAAACACGAGGGTAAGATTTTCTGCTGAAATATAGTTAATAGATATATACATATTCCTGGACAAATTACATACCGCCATCTAGTCCCAAACTAAGCAAAGCTTGTACTATGGATACTAGATAACTGATATAATACTTAAATACATTTTTTTAAATACATACATATAATAGATAAAACACACAAGACCAAGACAAACAGATACGAGTATGTTCATGCACACATAATGTTGATCGTACCTGCTACCTCGGAGTCAAAGTGGCCATTGCTAACCATTCGACCACCGCGCTTGTCATGTAGGATGTAGGTGTCCGATTTTAGTAGATACTGTGTTGACATCGAGAATACTACTTTATTGTAAAAAAAAGTTCTTATGTACTGGTATATAGGCTACGCTAGTCGATTGGCACCCGACGTCATATCAATCTATCTATGCATATGAAAACAACTACTTGTAATATAATGATACACGTTGTAATAGTTGAGAGAGATTGTTCACCTACTTGATGGTAGACATTAATAAAAACCGGCCAAGTGCGAGTCGGACTCGCGCACGAAGGGTTCCGTACCATTATCTATAAACACCGGCCAAGTGCGAGTCGGGCATTTTTAAAGTAAATATATAATTAAATATTATGTGATTATTTCAAGTGTCTACCTATTGCCGTTATCAATTGCGAGCAACTACGAGCAAAACAATCACGTTTGTTGTATGGGACCCCCCTTAAATATTTATTTTATTCTGTTTTTTAGTATTTGTTGTTATAGCGGCAACAGAAATACATCATCTGTGAAAATTTCAGGCGTCTAACTATCACGGTTCATGAGATACAACCTGGTGACAGACGGACAGACGGACGGACGGACAGCGGAGCCTTAGTAATAGGGTTCCTTTTTACCCTTTGAGTACGTAACCCTAAAAATGGCAAAAACAAATCACATTTGTTGTATCCCTTAAATATTTGTTTTTTTTAATGTAATTATTTATTTTTAAAGTGAATACATAACTAAATATTCTGTGAATATTTCAAGCGTCTACATAAGCGTCTACATGTTGCCGTTATCAATGTCGAGCAAAAACGTGCAAAAAAAAAAATTACGTTTGTTGTATGGGAGCCCCCTTAAATATTTATTTTATACTGTTTTTTAGTATTTATTGTTATAGCGGCAACAGAAATACATCATATGTAAAAAATTCAACTGTCTAACTATCACGGTTCATGAGATACAGCCTGGTGACGGATGGATGGACGGACGGACGGACAGCGAAGTCTCATAATAATAATAATAGTAATAGGGTCCGTTTTATCCTTTGGGTACGGAACTCTAACAATGAGGCCGGTGCCTCACGTTACCTTATTAATAACACAAATAATAACCAATAACCCTTTGATGCATAACCATAACAATTTAAAAGGGTCAATATATCGATAATAACTCTACACTGTATCTCTACACTGGAAGCTCGATGCCGCAATCGATCACGCAAGTCAAGCAACGTCGACCGCAGCCTGTCCATGGATGGGTTTATTTATCTCAAGCTCCTCCGTGCTTCGAAGGGCACCTTAAGCCGCCGATCCCGGCTGTTGTTGTCAGATGATAGTCGTTAAGCCAAGTCAGGGGCCTTTAGGCGACTTGAAAACACTGACCTCCGTCAACCCGCACTTGAGTAGCGTGGTGGAGTATGCTCTAAACCTCTACGATTGAGAGTAGACCCGTATCCCAGCAGTGGGATGGATAAGGGTTGACGAGGAGTCAATTAGTGCCGGACGCCAGATTCCACACTAAGTAACTACTAATGTGAAATAACTGTACAAATAAATATCTGAAATAGTGAAAAACTTGTCCATTCAATATTTCAATTATATTTGTCTAGCACACATCCACTGCTACGTTTTTTGATATGATATGATGCCACGTGTCAAACAACCGTATTCAGTTGTTTGTCAGTACCTTCGCTGCTAATGAAGCATATCTTCAGGTCTGGTGATGGCATTGACTCGTAGGAACCCATCCATACTGAACAACATTGTTATTTGGTTGCAGTATTCTGAGAAGTAGAGGTTTTATAAATATTTTGAAAAACTGAGCTACCAGGAAGGTTTGTGTTGCTGACGAATTGGAAGAGCACTCGACCGGTTATCGAGAGGTCGTGGATTCAAATCCCACCTAGCGGAGGCCGGTGAATTTTTCAAAATATTTATAATATTCTGGCAAGTTGGCCAAGACAACTATTTAAATAATATTACCTAAATATAGGTTTTCCCTATCTGTATTTCAACAGAGACTGGTTTGTTTTACAGCAGGGTGTATCACTCTGTAATTACAATCATAATGAAATAATTACAGTTTCGTCAAGTCAATTAATAGATACTGGAGTTACCAGTTTGAAATAGTTCCACAAATCCTGTTACTTAACCCTCAGTTGAATACAGACCCGTATCCCAGTAATGGGATAAAAATGGGTTGATGCAGAATTCTTAATATATATAAAATTCTCGTGTCACAATGTTAGTTACCATACTCCTCCGTAATGGCTTGACCGATTTTTATGAAATTTTATATGCATTTTCAGTAGACCAGAGAATAGGTTGTTACCTATTTTTTATAGCAAAACAACGTTTGCCGGGTCAGGTAGTATACTATAAATTAGATAGTGTATAAAAGTCTAAATCAACAATTCCACCACACATTTCCACCGCTGCTGTGTGCTCGTAATTACGTAAACAAAACCGCCAAAACCCCAACGAATAGTGATATTTATTGCAGCTTCAAGGGTGAAACTATGCCACTGTATAAGTAATAGTACTTCCGTATGTGGCTGCTTTGAAATTCACGGCTAGAATTAGTCGGAACAATCAAAAGGGGCAAGCTTTGTAGTTTGAAAGGGCCTTGGCATTGTGAGCAATATTACAAATAAGGCATTAAAGACAGATGATAGGCTTCCACAACAGTGTGGTTAAATGTATTAGTTTACTGAATATACTATAACCTGAACAATGCTCTACAGAGAACTAAAAATCAATTATTGAATGAATTTGCTATAGATATGGTACAATATAGATGTGACAGTATTTATTAAAGGAACGCTTATACCTAGCCATTACTGGCATGCAAAATCAATGCAATTATATCGATTATAATTATAATAAAAATTACTTAAAACTATGTGAGTTCTAATAATGTTGTTTCTAATAATGTGAAACACCACATTATTACTTTTTTCACAATTTACAAATGTTTATCCATATTTATTTTATATTAATAGTATAAATATGTGAACAAACTAATGCCCATCTCTTTAATCAATGCATTGCTCCTATCAATTCCAAATGCAGGCCATAACAATTTATTTTATTTTATTATAAATTTATTTCAATTTAAACTCTTACAATCTGCTAACACAATTTCATTAAAATATTCAACGTAGCTGCATTTAATAAATAGTGTGTAATGGACATAACCGTAATTGTGGTGTTTCAAAGGATTGCATACCGAAAATAATTAAATCAGGATTAGTATTCCAGCAACGACCGTTTGCGGGTTAACGTGCTAATAGCTGCAGTCTATTCGTTGGCTATTTGCCACAATGTGAGAAACCTCAAACACCGCACTTCTGATGTAAACAAATTAAGTGCCATTAGTTTTGTTTAGAATTTTAAATTATTTATTTATTTAAACTTAACGCACAATAAAAAAAACTTCACAGGCGGTCTTAATGCTATACAAGCATTCTCTACCAGTCAACCTTAGGGTGATGCAGAGATAATTTAGTATTAGCTGTTACTCGCGACTACTGGACGTAGTCGCGGGTAACAGCCTATGTTATCATTATCAGGCTGTATATGCCCACTGCTGGATATAAGCCTTCCCCATTAAATATATTAATAATAGGTACCTAGATATTATTTGTCTAAACTCTAGATGACGAACCGAATGTGCGTTTACAAGTCACTCTCGCGCGTTTCAATATGATATACTAGCGACCCGCCCCGGCTACGCCCCGGATTTTTTTTATACCACTAGAGTGACAAACAAGCATACGGCCCGCCTGATGGAAAGAAGTTACAGTAGCCTATGAACGCCTCTAATACCAAGGGCATCACACGCGCTTTGCCGACTCTGTAAAAACCTCTTCACGCCCTTTTTGAGTTCATTTCACAGCTTGACAGTACGCAGGAAAAAACTTCTCTGGAACCGCACGGTAAGCGACCACTTAGGCATGTGTGAGGATGAATTCCCTGTCGATGGCGAGCGGTGGTAAATTTATTCCGTTTATGCAACATTTTTCATTCACGCACCGCTTCTATCAGTCGTAGCGTAAAATTATATATGTAGAATATATATGTAGTTAGTTAGCTATATTATTATGTAAGTATATATGCTTATAATTGTATTTAGTATATAATAATACTTTTTATGAATAATTCGATTATTATTATTTATTTATTAAATCTTGCTATCCGTTATCTTACAAAACGTTTCATAGCACAGGTTGGCTGGACATAACCTTATATCCCTTAGAGATATAAGGTTATGTCCTACCTATAGATCTCTTAGAAAGAAAAGCTCACCTTTGCAATACTACAACTGTTGCATTTGTATTAGTTCTATTTTTTTTTATATTGTGTTTGTTGCTAACAATTACACTTATTGCGTATTTTATTTATGTGCAATAAAGAATATATAAGAATAAATAAAAATATATAGCCTACACAAAATAACATAAGAATATCCGGCACAAAAAATATTTTTCTATTCAAAACAGTAGAATTCGACAACCGAGCTCCACAACTACACGTACACAACGTGCAATGTTAAACTAATATTGGATTTGCTAACTGAACGCTAATTGAATGCGAGGATCAAAGTCGTACGACCCGGGTACGTCAATGGATGCCAGGGTACTCAAGCTCAGATTCAAATTTAATTGCGTTGCAGCTGCTGGGCGGAGAAAGCCTGCACGATGTAATTAAACACTTGAAAGCGAAATGGGTTGCAGTGAACAGTCAAATAACATTGAACTTGATTTTGGTCTCGTAAATTAACACTATTAATAGTTGGCATTTTGATAAGTAGACAATTTTGAAACTTTATATTTCTGAAGTGAAAACTTCTTTAACGGCGTTGTCCACTTTTTGTGATAGGTAAAAAATGTTAAACTCGCGTCAGGACACGTGGCCTGATCGAAAATTCGTAAGACAAAGGGAGCGTAGACAGCCGGCGCAGCGAAGGAGAGGAAGTAATATCTCCCTCTCTTTCTACCGCGCGGCGAAAATGTATACTCCTACTGTTTATTACGCAATAAATGAATATTGTATTTTACCACATAGACGATAGTACTTTTATACTGATAAATAAAGCAATTCGTGAGAAATTATTCCCAAACCATTCCAAAATATTCAAAAATGCACAACCTTAATGCTCAAGTTTTCACCTCTGCCGGCACTCCCGGAGTATAACCCGTTGTTGTTTTTATGTATTTGATTTGATACCTGCCGCTGAGTTCCACTATCGTACAACTCGCCATAAATTAAAATTCCATCCACATCATCTTGATATTTGGCGATCTACTAGATTGCTTTCCATCAGGTGACCCACATGCTCGCTTGCCCCCTTCTCATAAAAAAAAACTTAAAATAAGTAATATAAATAAGTCAAGGAGTGTCGAGTCTGTGATGGCAGATGGGAGAGGAAGGTTCTAGAGGGGTGGCCGAATGTGGAACGATCGCTCGGATTCAAACCCACGAAGGTGGATTTTATATTTTTATAAAAAAAATGTAATCTTTATTTAGTGTTTGCTACTATACGGTGCCCCCGTATAGTAGCAAACACTAAATAAAGATTACAAAATTTAAAGATTAAAAAAAAGAATCCAAAAATTCTAAAGATACCAAAATCGGGGGATAGCGTTTGGCGTTGTAGTTTAGAATCTATGCTCTACATCCAAAATTCAATCTCACGCCTGGATAGATAAATAAATAATAAATAAATATTTCTGGACAATTTACAGCGCCATCTAGTCCCAAATTAAGCGCAAAGCTTGTGTTATAAGTACTAGGTAACTGATAAATGTACTTAAATACATTTTTTTTTGTAAATACATTCTTATAATACATAGAAAACACCCAGACCAAGACAAACACATGTTCATGCACACAAATGTTTGTCTTGTGCGGGAATCGAACCCGCGACCACGGAGACAAAGTGGCCATTACTAAAAAAAAGATGAAGGATCAAAGTATTTGTTACGCTAAGTAAGAACTATTGAACATTGCGTGCGGGGGAGCGGAAAGCGTTACCATTTTGAGATAGTTCTATGCATATAACGTATTGTTGTTGTAAAGTCTTTATTGTACAATAGAAATTACATAAACATGATGATATAAGAGATACTCGTACAATGGCGGACTTACCCCATAAGGGATCTCTTCCAGTAGATAATTATTCTAATTGATTAGATGAAATTGAATATATTTATGTACAACACACAGCCGTGTCCATGACACAGCTACACCTCATTTTTTAAACGGTTTTATTATTATTTATTTAGCTTGACCTGTTTGTTTGTTTATTTATTTGTTTGTTTATATTTTTGGGTCAAATCTAGTAATTTGACCCCCTTCCTGTTGACAGATTGATCTGAAATTTGGTACACACCTTTAGTTCTGGTGACAATACAATTAAATAAATTCTGTTTCATTGTAAATTCAAGATGGCCGCCGCTACAAAATGGCGGTTTACAAATTTTATCACGACTACCTCAATATGGGTATCAAATGAAAGGGCTTGACTAGTAGAACACAGTTCACATGAAAAAAAAATGAAAATCCAAGATGGCCGCCTCTACAAAATGGCGGTTTACAAATTTTGTCACGACTACCTCAATATGGGTATCAAATGAAAGGGCTTAACTAATAGAACACAGTTCACGATGAATATTATAAAATCCCAGATGGCCGTCAAAAAGTTTTTGGGGTGTAAGTGGCTCATCAACATCTTTGAACCATAGCCAACTTCACCTGCAAGCGGTGCACCCTGCTGACTAACAAACGAAGCTCTGGCGAAAAGAGAGGTAGGGACCGTAATTGTAAGCTACCCGACTGGGGAATGTACCTCCACCTCACAGAATACCGCAGCCAAATAACGGTTCCCTTGAGGGCTGTTGTGTTCCTGCGAGTGAGTGAGGTCACCAGAAAAGAAGGAGATGCTGCGATGGCAGCGGGGGTGGCGGCGCGCGAGCGATATTTTATGTTGCGAGCGTTAATATGGCTACGGTAACCGCTTCACATCAGGCGGGCCGTATGCTTGTCTGCCACTCGACGTAGTATAAAAAAAAAAAAAAAAAAATGGCCGGTTGGCGCGGTTATATATCTTCTCAATTTTCATATCATATATATATACATATATATATGTATCAAATATATATATATATGTGAAAGTGAATTTAAGTGCCAGTTTTTTTATATTTATTTATATTTGGTTACTATTTTCAAAAAAACCGTTTAAATTAAAAGTTTTTTTCACATAATTTTTTAACACATTATGTTGTCTAAAATGGATATAAAAGTTTGTAATAAAATAAGGTTAAAATACTCCTAGTAAACTATGAAAATTAAAGAATATCATTATAAGGAGCACATTTTACCTAGTACCACAGTATAAGTAATAGTACTAACGTACTAGTACCAAGAGTTGGAGACTTTTAAAGTAATTTTTTATTTGAAAAAAATCTATGACAAATCTATTAAAATAATAATCTGCTTTAATAATTACTCTTTACGTACTGTGCGGTTCCAGAGAAGTTTTTTCACGCGTACTGTCAAGCTGTGAAATGAACTGCCTGTCGAGGTTTCAGGAGACTAAATCATGGTTCTTCAAAAAGGGCGTGAAGAGATTTTTACAGGGTCGGCAACGCGCGTGTGATGCCCCTGGTGATACAGGCGTTCATAGGCTACGGTAACTGATTTCCATCAAGCGGGCCGTATGCTTGTTTTCTACTTTAGTGTTATATTTTTTTTAATACTACGTCGGGTGGCAGACAAGCATACGGCCCGCCTGATGTGAAGCGGTTACCATAGCCACATTAACGCTCACAACACAAAATATCGCTCGCGCGCCGCCACCCCCGCTGCCATCGCAGCATCTCCTTCCTTACTGGTGACCTCACTCACTCGCAGGAACACAACAGCCCTCAAGGGGACCGTTATTTGGCTGCGGTATTCTGTGAGGTGGGGGTACATTCCCCAGTCGGGTAGTTTACAATTACGCTCCCTACCTCTCTTTTCTCCAGAGCTTCGTTTGTCAGTCAGCAGGGCGCACCGCGTGCAGGTGAAGTTGGCTTTGGTTCAAAGATGTTGATGAACCACTTACACCCCAAAATACTTTATTAATTTAAATATTTCTAAATAATTCTGTATTTTCATATGTCACTATAGTATACTTACTTATATGATTAATTACCTTCCAAGTTTAGTCGCTACCGGGTCCAACTAGACTCATATAAATACCTTTTACATCAGTCATACTCACGTGCAGGAAACTTTTTGATTACCAAGGTCGTTATTTGCTATGCAACACTGTCGTTAAAAGGTAGTAAAATTGTAAGGCTGCAAGTGTCAAACTTATTAAACAAAATACAGGGGACTGGCTATTTTGTACCTATTAGCTTTGTATGTAGTAAGACCAGCCCCCTTACCACCATCTCTTATTGCGATTCAATAACTGAATCGATTGCTTATTCATACCAATGAATAAGCGACTCTATTTCAAATGGAATAGAGTGGCTTATTCATTGGTATGAACAAGCAATCTACTCAATTATTGAATCGCAATAAGAGATGGTAGTAGGGGGCCAGGCCTCCGTCACTCCATGTACTTGCGCGCTATAGTTACCTACCGCCCGGCCGAGCGGTCTCGGGCCGTTTGCGGACCAAATTCAGGCCCTGCGATTGCTGTGGGATCGCGCGGTGCGAAGCAATCACAACTGTACGCTTGAGCACATTTTAGCATGCAGCGGTTGCTGACGCGACGGAGTAGGCTTATTATAGCAGTAGGTATTGGACATTTTCTACTGAGTGAAGTATCTGTTACGTAGTAACTATTATGTAATCTGTGGTAAGACACTACCTACCGGGGGCCCTACCGCCGAAGCTTAAGCCAATTACCGCCGGATTTTTTGAATGTGAAAATGAAACAAATGCTTACATTGTTGCTAATTATGTTTAGGTCAGCTGAAGCATGTTTATGCAGGAGAAACCCTAGAGCTCTACCGACTAAGCTTAAGATGTTTGTCAATAACTTTAACCTAGACCAATTTTTGGAATAAAAAAACGCGGTGGTAATCGGCTTCATCTTCGGCGGTAGGGCCCCGGGTTTTATTGAAACGTTATCTTTATTATTTAAATAGTTGATTTCGGCCAAATTACGAGAATATTATAAATATTTTAAAAATAAAAAAAAGACATCACTCCGCCTAGGTGGGATTCGAACCCACGACGTCTCTATTACCGGTCGAGTGTCCAACAGAGCTACCAGGAAGGTTTTAGCAGGTGGGTTCGAATCCCAGGCGGGGATTTTTCCATTTTTAAATAATTTTAGTACGTAATCCTTGTCTACCTAAGCATCATATGTAGACTACCTACATCAATTCCATTACTTCTAAAGTTGATACTGTTGATTGTTACCATTTGGTGCAACATTATTATCATATCGTTATAATAAAGCACTTATACTATTCCACGTAATTACATTTATTTTTATTTTTACCGACAAGTTTCGCCGCTAAGGCATTACCAAGGTAAACGGATTGTGTTTGTGTTTCTACATTCCATTACTTCTATTATTTACTCATATAAGGTACTGAACGAACAACAAAGTTGAAACAAGCACAATTTAATCGAACACGCTAACAAAGAACACGCTAAGAAAGAAGTTAAGCATTTTACAAAGACACCTGATCTTATTTTCTATAGTAGATGGCATCTCCACACAAGTAAATAGGGTAGCCGTTATTGAATGAACGGAATGCACGAAGACTCGATCAAATGACTTCATCCGTATACATTTTGTATCTTGTTTTCCTCTTTTGTTGTTTATTTTAAGTTAATTGTGAGTAAAACAATACAAAATTTATTTTTTGATTGATTTAAATGGAATTGCGTCGGAAACATTTTCGTGTAATATTTTTTTGCCATTTCAAAACGGGTTAAAACCCGAAGAGGCTGTTTGTTTGTATTATCTTTATTGTACATAATAAGCTTATGTATGTGTTACGGACTGGCCGTAAGAAGATTATATTACCTTTTTTTATTGACTATGTTTTATATATGAAATTGTGACTTTTTGTGTTCTAATGTCGGCTTTGTTGTAAACGCATCTAATTACCTATATTATAACTCATTATTGTAAAGATTAACCAGTTTTCATTATTAATACAGTTCACTCACTAACATTAGGTTTACATATAAAATACTTAAAATACAAATGTACAAAGGCGGGCTTATCTCTATAAGAGATCTCTACCAGCCAACCTTTGAGTGTTGGACGTAAACTAGTCGTTTGATCAACTTCAAATTGTATTTATGGATGAAGTACTTTCTGAAGGAACCATCTACCGTTGGCATAATGAATTATGCCGGTCGTCTAACTTTGCAACTTTGAAAGAAATGATCGTAATTCGGCTGTTACCTGTTACCGAAGAAAACGTGCTAGCGTGAAAATTTTAATTCAAGTAAACAAGCGAATTACCGAACGAACTACGAAGAGATTTCTCTCACTGTATTGTGCTTCAGATTTATTCCCCTCCGGATCAGTAGTACCATTACCGGGAAGCGTTCATACAATAGGCTATTTGACAAACATTTTTTTCGGTTTGATATGTATGTACTTCTCAATAATATAACCATAGGCGAAAGAATGACTTCGATAGCACAAAAATCTCTCACACTTTTAGGACTTTCTCGAAAACGCGCCATACAAAAGGCTTCTGAGTTATGACATCACTGGTTTGTATTTTGTATGCATCAAATCAGAAATTTGTACGACAGCTATGTTAAATATTACGTTTATGTAATTAGTATCATAATAACAGTTATAGTATTTTTATTGCTTTATAATTATATATTTTTATAATTTCATACTTTTAAAATGGAGTTTCCCGCCAAACTTTGATCGACCCTAAAATAAGTCTCAAACTTTCATTCTAATATCTTCCGTCCGGAAGAAGATGTTACCTGTGTTTAGAGCTGGTAGAGGTCCAGAGTTTCTACCAGCTAAGCTAAACACAGGTAACATAAATCTACGCTGAAGTTTGATATTGGCAATCAAAAAATTTGATGGTAATCGGCTTCAGCTTCGTCGGTAGGGCCCCGGAAAAATAGGTCTTACGTTTTAGTTATTGCCAAACATCTTCAGCTTAGTCTGTAAAACTCCAGGGTGTCTAGAAGCTAAGCTAAACAAAAAAACCAACAATCTAACCTGAAATATAATTTTCCCAATCAAAAAATTCAATGGGAATCGACTTAAGATTAGGCGGTAGATCTGGCATCCTGTGACATTCGAAATCAAAATTCAAATTCTTTTATTTTCTCTCTATATAACACAGTTACAACAAGTGCATACAGATAGATGATAGATGTTACATTTTTTTAAATAGAGAGGGACTGGCGCCTGAACTAAGCCGAGGCATGTATCTCAATGTGTCACATTATTTTAATCCATTACATAAAAAATCATCTGAAAGGGATATAATTTTCAGGCTGATGATGCAATAACAGAGTTCGAATAGGTCGTACTCGTAGAAGAGACGTTTGCGGCGGATTGAAAAAAGTGCTTCGAAAATTGTTTCATATGCATGAAACTTTATATAGAAAAGATCTGGTGAAGAGTTCTTTTGAAATATTTAATAAAAATAGTTTTACCATACGAGTTAATTTTTCAGTTTACTCAAACCTTTCTGAGTGTCCCACGTACGTATCTTTTTACGGGGGATTACATCAAAAAAATATATGTTTTGTTTATTGAGCACCATAGTTTTTTTTATACGTCTTACAAAATTGACAAAACATTGAATCATGTAGTTGTTGCAACAAAATTTGCCGAAAGCGGCTATTTTTGGCTCATCTTACTTCAATAACTACCGATAAATAAATAAATAAATATTTCTGGACAATTTACACAGCGCCATCTAGTCCCAAATTAAGCGCAAAACTATGGGCACTAGACAACTGATAGATGTGCTTATATACATTTTTTTTGTAAATAAATACTTATACTACATAGAAAACACTCAGATCTAGACAAACAGACATGTTCATGCACACAAAAGTTTGTCTAGTGCGGGGATCGAACCCGCGACCTCGCAGTCACAGTAGCCACAGACAGACAGAGTATAATATTTTATAAATTTTATGAGTATTAGTAGAGTAGTATTAAAAGAAAGTCTTCTAAGAAGGGGGTAATGAACACTCAAAAGACTCTGGGGGTTAATAAGCAATCGTGTAACGCACTTTTAATGTGTTGTGTATTTAGCGAATAACATATTTTTCACTCGAGTGGTGTTAGAGGGACGTTCTTCTTTTTTATCGACAATCTGACCGGCAAATTTTTTAATTTGTTAAAAAAGTAAACATGTGATTTCTTTAGTAAAATGTATTTTATATTATTGCCTCGTTATTGCAGTTTTCAAAAACATATAATGCATCGAAGTATTACTTGTAATTTTGGTTTTACTATAAATTTTGTAGGAATGGTAATGGTAACAAAAATTCAACACCTCAGTCACAAAAGTGTTTTAATTTTTAATTTTTCATGCAAAATCAGATCTTCAGTTTCTTATTACTTTCTTATCAAGAATGCAAACATTTATTTTTAACTACCTCCATGGGACGGAATTCTTAATACAAACATTTTTAAAATGTTATCCAATACCACTCTGTCACATTTTTGCTTCTTAAGACCAAAAAGATTTTAATATTATGAAAGTCTTCCAATAAAGTAACTTGAAAATATGGTGAAGACTTTTATTGTTTGGCATATAATACTAGAAAACCTAATTTTTGTAAATATTACCAATAGACTGGATCATACACTACTTTGAACTTAAATTATAAGGGGGACAAATTGTGACGGAGTGGTTAACGAAGTGACGGAGTGGTAAATAATGATTACCTGTCGAACAAAGTATAACCTTATAACAGTTTTATAGCTTAGAAAACAATAACAAATTATAATATTTCCTTAAAATGCCTCCTTAAAATACTATAAGTCTTATTAATTGGTATTCATTCTTTGGTAGATATTAATTTAGTCTTATAATATGTTTTCGCTTACTCTAATTTTCAAATACTTCTATTGGTTGATCGAATTCGTAAAACACGCGTCTTCCTCTTTTAACTACCATAGGAGGTGGAATAATTTTTAACAAATTTTCAAACATCGCATCTGACACATCAGATTCTACCAATTTAAATAATTTCCCAGTTACATCAACAGTTTTATAAAACATCACCCGAACATCTCCATCTGCATCCACTCGACTTTTTGCTACTCCTAAATAAGTGTACTCGACTTTTATTTCACTTACAACTTTTACCAAAAAATGTGTACCATCGTTTATTAATAATTGATGGATCTTATTGACTAGTAGATCATGTGATGCACCTGGTTTTGTGTCCACAGATTTTTTCAACGCCTAAAACTGGGCATGTATGAAATATTTATCAGGAATCAATAAAATAATATTAAAACACAGAAATTACAATAACATTTGGAAGTATAACTTACGTGACAGAGCTGTTACTAAATAAACACACGCACCTCTTTTTTCTGTTTGCGAGCAACTGACCGGCATTGCTGGGGTGTACGGATGCATAGCGGGGGTCCGGGGTGGAGGGGGACTTGCTCTAGACTACAGAACAAGGTCAAAATTGCTAATGCTCATAATTTTGTGCCATAAAATGAGTGACAGAAGGTAGCAACAAAAATCATATACGGCGGAAGACAGCTAATAAAATATTTTTTTATGTAATGATAGAAACATTAAAAAATATTTCTTCTGATTAAATTAACAACAACGGTTAAGTAGTTCAGTAAATATTTTTGGATAAAAACTTTCAATGTGATTTTTTTTAACGAGAGTAGTTTGGTAATGGTCACAGAGGGACACACTTTATTTGTATGTAAAACACCTCCGTCACGCTTCTTGTATACTATGTCACAATAATTTTGTAAAAAATATTAATAATTAAAATCTAGATTTGAGGATATTATAATTGTTGCATTGTCAAGTGTATTTTCGTAAAAAAAATATAAGTAATTTAATATTTTGGAGTAGTAACATTTATTTTTGCGGAGAAGACAAGCCATTGTCGATAAAAAAGAAGAACGTCCCTAGAGCTTCAGCGACGGTCTTAAGTGCCAGAGTTTTACCTTAAACACCTTGTATGCATAATAGAAATAATTAATCAACTACATTTCTTGTAAATTTTTACCCAAAGTTACTTACAATAAAATTTGAAGTGTTTTTTTAATTCACAAATTACATTATATAATGTAATAAAATAACAGGCGATCATAAATCAAGCATGTCGCCGGCAGCGGCCACAAACGCCGGTTTATTAAAACGCCTTGAGCGAGTTAATGAGAACACCGACACGATTATGAAGCTCTGGTACTTCGATGGGTCAGTTTAGAGAAATTTGCTTTTATAACGAGATTATTATAAAATTAAAATGTATTTTGATCAAGATTGAAAATTTTGGTCGTTATTGTAAAGGGAATGATGACATCTTAGATTGTAAATATCAAATCAAGTCATGTTTATTTACAGAATATGTACAGTTAAATAAGTTATTACTCGGGTATACAAAGTCAGATACAGTGTATTCAGCCCGCAAGTATATAATAATATGTTTAAAATTAATTTGGGATGGTACATTGATAAATAAAAAGCAAATTCTGTAATTGGCAAAAAGTACTGTGAATTTTTTATCAATCGAATTTATTTTGTTCATAAATCGAATCATCATTTTATACTACCTCGGATGGCAGACTTACCATTCGACGCGCTACGCGCTCGATTTTAAGCGATTATCGTAGCCATATTACCGCACGCAACATGAAATATCGCTCGCGCGTCGGTTCCGCCGGCCTCACTGTCAATGCAGCAAATTTCTGGTCATCATCATCAATATAAACATTTATCTACCAGATATCTTACTAAGCCGCACTCACACTGTCTACATAGTGTGTCAACTCATACATCATTATGAAGAACAGACATTTTTCTGTCATCCGGATCATTTATTCGATCCCCGCACAAGATAAACATTTTTGTACATAAGCATATCTACGAGTATATGTCTTGGACTGGGTGTTTCCCATATATTATAATGTATGTATTTCCAAAAAAAAAAAATATATTTAAGTAATTCCTTCGCCAACCCGCAATTGAGCAGCGTGGTGTAGTAAGCTCTAAACACCCTTCGATTGAGGGGAAACCCGTATCCCAACAGTGGGATGATTATGGGTTGATGGGGAAGTTGTTCTAGAAATACGGCTTCATTGAAGTTGAACCAGAAATTAAAAATCCTACAATCAAAGTAGTCTTTTTTTATCAGAGAACTTTTGTTTTATATATTTTTTTTACTACATCATGTGTCAGACAAGCACACGGCCCGCCTGATGTGAAGTGGTTACCGTAGCCATATTAACGCTCGCAATATAAAATATCGCTCGCGCGCCGCCACGCCCACTGCCAACGCAGCATCTCTTTCCTTTCCGGTTATCTCACTCACTCGCAGAAACATAACAATACTCAATCACTCAAGGGAATTGTCATTTGGCTGCGGTATTCTGTGAGGGTGGAGGTACATTCCCCAGTCGGGTAGCTTACCATTACGCTTCCTACCTCTCTTTTCGCCAGAGTTTCGTTTGTCAGTCAGCAGGGTGCACCGCGTGTAGGTGAAGTTGGCTTTGGTTCAAAGATGTTGATGAACCACTTACACATCAATATATATATTATAGAGGTAGAGATCTCTTATAGAGATAAGGCCGCCTTTGTACATGTTCTTGAAATTCTGTTAGTTATATTGTGTATGAATATATATATGTACATTATATACAGTAAAGATACTACATACAAACAAACTTTACGATTATGAAGATAACCCTTCATTAAAGTTATCCCATACTTGTTTCAGGTACATTTTCCTGGCGATCTACACGGCGGAGATGATTATCAAATGTATAGCCAAGGGTTTCATCCTGAACAAATACACGTACCTACGAAACCCGTGGAATTGGCTGGACTTTGTCGTCATAACTTCGGGGTACGCCACCATCGGCATGGAGGTGGGCAACCTCGCCGGCTTAAGAACCTTTCGGGTGCTGAGGGCTTTGAAGACTGTCTCCATCATGCCTGGTAAATATTCAATATGTACTTAATTTTATATTATCACACAGGGAACTTCTGTCATCTACCATGTCCTATTCGAAACCAAATATATAACAATTCCCTTGAGGGTTGTTGTGTTCCTGAGAGTGAGTGAGGTCTCCAGAAAGAAGGAAAGGAAGGAGTATAGACTGGCAATGGATCGGCAACCTCTTGCTGATCTCCATGGAATGTGGTGATTGCTCTCCATCAGGTGAACCACATGCTCGTTTGTCACCCTCTCATATAAAAAAATGCGGGAATTGTCAATACAAATGACCACATTAATTATACCGCAGAAACAAGCACTTAAAATTTTTGAAGATAAAATACTACACAGCTCGGAACTACTCCTAATATTAGGTCCAAGATCAACATAAGCTTTGATAAACAGTTTCTTTTTCTCGAGACGGGGGCCCACCACACATTCTCAACACTGCGCCTTCTGTGTAGCCAGGATTTGTTAATGTAGCCAGGATTGCGGCGACTGCCAAAAAAGGCAATGAACATTGTATAATCCAGGGAGTAAGACTACGGCTGCCTTGGAGCTCACAACGAATTTATTCAGAAGAAATTAGTAGAAGTAGGAAGCTTTTCGAATTTGACTTCCCTTCTTAGCAATGTGAGAGACAGAAACATGGCAAATAAGGCATTAAAGAGGTGGCTAGACAAGTGAAACTCAACTGCCGTGCACCACAGATTTTAAGTATTGGGGACCTAAAAGCAACTTTCTAAAAACCGTAATCTTGCAGTCGAAGTATAAATAAATAGAATAAGACTAATTCCAGTAATATTATCCTCATTTTGTCATTATGTAGCAAGCCTCAATCTCTAATATCATTACCATAGCTATCTCAATGTTGGCACATCAAAAACACGAGTCGGCAGAACGACATCGTTCAACAACACGTATTCCCAAGTAATGGCTCAAATTTCTAAAGTACTTTACGTTTCAGGAAGTTCGTTTGGTGGCTTGTTGCATGTGTATTTTTTTTTTTATATAATTTAAACACAGTTAAAGCGTAATTATTAAATTATAATAGTGTAGCAAAGTGCACTATATAAATACAAAATTAATGTTGCTAAGCGCAAAACTCGAGAATGGCTCTACCAATTCTGCAATATATTTTTTTTTGTTTTGATATTTTCGTTATAAGGTTATAAGGAAAGTTCTTATGGAAAGAAAAGACGTAAAAATAAAAACATCACTTTCTACCCGTAGTTATAAATAAATATGTATTCTGGAATTTATTTTTTATCTTTTTATAATTCTTTCTGTCTATTAGTACTTCGGTATTGACCATTGCCGAAGAAAAAATGCTTGAAATAAACTTGCCAATACAGGTCTATTTTTTTTAAATAAACCACTACCACCACGTGTGTACCACTTGGTAAAATGGTGAAACTCCTTTGCTCACAAAAAGTTAGGAATGTTAGGAATCCTAAAGTTTTTATTGAATTTTCCCAGCAATGTCGTGTAAAACATTTAAATGTGACCTTAATACGTTTAAATTACCGTTTCTTGCCGCTACAGCACCATTAATAGTCCATTAACGTCTTGATTATGGACATGTCCCTTTCAAAACACAGCAGCCATTACCGTTTTCAATAAAGATACGTGAGGCCGTTACTGTGAACGGCTGCGGTAGAGTTGAATGTGATGTGAACCTCTTTGTATATTTTTTTATACTACGTTAGGTGGCAGACAAGCATACGGCCCGCCTGATGTGGAGCGGTTACCGTAGCCATTTTAACGCTCGCAACATAAAATATCGCTCGCGCGCCGCCATCCCCGCTGCCAACGCTGCATCTCCTTCCTTCCTGGTGACCTCACTCACTCCCAGGAACACAGCAACCCTCAAGGGAAGTGTTTGACTCCAGTATTCTATGAGGTGTAGGTACATTCCCCAGTCGGGTAGCTTACAATTACGCTCCATACCTCTCTTTTCACCAGAGCTTCGTTTGTCAGTCAGCAGGGTGTGCCGCGTGCAGGTGAAGTTGGCTTAGGGTCAAAGATGTCGATGAACTACTTACACCCCAAATATGATTGTATATTTTTACAACTACAAAACACTTTTTTTTTGTAGTGCCCGTAACTTCGTCCGCGTGAAAGTCGACACTTTTAGTAACTTTAGGGGCTTTTTAACTTTAGCGTCCATAAGTACTTTAGTTTTGGCACAGTATAAGTAATAGTACTACGTACGGTATCGTAGTGTGTACGGTAGGAGGTCGATAATAATTGCGCTAATAATCTTCTTTGCCCGTCTCCGCCAGCTGGTAGCTGGTAGCAGTGTGCCCCCATATTATAACAATTAAAAAAAAAAAAACGATTGTGCTTTATACCACACGACACACGACTAAAGTAAAACTTCACGTAACTGGCTATGAGATAAAGAGAGAAAGAGAATGAGTGCTCCCACCTCTCTCTCTTGCCCCTACAGTAATATACAAACTGTAACTCTCTCTTCCTATCCCTCCCTCTGAACTTTCGTTCGCCTCGCCCGATTACACTTTTCGTAACGCACTCGTCACGCATTCACCAGCTTACTCCCCAAGGCAAGCGTGAGTAAAGAAGTTTTACTTCAAAAACACCTGGTTTCGGCTGCTTTTATTTATTTACATAGAAGTGCATATTTTTATCAGTCTTCAAGTATGCAGCCATGGCCTGGACACTTCTACGCGACCTAGACTCACCGTCTAGACTCTAGTCAATCTTTTTAATTTTAGATGAGTTGTCGTCCCTAGTTGGACGAGCTCGGTGGTCAAATGGTTAACAATGGCCACTTCGACTCCGTGGTCGCGGTTCTATTCCCGCACAAGACAAACGTTTGTGTGCATGAGCATGTCTGTTTGTCTTGGTCTGGGTGTTTACTAAGTATTATAAATTTGTATTTACAAAAAATAAGTACATTTATGAGTTCTCTAGTACCCATAACACAAGCTTTGCACTTAATTTGGGACTAGATGGCGCTGTGTAAATTGTCCAGAAATATTTATTTATTATTACTATTACTTCAAACAAAACTGTAAAGTGTGAATCGGGTGTGTGTATCCTGCTAATATTATGCCATCAAAAACATGACTTGTAAAAAAACCAAGTCTCGCAACTCAGTTCTTCTACCGTAAAAAGTTGTGAGATCCATGTAATACCAAGTCGGTTAATTCATTCAGTCCCTACTTAAGGGACCTTCCCTCTTAACTTATTACGTAATTAGCTAACCAAACAACATCTTATACTGACCATATCAATATTAAAAATCTTTTATGTTTTAAATAAACAGATTGACTTGGCCATCGTACTAACCAATCTAATTTAATATAATATGTATCACTTGTGAGATACATTGTGTTTTCATGCGATGGCCAAGTCGATCTGTTTATTTAAAACATAAAATATTTTTAATATTGATATGGTCAGTATAAGATGTTGTTTGGTTAGCTAATTACGTAATAAGTTAAGAGGGAAGGTCCCTTAAGTAGGGACTGAATGAATTAACCGACTTGGTATTACATGGATCTCACAACTTTTTACGGTAGAAGAACTGAGTTGCGAGACTTGGTTTTTTTACAAGTCATGTTTTTGATGGCATCTCATTGCTTTTTGTAGATAAATAGTCCTCCTTTTTTTCCTATCCGGTACTAGTTCTTGAGCTTCAGCTATAGTTTTTCTCAAAGCCCACTTCCTGTCTGTTACAATTTTTGACAAGTTTGGACAGTAAATACTTCCTAGTCTATTGTATAATAAAAACTATTAAATAGTATTTGTATATCTATCATCATCATCATCGGCCTGTATCTACCCAATGTTGGATATAAGCCTTCCCCAATGCTCTCCACCAAATACGATCCTCCGCCTTCCGCATTCAGCAGCTTCCAGCCGTTTTCTTAAGGACATCGGACCATCTAGAAGGAGGGCCAACGCTTCGTTATCCTACGCTTGGGCTCCTAATGTTGTGTATGGTAAATATATCTATACAATATTACAAGCCCGCAAGGCAGCCTATGGCGAGTTGTTGGGGAGTAACACCACCACGGGTATCGAATTTCCAGAGGAAGCTAAAAAGTCCCCGGCATGTCTTTGTTGGTCGGAGTGGAAACACAAGAAGGCCCCCGCAAGACTCTCAGCTCTGGCTTGCCTTCATTGGCCGTCCAGAGAGGAGTCGTTAGAGCTATTACTTTTGAACATACATAATTATATGCCGGTACTATCTACACCTATTATTCCATTATATTATACATAATACAGGTATAATGATTAATTTATGGGATTACAAAGTTATTTATGCAGTTAGTGTATCTAGAAAACTGGACGGAAATTGCAAAATATTTTAATTTTTCCTTGATTTATACAGTAAACAAGAATTGTATTCTAAATTTGAAGCTTCTATGTCTGATAGAAGTGCCTTAGAATTTTGATGATCGGTGAGTCAGTGAGTGAGTGACAAAATTAAGGAACTTTGACTAGTTACAATTCTAAAACTACTAGTTCAAATTGAATGAAATTTTAAATATACCGTGTTTATACAATACCTGCTTGGTTACTAAAAATTCAGGCTCCTAGTTTTATCCACAACAAAGTTATAGGGCGTCGAAAAAGTCCTGAAGTGCTTCGAGAAAAGGATGGTACGGCCGTGCCGCTTTTTGCTCGACTTGGTGGGGGCACTGCCGTGCCCCCAGATAAGTTTCAAACTGTGTGCCGTAAAATGTACGGACGGATATTTCTTACTTTACATGCATAAATGGGACGGATTCGGATGAGATTTAAGATGTACATAGAATATATTTTGGTTTGAAAGACTGAATATTTTTATCACGGTACTGCACTCTTCCACACAATACAATATCTTCCAGACAATGTTTGGGTACTCAGACCAAAACAAACGGAGATGTTCATGCATACAAATGTTTGTCTTATGCGGGCACATAAATAATTGTTTTGTAATTTAATTCTTCTTCCTATTACATTAAAAAACTTACCGCTATAAAACTATTTACCAATAATGAAAAATATACAATTAAAAAAACTAAATATGGCTAACTATATATACTAACAAAACGGAAATAACAAAAACTAATTAAAAGTAATAAAATGTAGTGATCTAAATGTCGTCAAAAAATTCTTCCGCATCGCCGTTAAAGGGTAAAGTGGCCAGAAGGCTAGCAGTATTGCCACGCTGGATGGCAATGCTTATTCGCTGAGCGAGAAATAGGCCAGCCCTCTGGTCACGGGAAGAGTCGAACAATCTTTTGGAGATATCTCTAAATATTTTTTTTTCGCTCGAACCCCATGGGCCAAGTGTTTCCACCCCAAACGAATCAGAAACATAATTACCGATGAGGGTTGAATATTTGAATAATTGTTCTTCCTATTGGTTCCTTTACTGCTGAGAATTATGATTCCGCTTCAGCTATGAAACAAGTACTCTACATTTATTTCTGTCAGCTGATTGGTGTATCGATGCGCTGACAGAACCTCCAGTTGTTCCGAGGTCTCATCAGACCAAGTTTTGGGCGTATACCTCTAGGTCTATTACCTTCCTTATATATCCAGTCACCATAATTCGTTCCAAATTCTCATCCTTCCTACGAGCAATATGGCCAAAGCATTAGGACATACTACTTTCTGTAAGCAGATTGCAGAATGACGCTGAGTGCTGCGTATTGTAAACTCTTTAAGGACCGAGACATTTGTTCGGCGAGCTGTCCATTGCTATCCTCAGTAGGCGGTGCCAGCACCATATTTAAAATAAAATGTAATTAAATTAATAAAATACGCTTCATTTTGAGTAGGTATTAAACTACTGTCGAAATCAATGAAATGTGTTTCTCAATTTTATTTATTTTATCCATATAAATGTCACAATAAAATTGAAATAATAATGAACGCAGACACTGTTCTGGCTATAAATAGTCGTTACACAGAAATAATTTCCTGGATGTTGAAAACTTTATTATTCTTATTTAACCAGTATTAAATTAGTCGTAATAATAATAATACTTTACTCGCATTATAATAAAAGGATATTGTAGACCCATTCAATGCAGATGTATATTTGATATGCTAGCGACCCGCCCTGGCTTCGCCCGTGTACGATAATACAAAAGTATTATACATATATAATAAACATTCCAGGAAACATTCTTTAAACAATAGTGTAAACAGCGACAATTTGGAGCTGTGTAATTTATTTTGAAAATGTAATATTAGCAAATTATTTATTCGTTTAGCCTTCGACTTCGAGGTTGCGGTTCGATTCCCGCACAAGACAAACATGTGTGTGCATGAACTTATATGTTTGTGTTGACCTGGGAGTTTTCTATGTCATCATCAGTCTGTATCTACCCACTGCTGGATATAAGCCTTCCCCAATGCTTTCTACCAGATACGATCCTCCGCCTTCCGCATCCAGCCGCTCCCAGCCGCTTTCTTTAGGTCATCGGACCATCTAGAAGGAGAGCGCTTAACACCTCGTCGTCCTACGCGCGGCCGTTTCTTTTTTTTTCTTTGGTTTTCTATGTATTACATGTATATTTAAAAAAATGTATATAAGTACATATATATCAGTTATCTAGTTTCCTTAGTAAAAGTTTTGCTTAATTTGGCACTAGATGGCGCTGTGTCCTTTATCCAGGGATATTTAATTATTTATTATAACCCGCCTGCTATAATAACAAAGCTACGAAAAGGTACTGAAATTGGAAACTAATTCCATCCTCTTTGCAGGTCTGAAGACCATTATCAACGCACTGCTGCACTCCTTCAAACAGCTGGCTGAGGTCATGACGCTAACCATCTTCTGCCTCATGGTGTTCGCCTTATTTGCCCTGCAAGTGTACATGGGGGAGCTGAGGAACAAGTGTGTGAAGAACTTCGTCGGCCAGCCCGGCGAGAACTTCACCAACGAAGCTTGGCAGCAGTGAGTAAGATTCCGTATTTATAAAATGTATTTTTAACCGACTTTTTTTTTATTACAAGCATACGGCCCGCCTGATGTAAAGCGGGTACCGTAGCCTTATTTACCCCGCCGCTGCCAACGCAGCATCATCCTTTCTGGTAAGTTTCCGACTCCAAAAAATGGGGGAAGTTCTCAATTCGGCTGTATTTTTTTTTTAATGTTTGTTACTTAATTACTCCGTGATTTATATACCGATTTGAAAAAAAATATTTTTATTTGAAAGAGTATACTTCCAAATTAGTCCCATATTTTTTTCATCATCATCATCAGCCTGTATCTATCCACTGTTAGGTTTGTTATTTCATTACTCCGTCATTTATAAACCGATTTGAAAAAAACTTTTTTTTGTTGAAAGAATATACTTCTAGATTGGTCCTTTATATTTTTATCATCATCATCATCAGCCTGTATCTACATACATAAATGTAGAGTAATGTTTAGAGTCGGTTTTTTTCTTTGCTAAAATTATTAACTAACGACTTTTTTGGGGAGTAAATTCCTCATCGTTATCTTTCAACCCACCCTATCGCCGAAGCCGAAGCCGATAACCATCTGATTTTTATAGCAAATAACAAACTTCAGCTTAGTTGGGTGGTAATTGTGTTTAGCTTAGCTGATAGAAACCCAGGTTCTCTATCGACTGAGCTGAAGATGTTTGTCAATAACTAAAACGTAAGATCTATTTTTCTTTTTTTTTTTTTTTTTTTTATACTACGTCGGGTGGCGGACAAGCATACAGCCCGCCTGATGTGAAGCGGTTACCGTAGCCATATTAACGCTCGCAACATAAAATATCGCTCGCGCGCCACCACCCCCGCTGCCATAGCAGCATCTCCTTCCTTTCTGGTGACCTCACTCACTCGCAGGAACACAACAGCCCTCAAGGGAACCATTATTTGGCTGCGGTATTCTGTGAGGTGGAGGTACGTTTCCCAGTCGGGTAGCTTACAATTACGCTCCCTACCTCTCTTTTCGCCCAAGCTTCGTTTGTCAGTCAGCAAAGGTGCACTGCGTGCAGGTGAAGTTGGCTTGGGTTCAAAGATGTTGATGAACCACTTACACCCCGAGAGCCATAACAATATCTAAATTAATTTAATCTATCCCCAGATGGATCAAAGATTCGTCAAAGTGGATGGTGAATGACGATGAAGTGCCTATCATTTGCGGGAACCTGACAGGCGCCAGGCACTGTCCGTCGGGGTTCACGTGCCTGTGTGTGGGGCCCAACCCTAACCACGGGTACACCAACTTCGACAACTTCCTCTGGTCCATGCTCACAACCTTCCAACTCATCACTTTGGATTACTGGGAGAATGTATATAATATGGTAAGTAAGTTTATATTATACATCGTCGGTGTTATAATTTTGTTCGGTTGTGGTTACAACCGAACAAAATTCATCATCATCATCATCCGGTCATTTTAATCTCCACTACAGGAGCACGACCCTCTCTCGTCCGTCCCAGACAGAAGGAGGATTTGGCCTACACTCCCCACGCTGGCCAGACGGGTTGGGGAGGCCTGATCGTTGTTTTATAATGTATTTCCCTTAGTCGCCTTGTACGACATCCACGGGAAGAGACGGAGTGATTCTATTCTAGTCTGCCGGAAAAATTAGTATTTATTTAAGATATTTTATACCACGAACGGTGAAATTGTAGAATCAACTTCCCGCAACGGTATTTCTGAATTACGACATGGGAACCTTCAAGAACAGAGTGGCACGTATTCCGCTAGACGTCATGTCGAAGAGTTGATGAGAAGAGTTTTAGTCGTAACCAGTTTTTTCAATACATAAAAATAAAACAAAATATTTTATTTTTTATATTAACCTACAGGATATTCCTTGTGACTAATTTTGGTTGAATTACATTAAAAAAACAAAATTCAGTTACAACCACGCGATGTTTACGTTACTATACTTTTTAATATAGGATGTTCCGGAATAGATGCGTTCAACAATTATCAAGGAAGCCATCTTTCCATTTTTTTAATTCGGTAATATTTACGAATTAGGATGACATACAGAATTTATATTACTTTAAGGCGTCCCTTTAAGAATTCCTCCCTACTGTCCGTTTCGTAAGCCGCTCAATGGATTTAACCAATAGATTATTTTGAAACAAAAGTTCATTCGTATATGAACACTTTGGGGTGTAAGTGGTTCATCATTCTTTGAACCCAAGCCAACTCACCTGCACGTGGTGCACCCTGCTGACTGACAACGAGTCTCTGGCGAAAAGAGAGGTAGATCATTTTTTGTTGTCTGACTGGGGAAGTACTTCCACGTCACGGAATACCGCAGCCAAGTAATAATTCTCTTGAGGGTTGTTGTGTTCCTGCTAGTGAGTGAGGAGTGAGTGAGGATAAGAAAGAAAGGAAGGAGTACAGGCTGGCAAGCGACCCCTTGATGTCGCTGATCTCCATGGGCGGGCGTGATTGCTTTCCAACAGGTGACCCACATTTTTTGCCGTTGTAACCCACATAGTTTGCCCCCCCCCCCTCTAATATAAAAAAAAAATCTGATACAAGTATGTATAACAAACACTAACTACTTACAATGACATGGACGGGTCGTGTGCATTCAATAATAAATGAGCGTGTGTCCGCTCATTTATTATATCGTCAGCTATAAATCAATGTGTTTTGATCAATATATAAAATAACCGGTTTTTTTCGCCTCCCGAAAAGTTAGATCGGATGGAGATAGGTTTTCGATCTAAGCTGACGATTTTGTTAACAATGTGTTTCTGGGCAACTTATAGAAAAAAGAACTGGTTTTTTTCGCCTCCCGAAAACTTAGGTCGGATGGAGAAAATTTTTCGGTCAAAGCCGACATTATTGTTAAGAATTAACACGGTTAGATTATAAAGTCTTAACTCGAAAGGAATGTTGACTTAGGTATATACTCGTGGGAACCAACGTCTTATCACAACAAAAACAGTTATAAGTTGTCCCCATATATCTACCTTATTCCGCTGGATCAGAGCTGCCATAAACGTTTGTATCCCGGCCGTGACATTATCAAGAATATAAGTAGAGTAGGAGACATCATTGTTTATGTAGTAGTAAACGACACAACATTTGTATGGAGTGGCAGGTAATGACAAAAGTATGCTATTTGGGACAGAGCCACCCACCACATGTTCCCGGCGTCATAAACTCCTGTGTAGCTAGGATTAACAGCCGCCAAAAAGGCAATGAACAATGAAGTCCATTGCAGTCTCGGATTTAAAACTGCATTCACTCACTCACTCACAGCGAATTTAATCAGTAGAAATAAGTAGAAGTAGGAAACGCTGCTATTTGTACAAAGTGCCTCGAGGGATAACGATATAAACGTATTTTTAAAAGTTTTGTGAAAGAGAAAGTATAAACAAGCCAAAAATAATACAAGTAAATACAGCATCAAGGTATTAATGAAATTAAATGTCAGAATTGTGAAACAAATGGCCAAACCGTGTTGTAGCAAAGGGAGTCATTTATTAGGGTTAGTATGAAACGTGTCTGTTGAAGGTTTGAAATAAACGAAGGCATTATAATGTGTTTAAATTTCTATCTGAAATCGAAATTCTAGGTAGTGAGGTAAAGGTGAAGTAAAATATGCATGACGTCGTCAACACGTAATCATCCCACTGCTTCCCAGCAGTGGGATACAGGACTCCCCTCAATCGGAGGGATTTTAGAGTTAAAGCATACTCCTCCACGCTACTCAACTGCGGGTTCGCGGAGACTTGTGTTTTCAAGCCGCCATTTCCCATCTTATTGGAAGTACGGCGACCCGTCACTGATGTGACGGGTCACACGTTAATGAGCATGACTTATACGTTACAATTGATTGAAGTGATCCCAGGGTGAAGGAGTATCAAGTATACAGGAAAATAGTATACTTATGTGAAAAATTAGAATCGTGTGAACGTATCCAAAGGGCTTCAAGGACTTAGTACGGAAATACCCAGCGTGGGTAGTATAATATAGTGTAAAAGCATGTAACCAATGATGTTGTAAATATTATAGATATGCCACAAGCGTAAAAAACGTACACCCGAAATGTGTGAGTGAGATAATTTAACTCACCTCGCAATTAGTTCGCACAAGCAAGCCGACGAATCTGAAGTTTGTGACAATCAGTTGAAATTTATCCAAATGCTGTTTTCTATATTACGAAAATGCCCAATTTATGTAGGTAAGTAATCCCAAGGGACAAATCACACAAAAGTATATATTATATAATATTTGATTTTAGGTTAATCTCATAATTTTTAAAGAAAAAAAGACGCCATTATTGCGCCGATTACGAGTGCGTATCGCTGAGTGTAGCGAGGGAAAGAGATAGTGAGCGCCGAGATGATAAGGATAGCGATAGTCCATCTCCAAAGCGACGGAAACTGTTTTCCGACGTATTTAGTATTCGGGATGAACCCATAATCATCCCACTGTTCGGGTCCCTTCCTCAACCCAAGGAGTTTACAACATACTCCACCACGCTACTCAACTGCGGGTTGGCGGAGACCAGAGTTTTCAAGAAGCCGCCTAAAGGCCACGAACATTATTTAACGACTTTCATCTAAAAACAACAGCTGGGACCAACGGTTTAATGTACACTCCGAAGCACGGAGGAGCTCGGGATAAACAACCCCATCAGGCTACGGCCGACGTTGCTTAACTTACGTATTCGAATAAACTGCTACGCGCAACACGCCTACGGGCTCCTCAGTCTCAATTTAATGTGAGTATGCCATATTAACTTGTATAGTATTTATAACATCGTTGCATGTAATCAATTAGGTACCACCACCACATTGAAACCTGGCGGAACTTAATCTTTGTAATAAAATCGTACAAACCTGAAATCATAAAGCTACTTTCACTCATAAATTATTCCATCGTAGCCTCGTACCTGCTTTGATCTTATAAATTACATTGCACATTCAAAGCGTTTTATAAATTCCCCGTTTTTACTAAATTAATACAGCGCCTAAGAAAAGGTTTATAAGTTTCCATGAATAAAAGTAGCTCTTAAGTATTCGGTGAAACCTGTAAATATCATTTAAGCAAGAGCTGATATGTTTTATGGGACGCAAAATCGAGACGATTACGATAGCGCCAATCTGAAATTAAGCCTGGGCTAGTTGGCTAGTTTCTCTATGCTAGATCTTGAATTAGAATCGATTAATAAGAGGCCATCGTAGCCAGTTAACGAGCACTCTTCCGACACGGGTAGACTAAAAAAAATCATCAAAGCCGACATTCCAGAGGTACGGCCCCAGCACTGAACCCTGAGGGCAGCCCTGCGTGAGCACCTTTGAAGCAACATAATGGCCAAGTTTTTATTTAGTAATACCATTTAAAAAGTACGATCGAATGAGAGAGTAGATATTGCTGGGGCAACCTCTCACCTTTAATTTCAGCAACAACATTGGCCACCACGCATTATCAAAGGCACCCGAGATGTCTAAGAAAATAGCTGAAACATCCTTGCTCTCCGAGAGATCAATAATTTTACGCACCGCGAGCGCAGCGTCAACTGTAGACTTACCAACGGTGAAGCTATATGGCTTTTTATGAAATTGAGAGCCACCGGGTAGTAACCGTGGTACAATTACACGTTCAATTAGTTTACCCAATGACGGTAACAGAGTGATAGGACGATAGAATTTAGGATCGTCAGGTTGCTTATCGCAGCCTTTCGGTCAGCCATTCCTAGCCTTTAAGCCACTTCGCAAAATTCAAGACAATAACCTTTTCTAATGCACCAATTAAGTACCATTAAGACGAACCTCGACGGCTACTTTACAAGCTCACTATCTCACCGGAAGCTTTATTTGTAGGCCAAGTTTTAAGAATTATGACAGAAATTCGTCTATTGACGGCACATTTGATATTGGCGTGGCAGGGCACGTGACAGATCTGCCGTGCTTCTAACCTCGCGATCGTAATCACTGTCAATATTTGGGAATATTTCTTTAGCGTCTTTTCAGTGAAATGGGTTAACAAAAGAAAAAAGTAGTTAATGTTTTCTTTTCTATTTTTTTTATGACAAAACCAGAGCTTTTCTTTCCGAGTTAAGGCTAAGAATGAATATTTTTACAAGTAAAATAACCAATAGGATATTGACCTTTTTTATCAATAAATCATTAAACTAATACAAGCAGTAAAAGCATAGCAGCGAATGTTAGTTAAAGGGAACATTTATGGAGGAATTTTTCTATGACCAGTGTTCAGTCACGCGACGCCGCCATTTTCATTAGTAGCCTCTTATTACCGGTTGAACCTCTTATTACCTAGCGCTTTACTTGTTAGATTATTTTGTTTCTATTTTAATTTATCATTTGTATAACGGCAGTTTTTTTATTAAACAGCGTGTGGCAAACAAGCATACGGTCCGCCTGATGTGAAGCGGTTACCGTAGCCATATCCTTAACATTAAGGGGCCAGATCGTGAAAACTGTGAAAAGAGTGTTACGATTTTTCATATTTAACCTATTTAGATATGATTGATATCAATGATAATTTGTATATATTACAATCAAAGACCAAAAATTATGGTATGCTTATATTAAACTCTTAAAACCTAATAGTTGTTTTATAATAAAGGTCAACAAACGCACAAAATTGAGAAAAATGGCAAAAACATGCCTTCGTATTTTTCAGATTTAACCCAATAAATCAACACAAATTGATAAAAAGAAACACTTTTTGAATACTGAAGAAACCAATAAATATAACATATACTTTTTTTTTGTACCTTTACAAACAAAGACTTCCTCTTTTAAAGCCCTAAAATCTAGATATGTTTTACGAAAATTCTCCATAGAAAAATGTATGAAAAATAACGCACATTCCGATATTACGAATTAGTACTCAGCGTCGCCACTAATCGCGCCAGTGCGTTTTTATATGTCAAGGTGACACCACGCATGTCAGATGCTCCAGCAAAATTACGTGTTGTGAATTTGTGTTTTTTGTGAAAAACTGTAAGTATAACTAATTTACCGATATAATGAATGTATGTAAATCGTAAAAAATACAAAGAATGAATTAGATACTTTGTTGAGTAGGTAATTTTATGAACCTTGTAAAGTATGTATCAATTCAGGCTTGAAACATGATTTCAACATGATAAAGCCAATATCATAAACGTATCTAGTCGGTAATCGAGGGTTTTTTTCGCAGGACTGATTGAATTTGAATTTGCTGAGTGCCATGCCAGGGAAAAGAAAATTTAGTACGCATTATAAAAATATGAAAGCCAAAAGATCTCGGAATAAAATGTAAGTTCCTTCCTACTTATTTATTTATCTGCCTACTTTACTACGTCTTGTCCTAAATACCTACCTAGAAAAAAATTACGAGATTTCTGTGAAAGTGTCATGTAAAAATCCTAGTTTTATTTGTGTGCTTATCCTGTCTAAGTAGTAATAATAATATAATTTATTTGCATTTGAACAGGGTACATTACAAAGCTAATACAATACCTATGTCATATGATTTAGATCGCTTGATTCAGACATATACAATAGCATGTAAATATTGGTTTGTATTGTAAGTAATAAAGTCAATTTCTATAGGAACAATTTTTATTAGTTTTCATGTTCATCATTATTGTCTAAATATCAGATTGAGGAAGTAGGTATGTTTCTTAGCAGAAATAGCACGGGCGCGCGGCTTTGTCGACATACTTACCGCCAAAGAGACGCGTCGCGCCTAGGGTCTGGCTTAGTGTTGTACAAAAATTGCAAAATAAATAAAAAGTGGATAATAATGATGAATAATATTTCCAGTATTGAAAATAAAGAAAACCTTCAGGCCGAGACTACGAGCAACACTGCTACGCGCTGTATAGACGTAAGTTGTTATACGTAATTCTTGTAGACTTTTTTTTTTTTTTATACTACGTTGGGTGGCAGACAAGCATACGGCCCGCCTGATGTGAAGCAGTTACCGTAGCCATATTAACGCTCGCAACATAAAATATTGCTCGCGCGCCGCCACCCCCGCTGCCAACGCAGCATCTCCTTCTTTCCTGGTGACCTCACTCACTTGCAGGAACACAACAACCCTCAAGGGAATTGTTATTTGGCGGCGGTATTCTGTGAGGTGGACGTACATTCCCCAGTCGGGTAGCTTACAATTACGCTCCCTACCTCTCTTTTCGCCAGAGCTTCGTTTGTCAGTCAGCAGGGTGCACCACGTGCAGGTGAAGTTGGCTTTGGTTCAAAGATGTTGATGAACCACTTACACCCCAATAGACTTATTACATAAATAAACAAACTACCTAGTTAGTGATGGACGAAGACAAAATCTCAGTAGGGTGAAGTCTCCTAGTATCGGCCTCCTCCTAATATCGGCCTTTGCGAGAAAATGGAATATAGGGTAAGTGCTCAATTGAATGAACCCTTAAGGGCATTCCAAACTTTGAAAATTACAGCCAGCTACTTATGAGATCCTAACCAAAAAATATTTTATTATATTATGTTCACAATTTATTCATGATTGATACAGTATACATATTTTAGCATAAATGCTGATAGTTATTGAGATAATCTGCATTTTATCAAACCCCGGCCACTCACGTGCCTATGTTTGAGTGACGTTCTCTAGGGCTGACATTATTCAATTATTAGTCGGACATGTAAGGGGGTGTAAGTGGTTCATCAACATCTTTGAACCAAAGTCAATCTTACCTACACGGGGTACACCCTGCTGACTGACAGACGAGGCTCTGACGAAAAGAGAGGTAGGACATAGCGTATTTTTTAAGAGCCCGACTGACGAAGTACCACCACCTCACAGAATACCGCAGTCAAATAACAATTTCCTTGAGGGTTGTTGTGTTCCTGCGAGTGAGTGAGGTCACCAGAGAGGATGGAGTTGCTGCGTTGATGGCATGGCGCGAGCGATATTTAATGTTGCGACCGTTAATATGGTTACGGTAACCGCTTCGTAGATATAATAGACGATATGATTACTATTATAATTTCGTGTTACTTGATATTTTATAACCTAAAGAGAACTATCTAACATAATATTAATACTGGATTATTATTATAAAATATTTAATATTATTATTCATCACTTCTATGTTAGATTCTCCTTTCTCTTCTAAACTATTATATTTCTATAATAGAAGATTGGTTCTATATGTCATCATTATTTATTAAATTTTTTTAAGCTTGCATTTTGCTGTCTTTCCATGGTCGTTTTAGCTGAAAGGCACTTCTATGTGGAGATCTTTATTTATTTTATTTAATCAGTTCACTTCGTCTGGTTTTCGTCCTGGGCACAGTACTATTACTGCACTTCTAAAAGTTACTGAAGATATCAGGCTAGGCATAGGTATGGAGGATAAACTGGTAATAATAAAAGAACACCTCGTTCGAATATTGGTCCAAAAATTGACAACCGTTTATAAAAGCTGTGTACAAAAAATTAGCCAACTGCATTAAGGCTAAGATGCCAAATGCTTAAAACTATAAAATAAGTCAATTCCTATGAATGAACCGTCTGTTCATTGACTAGATTTTCTTCAATTTCGTGATCCAATTATCGAACACCCCTATAATTTATTTATGATAATTAAAATTTATGCAATCTGCTTTTTATAAGATAAAACAGTCCTTTTTACATCCTACTACCAAATTTTGTTAACACTATCACACTTATAGTGACTACAAAGTGAATATCAAAACACGAAGTCTCAGCAATGCCCTAAATTCTGCTCCATACCATCAAAAATACGACAGAATACTTTCATTTTAGGCGGTCGCGATTTTGAAACTACAGGTCACAGGCAAACACCTGTGTGTCCAGTTGACGTAATATAATGTTTCGATTGAGAAAAAAAATACTGGCTTGAGTAGAAAAGCTTAGATTTTTTATTATATTGAAAAATGTGTGTTTTGTTCATTCACTGGTGGGTGTTCATTCACTGGAGCACTTACCCTAACTATTAAAATAACCCTAAAATTATAATAGTTTTTATTCAAAAAGCGACTCTATATACGAATAATCCATATTTTGGTGCGGGTGCTTCAATATTTGAACGTTCAGTTGGCAATAGAGCACGTGCCGGTACCGACTTGTGTCGTTTAGTGGCAGTGGCGAGTCAAATCCCGGTTGCGAACGCATTGAGTTAGTTAGTATTTCAATGGAACTATGATATTTTATATTGTTTTTTATTGAAGAAAAACACACGTTTTTACATTTACTTGTCTTTTTTATGAAATAATCGCAGGGTCGAGGTTAGGGATCTTTATTTATTGATAAATCCCAATATCGGCCACCCGGCCGACATTAGGAAAATGCATGAAAACGCTAAACAACATGTTTAGCTATTTTATATATTAACAGGAATATTAATAAGGTTAAAAATGAAACAACCGGTTTTTTTTGTTCACTAGATCCTGACGTTATCCCATAAAATTATTGTCCTAAACCGACTTTACAAACAACCAGTTTTTATTACGTTTATTTATATAAAACGTTCAAGATTTTGATCTAGTGTTATGTGTTTCAAAGATGTATTCTAAGGGAGTTCTTAGCTATATTTGAAGAAATTTGGCCCATTCTTTTTTAATTATTTTTTATAAAAAAAAAATAAAGCCATTATCTTTCTTTACAGGAACTAATTATTGAAAACAGTCAAGAGGGAAAGGTGGATGAAGTGGAAGTTGGGCGTAGAGTAGTAGATATTTCTTTTTTTTTTTAAAGCTCTTCAGGCCATAGGGGACCACGGTCCAATGGATTGTAAGTTAAGTTACCTCAGTATAATAGGTGAAGTAAAAGTTGGTCTGGACTCAAAACTCATCATGAAATGTAGTATGTGTAGTATGAAATTTACTGTGTGTTTGGTTGAAAAGAAAGAAGATAGCATGGAAGTGAATCATCAAATTGTATCTGGTATCATATCATCTGGTGGGAGCTACTCTCAGTTAAAAACATTAACTGCCGCAGTAGCCCTACCAATCATGTCACCTTCATTATACAATGAAATTAATAATACGGTTTGCGATTGGTGGGAAAAGACAGCAGCACATTCCATGGCAGAAGCTGTCAAGGAAGAAGCAGAGTACTCAGTGTCTATAGGTAGTGTTGATAAAAATGGTACACCATTAATATCTGTTGCTGTTGACGGTTGTTGGAGCAAGAGATCTTATGGTAAGAATTTTTCCGCCTTATCCGGCGCAGCTGCGATAATTGGCATTAAAACTAATAAAGTATTGTTTTTTGGAGTTAAAAATAAATACTGCGTAGTCTGTGCACGAGCCGCAAAGAACAACAGTCAGCCCCCGGAACACCATTGTTTCAAGAATTATTCAGGATCATCTACCGGGATGGAATCGACCATAATAGTTGAGGGGTTTAAACGTTCCATTGTTGATCACGGTGTAATTTATAATAAATTTGTAGCAGACGGCGATTCCAGTACTTATAAAAAAATATTAGATTCGCGTCCGTACGATAATTTAATAGTAGAGAAAATTGAATGCAAAAATCATCTTTTACGAAACTACTGCAATAGCTTGGAGAAACTGTCGAAAGACACTAAGTATCCTTGCGAATTGCGGAAATTCCTAAAAGAAAGGTATTTGCGTTTAAGAACGGGTGTAAAATGCGCGATTAAATATTGGGCGGATCAAAATCAGTCACTCGAAGAAAAAATAAAAAATCTTAGTGAAGATATCCTAAATGGTCCACAACACGTATTTGGCAATCACCAACATTGCAAGGAGTATTTCTGTAGACCTGATACTCGTCGAATAGAACCTGTTGGATTACTTCCAGCAATTGTTGGATGCGGATTAATGGACGCGGTAGAAATTTTAAGTAAAAGACTGTCATATCATTCTAGAAGTTTAATTCATAATTGCACAAGTAATATAGTTGAAAGTTTTAACGGAGTAATTGCCAAATTAGTTGGGGGTAAGCGTGTAAATTATTCTTCCCGTGGTTCTTATGCGGGCCGATGCGCAGCTGCTGTTGTGTCTTTTAATACGGGATCGATTCATAGTAAAACTCATGAAGTCATATTTAAATGTAGTCCGAATCCTTTGATCGCGAAAGTGGAAAATTGTAATCGTAGAAACCGTTTAATTGCTAAACCTAAATTAAGATTGAAAAAAAGCCACAACGCTGTATCGAAAGACGCTCACTATGGACCAAACTGCGAAAAACCTGATCTGAGTCCAGAATTATATGAGAAAGCCAAGTCATCTTTTCTAGCCGATTTAAAGTTGTCTTGTGCTGAAAGAGAGGAGCTTGAAAGGTCGACCCATTTGCAAAGAAGTAGTGCTGAGTGGATGAGTACAAGGAGAAAATTACTAACCTCATCATCATTCGGGGAAGTTTGTAAAAAACGAGAGAGCACAAGTTGTGCTGCTCTTGTTGGTAAAATCGTTTATGGTAGTAATATCTCCAGTTTGCCTGCTGTACGGTACGGTATCGAAAACGAAGAAACCGCAATTAGACAGTTAGAAATTCAAGAGAATATTAGTATACAAGGTTGCGGTTTGTTCGTCGACGATCAATATGAATTTCTTGGTACTACACCAGATGGCATTTATGCAAACGGTTTAATTGAAATTAAGTGCCCACATTCTTTAGCTGGCATGACTCTTGATGAAGCAATGGCCAAACATACCTTTTGGGTTAAGGACAAGGCTTCCAAGGGTTATGTCATAAATAAAAATCATAACTGGTATTTCCAAATTCAGGGACAGGTACATATTACTAAAAGAAACGTTTGCATGCTTGGCATCTGGTTTGGTGCTACTGTACCTATGAAAGTTTATATTATAGAAAAGGACGACAAATTTTGGAAGGAGAAAATGGAGATGAAATTAGTTAGGTTTTATTACGATTGCCTACTTCCAGAATTAGTTGATCCTCGGCAGTCACGAAGCATGCCCATTCGTGACGCGCCCAGTATCATAGAGGCTATGAAAGAGAGGAAAGAAAGAGCTTTACGTGTTTTGAAAGAGAAGAACGCCTAATGATTTTGAAAGAGACTGAGGTAACTTAACTATCCAGCCGGTCGATTCACGTAAACACGCCAGTCCAAAAGTCGTTTTAACTTAGAAACTTAGAAATCGCCTTTTGGTTTTCTGTTTTAAACGCACTTACTTATCTAGTCTTGGATTGTCATAAATCTTTCAATAGCTCAATTACTATACAATTCCTATATGATTTTGAAGAGTTACCTGGTGTAAAGAATCATCAAAATCGTTTTAAAAATACAGCGAATTGAGAAGCTTCTTCTTTTTTTAAGTCGGTTAAAAGGGCTTAATTTGCAAAAAACGATGTGACATTTTTAAGCCCCTACGCTACGGTTTTTATTACGTGAATCGGGCAGCTGGTAACATTTTAATTCTGATAGGTTTTGCAATAGCAATTGATTTTATCATCAAATTAGCAGAAATCAGAATTTGATCAGTAATCGTAGAATTTTGAACTCATATTTTGTTATTGTTTACTTACTTTTAATTAGTATATTAATAATTTATAAACTTGTGTTTCATTTATTTTTGTACAACCCTAGCACGCTTTTTAGATGGCGACTCATATTTGTTATTGTTTACTTACTTTTAATTATATGAATCATTTTTATACTTTCCTATACTAGCGTAGCAAAAGTGCAAACAAAGTTGAAAAAAAGTTGACATGGCCGATAATTGGTGCCACCACCCTATTTGAGTTTACGCAATAGGCACATTTCCTTGCGTACAGATATACACTAGCGAGGAAAGCTCGATGTTATTTCGACCGTACTTCCTACTGAATTTGCAATTATTTTGTTGAATTAATATTTTACGAAATAAGAATAAACTTTGGTAGTAAAATTACAAAGAAATACATAGTTGGAATTTTTGGTAAGTAGAATACAAAAAGGTCAGTCCGGACCTGCTCTTGATTGTTTAATAAAAATAGAAAAACATAAAAATTGTGTCTCAACTACTCTTATTATTCTAGTAATTAGGATCATTTTATAACGAAAAACTAGTCTTAGAATATTTTACACTCGTCGTTTATTTCCAATTAGTATTTCCATTTTTGTTATGCTGTAAATATTCAACTTCAATAACAATATAACTCAACGTAGAACGTTTGTCGCAAAACATTTTGAAAATCGCGCTGTCTTTGGGTCATTCACCCGCCCCGTCGGTTGTTTCAGTAAACAGTAGCGCTGCGGTCGCTCAAAAACGATGTCGCGCCTAGGCAATCTGGGCCCTTAATGCTTCCAACATAAAATATTGCACGCGCGCTGACACCCCCTCTTTTCTGGTGACATTGAATAAAATATGTATTTATTACGATATTAAGTGAATGCTTCCATTTGAAACTGTCCTTCTATTTGTCGCCGGCCACCGGCAGTCGCTTGTACGTCGCCTCTACGTGGCGAGTCGTCCAAGTGGTGACCAAGACCTAGTTAAACTATAGTTAACTCACAGTTGCCGTCGTCCGAGTCGCCGTCGACCAGTCGACAGTGCGTAATAACTCTTAAAGAAAATTAATAAATTTTGTAGTCCTGATCATTGTCTACAAATTAACTTAAGGAAATTTTATTGTCATAATAAATGTGTGTTGTAATCAAAATTTACCGTAAGATTGACAGTACTGCACTATAACATATGTTTTAATTGTAGGTATATTATCTCTTACCACCAATTACGAATTCCATCCGGTTACTCAAAGATAACGGTTTATTGGAAGAGATTCCTTCACGGAATAAGTCCGCCCTTGCAAATATTATTTTATGAATACGGCCATTGTATCTTATTGCAATAAAGTTTTATAAACAAATTAACAAACCGTTGACAGTACGTTTCTGAATTATTTTTTTATGTATTATTGATTATTTCAATGTTACAAACAATTGTATTTCCATTTGTAACTGTTTCCGAGTGGAGGGTATGTTTGGTTAGGGTGGGTTAAATTAATGGTATTATTTCAAGAACCACAAAACAATACAATTTATCCGACTGTTTGCTTTGTAAGATTGTAATTGATTTCAGCTTTATTGTTAGAGCTTACAATTCACCATTGCATGGTTTAGAACAACATGGTTATAAACAAATGTTAATTTCTATTTGGCGAAACAACTTTGCATCAATCGTAACTAAGAACCATCCCGATCAAGGCAAGTTTAAAATGAAAGGTTTTCATTTTAAACTTGATCGGGATGGTTCTTAGTTACGATTGATGCAAAGTTGTTAATAAATAAATTCAAATTGGGTATTCGTTTGTAACCTAATAATGACAAGTTAAATGGAAATGTTTTTACTTACTCAAAATAAAAAGATGTTTTATTTTTTATTTTCGAGTTAATTTTGTGATAAAAAAAAATACATGACATATGTTGGTAACGCAGAATTTCTCTTACATTTTCTCATACATATTCCATAAATAGTTAAATATGATAACATTATTTTTATTATATATCTTTTATATAATATGTCACTACACTAAACTAGTTTATCAATATATTATATTATACAGTCTACATTATATTGTAACTCAAGAACGGCTGGACCAATTTTTATGATTTTTTTTTTGTTGTTTTTGGATTTGTTTTGTTCAGGAATTGACATTGGCTCGGCTATCCCTGAAAATATAGCACGAATTTTTATGAGTAGCCTGTATAAATTGGTTGTTTGCAAATGGCGCAAAATTATTATATTTTCTGACACAAAAAAAAATGAATTTATTGATACGCAGGCAATCTACAGATTTTTAATAATAATATAACTATGAGTACTAGTTTAGTTAAACTAAGGACTAACGTTAACCTAACGACGAGGGTTAATGTTAGAGATAATGTAGCTAAGCCCCTAGCAGACTCTCACGACCCTTTTGGTATAATATCATTACATTGCCTTGTCATCATCACATTTTGGAAACAATCATAAACAAAACTATCAATTAGTGAATGATTTTTCTTCACTAATTGATAATTGTACCACAAACGTAAAATCCCAACTTCAAGATTTTTAGAATCAAAAAAAAATATATATACGTGAATTTATTAAGTATTCTGGCTAGTCAACAGATTTAAATAATCAAATGTCATCAAGACGCTAACGTCATGATGACATTTGATTATTTAAATCTGACACTAATGTCTGTACAAAATATATGTCTGTCTAAGTTGTAAGTGGTTTTAAAGAAAACTAAAATACCTGATACAAATTTCTAAATCAATAACATAGAAAATTCGAAACATATAAACTAATCACTAAGTTAAAATTAAGTAATGACAGGACTAACATATCGTAACATAGACACAGCATATTTGTAACCAGCCCGACAACCAACGGACTGGGGAAATACCTCCACCTCATAGAATACTGCAACTGTTAAAACATTATTAAGTTGACTAAAGGCCCCCTATTCCAAGGCCTCGAGCCATACAATTTCTATAAATATTCTATAATATATTAATAACAGTGAAATGATATATAATAAAATAATGATATATTTCTTCTTAGACGAAAGCTTACCTTCCTAACGTGAAAATGTATCAACAAAAACTATTTATCCACGAGCTAGAGTAGTCTTGGTAATAATATAGCCAAGTAATGACTACAAATGAGCTCCCGCCCTAATGAGACGATAGTAATGAGAGAATACAGAGTATTGTGCTTGAGAGCAACCGGGATAATTAACTCTGAGTTATCTTTAGTTTATTAATCTGTGATTAACGTATACTCGTGTGCGCCCGCTATTACACTACGCGTATATTTTGTACTTATTCTTGTTACGAAGAAAATAATTTCTATATACGATTATTTCTTTTTCTTACGAGTAATAAAATGTACAACCTGCCTGATGGTAAGCAGTAATCGCAGCCTATGGACGCTTGCGACACCAGAGGCTTTATTCACGCGTTGCCGATTTTTTGTATATAAAAAATGCATATTTTTGTTTATTGCACTACTTTTATTTTACTTGTGCATTTAGTTTTAGTTACACAGCACTTATTTAATATACAAAAATAGTAAAGTATACTATTTTTGTATATTAAATAAGTTGCTTCATCATTTTTATTACCAAAATTGTTTGTAAATAAACACACGGGGTCTCATAATAGAGGACTGACAGTTAAAAAAAAAAAGTAATTATAATAGTATAGTAGTAGGTAGGTCAAATTCCTTTTGAAGAGAATGATAAAAAAATCTATGACACTTAAATTGCAGATATACTTAAAAATATACGTTTATTCAGGTATCCAACAAGGTTTAGCAATTTAAGATAATTGCACAATTCATAGGAAAAAAAAACTGATGAAAAGATAGACAACAGATAACGATGCTTATAGGTCAAGTTTGTCACTTGGTCATTTAAGGAACTCCGCCAACCCGCAGTTGAGCAGAGTGGTATCTAAATTCCTTCAATTGAGGGGAGATCCTTATCTCAGCAGTAGGATGAGTAAGGGTTCACGACCACGACATTGAAGGAAAAAAAGGAAGGCGTATGGTGTTTCATAGTCAAATCAGTTAATAATGGTGGAACCTACAACCCCCTAAAGAATCTAGGCCGTTTACGTGTTACAGCGTTTTCAAAATTAAAAACGTTAAAATTTGAATTTAATGAAGTTACCTTCCGCGCTCCCGCCAGTTAAAATGATGGAGGGCCTAAATCCTCGACCCCATTCCGAGTTACAAAGGAATTAGTGAGATTTTCGTCATGTTGGAATGTGTGTAGGATACTAGATGAGAGTTGAGTGATGGCGACATAGCCGCTCTGAAATAGACGTCCATTAATGGAACACGGAATAGCGGATTCCACATTGGAGTGTATCCTGTGCTGACTCTTAATTACCTATCGTCGTCTATCGTAGACAGCAATTTATTTTCGATAAGCCAAAATTTGAGGATGTCAATGACGTCATTAAGCGTGTCAATGTAATCGAACACGCAAGTTAAGCAACGTCCTCCGGAGCCTGTCCATGGGTGGGTTTATTTATTTTGAGCTCCTTCGTACTTCAGAAGGCACGTTAAGCCATCGGTCCCGGCTATTGTCATTAGACAGTCGTTAAGCCAAGCGGCATTTGGCGGTTTGAAAATACTGGCCTCTGCCAACTGGCAGGTGAACAGAGTTGTGGAGTACGCTCTAACCCCCTTCAATTGAAGGGGGATCCTTATCCCAGTCGTGGGATAAATAAGGGTTGCCAACGACGATAAGCTAAAATTTATCACTATAAGACTTCTGATTCAGTGGCCTGTAGACATTGGCAATACTACAATAGGAGCATTTCATTACGTCTGGTGATTTCACCCACTTTCACACTTCAAGGATATTAATGTTTGAAATGGTCTCAACGAACAGGCTATATATGGTAATCTGATGATAAAATGGAAATAGTAGTTTATACATCATCAGTATGCATTCGGAGATCGAGCCGCCAGGCGAGACCTTTAAACGGACACGAGTGATGTAATTTGAGCTTACCGCCGAGTGATGTATACTACTTTATACTACCGCAAAAATAGAATTACACGTACTGTCGCGCATATCTGTTGCATGACAAACTCTTCAGTTTAGTATTAGTATACATTACAAATGGCCGTGTGGTTTCCGGCAGCCTAGAATAGAATCACTCCGTCTCTTCCCGTGGATGTCGTACAAGGCGACTAAGGGAAATACATTATAAAACATCGATCAGGCCTCCCCAACCCGTCTGGCCAGCGTGGGGAGTGTAAGCCAAATCCTCCTTCTGTCTGAGACGGACGAGAGAGGGTCGTGCTCCAGTAGTGGAGACTAAAATGACCTGATAATGAATAAATACATTACAAAAACTGCAATTAACACCAATTAATTACTGTATTTTTTCGTCGTAGGTGCTGTCGTCATGTGGTCCTATGTCGGTGTCGTTCTTCACGGTGGTGGTATTCTTCGGATCGTTCTACCTCATAAACTTGATGTTGGCTGTCGTAGCGCTCAGCTATGAAGAGGAATCGCAAATTACGCAAGAGGTAAGTGTACAAATAACGCACTGAGTATTACGGACAGGAACGGCATCAAAACAGTGTCGTAGAAGATATTTTCCCTTCAAAACACTTCCTGGTTTGATGCATAATAGTGCACGTGAACAGTAGAGCACAGTGTCTTTATAAGCTGATCGTTTGGAGAAGTACCTTCACATTAAGAATACCGCAGCCAAATAAAAATTCCCTTGAGGGTTGTTGTGTTTCTATGCCTGAGTGAGGTCATCAGAAAGGAAGGAGTTGTTAAATAAATAAATATTCCTGGACAAATTACTCACTGCCATCTAGTCCCAAACTAAGCAAAGCTTGTACTCTGGGTCCTAGATTACTGATATAACTAGATCCTAGATAACTGATATTATACTTAAATACTTTTTTTTTTGTAAATACATACATATAATACGTAAAAAACTCCCAGACCAAGACAACCAGAAATGTTCATGCACACAAATATTTTTCTTGTGCGGAGATCGAACCCGCGACCCCGGAGTCAATGTGGACATGGTTACCCATTCGATCACCGGAGTCGTCGGGGGTGTTGCATTAGGAGTGGTAACATATTTAATGTTGCGAGCGTTTATTGTAACCGCTTCACGTCAGGCGAGATCGTATGCTTGTCTGTCACCCAACGTAGTATAAAAAGACTTTTATTTATTAATTTATTTATATCTTATTGACCACAAAATCTCAATACAATAGTACTACGTGCTGTGCTGCATGCTCTACCAGTCAACCATTAGGAATGTAGAGCATCACGAATTGAATCCTTTGAATATCTTATTCGTATTTACCCATGCAAAATCGCTGGTTAATTTATATTAGTAAAAATATCAATTTACCAATATGAGATTGTCTATAGGAAAGGAAGAAAGATTTGAACGAGCATCGCGATGATTCCACATTCAGTTTCGACCCCACATCCTTGGCGGTGCGGACCCTCGCCAAAGACTCGAAGAAACGGATCGACGCCAGAAAAGGCCTTCTTCTAGCCTCGTACTCCAGAAAACGGACGAGAAGACGTAAACGGGGGAAGAGTGCTATTCACCATGCGGCTGCGGTAGCTGCTGTTGCTGAAAGGTAAGTCTTAGGCAGATAGCATTTAAGTACTTTTTACTGTGAATGCCTTTATGCTGCGAATTTCCATAACTATGTACAAACTTTCTTAACGCTCTGAACAGTAACATTGTCTATAAGTAACTGATTAAAACGCCTTTAGTTAAACATAACTTCAAACTCTTCGATAGTTTTTAACTTTTTAAACCTATACAATTATCAGTACAATCCTTACTCCTTACTAATATTATAAATGCGAAAGTAACTCTGTCTGTCTGTCTGTCTGTCTGTCTGTCTGTCCTGCTTTCACGGCAAAACTACTGAACCGATTTAAATGAAATTTGGTACACAGATAGTTTAGAGCCTGAGGAAGGACATAGGCTACTTTTTAATGCAAAAAAAGGGTTGTAAGGGGTTAAAAGGGGGGGGTGAAAGGTTGTATGGAAGTATCGTTATTTTTAGAGGTAGAAGCTTGAAATTTATTTTTTAGGCTGTTGATTCGATATAAATAAATATGACATTCAAAGTTTGTAAAAGTTTTACCCACACGGGGGTAAAATAACAATAGGGAATAGGGGATGAAAGTTTGTATGGAAATATGTAAGGTATAAGTGAATGTTTTATAAGTTTGCGAAAAGAGACAAAATATTAGTGCTATCCTGATGTAGATAACATTGACGCAGTCATTACAAAATGAGAAACTGAAATTAACGCGAGTAAAAAACTTGCCAAGCATCGCGCCGTACTAAAGATGGGCAAAATGCCGGGCATTTACAATAAATGTCCAAAAAATAGTTATAAATTCTCTATTTATGCCCAACACTAGGCATTTATTGGGCATTAACATGTACTTACTGGACACTTATTGTAAATGCCAGGCATTTTGCCTATCTCAACGCCGTACACCACCCGTACACATTGAAAGCTGCCGCGCGGGGGCCAGGGAGCGGGCCGGGGGTCGTTACGCGGCGTGGTACCACATAAGTAAAAAACGGTGGTACGGCACAGGAAAAATATGCCCAAGTGGGCTTGCCCAAACGTGCAGACACGTGACAATTATTATTTTTTCCGCTACAAATGCATTATTATTCACTGCACATTGTTTACAATTCGATTTGCTTACTTTAGTAGATAAGTTATTAAATATTTTTTTCTTTAGTTGGGTCATTGTTTTATTTATTTCATTCGTTAAAAGTTTAATTAGATGTTATTACGTCATTTTTTTTTTGTTGCACATTTGTATGCTAGGCAGGTAACCTAAGAACGGTAAGTTAATTGCCCTCACCAAATAAACAGTACTTTTTTGAGCATTGTACAAACAAAGCATTTGACCATCTGTGAATGTGAACAAAAGATAAGAAAGCTTAATAGTTTTATGAATGAGTCTTTATGCCTTTGCATGCCGACTCAGTCAGAAGTCGCAATATCCGAAAGGGATTTCTAGGAATCGGTTACAAATGGTTCATAAAAACAAGTTCTTAAGTACAAGTGTAAAAAGTTATAATTAGTATAGAGATTTTGTTTATTTGAGTCAATAAAATTAGTTAAATTTAATTCATTTGGGTTTATAATATTTTTTTAAATAGGTTTATATACAATTAAATAAAATACTTAAATAAGTTATTTTCATAATAAGAAGTTTTGTTTTCTGTGTTTACGGTTAAAAGCAAAATAAAGTGTAAATAGTTATAGGGGTATAGCGCACTCGGTTCTAAAACTACCATTGAACTTAGCTGATGAGGACATGCCGGTATGTAACATTAGCAAAAGCAGTGAGCGCGGAAGAAATTTGCAGCAGTGTAAGCTGTTGGTTGGGATGAATGTACAATATTCCACAAAAGAGCTATATAAGCACTAGATGGCACACTGCAACTCATATAAGTATTAATACGTATGTGTCTTATTTGTAAAATAATTAGCCGAAATATTTAAAAATGCTGCCCAAAGACACTATTCCACGCGGACGAAGTCACGGGCACAGCTAGTTATTATTATAAATGTGAATGTAAGTTTGTTTGCTACACTTTCACGCCGAAACTACACAACTGATCATCATGAAACTTTACACACATATTCTGAAAGGTATTAGGAAGGACATAGGATACTTTTTATTTAAAAAAAAAGTAAACGCAGGCCATGCCGCGGGTGGAAGCTAGCTGTTAAATTTATTAACGGGAAGTGAAGATGCGATTCCCTCTTGTCGGTCCTGAACCCAAATATCAGTTAAAGTCAATATGTCAGGTTTATAAGTCACAATTCTAGCCTCCAATTCATCTCTACCTTTATTAACCTAATATTTAAGAGGCCAAGCTTGAAGCTAATTTGAAGCTTGGCCCGTTGAATATTAGGTGAATTGCCAGACTACCCATTTTTAATTATTATAATTACTACAAAAAATGATAAAAGATACTTAGTCCCTTTGGGGTGTATACATGTATGTAATTGTGTATATGTATGAATATACTCCTACAGACATTCACAGTAAAATTCTAAATGATATTGGAACCTATGTGAATCGTCTATTCAATCAGTGGGATTATCATAAGTAATCAAGCCACCACTAAAAGGACTGTAAAATATTTGAATAAGTTGAATAACCCTATCGTAAAACCAAATACAATTTCAAAACAATACCATCATAAATTACTTCAGATTTACTACCGTAACCAAAAGGGCACTAAATCAAATTCCAAACCAGCCTACACACAGCGAACCGCAAATTTACAGGGCAAAACATGAAGGAATATATGAAAGAGCATAATAAACGAGCGGTCATCATTGAATTAAAACGCTTTGTGCCCATCAGGGCTGCCAGACGGTGTGTAAAAGATAAAACGATGTCGATTCGATTCTATTCGAATAACGTACGACTACGCCTTCATTCTTTTGGCGACAATAACTTTACGAATGACTAAATCAATTTACACAAAACATGAAGTCACTTGATTTTGATTTTTCATTCATAAACCTTTAAAACCCTATCTAACTTTAATGGTACAAACATATTTTGTAGTCAAATACGGTGGAAATTTCCTTGAAATTCCGGTAAATAAAGAAAATCTGAAAAAAATCTTTAGAAATGTCCGTAATGTAGAATCTATTTGGGGTTTTATCTGTAGATCAATAGATATAGATACAATAAAGTCAAATTTCACATCATCGTATACGTCTATACCAGATTAAATCTGTTTCTAATATAATAATATCTGGTAAAGATATCTGTTAATCAAATTCTAAAGCCAATATTTAATTAAAAAATGATGGTAAAAAAACACGACATCCGGGTCAACCCTCCTCAAAATTTCAATAACCAATCTTAAAGAACTGCCTGCGGGTGCAAAATTCCTTCACGATCTTAATTGAAAGTATTGATATGAAAACCGTACATAGTGAATATTAAGGCATCGTCCACGCCAAACGAATTGTCCGCCGCCGACTGTCAACGACGCGGACGCTTTCAACCCGGAGTGAACGTGGACTCAAACTGCAGTTTTCTTTCGCACCAAGTTGACAATACGCAGTAGCGTTTAATGCGTCACCGCTATGAAGAAAGAGTAGGCTTGTATACGTTCATACTGGATGCCTATGTTTAATGTGTGACTGCTACAAATAAATTCTGTCTGCGGCACTATAATCCAATATGCTGATACGTGTATCCAATCCGCTTCCTCGGTGCATAGAAAAATCGTACAATAATCGGCTATGGAAAAATCTGTGGCATACAGTGCATTGTTGGTTCGGGGTGAACGTAGAATTGAATATTATATGACAATGCAGTAAACTACGTCACCCGCACTCACGGTCGGCGGCGGACAATTCGTTTGGTGTGCACAGCCCCTTACTGTGCCGCCCACATAGAAAACACAAGCAACTTGTACATCCCACGCTACGTGAAATTTGATACGACAAAATGGAAGCAAAAATAAAACATCTATTTTACTTTGTTTGGAAATGTCAAGAACAAAACTGTAATGCTATCTGTGTAAAGTTTTGAATCTATTCCTAAATTGTAAGCAATCTCTGATTGTTGTATTGTAACTTTTGATTTATCGGCTTCGATCATTATCGACGTACAAAACCTGAGCATAATAATGTCCGCAGTAGGCAGAAGATTACATAAATCTTACTTATAAGACCAATATTACAAGAAACTGTAACTCCATAATGATAATATGCATTGTAAATTCGGCCTTAGGCTTTCGGTTTAAGATTTACAATTAAGACAGCTTGACCGATTTTTATGATCTTTGATTTGTTCGATTTGCAGAAAATCCCAAATTACAGAATAGCTATTCAATATCAGAAAATGAACGAAAAAGAAATTATGTTGAAATTGTCAGAATAATATTTATGTCGAAATCCACAGGAATGAGAGGAATCCACGGGAAGATTGAGCCCATCAAAGCGTTAGGTGGGCCGCTAGTAATTTTGTAAAATTATAATTAGTACCAACGTAAAGAAACTTAATTTTAAAAGATAACATCGGTATGCCGTCGAAGTGGGAGCCCAACTTGCATTTCCCTGGTTTTTCCTTATTAGCTAAAGTTTAATTATTATTTTGTCCTATGCTCGTTCCGTACTATGGCTCTGGGTGCCTTCTAGAGATGTATAAGTATTTGACGAGCTCGGTGGCGTAGCGGTCAATGACGCGGCTTCGACACCAACGCTCGTGGGTTCGATTCCCACACAGGGCAAACATTTGTGTGCATGAACATCTCTGTTTGTCTTGGTCTGGGTGAATGAAATGAATTTTATTGTGTTGTATATAAATTCGATCTTTGCATTTTTCATACATTAGCTGACCCGACAGACGTTCTCCTGTCTTTTATACAATGAATATTGAATTCGAGTTCTGTCAAACGACATAAACATAAACTGTTCATCATCATCATCAGGTCATTTAAGTCTCCACTACAGGAGCACGACCCTCTCGTCCGTCATAGACAGTAGAATTTGGACTACACTCCCCACGCTGGCCAGACGGGTTGGGGAGGTTATCGTTCAGTTTTCCTAAATTTCCTAATTTTCCACGCAACTTTTTTTTTTTTCTTTCATAAGAACCTTCTCCTGACAATGACGGATACAACATAAAAAGAAATTGCGAAATCGGTCCAGCCGTTCACGCGTGATGCCGTGACCAAGGGAAATAGGGATGTATGGGGTGTATGTGGTGTATGTGGTTCATCAACATCTTTGAACCAAAGCCAACTTCACCTGCACGCGGTGCACCCTACTGACTGACGAAGCTCTGGCGAAAAGAGAAGTAGGGAGCGTAATTGTAAGCTACCTGGCTGGGAAATGTACCTCCACCTCACAGAATACCGCAGCCAAATAATAATTCCCTTGAGGGTTGTTGTATTCCTGCGAGCGAGTGAGGTGACCAGAAAGGAAGGAGATGCTGCATTGGTAGCGGGAGTGGCGGCGCGCGAGCTATATTTTATGTTGCGAGCGTTAATATGGCTACGATAATCGCTTCACATCAGGCGGGCCGTATCCTTGTCTGCTACCCGTCGTAGTATAAAAAAAACTTTTTCTAAATAGATGTATGTTACAGTCAATACACGAAATTCAGGCGCTCCTAGGTTTGGCTAGTTAAACCAGGGGTACCTCACTTCCAAAGGTCCAAACGGCTGTAAAGATTGGTCAAAAATAGTTTTGACTAAGGGCGGTGGTGGGCAATATCACTTTTAACTGACTTACGCAGTCTAAAGTAGTTTTAACCGATGACGTGTTGGTTAGGTTAGGCTAAGTTTGTGACCAACAAAAGCCGAGCGAGCGAAGCGAACGAGGCTCGACTTTCATTTCATAGCCTGGAGTTCTGTAATAGCCTGGAGTTCTGTAATACAGGTCTAGGCCTAGTTCAGACTCCAGACTCTCACAAGGACGAGATCTATGACAGTCTGCAATATGTTTGTACTACAACTATGTAAGACCTTGTGAGTAGTAAATAAACAATTATTAATTATTTGGAGAGCGAGGTGAGATACCCGAGGTCATAATACCCATATGATAACTAGTCATACCTAGGAGTGCCAAGATTTCGGGTATTGACTATGACATAAGTATATACATATCAGGTTGATTCGAGAACGGTTTGATAAACGAATGATCAATAAGACGATATACACGTTACTCAGTAACGAATACATATGGTACAACTCTAGTAAATTTCAGCTTATCGTAGTGATAGAGTCATCCATGTCAGTGCAGATATCGAGATTTCTCGTTCCATGGATATCGTTCAATAGTCGTCTGCATAAATTGTACGATGTCTGTCCCAGACTGCACAAGCTCATTGAAAATGTCAGCCGAGGATGTTGATCGCATCAGTGACTCGGCTACGAGCATTGTTGTTTAGTAAACTGTAATCCAGATTAGTTTTTCCTTTGACTTGTGTAAATTCAATTTTTTAAATGGTCATCTTTCGTTTGAAGAAATGTGCGAGGTTTTTTTCGCATTCGATCATGTCAACGTAAACAAACAGAGAAGAACTCTCATGTTGTGTATTTTATATAAGAAGCGTGTTACATAACAAAATATTTTTAGTTGTTTATTTCCAAATGTAAGCAAGGAATTGCTTACTATCTATAAATATAAAATTCAAAGTCCTGACTGACTGACTGACTGACTGACTGACTGATATATCAACGCACAGCCCAAACCGCTGGGTCTAGAGATTCAAAATTTGGCACGTAGGTTCTTTATGAAGTCTAGGGGTACACTAAGAAAGGATTTTTCAAAATTCATCCCCTAAGGGGGTGAAACGGGGGTCCAAAGTTTGTATGGGAAAACGAGATTAGTTGGACTATTTTATCCGAAACTTTACACGAGTACTACTGTAGATAAATGAGTAAACACGTGTTTCAGGATTTTTCAATATTCAACCCTTTAAGGGGTAAAATGGGGTGAAAAATTCTGAAAATCGTCATGGGTATTGTTTTCATGGTTTATCGGGTCGCTGATTACGAAAACAACAACTATTTTATAATCCAACAACGTACGGTGGAGTTAAAATGTCATAATATCAATATGAGTGTTGATTTTATGGTTTTCTGGGACGTCAATTACAAAAATGGCATCGATTTGAAAATATCAACCCCTATAAGGGTAAAACGGGGTCAAAAAGTCTGAAAATCGTCATGGGTATTGTTTTTATGGTTTATAGGGTCGCTGATTACGAAAACGTGGCTAACGTGACCATCATCCTCTATTGAGGTGCGATGAGGTTGAAATGTCTATAACTCACTACATGTGTCGTTTTTACGGGTTTTTGGAACGCCAATCCATACTAATATTATAAATGCGACAGAATGTATGTTACTTCTTCACGCTTAAATCGCTGGACCGATTTAAATAAAATTTGCTTAAGAGTTACCTTGAGTCCTGGGAAAGGACATAACTAAAATGGTTTTTATCCCAGAAATTACTTATTATTGTTATTTATTGTACCCGTAGGGCGGTAACTTGACTATCATCCCCTATTGGGGTGCGATGGCGTTGAAATGTATAAAATGTGGTGAAAAAGTCTGAAAATCGTCATAGGTATTGTTTTTATAGTATATCGGGTCGCTGATTACGAAAAAAACAACTATTTAATAATTCAACATAGCCGACGTGACAACTCTGTAGGGGTGCAATGGGGTTGAAATGTCATAATATCAAGTTGATTCTATGGTTTTCTGGGACGTTAATTACGACAATGGCATCGATTTGAAAATATAACGTAGTGGACATGAATTACTTAAAAAGATTTTTCAAATTTTACCTCTAAGAGGGTGAAACGGAGGTCCAAAGTTTGTATGGAAAACGAGATTAGTTGGTTTGTATGGGAAAACGGGATTAGTTGGACTATTTTATCCTAAATTTTACACGAGTACTTCTATTGATTAATGAGTATTGCCCCGAATGTCACGCGAGCGAAGCCGCGGGCGCAAGCTAGTTTTAAATAAACAACTAAAAATAAACAAATTTGGATATTTAACATGCGTCTGGTAAATTCACAATATGAAACTTTTTCTCAATTCGGTCTTCTTGTAAACGTTAACACGTGTGACCAAAAACACTAGCACTCACTACTCTAAATACAAGCTTTCATAACGATTAGGGATTATTTATTTATTTATTACTTACTTGTCACGGAATGTCGACCACGGACCAAGGTAAAGATCACATGGATGGATGGATCCAATGGATGGAAAGGACACAAAACTGTGGCGCTACCGGCTAAGCTAAAGCCGATTTTCCATTGGATTATTTGATTGCGATAAACAAACTTCAGCTTAGATTTATGGCACTTGTATTTAGCTTAGCTGGTAGCAACTTAGTGGTTTTGGGGTGTAAGTGGTTCATCAACATTTTTGAACCAAAGCCATCTTCACCTGCACGCGGTATCCCTGCTGACTGACAATCGAAGCTCTGGCGAAAAGAAAGGTAGTGAGCGTAATTTGTAAGCTACCCGACTGGGGAATGTACCTCCATCTCACAGAATACCGCAGCCAAATAACAATTCCCTTGAGGGTTGTTGTGTTCCTGCGAGTGAATGAGGTCACCAGAAAGGAAGCAGATGCTTTGATGGCAGCGGGGGTGGCGGCGCGCTAGCGATATTTTATATAGCGAGCGTTAGCGATATTTTATATGGCTTCGGTAACCGCTTCACATCAGGCGGGCCGTATGCTTGTCTGCCACTCGAAGTAGTATAAAAAAAAGCAACTCTGGAACTGAGTTTGTCAATAACTTAAATGTAAGACCTATATTTTGAATCAAAATTTTCGTCAGCTTCGGCAGTAGGACTCCAGTTTTGTGTCGTTTCCATCCATTGGTTCCATCCATTGGAGCCATTCATCCATGTGATCTTTACCTTGGTCCGTGGTCGACATTCCGTGACAAATAAGTAGGTAAATAAACAACATGTTAAAGTTGTTAAAAACAAGCAATAAAAATTAACTGAAAAGCAAAAATTGTAATAACAAAATAAAATTGTAACCACAGTTGTGATAATTAAGCAATTTGATTATTTATAGGTTTATTTATTATTAGTATAGCAATTTATAATCGTAAATTACTTTTGACGTGACAACGTCTTATAAATTGGTTAGCCGGGTGACACTTCAAGAAACTGGCTCACGTTATGCGCTCACAATGAGAGCGAGTGAAAGGCACGCGTCCCTTCTAAGAGCGAGAGAGACAGACATAAAAAGTGAAAGGCATGCGTCCCTTCCACTCGAAAACATTTTACCACTCAAAGTCGTTGTCACGTAAAACTTTCGCCCGTATACCGACTTTACAGGCAACCAATTTTTTTGTTATTATGTAGATTTTTGAGATCGCCTCATAAATCTCATTACTTTGATACTCATTTTGGCGCCAGAAATCAGCCATATTTTTAATATCTTTTATGTACATAGTGATAGATAAATTTAACGATATATACAAATATCTCAAAATTGATACAGCCATTCTGTAGTTACAAGAGAACAAATAGTCGGGCATACATAGATATAGGTAAAATACATAATACTCCTTTTATTGCCATCGTCGGTTAAAATAAAATAAAATAAATAAATAAATATTCCAGGACTGGAGAATTAAACACGGCCATTTAATCCCAAACTAAGCAAAGCTTGTACTATGGTACTATACAATTGATATAATATAGATACATTTTTTTTGTAAATACATACCTAAAATATATAGAAAATACCCAGACCAAGACAAACAGACAGACATGTTCATGCACACAAATATTTGTCTTGTGCGGGGATCGAACCCGCGACCGCTACCCGGAGTCAAAGTGCCATTGCTAACCATTCGACCACCGGGCACCGTCAAATTAGATTACTACAACGCACCGACTATTGTATGCATTAAAAGATTCACGACCCTAACATTATTGTTCAATGAATAATTTCTTATTCTCAAGAAATCTTAGAGACTAAGTTCAACATACATTGACTTGACATTCTCAAAAGTAATTACACTCAACATTGAAATCGTTTATCACTACAATTTTTATTCTGTTAACCTACACTTAATTCCTGATGATTACATTACCACAACACCATATTTCTTCCAGACATATTCTTTTATGGCAACTGATTGTGGTTTGACAGAATGACAGATAGCTATTCTTATATTTCCTCCCTATAGAATTGTGAAAAATAATGAAATTATGAGAAAAACAGGTGTTATACAGTATTCTTGGTATCTTTTCCGTGAACTTTTATCTATATTATTAAAGACGTATTTTTATTTTTATACCGCGTCGGGTGCCAAACAAGTATACGGCCCGCCTGATGTAAAGCGGTACCGTACCGTGGTATCGTGGTGCCGTAGCCAATCGATAGATAATAAATAGTGGTTAATAAAGTTTTTAATAATTTAAATAAATTCTTCTTTTTAACGACGCTGTTATTAAGAATGTACAATCATACACCATCACGGAACATGATACTTTACCATCTTAAGAACTTCCCGGGATTATTGAGACATTTACTGTACATTTTACGGTGTCATAAATCTAAGTTTTTATTATGTCCTAAAATACACACAAGGTGCACATTAAGGTACCAATAATGTCGTTTATAAATAATACCTTCATAAAATAAAAGGGGGGGCCATTAAATGCTCGTAAGTTATGTAATTGGATGTAGTTATGCCACAAGCCCAAGTCGTGTAATTGGACGTAGTTATGCTATAAGGCCAAGTCAGCCACTGGCCTCCGCCAACCCGCAGTTAAGCAGCGTGGCGGAGTATGCTCTAAACCCCCTTCAATTGAGGGGAGACCCAGATCCCAGCAGTGGGATGAGTAAGGGTTGACGACGTGACATTTTTTAACTTTATCTTTCTTTAGTTAGACATTTAATCACGTCTAGAAGCTGTGACTAGAAGATTATGTTTGTAATACCAATTAAGTATTTTGTAATCAAATAAATTAATCTTTCTGTGGCTTAATCTTCCGGTCCCCATCCCATTCCAATAGATTTCAGATACAAACCTTGTCCTGGCAATCATCATATTTTTTTTTTCGTTAATTTTCAGTCAAATAATCCAGGTTTGATAATTCGAAAATCAAACCTACCTCGCTTTAAATATTTAAACTGATAATTTAAACTGAAAACAGTTGTATTAAAAGTATTTCAAACTCTAAAACAGATTCAAGCCGCACGGTTACCACAGACACATTGCCGTCCAGTTTACGAAAATAGTTAGCCGTGTAATGTTCATGGAATAGAAAGTTGCTTGAAAGCTAACACTTGCTACACTAAAAACCAATTAGTGCTGAGAATTGGGTATTTGACTAACATTTTTTTCTGTTTGATATGTAGGGACGTCTCCATAATATAACCATAGGTGAAAGAATTACTTCGATAGCACAAAAATCTCTCGAGATATGGTAATTTGAAAATCACAATTTTTAGACTGCCCCAAAACGCTCCATACAAAAGACTACTGAATTATGACGTCACAGATCTGTATTTTGTATGCATCAAATCAGAAATTTGTACGACAGCTATGTTAAATATTACGTTTATGTGATTAGTATCATAATAAAAGTTATAGCATTTTTTATTGCTTCTCCAATGGAAATATTATTTTTTAATAATTTCATACTTTTAAAATGGACTTTCCCGCCAAACTTTGATCGACGCTAAAAAAAGTCTGACTGAAGATATTAGAATGAAAGTTTGCAGATCTTTATAGTTTTGTGTATTTTACGATATTGTTAATTTATTTGTACAATTTTTAAACATTGGAAACAACCCAATTAGATCGACTTATCCGCAGAATAGAGTCGGATGTGATCATGGAACTAAAACGTGTTAAGCTAGCTAGACTAGATCATCATCATCATCATCAGCCTGTATCTACCCACTGCTGAATATAAAAGAATATTTAATATTTATTATTATTATGCTGAATATTTCCACCAGATACGATCCTCTGCCTTCCGCATCCAGCCGCTCCCAGCCGCTTTCTTAACCATCGACAACCGCCGGGACCGTTGGCTTAACGTGCCCTCCGAAGAACTATGGAGCTCAAGATAAATAAACCCATCCATGGACAGGCTCCGGTCGACGTTGCTTGACTTGAATGATCGATTAGACTGCCACGCGCAACGACGCCATCGAGCTCCTCACGAAGAAAGAATATCCGCTAGGTTCTCAAGATCATCGGTTACAAAATGCCCTAGATATTTAAATCGATAGAAGACACGTTTTACTTCGTTCCCATTGATTTTGATAGCGGGAACGGATTCTGGACATTCACCACCGATAGCCATAAAGATCAGCAAATCACACTTTTTGACATTTTAGATAGATACATAGAATATGCTTTATTTGCACTATACACACTATAGAAACAATTTAGTCAGCATACAGAAAATATCCACTTATAGAATACGTATGTGCAACAAGACAATTATAGAGCAAGCCCTGTTCTTGGATGTAGGCTTCGGACGTCTTAATCAGCTCTCTAAGCGGTCTGATCATTGGGGTCAACAGGGTCACGTCATCGGCGTAACTGATGTTATTAACACTGATGTCATCGATGCGACATCCGATTATTTTTTTGCTGAGTGTAACGATCAGCGGCCCTACCGCCAAAGCTGAAGCCGATTACAATCGAATATTTTGATTGGAAAAATAGGCCTTAGTTTTTAGTTGTTGACAAACATCTTTACCTAGTCGGTAGAGCTTCAGGGTTACTACCAGCTAAGCTAAAGTCAGGTCTCATAATTCTAAGCTGAAATTTCATAATCACAATCAAAAAATCCGATGAGAATAGGATTCAGTTTAGCCGGTAAGGCACCAGGGGGCTAGCCAAATGGCACTTTGCGAAATAGAAAAGCGTAGCGATCGCTAATTTGAACTGTGGAGCTAGTACTAAAATGTTCGAATTGACAAATGTCACGTGATCTATCTAACGTTCGTTACGCTACGAATTACACTTGGGGGCTAGTCGTTAACGTACAGGTTAAACAACTTTAGTGTCGATATACCCCCTCTGTCATATACCACATTCCAATGTCACGAAGAAACAATATTTCCATTCACGAGTTTAGTTCTTAAACTAGTACGTGGCTTTATTTAGTGGAAATAACTGTTTGAAAATATCCACCAATTTCGATTCCAATGCTACCTGCTTTCATAAGAGGGAATTCAATAAGCTCCCCACAGTAACCGCAAACTTACCTCAATTTCTCTTGTGCCGAATAAGGCTTCTTTTCTACTTTTTCTAAATATTTTGCAGAAAACTTGTAGCAATTTTGTTGAGTTTATGAGGATTATATTTTTCTTGTAAACACACTTAAACATAGAGATGAGATATTCTTCGTTTCGTTTTTTTTTTTAATTAAATTATACGGAACCTTCTTTCTCTTGTTTATACTTTTTAATATCCATCAACACATAAATCGTTATAACCGAGAAATATTAAGTACACGCCGATATATTTCGGACTCAAAGTGAATCAGTCCGATGAAAGTACTGGAGCGAGTATGTTAAAGCCTCTACGGTCTTGCATTAGAGGTCTTTTCCATTACATTACGGAAGACCGTAGCCAAAGAGTGTCATCAATATACATACTACCGTGTACATATTATGTAATAAGGTACGGTTAATTATTTACTTTAATAAAGTACTTGTTATTCGCGATATGACGACCACAGATGACTATATTATATCACTACATCGATATTATGAAATATACAACTAGAAATTACATAAGTTAAATTATCTTTAAAATACTACTGTTGTAGATTCTTTTGTAATTATTTTTTTATTGTTTATATAATATTTTTTGAATTATATATATAGTTATATAAATATAATATAATACATATATTTATATAATTATAATATATTATATATATTTTATATAATGGTGGCTATATTATATTATAAAACATAATAGTATGTTAGTGTCCCCAAACCGTTTGGCCAGCGTGGGGAGTGTAGGCCAAATCCTCCTTCCGTCTAGGACGGACAAGAGAGGGTCGTGCTCCTCTAGTGGAGACTAAAATGGACCTGATGATGATGATGTTAGTATCCGTTTTGGTTTTCTATTTACTATTCACCTCGATAAACGTTCACTCGTTTCATTGTCCACTTCAACTACTTAGTCTTATAAGTAGTCTATGAAACTAACTTTGCTTTATGATTCCACCTACTGTTTTGCTCTTAACAATCAAAACCTGACGGGCAATTGTCTCTCAGATTTAATTAAAATGTGTTAGGCAGGTATAATTAAAATTTCCAAGTTTAATTAAAGTGTAATATCTAATTATGAACGAAAAATAAACATACTAAGAATGATATTCTACTAGCAATAAGAATTGTAATTAATTAATAAATAAAAACAAGTCAATTATTTACTTGTTTTTGAATTCGATCTCGTAAAATAATTAAGAGAATTGACCTTCGATGCTAAAAAAATTTTAATATTGATTTTAATTATTAATAATTCGACAAACAAATGCATTTTAGACGTGAATACGTCTTTAAAATTACTCCATTTCCATAGGGAGGCAAATAAAAAAAAAGAAATGATAACAAAATCGGGGGATACTGTTTGAAGTTTCAACCAACAAATCTATCATATCTATCTAAAATTCAATCACACTACTGGATAGATGAAGGATCAAAGAATTTACTACGCTAAGTAAGGATTTTCTACTGGATAGATACTATTGGATAGATGAAGGATCAAAGAATTTATTACGTTAAGTTAAGGAAGTTGAAAAGCATTCGACTGGGCTGGGCAGCTTTTGGAAAGCTTCGTCACATCTTCGCCGCACAGATACCCCAGTGCTTGAAGACTAAAGTCTTCAACCAGTGCGTTCTCCCTGCGATCACTTATGGTGCAGAGACTTGGACACTGACCATCGGACTGGCCCACAGACTAAAGGTCGCGCAGCGAGCGATAGAGAGGGCTATGCTCGGGGTTTCTCTGCGGGATCGAATCCGGAACGAAGAAATTCGACGGAGAACCAAAGTTGTCGACATAGCCTTCAGAGTTTGTAAGCTGAAGTGGCAATGGGCCGGTCACATCTGCCGAGTAAGTGATGGCAGATGGGGAGGAAGGTATTAGAGTGGAGGCCGCGCATAGGACGACGAAGTGTTGGGCGCCCTCCTTCTAGATGGTCCGACGACCTTAAGAAAGCGGCTGGGAGCGGCTGGATGCGGAAGGAGGAGTATTTGGTGGAAGGCATTGAGGAAGGCTTATATCCAGCAGTGGGTAGATACAGGCTGATGAAGAAGGAAGTTGAACATGGCGTGCGGGGAGAGGGGGAAGCGCTGCCATTTTGGGATTATTTTAGTTCATATAACGTATTCACGTACAACACACGTCCGTGTCCATGACAGAGCCACATCCCATTTTTTTAATCCGTCTAATAGTTTCAAAGTTTACCGCAATCAAGAGAAAATAAACACTTCAGCTTTATTACAGATAACGTAAGTCATTTATTGTCGCCGATCGGTGCAAGATCCGACCTAGTTCTCACGCGGATGCAACGCCGCCATGTTCATAATGGCTTCGGAATCGACGCGTCTATATTGACACGGAAACTGTTAACAGGGCAGTGTTATACTATAATAATATACAGTAGAATAACGAGTGCTTAGTCAACTACGCTACGTCAACATAAACAAACCGACCAAATAGAGAAGTACTCTCATGTTGTGAATTTATAAGACGCGTGTTACATATCAAAATTAAGTGGCCTACTTGCTCACATTTTGAATTGAGCAACCCCGCTAATTTGGATATGTAACACGCGTCTAGTAAATTCACAATATGAAACTTTTTCTCGATTTGGTGGGCTTGCAAATGTTTTAACGTTCGAATGTGACCAAAAAAATTTGCACTATGTAGATGAGTTGTTGTTCGATCGAATATCAATGGGTACTTTAAGAGTACACAGTAATAGGCTTGAACGAACTTGTCAGTAGGTATTTTTAATATGGTTTTTACTTGATTAAACGCCTGAGAAAGAGGTAGTTCCAATGATAAACAATTTATTAGCTAGTTACACATATGACGAGCCCCATGTTATCTGTAAAAAGGCAAAGGGGAGTAAATTGAATAGTTTTGTAGGCGAACTGGAATTACAGAAAAACTATTCATTATTTTTACGCAAAATAAAGTTATTCAAACTTACGAGCAAATAAACTATGCTTGTTGCTTAATTATTTTGAAGTTTTTGTACTCATCTACAGTGGTACACCCTGCTGACCTCACCTACAGTGGTTCACACTGCTGACTGGCCAACGAGGGTCTGACGAAAGAGAGATAGTGCACAGCGTAATTTTAAACTGCCCCACTGGGGAAGTACACCTCCACCTCCAAGAATACCGCAGCCAAATAGCAATTCTCTTGAGAGTGTGGCGGGCGCGCAGACGATAGTTAACGTTGTGATTGAACGCAATAGCGTTTGCGAGTCTACGGTAACCGCTTCAAATCAGGCGGATCGTATGTTTGCCACCCGAAAAGGCCAGATTCTAGCCCACGGGGCCGAAATCGTGGTTGAGAGGAGTGAGTAGATTCGCTGAGTGTATGTTTTCCATTGATTTCAATGAGAAATGTATTTGATGATCATTCCTCAAGGACATGATCAATTTCATTTTTTTTTTGACACCAACCTCAAGCATGTTCTCGTTTTTGATTGTGACAAGTTTCATCAAAATCAGTTCAGTGGTTTTGGAGCCTATTCATTTACAAGAGTGACTTTTCGGCGTATAGAAGCGTTCTGCTAGCTCCGCTCTCTTCACTCAAACTCAATAAAAAAAGTTGTGCTAAGCAAATTTGTTTTATACTACGAGTATTTATAGATCTACATAGTACCACACCCCGTCCACTTCATTGCTTGTCACGTCGTTTACTATTACATAAACAATTACGTCTGTGCAGAGCTTGAATGAGCGTGTGTGCGTGCGGCGCCATACAAACTGTTCCAGATTTTTTTTTTTTTTTTATTTTTTTTTTTTATACTACGTCGGGTGGCAGACAAGCATACGGCCCGCCTGATGTGAAGCGGTTACCGTAGCCATATTAACGCTTGCAACATAAAATATTGCTCGCGCGCCGCCACCCCCGCTGCCAACGCAGCATCTCCTTCCTTTTTTTTTAATAACTTTTAAACTTTCGGGTTTGCATGATTTATGAAATATAAGAACGAGAATTAACTCGATCATGCATAAGGGTATTTACGAGTACATACCTTTATGATTGCCTGACGTTTTGACCAGGTTGCACCGGCCGTGGTCACAGGCTGACTGTCTCAGCGGTGTTACTCTGTCTCCGTTGTCGAGGTCGATGAATCTTCATCAACCATATGTTCCAGATTTGTCTCAGAGGGGAGGTGAGGTCGACACGAGAGAGCGGCAGGGAGTGGCCATACTGTATATAGTGCTATTATTTATACTGTGATAGTACCCAGTACTTACTTTAGGACTAAACGGCTGTGTAATTTCATCATTTCAGCCTATTGCTGTCCACTCTAATTGATTTCCAACGTGTAATTTATATATCGGGAAGATTATAAGCTTTATATAAGCTTGTTATTAGCTTTGCAGTGCATATTCTTTACTTTGCATTACCTACTAACTTAAAGGCGAGTATAATAAGTCTTCTACGAAGAGACATAGTAAATGCAAATGAAAGGCTCCAAGAAAGAAATTGTACCTTTGACTCTATAAATTAATTAGACTATGTGCTTATTTTCTTTCTTTAGATATTGCATGGACTTGACCTGTGTGGGCGGCAGTATGCTACCCACGTACACTATATTAAGTACAAATCTTTTTCCATATATTCACTCTGCCATAATAAATCTTTTATTTTTATTTATATACAATCAGTATACCTGAGATTGAGATAGAATCTCAAAATCTGATTCAGAGGAAGAACTCTGTATCAGATCTTTGAACCAACGTCAACGTCATCTACACGTGATGCACCCTGCTGACTGACAAACGACGCTTAGGCGAAAAGAGAAGTAGGGCATAGAGTATTTTTTAAGCTTTTTGCCCCAACATTCATATAAACAAAACTCGTGTTGCTTGACTGGCTATACGTTATATATATATATATATATATATATATATATATATATCAGGTCACATATATATGTCAGATCAGGCGGGTCGTATGATTGTTTACCGTTGTTAACAGACCACCTAGCCTACTGGTCTGTGTTACGACCCGACGTTGTATACAAAAGGTAAAACCCCTTCTTCATCAGTCGAGTAATAATTTTAACAAAAAAAAACCAACTAAATATTACTCTACATTTATGTATGTAGATACAGGCTGATGAAGATGATGATGATGACAGAAATATGGGACCAATCTGGAAGTACACTCTTTCAAATAAAAAAAGATTTTTTTCTAATCGGTTTATAAATTACGGAGTAATTAAATAACAACCCCGTTTCCTCGTGGTCATACTAATTTGTCATACCAGTATGACTACGAGGATATACATGTCCTCGTGGTCATATTGCTATCTATGCACATCCTGTGGCAAAACAAAAGAAAAAGACAACAAAGGATTTAAAATAAATAGATCTGTATTATCGTAATTTTTCTAAGAAATAAAGTTGATTTAAAAATAAAATTGAAACCGACTTCAGTTGGCGAGCGCAGCTTATTGGTGGAATACCCCGGCAGACGTTGCTGCCCGTCTTCCGGGAGAAAAGTTATCGCGTGACACAAGATTCCTTAATCGACTTGCACGACATCCAGCGCAGAGCAATACCATAGGGCAAATTTAAGGGTTTCCCTCGATTTCCTCGAATTTAAGGATCCTATCATCAGGCTTGGTGAATATGGAACCACCTCGCAATTACCCATTCAAATAAAAAAAGAATTATGAAAATCGAACCGATTTTCAATTCGCAAAGATATCGAATAACATACATGCAAAAAAATATTCAGTCGAATTGAGAACCTCCTCCTTTTTTGAAGTCGGTTAAAAACCAATATTAATTACGACTTCGGAATTAAACAAGATTTGCTTAAAGTCTGTCGTATATAATTTGAATGCCAATATCATTTAATGTCAATTCTATTTTTTCTTCAATCTACATGCGGAAAAGTATTTATGTACACAGGAGGAAGTAAAATCTTTTTTCTAAAAATATAATGTATGGTATGACCACGAGGACATGTATATCCCCGTAGTCATACTGATATGACAGCCTAGTATGACCACTAGGAAACGGGGAATAACAAACCTAACAGTGGGTAGATACAGGCTGATGATGATGATGATGAAAAAAATATGGGACCAATCTGGAAGTATACTCTTTCAAATAATTTTTTTTTTTTCAAATCGATTTATAAATCACGGAGTAATTAAATAACAAACATTTAAAAAAAAATACAGCGGAATTGAGAACCTCCTCCTTTTTTGGAGTCGGTTTAAAAGGATATCTACATTATTGTCAGACAAATTTCACAGCGCCATCTAGCCCCAAAGTAAGCGAAGCTTGTGTTATGGGTACTAGACAACTGATAAACATACGTAAATACATTTTTTTTTTGTAAATACATACTTATGATACATAGAAAACACCCAGACCAAGACAAACAGACATGTTCATGCACACAAATGTTTGTCCTGTGTGGGAATCGAACCCACGAGCGTTGGTGTCGAAGCCGCGTTTTTGACCGCTACGCCACCGAGCTTGTCGTTAGAAAAGACAAATGTGTAATAGGAATAAATCCAGCGGGAATTAGAGCGAGACTATGTAATGACTAACTCATTCAGCTCACCCCCCGTTGTGAATTAGCCTGGTTGCTAATCGAAGTGACGATAATGCTGCCCAGTTTATCGCTCTGCATTTAAAGTATTTTTTATATACCTAAGCAACTTATATATTTTCTTCTTCTTTTTACTACGTTAGGCGACAGACAAACAGACGTTTTGGGGTTTGTTTCTTTGTAGTCCAGTCATCTTAGACTTAGATTCGTAGAGATATTGGCTCACTAAGCGTATTTTACCGCCTATAATGGTATAGGCGGTAAAATACGCTTAGTGAGTGAGGGAGAGTGCTCTGAAGAACTGTTTTCCCTTATCTCTTCCTCCCCTTTCCATCACAGAACGTCACGTGCAGGCTCGCGACATCACAAGTTCACCGTTGGGATCATTTCTTCGCGTATTAAAAAAATTTGCAACTCCTATCTATGTCGCACCATAAAAAAAGTGGAACGCGTTGCCGGCATAATAAGTATGTATTTCCTCATTCATACAATATGGGATCCTTCAAGCGAAGCGTGAAGAAGCATCTTGTAGGCCAGCATGGCAGCTTCAACTGACAAGTCATCAAGGTCTCTTGTCCGATGTCGATGCGATTGGGGCTCCTCTTTTCGCTTACCATCAGGCGAAACGGAGCAAATATGCTGAGCTAATCTAAAAAAAATAGAGCTAAAGTAAGATATAATATTATAACAGAGCAGGAAATTAATTCAAACTGTATAACAACCAAACTACTTTATCATGATCACTTTTCAGCTTCACAAAATCTACGTAAATTCCCCTCCAGCGGGCTGGAAAAGTATCAGATGAACAAATAAGGTTAAGTTACTTTGGGGAACAGTGAGGCTAAACGTTTTAGTTATTTTATTCGAAAGGCACGAAGGTGGCCTTTTAGAGATTGTTTTTATACAAATCTGGCGTAAATATTTTTTGAAGTGAAAACTTCTTTAGCGGCGGTGTGTACTTTTTGGGATGGCTAAAAAATGTTAAACTCGCGTCAGAACACGTGACCTGATCTAGAATGCGTAAGACGGAGGGAGAGTAGACCGCCGGCGCTGCGTAGGAGAGGAAGTAATATCTCCCTCTCTTTCTACCGCGCGGCGAAAATGTATTCTCCTGGTGTTTATTTTTAATGTAATATTTAATGTAATATCATGTTTAGCTGTCACGATAGCACACTATATGAATTTGTATTTTACCACATAAATTACAGTATTAGTTTTATACTGATAAATAAAGCAATTAGTGCGAAATTGTTCCCTAACCATTCCAAAATATTCATTCAAAAATGCACAACGCTTATGTTCAAGTTTTCACTTCTGCCGGAACTCCCAGAGTGCAACCCGGGTTTTTTTGCTTATATCAAAGGTTAAGGTTTTCAAACAAGCATATGAGCCGCTAGATGTCAATCGCTCTTTGGTCTGGTCTTGACTCTCGTCGTGGGTTCGAACCACGCAAAAAACAAACATTTGTGTTCATGAACATGTCTGTTTGTCATGGTCTGGGTGAATTTTATGTGTTAAATGCATGTATTTAGAAAAACCAATATTTAAATACATTATATCAATTATTTAGTACCTGAAGTACAAGCTATGCTTAGTTTGGGACTAAGTGGCCGTGTGTAATTTGTTCAGGAATGTTTATTTATTCCAACCGCTGCTGTTTATTACGCACTAGCTAGAGGCGTTTACATTGCCAGCCAACGATTTTAAATTCAATATGTTAATCCAATATGCGATGAATAAGCCATTTTGTTTGTTCCACGGGAATTGAATAAAATGTTTTCTAACTTCCGTTTATTTAGTTTCACTTTACTGTTTTTATTTTGCTCCATTTTATCACCACGTGCTAACAAATTAGAGAATTATTTTTTATTTGTTTACTTAGTACTTATGCAAATATTTTATGTCTCATTTTAATTTTATTTATACAATATGTCCCGTCGAAAGGTGCTCATACGAAATAGGGTGAAACTATAATAAGCTACATTTTGTCGGTAATAATAAAAAATAAGTCCTGAAAATAATAATAATAATCGTCCCTCTTCTGTAATAGCCCGGTATTAAGTTCACCCAGATCTCATGTCCATAGCCCATTTATTTTCCACCATACTTCGCAATAGTCTCAACGCCTGCCGAGACCTGCTCATGGGTACTGACATATCCTGGAGCGGGTCACGGCGGACATACAACATTACATCAAATTTCTCAGAGGGGTCTCTACGCGTTGGATCCATATCCCCACGCACGCCTATCAAATGACCGGGCTTGACCCGTGAATTAAGAGAGAATCATTTTATTTCGGAACATGTCCATATCTATGTTAGTAATACCGATTTTTCTATATCTGGGGGTTAGTATTAATCAATCATTATAGCAAAATAAATTTGATGTCATTACATAATATACAAATTAAATAAAATACAAATTTAAATTCAAAATAAGTTTGAATGGCGGCAAGTTATTTTGCTGTTCTATTGTACGGTATAACATGTGTTGCCATCCAGTGTCGAAGGACCGGTCCATCTTTCAGCTATTGCTGTCAGGAGACTGTTGGATCTGTCACGAAAAAAATCCTAATATATTTTTTTATTAAAAAAAATAATTACGTGAAAAGAACTGTGTGATTAATTTACACCATTTTTATTAAAATAATTAATAGTAATAAATGAAAAAAATATTGAAAGTCGCGCAGCGGTGGAGAGAGCTACGCTCGGCATTTCTCTGAGGGTTCGAATCCTGAACGAACGTTACAATTTTCGTCAATGTTGTAACTGTCGCATACTACACCGCGCACACTTGCAAGTACCTGACAACTCTCTATCTCCTAGCTCTGGTGAATTACTTACGGTCTGTAAAGCATATTAGGTAATATGCCTTACAGACCGTAGATAAATAACAATTCACCAGATAAGGTCTGTAAAATATATATTACTAGCAAAGTACCCGTGCTCCGCTACGGGAACACTCCTGATTTGCGTCTATTTTTGTTTCGTATTGACCATTATCACAAACATACACCATTTAGGTTAAGACCAGCACCTTCGCACCAGGAGCCAAAATTGCAATGCTTCCAGGAGAACTTACTCCTGAGCAAACTACATACAACTGATCATGAGAGAAGCAGTCCTGTCTCAAGTCAACCCCAGCGACCTTTAGAGACTGCCCCTGAGCTTTGTTAATGGTCATAGCGAAACACCTTTATGGGAAATTGAAGTGAAATCTCTTAAATTGAACTGGGTGGTCTTATGGAATAATGGGAATGCGGGTTATCAAGAGAGATTCCTCAACAGCGCATCCTTTACTGTCCTCACTCAACAACTCATCGTTCCAGTTGTTTAATACGTGAACAATGGTGGCACGAACCTCCTGATGATACACCTCCATTCCATGCAAGTTGTAGGAGATGGAGCGGAACAGGCCAGCTCCATCACCTTCCAAAGCTATAATGGTATGGGGCATCATCACACCTTCCACAAATATAAATTTAGTGAATCTTGACTTCAATGTTTGAAAAATACGGAAATACTTATATTAAGTAGGTAAAAACCTATTCTAAGTACCGACTTTTTTTTTTAATTAGTTTTCGACACCAGATGTAGCTTCATTTGAAGGACGCAGTTTCTTTTACGCCCTACGCGCGCGATGGATTCCCTCCGGGGGTAACTACTGGAATGAGGTGAGCGCGATACCGTCATGGATAACCCCATGGTTTGAAATAATCTCTCGTATATACCCTTTCCTTAATAACGAAACCATAGCGCGCTGTACAAATGCTAGGTATAGCGCCATCTAGTGATAAGTTAATTCGAATATAAATATAACATTTTTTGACATTTCTTGGCTGGGCGCTGGTCAAAAGTTAATCAGTTACCCATAAACATCCCCTTTTTTTTATAAACAACTATTCTACTAAGTCTCAAAATCGTAGGTGAATCGGTTTCCAAGAGGGTTTTTTTTCAACCCCCTATTTTAACCTCTTAGAAGTGAAATTTCGGAAAATCCCGTCTTAGTGCACGCTTACATTGTATAAGGAACACATATCCAAAGTTTCAGGTTTCTAGCTTCAGGGGTCTGGGCTGTGCGTTGATTAGTGAGTCAGTCAGTCAAGTCAGTGAGGACAAAGCCTTTTACTATCTAGCTTTTGCATGCGGCTTCGCTCGCGTGAAGTTCGCGCTTTTTAGATTATCCAAGTCAAGTCTAACACGCAACGCAACCACCCTCATGTAGCACCTATAATTGTACTAAATACGGATGCAAGAACTTTCCAGATAACTACTACTACACCCGTCCCGTCCTCGCCGCGCCGGCCGCCCGCGATCGTATAAGCACTGATTTACGCCAAATACAAACTTAAAAACCTATTAGTATAACACTTCAGTCAACACACAAGTCTCATTCCATCAGCTTAAAAAGGTTAAATCAATGTTTAAGACATGATGATGGTCACGTTAGCCACGTTGAATTTTAAAATCGTTGTTGTTTTCGTAATCAGCGACCCGATAAAATATAAAAACAATAATATCCTTCATAATTTTCAGACTTTTTGACCCCATTTTACTCCTTTTTAGGGTTCCGTACCTCAAAAGGAAAAACGGAACCCTTATAAGATCACTTTGTTGTCCGTCTGTCTGTCTGTCTGTCTGTCTGTCTGTCTGTCAAGAATTTCTATGTCGAGAATGCGTGGAGGTATCAAGCTGAAATTTGAACTGTATACTCAGGTCTACGGTCCCATGAAGTTGTAAAATAATCAAACTGCTAAGTTTACGTAGAAAAAAGTTACGGCCGTTTATTCAGCAAAAAACGCATATTTCGACACACTCAAGGGTATCAAAACGTATAGGGTACTTCCCGTTGACCTAGAACTATGAAATTTGGTAAGTAACATCGTTATAGACTACAAGTACAGGAATAAATCTCAAAACTATACATTTGTAAATAGATCTTAAAAAATAGGGGGTCTGTATTTTTTATAGGGTGTCGAAATTTCAAATTGAAACTACTAGTTCAAATGGGGTATCATATGAAAGGGCTTGATGTACACATTGCAAAATATATTTTATTTATTTTTTTCGACGCATTATTTCTTATTTATAATGAAAAATATCAAATTTAATAATGATACTACGTACCTACGGAACCCTCGGTGGGCGAGTCCGACTCGCACTTGTCCGGTTTTTTTTTGGTTTGAATTTCTAAAAATCCTGAAACACGTGTTCACTCATTTATCTATAGTCAAACTAATCTCGTTTCCCTACACAAACTTTGGACCTCCGTTTCACCCTTTTAGGGGAAAAATTTGAAAAATCCTTTTAAGTTATTTCGTGTCCACTGTGTTATATTTTCAAATCGATGCGATTTTCGTAATTGACGTCCCAGAAAACCATAGAATCAACACCCATATTGATATTATGACATTTCAACCCCATCGTACCCCCGGGATGATGATGATGAGGGGGGGGGGGGGATTTTATGTCACGTCGGCTATGTTGGATTATAAAATAGTTGTTGTTTTCGTAATCAGCGACCCATAAAAACAATACCCATGACGATTTTCAGACTTTTTCACTCCATTTTACCCATTTTACCCCTTTAGGGGTTGAATTTTGAAAAATCCTGGAACACGTGTTTTTTCATTTATCTATAGAAGTACTCGTGTAAAGTTTCGGATAAAATAGTCCAACTAATCTTGTTTCCCCATACAAACTTTGGACCCCCGTTTCACCCCCTTAGGGGATGAATTTTGAAAAATCCTTTCTTAGTGCACCCCTAGACGTCATAAGGAACCTACTTGCCAAATTTGGAATCTCTAGACCCAGCGGTTTGGGCTGTGCGTTGATTAGTCAGTCAGTCAGTCAGTGAGGACAAAGCCTTTTATTATTATAGATTACATATTACTCTTTAAAATTGGCCGTGTGGTTTCCGGCAGACTAGAATAGAATCACTCCGTTTCTTCCCGTGGATGTCGTACAAGGCGACTAAGGGAAATACATTATCAAATATCGATCAGGCCTCCCCAACCTGTTTGGCCAGCGTGGGGAGTGTAGGCCAAATCCTCCTTCCGTCTAGGACGGACGAGAGAGGGTCATGCTCCTGTAGTGGAGACTAAAATGGACCTGATGATGATGACTCTTTATTGCACATAACATAAACAATTACACAACATAGTGATATAGGACACACACAAAGGTGAGCCTATCTCTACAAGAGATCTAACTACATACCTAGTCAGACAGCTTGTAATTAAAATTACTGTATTTGCATAACTCTGATTCGTCAAACTGTTTGCAGCTAATGCCACATGCACGTAATTAAAAAACATTTTTTACTACATCGGGTAACAGACAAGCTCACGGGCCGCCTGATGTGAAGGTATTACCGTAGTCTATAGATTTTTGCAACATAATGTATTGCCAGCGCGTCTCAGCCTCCGCTATCATCGCAACGACCCCTTTCTTTCGGTACCTGTTCATCATCAGGTAGCCAGATATCTGGCACCCAAATGTGTATACAATTACACTAGGCGTACAGAGTGCGTCTGGAAGTGAGTGAGCGACTCTCTTTAGGGGAACGCGCATTACAGCTCAGCCCCCCTAGCCAAGTGTAATTCGTTGCGTAACGAACGTTAGATAGATCACGTGACATTTGTCAAAATCGAACAGTTTAGTATGAGAATTGACAAATGTCACGTGATCTATCTAACGTTCGTTACGCTACGAATTACACTTGGCTAGGGGGGCTGGTACCCATCATGGAGATTAGGGAGTAGTGATAGCGCCCCGATGCTTGAGTAATCGAGCGTCGATCACCACGAACGACTCGACTTAACAGTGCCTAAGTAGTCTGCTTGCAGGCGAAAGGGGAGTAAGACCTGCTACCAATCCGCTTGAGTGCGTGGTCGGTTTACTGGGCGCGATAGCGGGGCGGGTAAAGGTCCTCTTGCCTGGTCGGTTTACAAGGCAAGAGATTCACAATCCTGTGATATAACCATAAGGTTGATGCACAGGGGAGTATTAGTTATATATACGCTTAGTGTCGTAGCCACTTTCTTCCTAGTAACCTCGCTCGCTCACAACACAGCTCTTTAAGCATCTAGGATTTTTTTTAGCTATGGTCTATGGTCTGTGGTCTGTGAGGTGTTCGAGTCATGCTAGTGCTAGTGGTGGAGACCAGTGGTCACCTTTTACGCTGTGTCTATCTCTCATTTGCCTCGTTAGCAGCAGAGTGTATTACGTGTAGGATAGTGTAGGTGAGGTAGTCTTTGGGTCAAAGATGTTAATGAGCTACACTGTATAGTGTATAGTAACCTGATTTCGTTATTTACAAAGTCATGTATTGAACTCACTACCTCCGGCATTTGACCTAATTTTGACCTAAACTCGATGCTAACACATACATGAATTTGCATGATAATGGTGTTTGCCAAGGGACAATTTAGCATAGCAAGCGGTCGATGGTTAGCATACCGCGGCGGGAATGCCGAGATGCGTCTAGTGTCTAGGAAATGAAACACGTTATTAATTAATCAGATAATTTATGAGGCATTTGGAAGTAATATTATAAGACACATTCCATTCCATTTTATTATACTTACTATAAATGTGCAAATTTGTGACAACGTTGGATGTTTGTCACATGATAAATGTTCACCCTGTTCATGATGCACCCGAATAGTGAAAGAGACTGGCAGGGCTGGAGAGAGGTAGGGTACAGCGAATTTGTAAGCTGCCCGACTGGGGAAGTACCTCCACCTCACAGACTATCGCAGCCAAATAACAATCCCCACGAGGATTGTTTTATTCCTGCGAGTGAGTGAGGTCACCTGAAAATAAGGAGTTGCTGCATTAGCAGCGCGGGTAGCGGCGTGAGAGCGATATTTCATATTGCGAGGGTTAATATGGCTACCGTAAGCACTTCACATTTCTCAGGTTAATATAAACAAATTATTAAAAGACTGCAGTACAGATGTTGCTTCGACGTAAAATAGACTGCTACAAGATACTTTGGCCACACAATGTTGGCAAGTGTAGCATGCAACAAAGCAACAAAGAGAAGCATACTTCAATTTGTAGCGTGCCGCAATGTAGCACGATGTTGCGGTAGGCAGGCTCCCAGCGTGATACAAAAAGCCTTTAACTAGAATACTATTACTTATACTGTGCTAGAATTCAACAACAAGCGTAAAATTGACTGCCACAAGCTACGGCGGCGATACACAATGTTTGCGAGTGTAGTATAGATCAAGAAGACGCATGCTTCAACTTGTAGCATGCCGCAATGTAGCACGATGTTGTTGTGACATAAATGAGGCTCTAGCGTGATACAAAAAGCCTTTTTCATCTTGAATTCAACAACAACAACAGCTGATGTTGTTTCGGCGTAAAACAGACTGCCACAAGCTACGGCGGCGATACACAATGTTGGCGAGTGTAGTATGCATCAATGAGACGCATGCTTCAATTTGTAACATGCGGCAATGTAGCACGATATTACTGTGGCGTGATACAAAAAGCCTTTTTCATCTTAAATTCAATCGATATTCTAATTTCAATGAGGACGCTGTTTGTGGTGGGACGTATTAGTGTGACATGCGCACGGTTGGCTAACATACAGTCGCGGAATAACGAACTAGCGTGCTTGGTTTCACTAATTAAAGGGACTGTAGTTTATTTGAGCTCAATTTGATTTATGGATCAAAAACTTACATCCAGTATTCTTTTATCTTCAAATATTACTTCACTATATTACGAATGAAAAATATGACAGATTTGTTGAACACATGTTGTTGAAACTATATACCATTTTTCCATGAAAAGTTTAAAGATATTATATCAAATATATATTCTCTTTCTAGCATTTAAAAGTTATTTTTTGAAAAATGGAAAAATTCACCTGCCCCCCCTAGGTGGGATTTGAACCCACGACCTCTCGATGTCCGGTCGAGGTCGGCAGGTGAATTTTTCCATTTTTCAAAAAATATTTATCTGGCAAGTTGGCCAAGACAACTATTTAAATAATAATAATTTAATTAGTTTGGTGTTATCAAAAAATAGCTGAATTTCATCTGCAACGATGGACTGCTATGCCTACTTTAGTAGTGTAATTACTTAATAGGTTGATGACGTCACACTGTGACTCACACAGTATAGAAATATAAGATGCAAAAATTCGTCAGCAACACAAACCTTCCTGGTAGCTCAGTTGGAAGAGCACTCGACCGGACATCGAGAGGTCGTGGGTTCAAATCCCACCTAGGGGGGGCAGGTGAATTTTTCCATTTTTCAAAAAATATTTATCTGGCAAGTTGGCCAAGACAACTATTTAAATAATAATAATTTAAAAGTTATCTGGTAGACGTAATTATATAATATACATTAAGTTAAGTATTTAAAAAAAAAATAGTTAACAAATAGTACGATCCCCGGAATCCGTAGATTGTAATGTTTGTCAATACAAAAAAAAAAGATAAAACGTAACCTTACATACTAACAACATTAACAATATTAGCTACTACGAAATAGGTACGCAATCACTTTAGAATTGCTACGAAACTGCTACGAGTTGGCTACGGGACTACTACGAAATGGTTACGAAACTCATTTCAGTCATTACTTACGCAACTTTTTTTTTTTTTTTATACGACGTCGGGTGGCAGACAAGCATACGGCCCGCCTGATGTGAAGCGGTTGCCGTAGCCATATTAACGCTCGCATCATAAAATATCGCTCGCGCGCCACCACCCCCGCTGCCAACGCAGCATCTCCTTCCTTTCTGGTGACCTCACTCACTCGCAGGAACACAACAACCCTCAAGGGAATTGTTATTTGGCTGCGGTATTCTGTAAGGTGGAGGTACATTCCCCAGTCGGGTAGCTTACAATTACGCTCCCTACCTCTCTTTTCGCCAGAGCTTCGTTTGTCAGTCAGCAGGGTGCACCGCGTGCAGGTGAAGTTGGCTTTGGTTCAAAGGTGTTGATGAACCACTTACACCCCAAAAACTGCTATTCAAATACAAAATACAAATGCTTTATTCAGTAAATGACATTATAGTTACATTATATCGTGGCCGGGGCCTGCTGTAAGTATATAATACCTGTGTATCTCCTGCGGGTCTCCTAGACCCCGACTATGCGACTGTAATGATGCCCACGTAGACGTTTACGCAAGCAGTTCCCTTACATATTTTAATATAACAATATTACAATTTTAGTATAACAGTCGTGTAAAGATCCGAACCTAGTCATTTCAAATATTTTTCATATAAAAACAGATAATCTATTTTCATTTGCAATAGCGTACATTGCCTGTATATGATACTTCAATATTTATTTAAACTTTATCACTAAATGAGGGTACAAAAGACGGACTTGTTGCTCAGAGCATTCTCTGCTAGTCAACCTTTCGGAAATTTATCTTATTCGGATTTCGTAGCAATATATTCACCTTCTTCTATGTGTAGCTACGGCACCCCATACGTATCATAAAGTAGCATATCCTCGATTATTAGTTTTTCTCAAACCGCACATATTTGTGACTTACAGCGAAACAAGCGTAAAGTATATAATACTTATGAGAAGAACTATACAAATTACAAGCTAATAGAATCAAAAAGAAAGAGAAAGAACAAACATACTCGTAGATAAATATATAAATTACTACCATGAATAGATTATTAAACAAACCAAAGTTGTCATTCGTAATTGTGCCGTAAGTTATAAAAAAGCCATTTGCAAGATGCCTTTAGTCACCTTTAGTCGTGGTGCTGGTACAGAAAAGGGGCCCTACCGCCGAAGCTGAAACCGATTTCAATGAATTATTTTCAATCCATAAATAGGTCTTAGGTTAAAGATAATGAAAAACATCTTCAGCTAAGTCGAGCTCTAGGATTGATATCATACGCTAAGCTTAACACAATTACCACCAATCATGGCTGAAGTTTTATTTTTGAAATCAAAATATCCAATGGTAATCGGCCACAGCGTCGGCGGTAGGGTCCCAGAAGAACAATAATCTCAAGGGAATTGTTATTTGGCTACGGTGTTCTGTGAGATGGAGGTACTTCCACAATCGGGCAGCTTATAAAATACGCAATGCCCTACCTCTCTTTTCGCCAGAGCCTCGTTTGTCAGTCACCAGGGTGCATCACGTGCAGGTGAGGTTGGATTTGGTTCAAAGATGTTGATGAACCTCTTACATCCCTTGATTGAGTTCCTTCCAATGGCTGTAAGGTTGACTGGTAGAAATCTCTATTATGAATCAGTCCGCCAATGTATTCTATATTTTTAAGAATTTTTGTGGTATTACATTAAAGAACTTTCAAACAAACAAACCCCAAAACTTCTGCCTGTCTGTCGCCTAACGTAGTAAAAAGAAGAAAATATATAAGTTACTTATACAAAAAGTACCCAGGTCAATATCGATACTAACGTTGTTAAGTTACTTTTTCCTTTATGTTTGTTATAAAGTATTCGTAGTATTATAATTCCTAATGATAGTATACGTGTGTTCATGTTGGCAGGTCGAGGTCGCGGTCCAGGTCGCGGTCGGTGACCCCGAGTGCGTCGCCACCCCCGCCGCCTGCGCCTCCGCCGCCTCCGCCGCCCCCACACACGCTGCATCCCGACAATGCCTTAGGTATCACCTTAAAACGTAACTTACCTCCTAACTATGTGGGAGTTCCTCACAAAGAGGACGTCCTCATTTGGGATGTTGACTGTATGATAAATACATTATGGCATGAACTGCCTGCTGAGGTTTTAACAGAGGTAGCTCATAAGGTTCTTCAAAGAGGGCGTGAAGATGTCTTTACATGGTTAGCGCCTCACTTTGCAGGCATCCATAGGCCGCTATACCATTAGGTGGACCGTATACTGGTTTCCCATTTTAGTAGTATAAAAAATATAATCTATTAAAATAAGAATCACAAAAGATGTTTGCACAAATTCTAATCAAGTAAATTAACGAATATGACCAAAGCGTCAGCATCCCATTCTACGTATAGGATAGGACCTAACAAACGCTGCCACTGAATAAAAAATCAGAATTCAAAAACAATTATAAAAACGAAAAGCTAACTCTTATACTCTCCTTTAAAAAAGAGGGAGTAACCTAGGAGGTGGATTATATATATTTTTTTAATTATGTGAATGTAAGGATCTAACTATATACTTCAACAGCTAGTTTGCCTATAGAATAGAAAGAAATTTCGTGCAGTTTATACGTTTCTATTAACGAATCTACGAAACTATAACCCCCGGTGTGTGAAATTGAGTGAACTGAGTAGATATAAATTAGTAACAAAAATATGCGTTAAAAAGTCCATGCAAAAAGACAGCAATCCATGATCCTTATATAAATACCTATGTCTTGACAGGTCGCGGCGCTTTAAGCGCAGCAGGTCGTCAATTAAGCGACCACAGCAATAACCGCGAGTCGTCGCTGGATGATTCGGGTGTTGTGGACGACCACGACGATGGGGAGCACACGTCGGATGACCAGGCGCCACATCCTCATCATCCACGGCGTGCTCACCACCTGCCTCTTCTGCCACCACACCCTCCCACACCAATGCCAATGCCTCAAATACAACAGGTAGGTATCACAGAAATTCTAAAACATTTGGACTGTGTTATCAGAACAGATCCAACCTACATTTTATTACTTTTAAGTTAACGCTATTTAAAGTTAATAGGAATAAAAATATCACGCTGTATAAGTTTTGGGAAGTATATGTCATCAAACTGATAGAATCTGTTGCGAATATATAATACTCGTTTTGAAGTTTCTCGCTATGTATAATCTCTCAATTTGGCATAGTTTGTCGGTTGCATGTATTCTGCATAAGAGGGTCCATTAAAATTAATAATTTTATGTTGTGCGACACATATTCTCAATATTATCTCAAGGAGACCACAATTAATTAAGAGCAGGAAAAGAAATATGGGCTATCATGTACAGTATCATGTAAAGGAAAGCGAAGCGGAAAAAAACTAAGAATAAATAGATGCTATATCATAAGTAAAACAAAAAAAGAAAATACTATAAGAACTACCTTAAAGAAACCATATTGTACATTAGTCACCATATAAGAATACGAAACAGTTGAATAGTGAAATTCTTTGCTAATCTGATCTATAACTTTAATTCATTCTGTCCACTTTTAAAATTAATAATATGACAGTTTCAGGAGAGTCAACTTACTCAAGAAACAAAGCCAAAGAATGTTACTTTACAAGAGAAGCAGCAAGAAAAGCCAAAGAAGTCAGAAAAAAGCAGTATACAGGAGAAGTATCCTCTAAATCCAGACTACCTCAACCAGATCGTGGTGCTAGGTAAAATTAAATTTAGTACACATACTGCACAGCTTCAACTCACAGTAAATGTGTAATGCCACCAAAAACTATACTATCACGAATAGAACATGAAAGTGTAGAAATAGTTGTAAATAATTTGGTTGCATCACACAAAATATTTTTGATTGGCACGGCTTCAACACGGAAAGCACGAACAATTAACACTGAGTTTAACGAGGCTGCCACTCTTTCAACGAACAAAATGCTTTGCTAACACAAGGCTAAAATACATAACAATGGACTGATTCATTACGAATGCATTTCATAGGGGTAATGACTTAAGCAACTTCAATTTAACTTTCTAAATACATAGTAGATTAGAATTTAAGATGAATGACAAATATTGGCTACTACATTATGCATGCATTCTTTCGTCTTTTCAAATTACTATTGTAAAAATTACGTAGGGCATCAACCTGTCTACTACCAACTTTCAATGCTTGCATCCTCTGCAGTTTTCTTTTCAAAATTTTTGTCAGTACCAAGTACAATCTCTTGAAATTATTCGACTTTCATATGTAAGTTTTTATTTCTCTTAACAGTCTAATTGTTGATTCTGTTTCAATTTGCAAACAGAAAAGATTTTCTTTGGATTTCAGAAGCATTATGTAAGGTTTATATCTAATTCTTCAACACATTAATTCTACGATAGTTAGTGAAACATTTGAACTTGAAATGTTTATACTAATTTAATTAATTGAATTCAAGATCGAATGGAATCACTGAAAATCTCCAGTAGCTTATGAATCTTTATCTGTAACATTAAACGTGACAAGTCAAAATATCAAAAATTCATAAAGCTACCAGGATTGTAGATACTGCAATTACATTTTGAAATTACAACAAATGTACTGCTAACCTCATAGAAATACCATTTCTCTCTTATATTCTAGAGATTACAGTAATATTGCTATGTATATTGCTATAACTATGCTATAGCAAACTAGAGACGAATGGTAGTTTCTAATGGCCGGTAACATTCACTAGTAGCTTCACTTCTCAGTGGGTCGACAACCCATTGAGCATTTTGATACAACACTGTTGCAATCTCGCTTCTACCCTCATTAATATCGTCAGGGGCGGACTGGCCATACAAGCGCGCGCCCGACCTCCCGCAAGCGGAGACGACGAAAATTAATGAGCTCAGTTTATTGGCAGCCACGCACAAAACTCATATGGGCAATTACGAGCAAAATTGCACTTACTTCACAGGTTAGTAATACACAGACGCCAACGCTTCTACCCCCCAGTCCACCCCTGTTCCCCACAGGAAGACTGCAGGGTGACTGTGCGATTGGTTGACTTACTGTCGTCTCGTCGCCTCTTTCAGAATCGCATTCAAGTCTACTCTTTAAATACTTTTAAATTACAGTATACGTGTTTTGCTTCTATGCGATTCGAACTTTCGGGAACATCAAAATTATCACTACAAATTGGAATACTACTTTACTGTCAACGTGCTCTTAACAAACACGCTCAAAATTGTATTTAATTGGCATTACAAAATTTTTGTACCGTGCATTTTCCTGCATATACTCTTAGACCCAATTTTTCGCTTTTAATTGCATGTCAGATTTTTGGTAATTAAGTACCACGAAAAACTACGAACAACTTTGTAAACTTAAGCTTTGTATCGGAAATCCTTAAGTATGCTTCACTATGCTTTTGCTATTCTAATACTATTTGTTGAAATCCTTCTATTTTCTGTAATCTATGATAATCTTCTTTGCATTTGTTTTTGTTAGATTAATGGCTTTCTCAATAACATTATCAATTTGATCGCAGATGAACTCGTGGATAGAAACTGTGAATGCTGCGTATCCTGCTGCATTGATTATGAAGGCTGGCTCCAATTTCAAAACTGTTTGTATGGGATCGTAAAGGATCCACTATTCGAGTTGTTTATAACAACTTGTATTGTTCTCAATACACTCTTCCTGGCTTTGGAGCATCACGGGATGAGCGAGAACGTTAGACAGGCCTTAGATATAGGAAATAAGGTAACTCATGAACAAGATTAATTTAATAAGTTTATATCAAATCAACTGTTTGGATACATTTATAAACTTTTTCAGGTGTTCACGTCAATATTTACTTTAGAATGTATGATGAAGGTAATGGCGATGAGTAAAGACTTCTTTGCTTGCGGTTGGAACATATTTGATTTGATTATTGTATCAGCCAGCCTTTTAGATCTCATATTTGAGCTCGTTGATGGCCTATCTGTGTTAAGGGGCCTTCGTTTGGTAAGTGTACATCTGATCTTTGAACGGTAAAACAGGATAACTATTTTCAATTATGATGCATCATTAAGAGTCCTTCTCTTCACATCTAAAGCCTACTGCTTGCTTTCGATGCTTTTAATTAAAGTAATATAAAGTAGTTTTCGTAGTGAAATCTAGTTTTATGTACTACTATTTTAACAAAGGTCGAAAACAATACAGATAATAATTATATATTAGATAATAGATTAAAGTTTGAGAACATATTTGTTTCAGTTGCGAGTGTTAAAATTAGCTCAATCATGGACTACAATGAAAGTGTTATTGAGTATTATAATATCGACAATCGGTGCTCTTGGTAATTTGACGTTCGTGTTAGTGATAGTTATATACATATTTGCTGTTATCGGCATGCAATTGTTCTCCAAGTCGTATACGCCAGACAAGTTCGAGCCTGACCCAGTGCCAAGGTAATGTATGAAAAAAAAATTTTCTAATGATCATTGTGTCAAGTTGAAACCTTCTCTGATTATACTCTTTAAAGCTCTTATTGGTAACTAACGATACCTGTAATTAACAATAGTTTTTGATAGACCATTGTCTATCAAAAAATATAACCACAAATTCTTCTTGCTTCTTAATTAATGAAAAGAAAATTGTAACTAAATCAGCCTCTTAGCACATAATAAATAACGTTGTTAGTTGAGTTGTATTGTCTACAAAGATCTTCTTCGGAATTGTCTATAATTTCAAATTACACCCAAACTAAAGGTGGAACTTCAACGACTTCTTTCACTCGTTTATGATGATCTTTCGAATCCTGTGTGGCGAGTGGATCGAGCCTCTGTGGGACTGTATGCGTGCGGAACAGGCGAGCGGCGCCGAAAGCTGCTTCTTTATTTTCCTACCCGCTCTCGTTATGGGGAACTTCATGGTGCTCAACCTCTTCCTTGCCTTGCTGCTCAATAGCTTCAACAGTGAGGAACTTAAGAATAAAAAAGAGGTAAGTTAAGCTTAAAATTAATTATTCATCATTACATTGTCAATTTTAACTGACGTGAACTATATTTACTTGTATTGAATAAAAAATATATTTGTGTATTCGATATCTATATAACCAACTATATAATCCTATATTGCCAAAAGGATTATAAAATCAATAATTGACAAATTTTAATGCCACACGCAAACAGAGAACGTTGAAAGCTACGTGTGTTAATCTGTGGCATCGTTGATCGAAGATAGCATCATTGTTACCAAAAAAATGATATTTTTTTTGTTTTATTCGTGACTTGTTTTTTTTTTCTTGTTTCACTATTCGTTTTTTTATAACACAAGACAATCTATTCCAGTCCTAAGTCCAGCTATTTAAAAACCAACCAATTTTTTCGATTCTATTCATCCTATTTTGTCGATTCTATTGTAACATCTTGGTAGCATTGACTTGTTACCACAAGATCGTCTGGAATCTGTAGAAAACCTTACTAACTAATGGAATGGAATCAATGAATAGGTTATAAATACATGTGATCAAGATCTGATGAAGGAGCAGTACAAAATTTACTGGTGACTTTCTAAATTTGTAACTTATGTCGTATTTTTAATAACTTCTAGGAAGTAGGAGAGGATTCAAAATTAGCTAAAAGTTTCGATAGAATACGTTCTATAGTAAGAAAAAAGGGTTTCCTTATATCGACAAGTAAAGAGACTGAAAAAAAATCTAAGTTAGAAGAGCTAGTTAACGAATTTATGTCGCAACAACGTGCCGTAAAAGAAAAGAAGGTGTCCATACCGAGTGAGCAGAGGTTCTCAGCGTCAATACAAGAAACGATACTATTTCCACATGACAATATTTACAGCCATAGTTATCAAGAAGCTTTAAATAGGTATGTAAAATAAAACCAAACCAATAGGTAAGAAAAATTACTAGTACTTTCTTCAAAGAATAGCGTCACATTTTCATAAAATTATTTTCAGGCCAATTTCAGTAGGTTCAGACTTCGCGTACCCTCAACTTTATCAAGCCAGTAATTTTAACCACGGCAGTCAAGAAACTTTAAAAGACGTGCGTGACTTGGCAGTCGAACACAAAATAACTAGTATTAGAGAAGATTCAAAAGAAAACCTTGAAGCTATGTCGCCAACAGAACAAATAATAGCACAAAAATTGTTAAATCAAATGTCTTCAGGATATCATACGCAGCCATCCGACTCAAGAGGTACATAATATAATTCCAAAATCATAATACAACATCGCGTAATTTTATTATCTACACAAACAATTGATATTAAATTACAGATGAGAATGAACACTACGAAATGGCCCAGCTGTCCAGTAAAACAACCCCAGAGCCAACGCGGAAGACGGGCAAGGACACACCAAACATGATAAGTAAGGAAGCAACAAAACGCCCCGGTGAAGAGCAAATGAAACATCCGTGGCAAACTTTAGTCTCATATGTAGATGAATTAACCGTAGGTGGGAGAAAAAACTCCAAGGGTGAATACGCTGACGCGATGGGAAATTTTCCGGGATTTGGGAAACAGAAAGAGCCGAAAGTTCCACAGGATTGCTACCCACGACAATGTTACGATGCGTATGTATTCAGATAGAATGCTGCATTAATCTTGGCCTGCATGGTGCATGCTGATACTCATCTTGTTTGACTGCATGGTTTTCACTATATTTTCAGATGTCCTTGCTGGGACACATGTATCGAAACAAAAATGGGTCAGCGTTGGATGTTGATCCGTACTTTCGTCCTTCGCTATGTTGACACACCTGCCTTCGAGTGGTTCGTGTTAGTGCTAATATTCGCATCCAGTATAACACTTTGTTTCGAGGATATTCATCTTGAGAAGAATAAACCATTGAAGAAAATATTGTATTGGACCAATCTCGGGTTCTGTATGATCTTCGTCGTGGAAATGTTCCTCAAATGGATAGCGTTGGGGTTTTTTAGATATTTCACGAGTTTTTGGACTTTGTTAGATTTTACTATAGTTTTCGTAAGTACCTCTATTTATTTTTAGTATATTAAGCTTATGTAGAACTTTTGCGAGTATTTAAATTTGCATACGAGTACCATACCAAATTCCGAAATGCTGCCTATTTATTCCAACTACCTTGTTACGCTGCCTATATTTCAAATGCATTTCAATCTATCCATGCCTTCATGTAGTAAACTGGTTTTCAATCAATTCAAAGGCTAATGACATGAATTCTGTCCCTAATCTTTCTATTTTCAATATATCTGTAAGAGCATTTGTAGCAGGTTTTAAGATAAAAAATATAATATTGAAATTTTTTACAGGTATCAGTATTTAGTTTATTAATAGAAGAGAATGAAAATTTAAAAGTGCTGAGATCTCTTAGAACTTTACGTGCATTGAGGCCTCTGAGAGCGATTTCTCGGTGGCAAGGGATGCGAATAGTGGTGAACGCGCTCATGTACGCGATACCTAGCATCTTTAATGTGTTGTTAGTTTGTTTAGTGTTTTGGTTAATTTTTTCCATAATGGGAGTGCAGTTTTTTGGGGGCAAGTTCTTCAAGTGCGTCGACGATGAAGGAGAACTTTTACCTATAGAGGTTTGTTGAACAATGTCTATGATCACATACTAATATGCATATTTCATACACACAGTAACTAGGACAAGCATTTTTAATCTCTGCTTATAATACACGTAGAAATTACTAGATACAATCATTATCAACAAATTTACCACATAATTTACATAACAATATTAATACTCTCATTCACACACACACACCCTAATACACACTCACACACCCACATACACTCTGTGATTAAATTTGTCAATTATTCCATCGATAACAAACAATAAAAAATAAAAACAATAATTTATATACCTCAAAGTAATTCCTAATTTCCCTTTCAGATAGTGAACGATAAGTGGGAGTGTTTCTACAATAACTTTTCTTGGATAAATTCTAAGATATCGTTTGATCACGTGGGGATCGCGTATTTAGCTTTATTTCAAGTGGCCACATTTGAAGGTTGGATGGAAGTAATGGCTGATGCGGTGGACGCGAGAGGCGTGGACCTGCAACCGGCGAGGGAGGCCAACCTTTACGCTTATATTTATTTCGTCATATTCATTGTTTGCGGTTCATTCTTCACTCTAAACCTATTTATAGGAGTAATCATAGATAACTTCAACATGCTAAAGAAGAAGGTGAGATTGTTTTTCATACTATTTATTCATATTCTTGAGCCAGGATATCATTCAATGATTTTTAAGCTGCGCATCAATGAATATCAATGTCGTCAACCCTTATTCATCCCACTACTGGAATACGGGCCTCCCTTAATAGAAGAAGTTTAGAGCACACTTAAGCCACCTAATGGACTGCCACTGACTTAGCTGTCATCTTATGACACTAGCCAGGACCGATGGTATAAGGTGCCCTCCGGAGCTCAAGATAAATAATGCCATTCATGGACAGGCTTGATTAGTCTGACACGCGCAACGACGCCACCGAGCTTCTCATCTCAATGAGTGTATTTCTCATAAAAATCCTTCCATCATATTAAAGAACCCAATGACTATTTACGTTACACAAAATTAAATAGATAAGCTCGGGAGTCGAAGGGCTAGTTTGACTCCGACGACGCGGGTTCGATCTTACCATTTATGTCAATAGACATGTCTGTTTGTCTTGGTGCAAATATTTATTATACAAAAAAGTATTTAAATACATTTATCAGTTATCTAAACCCACAGTACAAGCTTTGCTTAGTGTGGGACTAGATGACATTGTGCAATTTGTCCTGCAGTATTTATTTATTCAGTAATACTTACCATAACTAAATAGATGAGTAGGTACTATCAAAAATAACGAGACTTATTGTGGATTCCATTATCTACGCCTAATTATGCATAAACAAAGCGTAAAGCAATTGCATTAACAGATGAAAATATTTAAAATATCCAAATGTAAATCGAGATAGGTACGTTTTCGCACGTTCATTGTGTACATAAATCCCTTTTCTTTCTTGGAAAAGTAAATTGAACCGTCCAAAAATAAAATCAAGTAAGATTCACAACACTTAAGCTTGAATTTTTAACGTTACCACTTCACAGTACGAGGGCGGAGTTTTAGAAATGTTCCTCACGGAGAGCCAGAAACACTATTACACAGCGATGAAGAAACTAGGTAGAAAAAAACCGCAAAAGGTTATCAAGAGGCCAAGGAATCAGTTTTTAGCGATGTTTTACGATCTATCGAACTCCAGGCGTTTCGAGATAGCCATATTTGTACTGATCTTCTTGAATATGCTCACTATGGGAATCGAGCATTACGATCAGCCACATTCCGTTTTCTTCATTTTGGAAGTAAGCAATGCATTCTTCACAACAGTATTTGGTTTAGGTGAGTTGGTAATTAAATTTTATAACTTTATTCATAATAATAATATTATTATATGTACATACTTATTCACTGATTGTTATTTGTATCTTTTTATAAAACAATTCATGGTGCTATACAAGTTAAATCTTCAATAATAAAATTCTCATAAAACAAAACGCGACTCTTTTACCACTCTTAGTTTTTAACCGACCCAAAAAAGGAGGAGGTTCTCAATATAGATGTATTTTTATTTAATGTTTGTTTCTTGATTACTCGGTCATTTATAAACCGATTTGAAAAAAAAACTTTTTTTTATTTGATTTTTTTTTCTCATATTATAAAATACAGTTCTGATAGTGTTTTTAATTTTTTAGTGGTTTCATATCATAAAATTCAGTTCCGTACATCAATATTATAGACATTTTCATCTCGCATTTACTACAAAAGACTTACAATGATTTACAATGTTTTTTTACAAACTTTTTCAGAAGCAATAGTGAAAATAGTAGGACTACGGTACCACTACTTCACCGTGCCGTGGAATGTGTTCGACTTCCTGCTAGTCCTGGCTTCGATCCTGGGGATCTTGATGGAGGATATCATGATAGACCTGCCCATTTCACCGACGCTCCTGAGAGTGGTGCGAGTGTTTCGCATAGGGAGAATTTTAAGACTGATTAAAGTAAGTATTCATATTTGATGCGTTATGTATAATCAGTATGAATATTAATACTATGAACAGTATGGCCACTCCCTGCCGCTCTCTCGTGTCGACCTCATCTACCCTATGAGACGAGTCTGAAACAGTTCGTATGGCGCCGGACGCACACACGCTCGTCTGCGTTCTGCACAGACACCATTGTTTATGTAGTAGTAAACGACGCGACAATAAAATTGTATGGAGTATTACTATTTTTTATACAGTAGCGCATCGACTTACACGTGGGACGATTCCGCCGCCCGCGTAGGTATCCACACGGTCGTTCGCCGATATGCAAGGGTTGTCACAAAATTCGAAATCAAATAATCTTTAATATTTTTATAAAACAATCATTTATTAACAAGAATAAAATATACATATTTACAAATGTTGCACTGCTAAATATATTACGTGAAGGTTTATTTTTAGATTTCAATTTTCTGTTATTAAATTCGTTGGAGCACAAGAATTCGGTTATTTGTTGTATACTTATAGTTGAAGTACCTTGCACTTCATCAACAATATAGCTACATACATTTCAAAAAAGACAAAGTAGGTAGGTTATTACGAAATTATAGGAAAAACTTACCTTGCGTCAAGGGGAAATCTATGAAATTTTAAATTCTTGTTGTGATGTCGAGTTACAACCGTATACAGAACAATTTCTGTGCACCATTATATTCAATAGGAATCACTGAACGTAAATTCAAAAAATGTTGAAAAGACTCAGGCGCGCGTGACTGCCTTTCACGGTAGCTCCCACAAACTGAGCTTGTTTGTGGGACGCTGACCGCACCGCCCGCTTTTCCGAGGGTTTCCTTCCCTTGCTCTGCGCAAGTACCTTCGATGCCCAACTGTATGCTTTTAAAACTGTGGTATGGAGTGGCCGGGATGTGGTATAATATATATTATTCATGTACTTTAATTACTATAAATTCTTCCTTTTATTTTAAAATTTGTTACATTTAGAATAAAATGTAAATAGTATTTTCTATTATAGAGAGATTGTTACAACATAGCTTGATATTACGGAAAATACAATACACAATATTGTACCAAATAAATCTTGTAAATAGCAATTTAATACATATTTATCTTACAGCACTGACTGCCAATATGCCATAGTAAAATGTACACTAATTCATTTCTCTACACATACCCGTTACACACGAAATTAAGTCTTATTTCATACAAATCCCTAACGATCACATTAACTGACTACCGAAAGCAAAATGCTGATATAAACTAAGTTTAAAACGGTCATTAAATTAGGCATACTTTTTTTATGCTAAGTGGGGTGGCAGACAAGCAAACGGCCTACCTGACGTGAAGCGGTTACCATAGCCATATTAACGCTCGAAACATGAAATATCGCTCGCGAGCCATTACCCCCGCTGCCAACGCTGCAACTCCTTCCGTCCTTTCTGGTAACCTCACTCGCAGGAACACAACAACCCTCAAGGGAATTGTTATTTGGCTGCGGTACTCTATGAAATTGAGGTACTTTTCCAGACGGTCAGCTTACAAAAAACGCAATGGCCTACCTCTTTTTTCGCCAGAGCCTCGTTTGCCAATCAGCAGGATGCACCACGTGCAATGTTGGCTTTGGTTCAAAGATGAACTATTATACAAATACTTATTTCTGAGTAAAAAAAACGTCATTAAGCTATGGCCGAAGACAACAAAGAGGTGGAACTATTCCTCCGGGAGAACCCACATATCACGTAGCGCTATAAAGAGATATCGGCTTTTGCCCAACCCTCGCAGGGTTTATATGGCGCCAGTTATTTGAGCCCACGAGCATAAAGGTAAAGAAAAAAAAACATTACGTGATGGTAAACGGTCCTAAATAAAAAGTAAATCGCCTCTAATGATGCGAAAGTTTTGCTATTCTGAGAAGGATTTTTATAAGACATCAGAATCGTAACTAAATGATAATAGCACATGAGTAAAGTACGAACAGAGAGAAAGCTGTCTAAGATCTGCAAAATTTGTGCCTATTCTCATAGGGTTGACACCTTTGTGGGGTGTATTTGTAGGGGTATAAGTAGCTCAGCATCACCTTATGAGCCAAAGCCAATCTCACTTGCACGTGACAACCTCCCTGCCAATAAGTTCTGGCGAAAGAGAGGAAGGGCACATCAATAGCCCGACTGGGAAGTACCACACCTCACAGAAGACCGCAGTCAAATAACATCTCTCTGGAGTGTTATTGTGTTCCTGCGTCAGGTCATCAAAAAGAAGGATTAGCAGCAACAGCAACCGGGGTGGCAACGCGCGAGTGTTATTTAGTGTGTTGCAAGAGTATAATAGGCTATGGTAACCGCTTCACATCAGGCGGGTCATGTGCTTGTTTTCCACCCGACGTAGCATAAAAATTCTTTACTGGTATGTCGACAGTTCTATATGACAGTTCTTTAACTTCAGGTTGTGTAATATTAATAACAAAAAAACTTATGCACGAACATTTAAAAAATGTTTTTAGATATCAATAATATAATTATAGCAAATTGATTTAAAAAATTGACTTTCTATCTCTCTCTCTCTCCCCTACTGAGTCGATATGTTCCATTCCGCTCCTAGGCTATCGTGACATCTTTCTTACTCTTACATCACAGAGTACCAGATCATTTACTTAGGTTACTCTTTACATAAAGAAGCCAAAATTGTATTATATCGATGAAATTAATATTCACTACATTAAAATTGCAATTAATTTAATACGAAGAATTAGATTAAGGATATTAAATTACAGATTATTAAATACTTGATACATTAGCAGGCCGATAGATATAAATCGTGTGCATATTGTAATAAATAAATTAATCAAAAATCTACATACTAATCCTTGGGATAGTTAAAATACGAAATATTTTTACTTTTTCTATTATTGTTCATACACACAGTACAATAAATAACCATTTTGTCACACTTTTTTTTATTTTTAACATTTGTTCAATACTTTTATTCTCATACCTACTCGTAAACAATGTGGAGCGAACAAAAACACCTATACGTGCAACGCGCAGGCCCTGAGCTTGTCCACTGGCGGAGTCAGTTTGAACCGGTTTTTTCCAATCGCAGCGTGTACGCGACGAGCGGCCAGTGGACACGCACACAAGGCCACGCATCCTTGTAGTAGTGTACCTAAACACCGCGGTTGAATGAAGCTTTATCTCTGTTCCGTTTCTTTACTCATGTGATAATAGTTTGTTTGCAATATCGTAAATAATATAAAAAGTGCGTAAAGCGTAAAAGGTAAAAAATCCGCATATTCCGCTTTGTAATAAATAAAATGGGGTGTGGCTGTGATATGGATACGTGAATACGTTATATACACTAAAATTATCTCAAATTGCGCGATGTTCCATAGCGTAGTAAATTCTTTGATTCTTCATCTATCCAGTGGTGTGATTGAATTTTGGATGGAGATCATGGATATGTAGCTGTAACACCAAACTGTATTTTGTTATCATTGACTTTTTTTTATTTCGTACCTATGGAAGCAATTTTAAAGACATATTCAACTGACGAAAATTTTACTCAAACACATAGAATGCTTGCCGTTCGCCTTGTATCTCAGCCTTGTACAATCACACCCCGGCCACTCCATACAAATGTCGCGTAGTGAACTTAAACAACGACGTCTGTGCAGTAGTGGTGGGTCGTCGACGATTTTACAGTCGACACAACGAGACCGTTTACCGTCGACGATGAACTAGTTTAAAAAACAGTCTAATTTTCGACTAGTTTACATCGTCGTCGATAAGACTATTTCTTCACATAAGCGATTGGTAAACGTAAACGAACGAAAATCTCATTTGTCAAGTCACTATACGAGACGAGACGATCGCGACGCGACGCAACGGACTCATCAACCAGTCGAAGAATAAACTAGTTTATCTGTGAACTGTACACTAGTTTAATCGTTCACGCCCAAAAAACAGTTTAAAAAAACGGTTCGTTCATTCAACGCCCATCTCTATCTACTGTGCAGAGCGTGAATGAGCGTGTGTGCGTGCAGCGCCGTACAATCCAGAGGGGAGGTGAGATCGACACGAAAGTGCAGCAGGGAAGGGAATGTGGCCACTCCCTGCTGACACTGTATTTAGTACTATTACGTATACTGTGGTACAATAGTAAACAAAATGAAAAAATAGTAATAAAGTTTACAATGAAAAACTTTTCAATGAAATTTAGCTAAATACGAGTGCGATTTATGCTCAAAACACATTGAAACTGCAGCCACTGGCGGTGGCGGCCGGCGGCGGCCGGCAGAGTAGTTTCAGCTTCAAAGCATTATAAACTTTATCTCCAATAGTAAACACAGTATTTTGCATCAATGGGCGGACTAAAGTAGAAAATGTAGGACTACTCACGGCGCCGCAGGCAGACGCGCAATTGTTTTTTTTTTTATTTATATCTTTTACTATATATTTTTATCTATATCTTTACTAGCTGTCCCGGCGAACTTCGTACCGCCTAACAATCAATGAATGTCGTGGTACATATTAGCTGAACTAAATTTATGATTTTATGGAATTAAAACAATGAATAATAGAAAATAATAGAGAAGCTCGATGGCATCATTGCGCGTGTCAGTCTAATTGAACACGCAAGTTAAGCAACATCGACCGTAGCCTGTACACGGATGGGTTTATATTACCTCGAGCTCCTCCGCGCTTCGAAAGACACATTAAGCCGCACGTTAAGCCGTCGGTCCCGGTTGTTATCATTAGTTGACAGTCGTTAAGCCAAGTTAGTGGCCTTTAGACGGCTTGAAAACACTGGCCTCCGCCAACCCGCAGTTGAGCAGCGTGTGAAGTATGCTCTAAACCCCTTCGGGTGAGGGAATACCCGTATCCATAAAACTGAAGATTTCATAAAAATAAAGATTTCCTTATTGTTTAATAAAAAAATTAAAAAAAACGTTTTGTTTTATTTTTTAGTTCTGAAATCGGTCTTATCGTTTTGGTGATTTGTAATTGTCATTTCTTTCGATGTTTACTCTGATTTGATTCTTGCGGTCGGACCTCATAGGCCTAGCGTTTTAACACTCCAATCGAGTTGACATTTTGATATTTGACAACCAATAAATATCACAATCCTTTTTCAACCGACACTTTCATTTGTATGGGAAAATGTTTTTTTCTTTTAATTTATTCTTTCGTCAATTTTCCAATGTTTTTAATAGTTATTCTGCTATTCGGGACGGAGAGAAATCCAACAAATCAAAAACCATGAAAATCGGTCCTGCGGTTCTCGAGTTATAAGTGTTCGAACAAACCCGTCTTTGTTTTATATATATAGATTGCACACAAATGCAAAAGTATTTATACAATAGGAGAACTTAATACTAACGCATTATCTACCGGTTTACCTTTGGAACATTCATAAAACTATAGAAGGAGCTGCTGCGTTAGCAGCGGCTAACGCAGCAGCTCCTTCTAATAAATTGGTTTAATTGACGAAAGTTACCAACAATAATTATTTCCACCCGTTCAACCAAGATACTGTATATTATACTCATAGTATAATGTATGCAGATGTGTGGCAGTGGGTATACATCATAGTACTCAATAAAGTGTTTGTTTAGATGTAAGTAACTGAATAGTTGTTAATATCATAGATTGCTATTGTTGCAACGAGAGGTGAATAAAAACCGAGATATTGTGACGGCTCGGTATGCGTATAAAGCCTGCTGGCTTTTTAGCATATTGTATTATAAGATATAATGTAGTATTGTTATATGTTGTGATTAAATAAAATAAAAATAATTAATAATTTTGAAAAGCTTTAATACTGAAACTGATCTGACACAAGCTGCCATTTTACCGTTTTACACCGAAGAAATCGAAGAGTCGCGCGTCGCTAGTCAACCGCACCGATGATATCATGATATCATCAGAAACATTCATCACAAATACGTTTCAGCCGCAGCGTAAGAGGCAAGTTATATTTCATACAAAATTTTGGGCCAATGGGCGAGTTTACCTTTAAGACAAAATTGACCTTAGGGGTAAACTCGCCCACTACACTAACACTAAGACCAATTTATAACGGTTAACGTAAAAAACTTACGTACTTTGTTTTCTAATAAAAATATTCGTAGTTAGACTTTGTAATAATCACTTTGAAATAATTAATTGCAATACTAACGTTGCAAATAAAGAAAAACAGATGTCAGTAACAAAGTAAAAATAACATGATACAATTTAATTTCAATTGTCTTAGATTTAAATTAAAATTTGTCGCAGTACTTACTGTTTAATATTTCAAAGAAATATGCAACATTATGAACAAAATATAGATATAATGTTATTACTTTCGTTTCTAAATACCTAATACTACCGGCTAAAGTTACCGGCGACTGCCCTCTACAAAAGACTGCTCGTCCACTTTTATGTTAAAACTGTAATTGGCTATACAGCTAGATCTATAAGTTCCTAGGTATATAACATATAAAAAACCAACAATACAAAATATTTGTTTTAAGAATTAGCACTTTTAAACAATGTGTTACGAACACTGAAACTACATGTGACAAACCTACGCATATGACCAATTGATCATACATCAATCAGGAGATGACATGATAGAGATCGCATGAAGCCGAATTTACACGGATCAAATCCACCAAGGTGATGTTTAACAAAGTTTAGATAACATTTTAACAAAACGAAAACAGCTGTTTTTTACCTTGATAATGACGTAATGATAATAGGTCGGTAATAGTCGAACAATTTAAGTGAATTCGTTCATACAAAAAGTTGAGTTTGAGGCGATTACCAAAACTCAGTCACTAGCTCCGCAAGGGGATACTCCTCTACTAAAGTGTCAGGAGAGGAAAAACCGCAACAGTTACTTACAGGGATACTGTATCATCATCATCATCAGGTCATTTTAGTCTCCACTACAGGAGCACGACCCTCTCTCGTCTGTCCCAGACAGAAGGAGGATTTGGCCTACACTCCCCACGCTGGCCAAACGGGTTGGGGAAGCCTGATCGATGTTTGGTAATGTTTTTCTCTTAGTTGCCTTGTACGACGTCCACGGGAAGAGACGGAGTGATTCTATTCTAGTCTGCCGGAAACCACACGGCCAACTGATACTGTATAAAGTGGGCCAACTAATTCATCTCAAAGATGCTCTGAGGGAATTAGTTGGCTTGCTCTAAACATACCTACATAACGACCTTCGAAACGAAAAAACAAAAATCTACTGGACTCTTTTATGCAGAATAAATCCAACCGAAAAACTATGCCAAATTGAGATATATAAATAGCGATAAACTTCAAATCGAGTTTTATATATTCACAACAGATTCTAGCAGTTTGATGACATATGCTTCCCAAAACTTATAATACTGCGTGATATTTTTATTCCTCATCATCAGGTCCATTTTAGTCTCCACTACAGGAGCACGACCCTTTGTCGTCCGTCCTAGATGGAATGAGGATTTGGCCTACACTCCCCACGCTGGCCAAACGGGTTGGGAAGGCCTGATCGATATTTGATAATGTATTTCCCTTAGTCGCCTTGTACGATATCCGCGAGAAGAAAAGGAGTCATTCTATTCTAAACCACACGGCCATTTTTTTTTCCTTCCTATTAAACTTTATTCCTATTAAACTTTTTATTCCTATTAAACTTTAAATAGTTTTAACTTAAAAGTAACAAAATGTCGGTATAACCAATGTCAACTAATGAAACATATCTTTCTTATTTCAGGCCGCTAAAGGCATTAGGAAGCTGCTATTCGCACTAGTAGTGTCTCTGCCAGCCCTTTTCAACATCGGTGCACTGCTGGCGTTAATCACATTCATATACGCCATCATCGGTATGTCTGTCTTCGGCCATGTGAAGGAGCAGGGCGCTTTGGATGATATTGTCAATTTTCAAACCTTCGGGAGGAGTATGCAATTGCTTTTTCGGTAAGAATTTAATTTAATCCTACAAATTTTATAAAAGTGAACGTTTGTAACGAGTTTTATATATTCGTGATCACATGTGAACAACTTCATCATCATCATCATCATCAGGTCCATTTTAGTCTCCACTACAGGAGCACGACCCTCTCCCGTCCGTCCTAGACGGAAGGAGGATTTGGCTTACACTCCCCACGTTGGCCAAACGGGTTGGGGAGGCCTGATCGAGATTTGATCATGTATTTCCCTTAATCGCCTTGTACGACATCCACGGGAAGAAACGGAGTGATTCTATTCTAGTTTGCCGGAAACCACACGGGCAAGTGAAGGTGAACAACTTAATAGATATGAATGAAATTAGCCCTCTGAACACGTGGTCCGACTGCTTTGTCCGACTAAACGCACCACGTGAACTTTTTTCTCCTGTTGGTTCGATTAAGGAGTCCGGCTATGACATCTTGCCATTATTTAGAAAACCTGGTCCGAATACATATTTAAAAGTTTGTATTTTTAATATTTATTTATTTAAATAGTGAACCTTTCCACTCCCAGCGTTCTAAAAAAGATTTATTATGAGAAAAGAGAATCGCATTAGTACACAATATGAAATTGTCACGAGAAATAGTTTCCTTGGATCGTTTTTGTTGCAAACCACCTATAGAATATCAACTGGACCCTGAGATACCTGATATACTGGACCATAAGAGAGGTAGGGAGCGTAATTGTAAGCTACCCGACTGGGGAATGTACCTCCACCTCACAGAATACCGCAGCCAAATAACAATTCCCTTGAGGGTTGTTGTGTTCCTGCGAGTGAGTGAGGTCGCCAGAAAGGACGGAGATGCTGCGTTAGCAGCGGGGGTGGTGGCCTTATATTTTGCGAGAATATTTTATGTTGCGAGCGTTAATATGACTACGGTAACCGCTCCACATCAGGCGGGCCGTATGCTTGTCTGCCACCCGACATAGAGATATAGGTAGGGCACAGATGCTTTCGGTTCGCCACGAGCTACTCGACTTAAGAGTACGCAAGTAGCCTGCATGCAGGTGAAAGCGGTTGGTTTACCGAGCGCAAGAGCGGAGCAGGTAAAGGTCCTCTCGTCTGGTTGGTTTACTGGACGGGAGACATAGTATAAAAAATATATATGTTTTAGATTAACGTATAGGGTACTTTTTACACCGGTACGATCACGCCAAATGAAGCCGCAGTCAGAAGCTAGTTTTATTGATATTTTACCTAAATATGTTTCATTTCTTTTCTACTGGCCCGTACATAGTGGTGACTTCGTCATCACCACCGATCCTAAGACTAGGGCTTCATAGGGCTGGGCGCGGGCACAATCACACATGCTGCCTATCGCTTTTTGAATCTCCTGTAGGTTTGTAGTCCAGCGCAGTTTAACAAAGCCATTGCTTAAATAATATACATGGACATATAATCAGTGTTTTTAGTACATACAAGTACTTTTTTTTTTTATTCTGTGACTAGTCTGTGTAGTGATATAAAACCTTTTTACCGTGGACTACAAATGAAGCCCCGCCTAGACGCTCCCCGGACGCTCCCCGGACGCCAAACTAGGATAAATCCGGGGAAACCCGGACGGGTGACAACCCTATGAACAGATGTACCGTCTCTCTTGTTGAAATCTTGCACGGGGAGGCGATTTAATTGAAAGATGTTGGCGGGTTGTAACTGACTGTCTGACTGTCTTTATTGAGGGAAATCATGGGTTTATATACAGTTCTAAACTAGGGCATTACAATGATGTAGACTAAAGACGGATGACCTACATAACGAGGTGACCTACATCGGAATGAGGTTTAAGTACAAGGCAATTAGAAAAAGAATGATGCGTGTGTCGTCACACTATAATGTAGTATTTATCAAACTTATAAATTGTTGTGGAGAAACAAATAAAGAAATTATTACATTATATTCATTAAATTACTTTCCTTAATTTACCAAGCATTTTTTATTTTATTTTAATGTGTTTCTTTTTATTTTTCAGTCTTATGACATCAGCTGGCTGGAACGATGTTTTAGAGTCCCTTATGATACAACCACCGGACTGTGAGCTAAACGATCATGGCCACCTCAATGGTAACTGTGGGAGCCCATTACTGGCTATCACGTACTTCACCTCCTTCATCATCATTAGCTATATGATCGTCATCAACATGTATATTGCTATCATCCTTGAGAATTTCAACCAAGCCCATCAAGAAGAGGAGATCGGCATTGTAGAAGATGATCTTGAAATGTTCTACATTCGATGGTCAAAGTAAGTTATTTCATTTAGTAGTTGGGTATTATACTAAATTAATTTTACGTACACTAAACTATCAGAAAATATCTTAAATCAAACCAAGCTTTAGATTTTAAACTAAGTAATATCATAAAACTTTCAAAAATCTTCATCAAATCAAATCATAAATCTTTTCTGTCGTTATACATAGAATCAGCGATGAAATGAAATGCTAGGAATCTCTCGATTGATCTGTTCTTTTTTTATTTTCTTCCAGATACGATCCCCATGCGACACAATTTATTAGCTTCGCTCAACTATCTGATTTCATAGCATCTCTTGATCCACCACTAGGCATTTCGAAACCAAATACAGTAGCTTTGGTAAGCTTCAATCTTCCTATTGCTAAAGGGAATAAAATCCACTGCCTTGATATTCTTCATGCTCTGGTCAAACATGTGCTTGGCCATGTAGAAGAAACAGATACCTTTAGGCAATTGCAAGAACAAATGGATATTAAATTCAAGAAACAGTTCCCGACGAGAAAAGAGTTAGAAATAGTATCTTCAACAAGGATTTGGAAGAGAGAAGACAAGGCTGCCCGAATGATACAAAGGACATGGAGGGAATACGTCAAGTAAGTTGCCATTATCTATCTAAATATATAAAAGAAGAAACTGACTGACTGACATATCAACGCACAGTCCAAACCGCTGGGCCTATAGATTCCTAATTTGGCACATAGGTTCCTTATGACGTCTAGGGGTGCACTAAGACAGGATTTTTCAAAATTCATCCCCTAAGGGGGTGAAACGGGGGTCCAAAGTTTATATGGGGAAACAAGATTAGTTGGACTGTTTTATCTGAAACTTTACACGAGTACTTCTATAGATAAATGAATAAACACGTGTTTCAGGATTTTTCAAAATTCAACCCCTAAAAGGGTAAAATGGGGTGAAAAAGTCTAAAAATCGTCATGGGCATGGTTTTTATGGTTTATCGGGTCGCTGATTACGAAAACAACAACTATTTTATTATCTAACATAGCCGACGGTAGCATAAAATCACCCCTGTGGGGATGCGATGGGGTTGAATTATATAAAATAAGAAACTGAGTGACTGACTGATATTTATCAACGCACAGCCCAAACTGCTGGGTCTAGAGATTCCAAATTTGGCAAGTAGGTTTCTTATGATGTCTCGGGGTGCATTCAGAAAGAATTTTTGAAAATTCATCCTCTAAGGGGGTGAAACGGGGGTCCAAAGTTTGTATGGGGAAACAAGATTATTTGGGCTATTTTATCCGAAACTTTACACGAGTACTTCTATAGATAAATGAGTAAACACATGTTTTAGGATTTTCCAAATTCAACCCCTAAAGCGGTAAAACGGGGTGAAAAAGTCTGAAAATCGTCATGGGTATTGTTTTTATGGTTTATCGGGTCGCTGATTATGAAAACAACAACAATTTTATAATCGAACATAGCCGACATGACATAAAATCACCCCTGTGAGGGTACTGTGGGGTTAAAATGTCATAATATCAATATGGGTGTTGATTGTATGGTTTTCTGGGACGTCAATTACAAAAATGGCATCGATTTGAAAATATCAACCCCTAAAAGGGTAAAATGGGGTCAAAAAGTCTGAAAATCGTCATGGGTATTTGCTTTTATGGTTTATCGGGTCGCTGATTACGAAAACAACAACGATTTTAAAATTCTACGTGGCTAACGTGACCATCATTCTCTGTTGAGGTGCGATGAGGTTGAAATGTTTATATATTATAAATGCGACAGAATGTCTGTTACCTCTTCACGCCTAAATTGCTGGACCGATTTAGATGAAATTTGATTGAGGATGACCGGTCGAGTGCTCTTCCAACTGAGCTGCCAGGAAGGTTTGTGTTGCTGACGAATTTTTGCATCTTATATTCTACTGCGTGAGTCACAGTGTGGTTATTCCATTTTTCAAAATATTTATAATATTCTGGCAAGGTGGCCAAGACAACTATTTAAATAATAATAATAGTTTATTTCCAGAAAAAATACACAAATTTTATGCTTAAGTCTAACTTATTTAGCCAAGTATTATACAGCAGTAGTAATACAGCATCCGTAGCCGAACTAAGTTTAAAACCTGTATTTCAGCATACGGCGCCACTCGCCGTGGTGATTACCATTATTAGATATACATACAATTACATATTGCCTACAAATTACACTTTTAACTAATATAACTAAACATATAAAAAAAATACAAGTATAAATAATAATAAGATACATTGAGTCCTGGGAAAGGACATACCTATGATAGTTTTTATCCCAGAAATTAACTATTATTGTTATTTATTGTACCCGTAAGGCGGTAACGTGACCATCATCCCCTATTGGGGTACGATGGCGTTGAAATGTCTAAAATGTGATGAAAAAGTCTGAAAATCGTCATAGGTATTGTTTTTATGGTTTATCGGGTCGCTGATTACGAAAACAACAACAATTTTAAAATTCAACTTGGCTAACGTGACCATCATCCTCTATTGAGATGCGATGAGGTTGAAATGTCTATATATCAGTATACATATGTATCGTTTTTACAGAATACCTCTTCACGCTTAAATCGCTGGACCGATTTAGATGAAATTTGGTTGAGAGATACCTTGAGTCCTGGGAAAGGATAAACCTAAGATAGTTTTTATCCCAGAAATTACCTATTATTGTTATTTATTGTACACATAGGGCGGTAACGTGACCATCATCTCCTATTGAGGTGCGATGGCGGCGTTGAAATGTCTAAAATGTGGTGAAAAAGTCTGAAAATCGTCATAGGTATTGTTTTTATGGTATATCGGGTCGCTGATTATGAAAAAAACAACTATTTAATAACCCAACATAGCCAACGTGATAACTCTGTAGGGGTGCAATGGGGTTGAAATGTCATAATATTAATATGGGTGTTGATTCTATGGTTTTCTGGGACGTTAATTACGACAATGGCATCGATTTGAAAATATAACGTAGTGGACACGAATTACTTAAAAATATTTTTCAAATTTTACCTCTAAGAGGATGAAACGAAGGTCCAAAGTTTGTATGGGAAAACGAGATTAGTTGGTTTGTATGGGAAAAGATTAGTTGGACTATTTTATCCTAAATTTAACGAGTACTTCTATTGATTAATGAGTAAACACGTGTTTGCCCCGAATGTCACGCGAGCGAAGCCGCGGGCGAAAGCTAGTACTTCTATATAGGGTAGTCGAAATATTTTTATTCCTTTTAATTTGAATATATGGTCCAGGATCTTTAATGAATTATAATTATGGAATATATTTATACATGAGGATAGTTTTTTGGTTTATTTAATCATTGTTCATAAATTAAAAGTATCTAATCATTTTTTTTTTTTTCAATACAGACGAAAAAACCGCAGTCCTTCAAATGAAGAAGAAAGCACGAAATGGTCCCCTGGAGGAGGATGGGGTGGTCGCCTTAGTGCATTGTTACATGTGCGGCGAAGTTCACATGCATCTAGTCGGAAATCATCTAGAGCTTCTGATGCCTCAGACCTTAGCGATCTAGGTGGGGCTTGGCTCAATCTACCCCTACTTCTGCTACCAGGAACCGCGCCTGACCAGGTAAACTATCTGATGATGACAAAGACAACTTAAGATAAAGAAGTCGTATACGATATTGTTATGATAGTATCTACAGTAACGGAGGTTAGATTAAGAGAAACGGTATATCTATACAGCCTTACCACAAAACTTTCTTTAACTAGTGTTTAGTTAAACAACGTTTTTTGCCATTGGTATACGGATCATTCATACAAACACGGAGTATTCATACAAACCTTATTTGAAGAGTGACAGAACGTTAATTAAACATTGGTTAAACAAAGTTTCGTATAGGACCGATAAAGAATGTTTTAATCTTATTCTTTTTTTAAATTATTTTATACCCTTATTCACTTACATAGGCAAATTGATTTCAACCCAAAATTTAAAGTCACAAATTAGAATTTAGGCAACATCTCATTTTAAATTTTATACTACAAATCTGCTTACCAATTGGATTTCCTATGTAATTTGGGCAAAGCTCATCATTCCTTTCAAACTAATCGTTGATATAATTATCGGAATTTGTCTTATCATTAATGATTGTAACTCCGTTACTGTTATTATCCTCAACATGCGGACGAATGATGGTATTTATGGTCAGGTGGCGAGCGGTTCAGAAACAGCACCGCCCCGTAGGCGGTCAGCGTATGGTTTGCCTTTATTCCTGCGGCACCAAGACGCAATGGACGAAGATGGCGGCCCGAAACGCGCAGGTTCATATGTAATGTTTTGCTTTCCGTGTCTTCCCTCCCTATAGATTAGTTTTGATGTTGTCGGTAGTAATGTTCGGATTTAATTAAATGCATTCATAAACAATGAACAGATATACAAAAAATAATCAATAAACAGATAGTCAAAAAAGTATTAAAAATCTCCCAAGTATCAAGGAAAATTCAATAGAATTAACATTTAGGGAAATACCAAAGCTATAGGTACCTATGACTCTTGCAAATGGATGAGATAAAATTCGTATTTTCCTAATTTACTTCCTGCAATGGTAGTACTCCTAATTACCATATTCATACCATTGACAAACGATCGCCAGGTTCACTTAATGTAAAACGGCCCACTGTATCCTTTAGTCGTTTATAGCATAGGAAATACCACTCAAGCGTTGTAATTCCCGCTGTTGTACCTCATAAAGAGCTATCTTACTCGCAAGCAACACATAACTCTAGAGCATTGACATTTGGCAAAGATAAAGAAGGCTTATGTAAGATCTACCTCATATTGGGCGCGAAAAATAGCTTATTCGTGTGTTCATAATTACTGCTTGTGCAAGCGTGTGAAACTTTATTTTGCTGATGGATGCCGTGCATGAGTTGAGTGCTTGAACTGCATATTTTGTTTGAAATATATATTTGTGTTGTCTGTATATCCCGTAAGAGCTTTCGTCAGCTTGGTTGACATTTTTAAGAGAGCAGCACAAATTGACAATGTGTTCGCTTGGTGTTTTTGACTATTTTCAATACTGTAGTTAGTTTTGTCATTATTTCGATTGGTAGTTAATTGTATGTAATAATTCTCATTAAAATATATATCACGAAACATGTTCGAAAATATTACTCCTCTAGTTATTTTATACATATTAGAAATTTTAAATACATTAAACGGAAAAAAGTACTTCACTGGAGTATACTAAAACAGTAATACATTTCACGTTTTAATTCACTTTTCATACAAACTATCCAATTCTTTAACTTACGTGGAATGAAAATGTTCGTTTTGAATGTCCTTGATTTGAAGTAAGTTTAGCTAATAAATGATTCCCTTGCATCATAATATTTATCTAGTAACTGTAGTACTTTGCTTATTTTAAACTAGATGGCGCTGTATACCTTTTATCTGGAATTTTTAACTACCTACGGTTAACGTATTTACTATTATTTAAAAGAAGCTTACATAATATAAGCGTATAACAGTTGTATATTAGATGATTAATTATGTTCCGAAGTACTATTACTTACTATGATATGTTTTGTCTGCATTTTGCATCCAACAGCCATTAAATCATTTTTCAATTAATTAATATATCCTTTGACATTATTCTTGTTTTATATGGCAAAGAGCACCTATAAAGGTGCATAATAATTGGCTATACTTATACTTGTACATATTTTAATTTAGCTTAGCATTATCATTGGCAAAATATTATAGCTTGTGAATTAAGTAAAAACAACAATTTTATCCAAGACCATAAAGCATTTAGGTCACTTAATTAACAATGTTGTTATTAAATTATAAATATCCCGCGTTGTTGATGAAAAGGAGCACTGTAGGTAGTAATTATAGCTCTAAAATGACTATGACTATAGCTACATGTTGTCTATAGAAGGGGTGACTAATAGTGTCCGATCGAAGGTCAGATTTTGGGAAGCCGAAACCGATTGTTCGGCTCTAACCATAACCTTCGGCTTCAGTAAGAAATTCTAAAATCCTTGCTAAAACGTCTAAAATGTTTTCAGTACAAACCATAATAATGTCAATGCAAATTATATAAGGATTGTTTAGTGTATGACAATTGTAATAAAAAGAATACTCAGTAAGATTATGTATATTATATATTTTTTTGAAGTGTAACTGCTTAAGCAACACAATTTAGGTAAATTTACACTCTCGGCAAGTATCTCGCGATTGTTCGTGCAAATTCGGCCGTTGTCGGCGACTAATACAAAATTTTGGCTTCGGCCCAACGTTCGGCTAATTTTTGGCCGAAGCCGAAGTTACAGCGGAAGGTGCCATTTTGGCCGATGATGGCCTAAAGCGGAGCCTAAGGTTAGGTCGGACACTAGAAACTAATACTAAACTTTATTTCTTCTTGAGGCTTAACAAACATAATTTACAATCGGAACTCGTTTAGAGCGATTTAAAAGATTTTTTTCAATGGCGGTCCTAATGTAGTACATAAAGTAAGTCATATCCGTTACTAATTAAGTGAGGCAATCAATTTACTCTTTTTTAACTAGTTTGTCCCATTTAATAACTAATACCTAAGTAGGTGCTTATTTAAGAATATATTTCTAAAATAACTATACAAAAATACGTCTTACAAACTTACACCATTTTTAAATTACGTATAAAACAGCGACTAAATTAGAATATTATATTCATTACTTATACGGGGTGCAAAATAATTAACTGCATAGTCTTTATAAGCGTTGAGTCCTCAAGTATTCTCAAACAAACAACGTTTATACTACAATAATAGTAATATCTACTTTCTCTTACTAACAATACAGAAAAATTTGCTCTTTATTCCCTCTCAAATTTCCGAAACGTAAAGTTCTATGAAAATTCATTACATGCCTCAAAATCAAGGAGTTAAAAATGTCGGGAAATTCTTTACCGCACTAGTTTTCACTTTAAAATTTTGCTAAACGCGATGCGTGATGAAATATAGACTGAACAGCGCCATCTATCAATCATAATAGGAACCAGTTTCTACATAAAAGAATGTAGGTGGCGCTAGTTTCCCTAGGTACAACATTTACTAAAATATTTTGGCGCAACTAATATTTTCTCAAACATGCTTGGAAATTTGAGCATTATTTTGACAACCTTCTTCGAGATAAATCGAAATTGCTGTACTGACCAAATACATGCGAGCAGAGGCCGGCAAAAAATGTAAGAAAATCCATATCTCCTAACTATTGTAAACTCATATCTATTGTTGTGTATTTTAATAATGGAACGATTTGTTACTCCAAAACATGGCAACCAAGGAGGCAACTTATCAAAGTTTTATTTAAATTTCGAACTGGCATGCAAAAAGAAACCTGTTTGATAATGAAAAAAAAACAAATGAACCCTTTGGCGCGTGAAAAATGCTTTTCGTTGTTCGTCATTGATTTTGAAAAGTAATTGTATTTGACTTAAAATGAGTTCAAATGAAGACAGTGAGTGTAATGAACTTACTTTAACGCCACCTGAAATTCAAGAGGCGGCAAGAGCTATAATAGAAAACTCAGTGCCACCAAAATCGAAAGAAAAATATTTCATATGCAACAAACTTCGGCCTCGTTAGAATTATCCCAAACCAACATAATCCCCAGAAAGTCCACTTTACATCTCAATAATTTGTACATTCAGTAACTGTATTTTCAAATAAAAAGTTCTACTTAGTACCTACTACTTAGTTTTAATTTCCGCGCATTATTTGAGAAATTATACTATACAAGCCTTGGCCACTATGATGCATTGATGGACTTACGTATGTGTGCCTCTGCTTGACCTCGGCCCACACGTTCGTCCATCAATGCCTCTTTTGCTGGCCGCTACAGTAATGTACTATTGTTGTTATTATAAAAACGCGCGATTTGTATTAAATGTAAGTGATGTCTAGGACATACAGTAAAGTAGGTTAAATATTTACTCTTTCTGGAGGTTTGGAAGAAATTATTGAAAATCTTTGATATGAAAAGTCGAGAAACATCAATAAAGCCGTTCTACAATATGATCAATTCATAAAATGGAGTTATAAGAAGCGTATGAATTGCAATAAAAATAAATAAAATAAGAATAATAAATAAATAAAATAAAATAAGACATACATAATTAATTTTATTATAATTAACAGTAATGGATTATTCAAATAGCAATGCAAATTATTCTCGGAAACAGTCTAAGAAATTATTGGGAATCCTGGGAAGTCAAGAAATATATATTAATATACATTTCACGACTTCTTGAAGTACTCGTAAAAAGTAGATATTACAAAGCAAATACAGGGTCCGTGTGAAATCGCGGAAAAAATCTGTTGCAACCAATGATATTACATATATACAAGTGTAATATCATTGATTGCAACATTTTGATCCAGTCGCTATGACGTATTAAATACGTTTTTTCGTGATTTGAGAATAGTCCTCATAGTAGGTCCAGGTTTTCGAGTATTTAACTTGTCCTAAAGGGAATACAATTAAATATTTTGCACCTTATATACTTTCAACTGACTGTATACAAATATAATTTTCAATGCCACGACCATCTATGTACCTATAGCCATCAAAAATGATTATACACTACTACCTATTTAGACAACATTTTTTTTTTATATAGCCAAATGCTCATACTACGTTTATCATGCCAACTACGGCAGATTGGCAGATGATAAAAAACTATGATTCTATTCTAAATCTATTTTCGCTTGCCAATTAAAACCGTTAAAAAAATTACTTTCATCATGTCATGTAGGATACATTTATAATTATTGTGTAGTTAGGCAAACTTTAATAGATATCTGTTATGCATAGATCATCCCTCAAATAGATATCGCATGTTAGATATAGCATTGTTTCGGCATGACCATGCCAAACAGAACGTGCGGATAATGCAGGATTCTGCGGGAAGCGACGAGTGGAATAAGACTGGTTATGGTTATGTCCCCTATATGTCAGTAGTCCCACGTATTATCAAGGACCTCGTCGTCAACCCTTATTCATCCCTCTGCTGGGATACAGGCCTTCTTTTATAAAGGTTTTAGAGCATACTCCGCCGCGCTGCCCAACTGCAGGTTGGCGAAGGCCAGTATTTTCAAGCCGCCTAAAGACCACTGACTTGGCTTAACGACTGTCAACAACCGGGAACCACGGCTTAACGTGCCCTCCGAAGTACGGAGAAACTCGAGATAAATAAACCTGTCCATGGACAGGCAAAAGTTGACGTTGCTTAACTTGAGTGTTCGATTAGACTGGCACGCGCAATGACGCCATCGATCTCCTCCATCTGCCATCAAGGAGATACATACAAGATTAAAATGGAGGGTCTGTAAGAATTTAATTTGCGCGTTTTAAAACATGATACTAAGCACGGTGGGTTCTATGCTATTAATACATAGAACCCACAGTGCTGAAGAAGTAAGCAGAATTTAATTGAATATAAATTAATTTACTTACCAGTGTGCCATCACATGCTTTCTATTGTGTCATTTAAAACCCTGTGTAAAAAGTTATTTTAACAAATCTCGAACCACTTGCGACGTTCACCTTTCTGTCTAGTCGACATTGGACGCGTCTTTAGCCTAGTTATAGCATTTTTTTTCATTAGGCGTGGTAAGTGACCGCGCGCTGTGCCATATGCGGAATCTATTAGGGGTAATCTGTGGTATGACAGAAAAAATGCATGGTATAATAGCATCATATTTCTATTTCTAATATACAGATTAAAATAAGCAGACTTTGCAGGCTGAAAAAATGAACGGGACACAAAGAAAAACATTTTTATTTTTATACTCAAGTATCCACAAACGACCTCGAAACAAATACCACTAACAAATTAAGACACTCCCTTACCAGAGTCTTCATCCAGGTATCCTAATTCAAAGTATAGTGTATATATTTTCCCTGTTAAATCGGTCATGATCAACATGTAATTTTTCTTTCGATTCTCGTTCATTTTTTTATCCTGTATAATAGAATCTATGACTGGAGGGCTACTCACTTTACGCAGGTTCCCTTCGTCTAAGCTCGCGGCGGAACTCAGCACGACGCGCGGGGCCCGGCGACAGGCCGGCGGTACCAATCCGGCCGCGAACGCCGTCGCCGCACGCCAACAGCGAAGTCAGCATCCTGGTGACTGAGGCGTCACCAGACGCCGCGCCCCCACCTGCTGCACCGGCAACAGTCGTGCGAGTGCTAGTCCACCGCGAGAGCGACGAGCAGCCCAGCTGATCGCCCGCCGAGCCCGAAGAGGCTCTCCCGAGATAGTCGCCACGCTCTCAAACGTTACAGTGTCAAAGTTTAAACTCGTAGGAGAATTGTGTTCACGCATGCGCACGTGAGATTCGAGTGATATAACCAGACGGTTCGATTGTAATTTTGTGATTTTAAACTATAGTTAGGTAGCTTACCCGCATTTATAGACACGTGAGATAAATAGACGTTTAGTTTTAGTAGATTTGCGTTTCAAGCCAGTTTTAAAATTCCATGGTTATTTTGTTCTAAATGCTAGTTTTAGTTTTTCGTGCTACTCAATTATTTCTACGCGCTAAGTAATCTGGAACTAAAACTAAATAATGTCTATTTATCTGTATTCTATTTATCAATGGACATTACAATACTACAGTAACCGGGAACTTCCAGAGATGCTGTAATAAAATTTTAAAGTAATTCCAGTTAGCTTCATAAAGTCAAATGAAATTTCAATGTGGCGAATCGAATAGTAGAAATTTTGAAAAGATATGCTGTACTATTTAGACTAGAGCCCATTAGACAGATAGTTTGCAGGTGTACAGTTGTGCCTACCTACTTTATAAGGAACATTACGTAATGCATAAGCAATTTGTGACGTTTCGCTTGCGAATTCATTCCACACATTTACTACAGATAATTGCTATAGGCCATCATTTGACGCCGCTGAACTTAAATGAAAATTCGCAGCTCAGAATCAGCCAGTTGAGTCATAATCAGCTAGCCTATTAGGAATGCAGCCTACGAGAAACATGGATGTCTTAAAGTTTAAAGGCAATATAGACAAAATATGAAAAAGAGAGTTTTCACTAATCGGATTTTGACGACTTTAAGTGATTCCGCGATTTTCTATATTGCCAGTCACGTTGTGGCAACCTTTGCCAAAAAAAATTGTAAAAACATTCCCGACAGAAGGATGTAACGGTTAGGAGCATGAGCTAAAACGTCCTAATTTAGATTCCGGAATGCTAGCATATTAAAAAAAATAAGAATATAATTTAGATAAAAATTAAAGTGTGAGACATGCCTAAGGGTCCCATGGCAGTACTTATTCATTCATCAAACGAATATTTGAAGTTTATACACAAAATTTCGACATAAAAATATAGGCTGATGAATTCATAATAAACAATATGTACCTATAGTAAATTATTTATAAGCATAAAATATAATATTATAATATTATAATATGACATATTTAAGAAGTGATAAAGTCTGGAGCACATACTTGGAATCGGAAACACATAGGTACACATCTGCAGTTTCGTACTATTTACTGAACAAGCATTATCTATCTAGAAAATTATAAGTCTGTGGTCAGGAGACTTTTATACATGTAATGTTGTTATGGTCATCCTAAATAGAGTCTAGTACACAGGAAACATGATAATAAAAATCTATTATGAATTTTAAATAAAATAAAAACATTAATCATTAAAAAATGCCAATTTTATCACGATGACATAGTTTTAATTTATAAAAAGAATAACCCAAACAGAACCATTATAATCGAGTGAATTTTTTAAGTATTATTTTTTCTTGCTACCGCACAATCACATCGTTTTTTGATATTATGGACTATCCCTTAAAATCTGCCTAATTTCTGTTAACATCCGGTATTATGAGAATTATTACTTTATGACAAATTTAACTCGTTAAAACATAAAACCTCATAATTCACTTTGACAATAACATTCGATTCGTCACGAAAACTACACACCAATAGATCTAAGATTAATTTCTAGTAAGGCTTGTTTAGTGCTGTTCTTTTTTTAATGTACAGCATATTTTATGAAATTTTAATAATTTAAGTAGAAGTGCTATGTGAGACGAGTCTCAAGGTTGTATAAGTATTTGTTGATGTAAATAGTATTTATATGAGAACGACTGATTCGTCATCATACGTCGATAACTAGTGAGTAAGACCACTTCCTGATTTGTCGGTGCGGTACAATTAAACAAATTTAAAACTAGAGAGAGATAGAAATATTTGATTTACGAGACGTATCTCAGTAGTATACCTTTATCTAGTAATAGAAATTATAGATATTGTTGAACATTTTAGAAACGTACCGATAGATACCGTTTCCTTACAGTTGATTAAATATACCTATGTATAAACACTGGAATAAAGTGCAGGACATGGGAAGAAAGATTATCCAATTTAGAATATATTGCCTAAATATTTCTGGCAAATGTGAAGGATTAAACAGCTAATGTTATTTGTACACCTATTTTAAGCAAATAAAGGATTCTATTCTATTCTAAATAAATGTACAAATTTAATCAAACACGAGAAAATCTGCATTGCATCACCAGAAAATTAAAAAAATACATATATAACAGATGTTGTTGTCTCAACCAACTATTTGGGATACACCCGTTTTAAATTTACGTTAGGAGCGAAACGTGCAAAGCCAATTCGGTACGGCATCGCTCCCGCACCGACCAATCAGAAAGCACCCTAAACGACCGGCTTCTTTAATCTTCATAGTTTTAAAGCTGCTTAAAACAGTGTTATACAATAATGATGATAATTATTATTGAATAAATAGATCTAGATGTTTTTCTAGAGATTAAGTATACGTAACTTCGAGTCTACTACTACACTTATCTTAGTGTAGTACGTACTTAGCTTTTCACGTATCATTATCATCAGCCTGTATCTAACTATCTACCCACTGCTGGACATAGGCCTTCCCCAATGCTTTCCATCAAATACGATCCTGCGCCTTCCGCATCTAGTACCTATAGTTTCATGTATACTACCTACTAATTTATTATTTATTTTACCGGTTTTTACACAATTTATATGGCCTTAAGCTCATTTGCAAACCAACTGTAGATTTTGTTTTATCTTGCTGGGTAATGGCTAACACCACAAACGTGTTCGACCCTGATAAGATATAATATATATTATTATTTACTATCGGGTCGGCAAGGCGCGAGTGATGACAATGGCGTTGCAAGCGTCGTTAGGTTACGGTAATCGCTTACTGTTCAGGCTGTAATAAAATTGTATTTGGCAATTGTCTCACTCTCACCCACCGCCCGCGATAAGCGAATCAGTACGTAAAAGTCTTGCCGGCATCGCTCAGCTATCTCATATAAGTATGCATCTCTTTCATTCACAAGCGATCTGTATCTACTATACGTTTCTTGAGCCAGTTTTTCTCGCTGGCAGTGAGGCAAGTGCTTTAATCTGCATTACCTATCACCTTTTTCTTTGCTCGATATCTAGTAGACACAATACGAGTTGGCAAATATTTATATATAGGAATTATCGCAGTTACGTATATTTAATAATAACTAGTAAAAAATATAATATCCGATGACAAATTACTAATCCTGATGAATTCATTTAGATTCATTTGTAAGAAAACAGAATATACAGAGTAATAAAATAATTTTCAAATGAATTTATAGAGATGTCAATTTTCGCTGTAATAGATAACAAATTCTTTAGTACAGTCGACTACACGTAGAGTATGGCACTACCAATGTAAGATGGTCTCGATTAGACACGAGATGTACGTAGCATTCATAACACTACGCGGGATCATCTTGTACAGGAAGAGGAACTATCCACGTGCAGTTGACTGGACGGTTAGCGTAGATTGCATTAGCAGTAAAAGTCTATTAATTTTCGGATGCCTACATGTGCTGTTACAGTCACGCACAAAATTGTTTTGTTTTTAAAAAAAGGTACATATATTATTATTTTGTATCATAGAAGTTTTGACATTTCAAAAGCGGAGACATTACTTTTAATCGTTATAAATTGTAAAAGACAATATAATTCGATTTTAAGCTATTAATATTTGCATTCTGTTTAGATATGGCTTATTGGCCCCAAGTTTTTGTCGATATTAATATTACCAACATGTTTTTATTTAGTAGATTCGACAAATTTCTTTGAAATAATTTACGTATTTTTAGAATTATTGGCCCGTCCACAATTATTGTTTTATTGTTTCGTAGATATAATATTAGCTGCCTTTAATAGTGTCAGTCAATACGTGTTTATGCACATAGTGCTTTTAGATAACAAACATATATAAATTAACAATCATTTTGTAATTGACGCACATGTACCTAAAATGCGCATTAAATTTTCATAAAAGGGGTTTGTCTCGAGATATAATAATAGTATTAGCTTTTTATAAAAAAAAAGCCTATTAACAAAAATTTTAACAATTTCGTACGCGTATGTATTAAAATAGTAGTATTAACTTCAACTAATAGTTGATTCTCTTTTATCTCGATTTAGTAAGGACCAAATATTTATCATTTTACAAATTTTAAATTTACTTACATCTTTATCCTGACCAAAACCCTTTTCGAATTTGTTTGTATTTGTAGATATTTTCGAAGCCTGTTTCATATTATTCTAGAATTTTAGGAGCTGCCACATCGTATATATATTACTGTTGATACCACTTCGCTTTGTAACGATTTTACACAGTTTGCTTTGTCCCTTTGATATTTCAAAACCCACACAATCACTATTGAAACTTTTAACAATTGAAAAGGAATCGTAATAAAATTGTTCTAATAGAATAGATTAAATCTCGAATATCGTTCATTATTATGTAAATAGATAGTAAAGAGAATGCAATAATTTTTCATAATTTTATCTATAGTTATATCTTAAAAAGATTGTTGGAAAATAACTTAGATTAATGATTGGTGTCTGCTGGCGCAGCGGACGATCATTAATGATTGGTGTCTACTGCCGCAGCGGACGATCATTAATGATTGGTGTCCACTGCCGCAGCGGACGATCATTAATGATTGGTGTCTGCTGGCGCAGCGGACGATCATTAGTGATTGGTGTCTACTGCCGCAGCGGACGATCATTAATGATTGGTGTCTGCTGGTGCAGCGGACGATCATTACTGATTGGTGTCTGCTGGCGCAGCGGACGATCATTAATGATTGGTGTCTGCTGGCGCAGCGGTCGATCATTAATGATTGGTGTCTGCTGGCGCAGCGGACGATCATTAATAATTGGTGTCTACTGCCGCAGCGGACGATCATTAATCCAAGGACAATACTTTTTAATTCTATAATTTATGTACAATGTACATGTAAAACTTGTAGTTAGTAAAATGGCAATGTTTAAGCATGCGTTGAGCATGCTTGGAGATATTTGTGTAAAATATGTTTAAATTGTATCATATGTAAATAAAAACTTTAAGTGAGACCTGCGAAATATGATTTTCTTCCGAGGTACAAAATATAAATTAACCATGTTGAAAACTATGATTAAACGAAAAATATAGAAATTGTGTTTGTTTTATTTCCCTCCTTTGCACTGGCATAGGTCATACACAACTCTATACAAATATCATAAACTACATACTTGCAATGATTGCGTATTTTGCAAATACACAAATAGTGAGATTCTAGCGCTACCAGTGAACTTTTAGTTTTTTTAGAAATTGAAGTATAAAAACGAAAATTATAAAACAAGTTATACAGCATTGGGTACGAACATCAATAACCATACAATATTTTCCTATTTGAAATTTTTGGGAAAGAAATTGTGAATATTTCTGATAGAAAAAATATATAAACTAGTCCTGCGGTCGAATGGCTAGCAATGGCTACTTTAACAAACATTTATGTTATATGTTATATACACGTATTTACAAAAAAAACGTATTTAAATACATCAGTTATCTTGGTGACTAAGTGGCGTAGTGTAGTATGTCCAGGAATATTTATTTGATATTTTTCCGAAAATTACTCAACACTACTTTTATCACAAAGACAACGAAGTTCACTTATCCAACATTTATTTAAAAAAAATATGTAACATGGAAAATTTTACACAATTTTTGCATAAAACTTCCTACATATTGAAATTATTGTTTTCAATGGTGACACTAATAGACCCTTTTAAACAACATTTATAATGAAGATTGTGGAACCTAAAATTATTTTATTAACTTTTTGACGGGTGATAAGAATTTATCTAAGTTCAATAACTCTATTGATAAACTGCTAAGTGTGTTGCTTTAACGCTCATAACAAAAACAATAAAAACAATACCATACTTGCCAAAATGTTGTATTACATGAATGACATGCTTATTACCATTATCTAACATTAAATAAACTCAACATTTAATAAAACAACAAATCTACTTGGTAGAGACTCTGGTACGTCGATTCCAATGAAAATTGACTGCATAGCTCTTTGGTTTCATAACCTTCTGCGTCTTAGGTACATCCAAAAACCAATTCCAACCGTTCTTTTCGCAGTGTTCAATAGCTTCATCGGGAGATGAGAACTGTATTTTCATGTTAGATAAAGGATCACCAGTAGATGTCCAGCCCATTAGTGGATTCTCCCAACGTTGACGAGTATCAAATTCCATCTCCCAGTGCTGTATGTTGTTTGTGCCACTCTGCATTGCATTTTTAGCGGGCTGGTAGATCCTCACGCGACGAGTTTTAACATGCTCTTCCGGTACACCAGATATTGGTGATATGTCAACCTGTAATTTACAAAAACAAATACTATGTAGAACAATCTCTATCATATAAAATAACAAATAAAATATAGCAGTAGACATGGATAATCAAGCATTTATATCGTCAATGGTTTGTAGTAAGGGCGAAAGGAGACACCAGTAGTATAATTGGTTCTTCAAGAAGGGCATGAAGAAATTTTTACAGTGATGTCAATATGCTAGTGTTGGCACTTGCCAATATGCTCGTGATGCCCCTGGATATATTCAATGTAAAAAAGAAATTACTATAGATTATAAAAATACAAACCAGTGTAAGTTATAATATCTGTTTTGGCAGATTTGCCCTTTCTACAAATCACAGATGAAACTAATGATAGAGAAATTCACAAAAATTTATAAATCAACATTTTTTACATACAAAGCTTTGTTCTCCTGATCTATACATTTGAAGAAGTAAGCTACCATATTAGTTCATCACCAGCTATAGAACATCTACTGCTGAACATTGGGTCTCCAAATTAGGGGGCATTTTTGAGGATTTGTGAATTTAAAAAGCATAAATAGCAAAGACTATTTTTGGGATTGACTGTATTATTAAATCACAGTGATGAAATTAGCCCAAGTGAGATTTAGTAAGATTCGGGATGGTCCCCCCCCCCCTTAAACACCTCACGTAATTAATGGACTTCCCTTGTGGCATTCTTGATGTTATATGCAATGGCTCGACGGATTGCTATGAAATTAGATAAACAGATATTTTCCGGTCAACATAATAGGATACTTTTATTCTGGTAGTGCTTTCACATGGTTAAAGTCACGGTCAACAACTGGACACTGCCATCCCAAAGTAATCAAAACTTGTACTAAGGGTACAACTGATGTTTACATTTTTTTGTAAATATATGCATTATAACGAATACATAAAAAAATACATACGAAAACATAAATATTAGTGATGTAACGAATATTCATATTCTCATTCACATTTGTGAATATTTGCATATTTCTCGACATTCCCATTCGCAATTTTATGCTAATGTTTTGCGAATATGAACGTCCTAAAAATAATTAAGATTTTCAGTTACAAAAAGGCAAATTAATTAAATAGAGAAACAAGTACCTATCAACCTCTTATATATTTATTTCAAAACCTTCTTCTGTTAGGATTTTTTGTTAACTAAACAATAAACATCACTCGTAAAACAAACAGCAATCAGCCTTCTTCCTAATAAATAAATATAAAATAAGGCCTAGACAAATGGCGCCAAATACAAGTCAATATTCATATTCACATTTGCATTCGTGAATATCGACGGCAGATATTCGCATTTGCGAATGTCTAGAAATTGACATTTGTTACATCACTAATGCATATATTACAAACAGACATGTTCATGCATAAATATTTGTGTATACATGCATACACAAATATTTATCTTGTGCTGGAATTGAACACGACCCCAGAGTCAAAGTACATAATAAATTGTTAGCCATTCGACCACTGGGGTCGTCATCGATCACCGGGATTGTCAATAGTATTTAGTAGTAATTGTAATAAACTGCATGTGAACTTTTATAATTTATCTATGCAATATTTACCTTCGAAGGAACCATAATACTGCATTCATGAGCATTACGCTCCTGAATCTCTTCAGGCAAAGCTAGAACATTGTCATTTTCAATTTTAGGAGCCTCACGCTTGCTTGTTGGGTCAACAGCATAAAATCGTTGACTGGCTGTTTGTAAAGCTGGTAGAGATCTGAAAAATTATGAAAAATCTTAAGACATTGAAATTCGACATTGCTTAATTTTAGATCCTATTCCTGGGTGATAAGGACGGAACAAATGTCAGTGTCGGGATAGACCCATAACTTGCGAGTGGAATAATGAAGATGAAAATGATGACCAATGAGGAAAATTTAATTTTAATGGTCAATCAGTACATAGTTACAAGTCTAATTTGTAAAACAAAGTGGAGATGATAGAACACAAGATTGTTTTATATGGGAACACATTAAAAATGTATACACTAACGCACTGCTCACCTGGATAGCGAAGTTTTATTAAAATTTGCGACGGTAGTAATTATTTTCAGCATTGTTTGTTCAGAAATTATTTTTTTAAATCAAAATTTTAGATTACACAACTCAATGAAGGAAAGCAATACTTTGCTTTCTTTCTTTAACTTTGACAACAGCACGACATTGACATTTTGGAGTGACATTGGCAAATTTCATTACATTTCATGTTCTTTTCGTTGTTGCAACCACCTGGCAGTCGAAGATTATTAATGCCATTTTCAGGTTTTATATTACTTCATTTTCGCCTTTATAAACGAACCGATAAATATCACAGATTTTTCTAGTTCCTCAATAACTTGTATACGATACGATCGATAGCAAAATCAATAAAGTATGTACTTTTACGCCTGTTTTACACAACTTTTACGAAGAACTAGATACATGCTATATTTGCTATTTAATTAAAGATTTTACTATAGTTTATGCACATTGCCAAGAGGGTAAGTGAAATTCTATAAATTATTATTGTTCTTCGGATTAAATTCGTTGTGATTGATTTATGAAATACAAGGAAGTCGTAGTCTTACCCCCGAGACTGCAATGGATTTCATTGTTCATTGCTTTTAACTGGCTTCAAGAAGACTAAACCATTTTCACAGTCCATGAAGTCAAATTATGTAATAAAGAATAAAATAAAATTCTTTGCGATATTTTTCAGCATGTACTGGAAGCCGAAAGTATCTGACGAAAAAATACAAAAATAATCATACGCTATGGAGTAATTGCCAGCAAGAAAAAGAATTAGTAGACATATTGGAGCAATTTGTCATGTTGATGTTTCGCTCAGGGCTACCACTTTAGAGTATTTTCTCCTCAATTTAGGATATTTTTTCATGTCAAAGGAATTTTGTAAGTGGTTATCCATCTGTAACATTATATTTTCGACACAATTTATGATATTTTTTCATGTCGAAAGAATTTTAACCGTGGTTATCTATCTGTAACATTAGATATGTGAAAATGTAGTAATCGTAAGTAGTCAGTCTGTTACCTTTTCACGACGGAATGGTGGAACTGATTTTAATTAATTTTTCCATAGACTGCTAAGAGGAGATCATGCTTAATAGTTAGAATACGATTGTAACATAGAATACGCATGACAAGAGATCGATAGAAAGGTCGAAGCATCAAGGTTGAAGTGGTCTAAGCTGGACATAGATATATCCCGCCCGAGGCTTACCCTTTCACGTGGTAGCCGACTTCACGTGAGCGAAGCTGGGTGGATGCTAGCCATCTCTATTAGGCTGAAATGCCCGTGTCGACCTACGATCGACATGTGACGTCACGACCTTGAAATGCTTGAAATGCCCGTGTCGACCTACGGTCGACATTTGCAGTTTGGCGTTCAGTTTTGGGCAGATTGAACAATACTCATCTGTCATACATTCAGGCCCATTTGTTTATATTTTTTTCGTTTCTCCGCCATATTTGCTATCGGATTAAGGCCAAAGAATCATAAACTCAATGGAAAAAAAAGGAGTTTAAGAGGCTCGCCTTAACGGCGCCAGATGTTCGGGCCGGTGTCAAGTGCTATAAAAACTTATTTTGTTTAGGTAAGTGTAGGTTTTTGTTTATTAACATCGGGTTTTATCTCCCTAGCGTATTTTTAAATAAAAAACTATACGTTATCGCCTTAGTTCATAAGGTATTTTTTTGAATACAAGTAGGGCTATGAAACACCACTTGAGAATGTTTAGACCATCGTAATTCTACACTATAGTCGAGTGTTGAACAACAAAAGACGGCATTGTATAGTGCTGTTCTTAGTAAACGTAAAAAACACCACTTGTAGGCACTCAATAACAAAGTTGCGTCTCAATGACCGTTTTTATGGGGCCCCGACCACCCGCGGCGCCGGGCGGGGTAGGAACAAAAACCGGACAAGTGCGAGTCGGACTCGCCCACCGAGGGTTCCGTAGGTACGTAGTATCATTATTAAATTTGATATTTTTCATTATAAATAAGAAATAATGCGTCGAAAAAAATAAATAAAATATATTTTGCAATGTGTACATCAAGCCCTTTCATATGATACCCCATTTGAACTAGTAGTTTCAATTTGAAATTTCGACACCCTATAAAAAATATAGACCCCCTATTTTTTAAGATCTATTTACAAATGTATAGTTTTGAGATTTATTCCTGTACTTGTAGTCTCGATGTTACTTGCCAAATTTCATAGTTCTAGGTCAACGGGAAGTACCCTATAGGTTATGATTCCCTTGAGTGTGTCGAAATATGCGTTTTTTGCTGAATAAACGGCCGTAACTTTTTTCTAAGTAAACTTAGTAGTTTGATTTTTTTTTAACTTCATGGGACCGTAGACCTGAGTATACAGTTCAAATTTCAGCTTGATACCTCCACGCATTCTCGACATAGAAATTCTTGACAGACAGACAGACAGACAGACAGACAGACAGACAGACATACAGACAGACAGACGGACAACAAAGTGGTCTTATAAGGGTTCCGTTTTTCCTTTTGTGGTTCGGAACCCTAAAAACAAATGGGCATCGTTCCGCCGCGTTTTTGCGCGGGGGCGGGGGCGAGGGGAGGGGGGGGGGGGGGGGCTCACTTTAGGGGGCAAAAGAGCGGATAGGTATTCATTTATTTCAGAATTGAGTATCCATATAAAACGTTATCATTAGTGTATGTAAATTTTCAATTTAATTTTGTTTTTATTATGATAATAATAATATGTGAAATCTAAGCAAAAAATTCGTCATAATGATTTGACGTTTCAAACAAAATAATAATGTATTGATCGTATCATGGTTGCGTAGCTGGTCTTAATCTTAGCCACTCGGGAATGGCCATCAATGACAGTAAATAATTCTATAACTAGTCCTAGTGGCCTAATAATGTAGCTTTTATGAAATGTTCATAGCTGTCAGATATAGGGGATTTTCATGGGAAGTTAGGGAAAAATTTTAATCAAAGGTTGGCGACACTGAGGCTGGCTGGCTCTCGGTTGGTTTGCTGCTGCCATTGATTGCCGTCTATTGAATTTCGCAATATTTTTTTAATTACTATTTATACTCCACTAACTATTCAGTGCATTTTTGGTTGTATGAGTTATTAAATATCCTATATCCCAAGTTTATGTTAGTAATAATAGTGTTTTTAACGTAAAAAATGTGTTTTTTCGACGCTTGTGAGATCGAATTTCTTCGGACAGCTGTTTACTTGTAAAGGTAAGAATTTATCGTATTGCTAATGAAAATTTCTACTTTGTTTATATTATATTGGTTGCAGTAGATGTAAAATTTAGATTATGTAGGTATTACACTTGTAATATTGTTTATTGAATAATAGGTTTAGGTAATATCACCGGTGTCACCTTAGCGAATAACACTTGTCCTTGAAAAATGTTTTAAATTATTGTTAGTAATAATAGAAAGTACGTCGTAACGGAATTTTAAGTATTTTTAACTAATGTTATGTTAAAATCAGAGACATGTGATCTCACATATATTTTGTACTACCACTACTATTTACTACTTAGATATTACATACATTCTCTCCGCGCCTTTTCCCTCTTAAACACTGTAAAACATATTCTGTGTTTCAATCCAAATTATATTCTTTAAATAAGCCAGATGAAGGAGTATCAAACATCCATTCATGCCTCTCTCCTCACAGTTTCATGTCCTAAAAAAATCCTAAATTATATTGCATTAGAGGGTTGCTTTTAGAGTGGAACTAATCCATTAGTTAATAGTATAATGGTCAGAGGGTCCTTCGGTGCTTTACCATAAACAATAAAAAAAAAAAATCAGTAATTCTATAGTCTAATCTACTTAACAATAATCCACTTATGTTACCTCAAATAGCTTATTCTCTAAAGTAAATTTTGACGAGCTCGGTGTTGGAATGGTTAGCAATAGCCACTTTAACTCCAAGGTCACAGATTCAATCCCCGCACAAGACAAACATTTGTGTGCATGATCTGTCTATCTTGTCATGTCTGTTTATCTTGGTCAGGGTGTTTTCTATGTATTATATGTATGTATTTACAAAAAAAATGTATCTCAGTAATATATCAGTTATCTAGTACCCATATTACTTACAAGCTTTGCTTAGTTTGGGACTAGATGGTCATGTGTAATTTGTCCAGGAATATATATTTATTTTTTTATTTAAATAGAAGCCACCACCACCACCACCAGGTAGACCTTGTATTGAGTAGTCCTGGCTCCTCTATCCTTAGGATTGTCTATGAAAAACGGTAAGAATTACATTATTAAAAGCAATTTATTTCTTTCAGATTGCCATCACAATCATTATGTGCCAATAAAAATATATTGTAACCCCTCAGGGGTTACTATATAGCCTGCGCTCTACAGTACCTGCTAATTCTGAATCTGCTCGCTATTATATTAGTACAATAAAACATATCTAGAAGTTTATTAAGAGTAAATAAAGTGTGTTATTCATTGAGAGTTATTGAAAATTGGTGAAAATGAACAAAAATAAAGCAGAAGTGGATTGCACAAGACGCTGCAGGTCTCGGAACCACGGGCAAGCCCTCACAAGTGCTATCACCAAGAGGTCCGCTACTGATGAATCACTGGCATGCTTTATAAAAGCGACGTGCGCCAATTTCGTGAAGGCATTTGATTTTGAGGTAATAAATACTGCTATCAAAAACTTTCTCCATAAGTTGGCAGAATATGCAAAAATATATTTAAGGTCTCATCGACATCAACCCATAATCATCCTACTGTTGTGATACGGGTCTCCCTTCAATCGAATGGGGTTTTTTTTAAAACGCCAATCGAGATAAAGAAATCCATCCACAGTCAGGCTACGGTCGACGTTGCTTAACTTGCGTGATCTATTAGATTGACACGCGCTCCTCAAATTTAAGGTCCTACAAGGTGAAAAAATATCATGTTATTTAATTTATTATAGAAAACAGATAACAAATTTTAACTTAAACAGATACTATAAGCTGATAACTTCTTAGTATTTATAAATAAAAAGATGATGTGTATGTACACCGTCAATGTTATTTGTATGTGCAAGTGCAAGTGTGTGTTAATGCAGACCAATAAGGGTGAGACCAAAATAGCGTAATTTGTGAGTGGTGAGTCATGTAATTCACATTGGTTTCATACAAATTGCGGACTGATTGTGCGTTATTACAGCACATTTATATGAAAACGATGTGAATTACGGGGCATAAGTCCCAAAATTATGCTCATTTGACCGCACCCAGTGATCACAACTTACAGATTAGTCAATGAGGAAATAAGATCTAAAAAGAGTAGTACAATTATGTACATAAAATATAATGAATGGAATAATATTATGCAAGTATACTCACGATGTACTTACAAGTTCACCATCTACAGGCATCTGCTTTATGCAGGAGAAAGTATTATTTTTATGTATTTAATATCTGATTTTTCATTGTTAAAAATATGTTATATGCAACGTGCATCAAGGGCGGATCCACCGTTGTGGGCACGGTGGACATGCTCACAACCCTAATATAAATGTAACGTCACACTTTCAGGGTCTATTCGTAATTTATAGATATACACTATCTATAAATTACGTCACACGTTAAGGGGGAGGGAGGGGGTCGACGAAGTGTGATATTGTGTGACAAGGGGGCAGGAGGGGTCCTAAAATTCGTGGCGTGGCATTTCACATCTAAGTGTTAAAACACGAACTTTGAACTATTAACGGAAAACTCAACAAGTTAAGTTAATTTAAAAAATCAAAAACCTGACTACAACAGATTTATTAATCACGCGTAACAATAATATAATTCCATACAAGCAAAGCCGCAGACAAAAACTAATATATCAACAGGTCATCGAGACCTTTATTTTGATACCCATATTGATATATTTAGAAGTAAAAAAAAATTACTGCAACGACAATTTTGCGGCTCACAGCCGCCATATTGATTTTTTTTTATATTTGATGTGTGTGTTGAAGTGCCAACAATCAATAGTATCAACTTTAAAATTACATAGTTTTCTACATTGTAACTTTTTTACAGGGACGTACAGCTCTCCACATGTCAGCATCGCGCGGTAGAACCTGCCTAATGGACTGGCTCATTCGACATTCCACTGACGCCTTTGTAAACGCCCGCGATCGCGAATCTGGGTACACACCGTTACATCGGAGCATTTTCTACGGACAGATCCATTCCGCTGTGAATCTTATGAAAATAGGTGATTATTGGTTAGACTCCTAGAGAACAAGGGTTGATTGATCAAAATCAAGTGTATTTTTAATGTTTTATTACCGTATTAAATTATATATTTTTGACGAGCTTGGTGGTCGAATGGTTAGCAATGTCCACTTTGACTCCGATGTCGCGGGTTCGATCCCCGCACAAAACAAATATTTGTGTGCATGAACATATCTGTTTGTCTTGGTCTCGATGTTTACTACGTATTATATGTATTTATTTACAAAAAGAAATGTATTTAAGTAGTTCATCATTAGTATCAGTTATCTTGTTTGTTTGGGACTAGATGGCCGTGTGTAATTTGTCCAGGAATATTTATTTATTTTTTATTTAAACTACAAACCAAGCGTAGTATAAAAAATGTATATTACGTTTTGAATAGCATTCACCCTTACTATCTAACAAACAAATTGATATGTTTATAAAGCTGCTTAGTAACATGAATATATTGCATCTTACGTCAGCACCGATTTTATATGACGACGATAAATTCGTTACTAATGACTTATAGCGTTTTGCAAAGAAGATGCGTTATTCGCGGGGTTCTAAAAACATGTGTCGTGGCATTGCTCTGACGCAGTAGTCTAGGCGATGTCGTCGCGTCCTCAGTGGCGGATTAAGGGTCAAGGGGGCCCTAGGCAGTGTCGTAAATAGCGTTTTCTGCGCCCTGTGCGAGCTTCTATAACTGCGGCCTTGTTTTTTTTTAGATATAGTCTAATTTAATAGACGTTTTTGATGATACTGGCATGTAGGTACGTATGTGTGTTAACTTATCAGGAGCAAACCGAAAATATAATAGTCCTGCCTGGTCTGGCCATTCTTGCGCCCCCCGGAGTCCACGCCCTGTGCCTGGGCACCGGTGGCACGCCCTATTTATGGTACTGGCCCTAGGCAACATTATATTTCCGAACCTACTAAAGAAGGTTTCATTTCCAAAATAAAAATTAAAAACCTAACTTTCGACTTTCGGGCCCCAAACATTACGGGCCCTAGGCACGTGCATACGTTGCCTCGGTCCGTCCCTGCGTCCTCGAGGCACTATATGGTCACATAAATACGGTCTAAAATCGTAGTTGCTGCGCTCGCATTTTTTTTAGGGTTCCGTACTCAAAGGGTAAAAAGGAACCCTATTACCGCTATCCGTCCGACCGTCCGTCCGTCTGTCACAAGGCTGTATCTCATGAACCGTGATAGTTAGACAGTTGAAATTTTCACAGATGATGTATTTCTGTTGCCGCAATAACAACAAATACTAAAAAACAAAATAAAATAAATATTTAAGGGGGCTCCCATACAACAAACGTGTTTTTTTTGCTCGTTTTTGCTCACAATTGATAACGGTAATAGGTAGACGCTTGAAATACTCACATAATATTTAGTTATATATATTCACATTATAAAAATAAATTTATTAAATAAAAATAAAACATTTAAGGGGGGCTCCCATACAACAAACGTGATTTTTTTGCCGTATTTATAGATAATGGTACGGAACCCTTCGTGCGCGAGTCCGACTCTCACTTGGCCGGTTTTTTATTATACGTCGGTCAGACAATACGGCCCTCCTGAGGTTCGTACCCTTTGGAATCAAAACCTTATTTACATGACCATACACTGTATTCTAAATAATAAATAAATAAATATTTCTGGACAATTTACACAGCGCCATCTAGTCCCAAATTAAGCGCAAAGCTTGTGTTATGTGGGTATTAGACAACTGATAAATGTTCTTAAATACATTTATTTTTGTAAATACATACTTATAATATATAGAAAACACCAGACCAAGACAAACAGACATGTTCATGCACACAAATGTATGTCTTGTGCGGGAATCGAACCCGCGACCTCGGAGTCAAAGTGGCCATCGCAAGCCATTAGACCACCGAGCTCTTCGTAGTCGCATAATTGCAGTATGTAAAGTCGCGAGTCAGTACGCGCAGGTCGAATACTCTATCGATTAATTTTACTTTAACAATTACGTCTGTTATCCACAATTCTTTGAAAACAAAACATACTTATAACAATAGGCACAGAATAAATAAAACCACAATCTGTAATCAACATTCATAACAAAATAACCAACTGTTTAAATATTGCAGGTGTTAACGTAGATATAGTGGACAAGGATGACTACAAGGCTCTCGAGCATGCTACCCTGGACCGCCAGTACATGTATAAGCATGAGGGTTGCAGCCCCAGCGAGGTCTATGTTTGGGGGAGCAATTCCAACTACACATTGGGCACGGGTACGCAGCAGCAACGGAACACCCCTGAGTTGTTGGGGAGCTTTAACAGGAGTAATATGTGCGTGAAACAGGTTAGAAAATTTATGTATCGATCGTGATCACTTTCAGAACCAATCTCACTTGCATATGATACAGCCTGCAGATTAGCGATCTATGCATTTTTAGGGGTTAAATTTAGAGGAGCAATAGGATAGTTTTTTTTAGAACCAACCTCACTTGCATGTGAGACAGTCTGCATATTATATTTTTGGGGTGTATGTGGTTCATCAACATCTTTGAACCATCTTCACCTGCTCGCGGTGCACCCCGCTGACTGACAAACGAAGCTTTGGCGAAAAGAGAGGTAGGGAGCGTAATTGTAAGCTACCCGACTGGGGAATGTACCTCCACCTCACAGAATACCGCAGCCAAATAACAATTCCCTTGAGGGTTGTTGTGTTCCTGCATGTGAGTGAGGTCACCAGAAAGGAAGGAGATGCTGCATTGGAAGTGGGGGTGGCGGCGCGCGAGCGATATTTTATGTTGACAGCGTTAACATGGCTACGGTAACCGCTTCACACCAGTCTGCCACCCGACGTAGTATAAAAAAAAAATAGATATTATTAGGGGTTGAATTTAAATTTAGAGGAGCAATAGGGTAGTTGCCAATGTTCTAAAATTAAAAAACAAAAAAAAACTATCAGTATCGTAAAATACACAATACTAGAACGATCTGTGATCTTACAATTTTAATAACTTATGTCCGACCTATATTATGGTTGATCAAAGTTTGGTGGGACAATTATAAAAGGATGAAATTATAAAAAAAAACTGTTGAAAAAGCAATAAAAATACTATAACATTTGTTACTGCACTAGCAGTATTTAACATAGCGGTCGTACAAATTTCTGATTTAATAATGCATATAAAATATGAAGGTGTGACGTCTTAATGTGGTGGCCTTAAGGAGCATTTTCAGAATATGTAGTCCAAAATAGTGATTTTGTAAGTTATCATATCTCGAGAAGTTTTTATGCTATCGAATTAATAACAAATCGAAAAAGAAATGGTTCCCAAGCCCATTCTCGTACATCTTTTGCACAGGAACACGAATATCCTTGTTTAATGGTAACAAAAGAGATGTAACAAGGTAACAAGGTCAAAAAGGTTAGACAATAAAATATTGACCATCGTCTTCATATTGGTGACTCATCAATCAACAGAACCAAGGCAGACTCCTACATGTAGTGATTTTACGCTATCCTTTCTTTAATGACCCTGAATGTCTTATTAAATGCAAATAAAACTAAACGTGTTAAATTCACACTTCCCATGTAAGACTAGTCGATTCAAATATCGTTATACCTAGATTATAAAAACTTTTTGATAATGATACAGTATTCCTTGGTAATTATGGGGTGTAAGTGGTTCATCAACACCTTTGAACCAAAGCCAACTTCACCTGCACGCGGTGCACCCTGCTGACTGACAAACGAAGCTCTGGCGAAAAGAGAGGTAGGGAGCGTAATTGTAAGCTACCCGACTGGGGAATGTACCTCCACCTTACAGAATACCGCAGCCAAATAACAATTCCCTTGAGGGTTGTTGTGTTCCTGCGAGTGAGTGAGGTCACCAGAAAGGAAGGAGATGCTGCGTTGGCAGCGGGGGTGGCGGCGCGCGAGCGATATTTTATGTTGCGAGCGTTAATATGGCTACGGCAACCGCTTCACATCAGGCGGGCCGTATGCATGTCTGCCACCCAACGTAGTATAAAAAAAAAAAAAAAACCGGACAAGTGCGAGTCGGACTCGCCCACCGAGGGTTCCGTAGGTACGTAGTATCGTTATTAAATTTGATATTTTTCATTATAAATAAGAAATAATGCGTCGAAAAAAATAAATAAAATATATTTTGCAATGTGTACATCAAGCCCTTTCATATGATACCCCATTTGAACTAGTAGTTTCAATTTGAAATTTCGACACCCTGTAAAAAATATAGACCCCCTATTTTTTAAGATCTATTTACAAATGTATAGTTTTGAGATTTATTCCTGTACTTATAGTCTATAACGATGTTACTTGCCAAATTTCATAGTTCTAGGTCAACGGGAAGTACCCTATAGGTTTTGATTCCCTTGAGTGTGTCGAAATATGCGTTTTTTGCTGAATAAACGGCCGTAACTTTTTTCTACGTAAACTTAGCAGTTTGATTTTTTTTTAACTTCATGGGACCGTAGACCTAAGTATACAGTTCAAATTTCAGCTTGATACCTCCACGCATTCTCGACATAGAAATTCTTGACAGACAGACAGACAGACAGACAGACAGACAGACAGACGGACAACAAAGTGATCTTATAAGGGTTCCGTTTTTCCTTTTGAGGTTCGGAACCCTAAAAAAAAAAAAAAAAAAATACCAAGGAATACTGTATGAATGTATGATCCTTTTTTATTTATTTTTCCACACAATTTGCTTAAACGAGTACATTTATTTTTTATCACCAAAATGTTAACAGTTTGTTGGCGAAATTCGCTTCCACTCAAATAATTTGCAGTTTCCGTAATTGCCTATTTTCTCCCTTCTACAACTTTATAAATATACAATTATTTATGCGATATGTACAGTACAGCTATCATTATGGACTTTACCTCTTGGATACTGCGAACATCTGCAGCTGTGTATCTACAAATGTTCACAATGTCCCAAGAAATAATAGTACTACGTATACGTATGGCCATTCCCTGCCGCTCTCTCGTATTGACTTCACCTCCCCTCTAGACAAATCTAGGGCAGGTTGTATGGCGCCGCACGCACACACGCTCATTTAAGCTCTGCACAGCCGTCATTGTTTATGTAGTAATAAACGTAGCGACATTTTTATGGAGTGGCCTGGGTGCTGTAAGACTATGGTGGTAGCATTAGGTGTTTTGTACTTTATATCTTATATGATCTCTTTTTATTTTTTTATTCTAGACTCCATCTATCTGCTATTTTTGAAAATTCTGACAGTTTGACATAAAAATATTGGCAGCTGTCAGTAATATTAATAAACAAACAATGTTTAAAGTGATTACGAAATTATTAAAATAACGTTCACCTAACAAAAATGCATACAATAGGATTGCCGCGGACGTGTTTGGGTTTTACGAATATATTATTCTTTCTCATAGGTTTTGTTGGGTGTATAATTTGCACGTGGTGTGCGATCAACACGACGTTCTTCCAAGATGTGAACTACACGGTGACTAAAAGTTCGCTCGTTGGAAGCATAGCGAATTTCGTCAACCTCAAACTGTGGTTCACGCCAATGACATCGATTCTCATCCCTATAACTATCCTCGCTATGATGACCTCATGCTGCGGCATCTTAGGCGCCGGCTGCAAAGTAAAATGTGCCATCAAATCTTACATATTTCTCGTATCAGTCATGTCCTCAATCGCCTTTTGGTTGTTCTTTATATCGGGTGTCTACAATATTTATATGAAAAATGAAACGACTCGTCGTTACATGCTGTCTACATTGAATAATTTCTACGGAAACGAAAATGACATGATCACATATTTATGGAACTACACAATGATGAATTACGAATGCTGCGGTGTGAATAATTACAGAGACTTTGCTCAGAGTGAATGGCAGAAAAGAAATGCAAATAAATTGTACCCAGTGCAGTGTTGTAAACTAGAGAATAGATCTGCCCTGATTCCCGTATCCAAAGATTGCACTATTAACGATTCCTCTGAAATGGAATCTTATAAAGATGTTGGATGTTTTTTTGCATTGAGACGTGCTATTATAAATAATAGAGGAACCTTAATATTTTGTTTAACACTCCTCTTGATCGTTTACTGTATTTTAACTTTGTTTGCGTACTGTATAATACGAGGGGAGCCATTGCTTGGTGCAATGGCGGGTCCAAGGACCATGTTACTGCCTTCTCAGAATTATCCTAACGTTCCGAAGCCGGAACCGTCTGTTGAAGATGTCTACGTAGAAGAACCCCGTAAGAAGGTGGTTAGGGTTGTCTCAGCCGTGAACCCATTCCAAACGTATAAGTTTGAACCGAACGCGTACAATAGCGGCGACAATATGTACCAGCATCATATTAGACCTCAAATATAACTTGTTTTCTCAAAAATAAATATTTATTGCTTTTGTGTTTCATTGTTTTGTGTATGATTCTATGAGAATTGAACAAAAAAATTCCATGCCCTCTGCACATTCGCGTATCTAGGGACTGTCCTTGGAGAGGGCAGACAATTAAACCCTCCATTTTTTCTTTAATCACATAACATTCCACCGTTTGCACTAACTGAAAGGTTTGTTTTACTCTTTTTCTCCACTCTTTAAAAAAAAATTAAGTACAGTAAAAAAAAATATTACGAAAGAGTGAACAAAATGCACTTCGGATCTAGCTCGAATCGGATCTATCAGATAATTTTTCGTCAAATTTGTATTACTTGACGTCCATTTGGATGATAATCCAATGTCTGTCGTCGTCAACCCTTATTCATCCCACTGCTGGGATTCGGGTCTCCCCTCAATCGGAGGGGTTTAGGGTTCAGAGCATACTCCACCACGCTGCTCAACTGCGGGTGTGCGGTGGATAAGTCTATGGCTACCGACGAATCCCGCACTAATTATAATTAAATTTATGGGCAATAATTATCCGGTAGCACGGTAGAGCTTCAAAGTATCCTCCGTTGTTCGATTTTATTACAAGAATATCTTCCGTATTATTATACAATCGGATCATAATCCGAAATTTATTATTATTTAGCTATTTCAACAATCGAGAAAAATTTTCATTTCCTCTTATGTAGATGGCGTAAGGTTTAAAACGAGTTGTCTTAAAAGTCAAATTGATATTAAAACCATTTAGATAGGTATAGGATCCTGTTTGGTATCGGTCCTATCTACCGCCCAAGCTGAAGACAATTCGTATTTTTCATTCATGTATTAAATTATAAAATTTTACCGCAGAAGCTGAAGATTCAAATGGAATTCCCTTTTTATAATGTTCGTTGATTTTCCTATATATCCTTTTCAGGTTTGCCTAGGCAAGTTCCACAGTCTATGGGTGTGCGAGGGAAGCAATGGGCCGGGTGAAGTATTATGCTGTGGTCAGACTGCCCGTGCAGGGGGACCGCATACTACAGCACTCAGACCGGTGCCTCTGCGATTGTCCGAGCCGTGTGTACAAGCTGCCTTAACTCTCAACTCCACCGTGTTCCTGCTGGAAAGTGGCTCGGTAAGTATAAGTCATGGGGATATTGATCGATATCACATCATTGACGAGCCGCAATAATAATGCTGCAGGCACTGCTAACTGCCTGTTTTAGCGTGAATAATAATAATTATAATAATGTTTATTCAGATAAACTTAGGCTAAAAACAAATTAGATAAAAATATTAATATGAGATAACAATCTAACGGTAAAGTTGAGCTTTCATTATTAACTTTACTTGCTACTTATGTAAGTGTGAAGCAACTGCTTCGCACACACTCAGATTATCGGAATATAAAATTGTATAAACTTTTATTATAATAACTTAATAACATCAATAGTGATATTTTTATTTAAATAGTTGATTTGGGCGTTTTAAAAAATGGAAAATTCACCTCCCTTGCCTAGGTAGGCGAGGGAGGAGATAATAGGTATAATCGACCGGTAATCGAGAGGTCGTGGGTTTTCAAACCCCACCTAATCAGGGGAGGTGGATTATTAGTGATAATTCCTTTTTTAGTTTCCCTTCTTCCTCGTGGTTAAAATATTTAGACAGTTAAATCAACGTAAAAATAAGTATTAAGAAATGTTTGCATTTAAAAAGAATTGACGAGCCTGGTGGTCTAATAGCTAGTAATGGCTACTTTGTCTCCGAGCTCGCGGGTTCGATCCTCGCACAAGACAAATGTGTGTGCATAAACATGTCTCTTTGTCTTGTTCTGGATGTTTTCTATGTATTATAAGTATGTATTTACAAAAAAATGTATTTACCAGTTGTCTAGTAACCATAGTACAAACTTTGCGCTTAATTTGGTACTAAATGGCGTTGTGTAAATTGTCCAGAAATATTTATTTATTTATTTACTACTACTCTTAGCATCTTAGCATAAAGTTAAACTCAAAATTCTATAATACTTCCACACACGTTTCATCCTACTGTACGCTTCAAATTAAAACTATTTACAAATGAAATTGATTACATGTATTTCAGGTAATCCAATACAGCTTGAACACCACAGATAATTCAAGTCAATCAAGCGGAAATACACCTGCATTCATCAAATTGCCATCGGTTAAGCCTCTGTTGAAGATATCCAAACCACTCGGTGTGGTTGCCGCCCGATCGCACGTAGCAGTGTGGAACATCCACGCGATTTATACCTGGGGGACCAACGTTGGACAGTTGGGACATTCGCAGGAGGACAAAGTTGTACCGTCTCCTAAACGGGTGAGGATTCTGTAGAAAACACTTTAGTATACTGTCCGTTCGTTAAATATAACACAACAAGAAAGTGTTGCACTTTAATAGACACTAAGAAAAGTCAATGGACATTATTCTTAGACTATAATATTTAGAAGTTTATGTTAAAGTTAAATTACTTATTAGCCCATAAGCTAATATCGTAAAATTTTAAACCATCATCATCATCATCAGGTCATTTCAGTCTCCACTACAGGGGCACGACCCTCTCTCGTCCGTCCCAGACAGAAGGAGGATTTGGCCTACACTCTCCACGCAAGCCAGACAGGTTATGGAGGATCGATGTTTTATAATGTATTTCCCTTAGTCGCCTTGTACGACATCCACGTGAAGAGACGGAGTGATTCTATTCTAGTCTGCCGGAAAACACACGGTCATCAAAAGCATCATGTTTTATAGAAAAAAAAAAAAAAACTGTCCACAGCTCTAAATGTTGTGGATGCTCATTCGCATGTTACGGTGTCAAAAATCCACGTCATTTGTATCTGGGGGACAAACGTTGCACTTTTGGGACATTCGCACTAAGACCAAGTTGGCTGCGATCAACAATCAGATCTGTTTAGATCTTGATTAGAGTATTACTGTTGTAGGTGGCGATATCAATTAACAACAAGGAGGACACTGGCATCCAGCTAGTGGGTGCAGGAGACGCGGCCACCGTTATCACCACCAGCCGCGGAGACGTGTACTTGCTACACAAGTACATATGCAAGAAAATCGCCATAAAGTAAGAATCGCAGAATAATCTTATAATTACGTTTTTTCGCGAACTTTCAATTTATATTTTGTACTACTTCGGGTGGCAAAGAAGCATACGCGCCACATGATGTTGCAAGTTACAAGCGTTAACTACGGTAACGGTAATTTGGGTTACCGTAGTTAACGCTTGCAACTTGAAATATAGCTCGCGCGCCGCCACCCGCGCTGCCACCGTAGCAACTACTTCCTTTCTGGTAATATCACTCACTCGCAGGAACACAGCAATCCTCAATGGAATTGTTATTTGGCTTTGGTATTCTGTGAGGTGGAGGTATTTCCTCAGTCGGGTAGCTTTCAAATACGCTATACTCTAGCTCTCTTTCGCCTGAGCCTCTTACATTAGTTGGCAGGATGCACCACGTGCTGGTAAGGTTGGCTCTAAAAATCGTGGTGATTCACTTACACCCCAAATTGTCATGTTGTCGAATAAACTTCCTGATAAGGCTTCCTTGGAGATCGTGCCCTCGAGATAAATAAACCAATCCATGGACAGGTTACAGCTGACATTGCTTAACTTGCGTGTTCGATTAGACTGACACACGCAACGACGCCAACGTGATCCTCTTTCAATAATGTGCATAAATCTTTTTAATTTTTATGAGACATTTTTATTTTATTTTCAGGCAAATCAACATACGTCAAGTTTGTGTGGAAGCGAAAGTGAGTGAGCAGGGCGCGTACTCCCGAGTGACAGTTTTGTTACTCACCAGTGTGGGACAGCTTCTCATATGGCAGGACACAACCAACCAACTGACCAGGTGCGTTCAACAATTAATATATACTCACTCAATATATTAATATTAATAATATAATAATAATATACATTATACTGGGATCGATCTATTATCACTGACAGGACTATTGTAGCCAATAAACCTGACATCGTGATAATAGATCGATTAACGCGCCAAGCAGTCATTGTTGATGTCGCTATCCCACATGACGTTAATCTTGTGAAAGCTGAAAAAGATAAATTATCTAAGTATCTTGATTTAGCTCATGAGATTACCGCCATGTGGGACGTCGATTCAACAGTGATTGTTCCGATAGTTGTGACGGCCAATGGCTTAATCGCCAAGAGCTTCGACCTATATCTCAAGAAGCTCGCGTTGGGAAGCTGGACCAAGGGTCAAATACAGAAAGCTGTCCTCCTTTGCACGGCACGTATTGTGAGGAGGTTTCTGTCTTTGTGACCTTTACCATCGATAGTTTGGATTTTGTTCCCGCTATCGGGGGGATTCTGTTTTATATATTTTTTAATGTATTTTTTTTATATTATATATTAAAAAATGTATTCAATAAGATTAAAATTAAATAAATGAGATTATATTAATATATACGATAGTCAATATTTATCGTTAGGTACTTAGTTTTAACATCTTTTTAGGGTTTCGTACCTCAAAAGGAAAAACGGAACCCTTATAACATCACTTTGTTGTTGTTTCGCCTGTCTGTCTGATGTAAGATTTAGTTACAAATGTATAGTTTTTAGATTTATTCTTGTACTTGTAGTTTATAACGATGGTACTTGCCAAATTTCATAGTTCTAGATCAACGGGAAGTACCCTATGAGTTTTGATTCCCTTGAAAATGTGTCGAAATATGCGTTTTTTGCTGAATAAACGGCCGTATCTTTTTCTTACGTAAACTTACCAGTTTGATTTTTTTACAACTTCATGGGTATACTCTGACATACTGACTGTATACTCAGGTATACAGTTTAAATTTCAGCTTGATACCTCCACGCATTCGCGACTTAGAGGGTCTTGACACACAGACAGACGGACAACAAAGTGATCTTATAAGGGTTTTTCCATTTTAGGTACGGAACCCTAAAAATATAAAAAACAGAGTCCCTCCGATAGCGGGAGCAAGGTCCAAACTACCGGTGGTCAAGGTCACAGAGATAGAAACCTCCTCACAATACGTGCCTTGCTAAGGAGGACAGCTTTCTGTATCTTATTATTTTGTATCTCTTTTTATTCACGGGTCAAGCCCGGTCATTTGATAGGCGTGCGCGGAGTAAGGATCCAACGCGTAGAGGCCCCCTTGAGAAGTTTGATGTAATGTTGTACGCCAGCCGTGATCCGCTCCAGGGTATATCAATGGAACGATATACACATGAGCAGGTCTCGGCCCGCATTGGGATTATTACAAAGTGTGATAGAAAATTAATGGGCTATGGAGATGAGATCTGGGTGAATTATTATTATTAATATTTCCCTTAAAATGCTGGCAACCGGCGGTGGTGGTTATTTTCTATTGGGTGACCCACTTCATCAGGCGGGCTGTATGCGTTTAATTTTTCCACCGGACGTAGATTAAAAAATCTGATATTTCCAGATGTGTGTTCGGCTTAAGTCACCAGACGGTCATAACGCACATTGCTTTGACGCACAACGCAGTGTTCTTCACTACAAAATACGGCGAAGCTTTCATTGGCGCGATATCCCGCAAAGCCCCGCCCACTCAACCTCAGCCAATAAGAAAGGAGAAGGAAAGAGACAACAATAAGTCGGCCCTCGTGAAATTTCTTGAGAAGGATGATTGTACTCCTGTTCGGATTACGAAGATACCTAATATTCACAGAGCTGTGTCTATTGCTGTAGATGGTGAAGGGCTGAATTTTGCTTGTTTACAGGTAAGTTTTGAATTCCACTATCGTACAACTCGCCATAAATTAAAATTCCATCCATATCATCTTGATAATTGCGATGTACTACAGTACGTTTCCTAAGACATTTGTACCACGAACGTTGAAAATGTGGAATCCTCAGCGGTATTTCCGAACGACTACGACATGGGTCTTTAACTCTTTATTTTCCTTAAAAGGCTGGCAACGGATCAGCGACCCCTTGGTGTTGCTGATCTCCATGGGCGGTGGTGATTGCTTTCCATCAGGTGACCCACATGCTCGTTTGCCCTCCTCTCATATTAAAAAAACAAGTTTCATTATGTACTAGCCTTCGTGGCTTAAAAGTTAGTAAAACTTCTTTACGCAGCTTGATTTGGGGAGCAAGCTGGTGAATATCTGACGAGAAGTTGAGAGGGAGATAAGTTAGTAGAGCTAAAGAAGTTTTACTACAGTCGTGTGGTGTAAAGCAGTGTTCCGCAAACTTTTTGTGTCTAAGGTACATCTATGAAAATAATTTTTTTTTAAAGGTATTTCATAAATATGGTAGCTTTTTCCGGCACAGGTTTTAGGGACCGGTTCTATAAAAGTTTTTTGAATAAAATTATGAGTTAGGGCCTAAAACTGACCCAAAAAAATATTTTTTTCCTTTTCATTTACATGGGGGTCAGATACAAGGTGGTTATCTCTGGTAACCACCTTGTATCTGTGAAATAAGTACTCATACAATTCTCTTAATTTTATAATGAGAATGTTACATAAAAAAGAAAACAAATGAGTTATCATAATCAATATTTATAGTGATCACTAAAACAGGTTTTTCCATCACGGTAACACAATGGAACCTTGCATATTCTACAGCTCCACACGGTTCGCACAGGGTCTTTTTTGGTGGATTCTACTGGGTTTGGTGGTACTACGATAAACGGATATCGCTATCGTCAAGACACGGTCAAAAATAGGTGGTTATCGCAAATGACCACCATGAAGAAAAGAGTTAAATCAGTTTTTATTAATGTAATTATTTTTCTTTGCCCGTCTATGTAGCTTTATGAGATAACCTTATTTTTCCGAGGCACATCAACTAATGACTTCGGTACACCAGTGTGCCGCGGTTCACCACACACTTTGCGGAATACTGGTCTAAAGCACTCGTTTTTTTAATAAAAATATCCTACCCAATACCTTTTGGTCCAAGATCCCACGGGCAGAAGCTCGCGTAGAATATACATTACTACAACAACGTGGACTCAATGCCATTTATTTTTAGATAAGACCGACTTGCGGTTTGAGATCCTTGCCGGAATTATCGCCTTCGAGCATGTCCAAACACATGGAATCTCTTCTTGAAACCGCCTCCAATGACGATCTGCTGCACGACGTCACTTTTAAGGTAATTTTGAATTTATTCCTATACTCTATTATTTAAAGGTATCAGGACATTGGCAGCGGCGCGAAAGCAAGACTTCTCAGATTAGCTCTTTTCTTCAGACGAGCTCGGTGGTCGAATGACGAGCTCGGTCGAATGGTTAGCAATGGCCACTTTGATTCCAAGGTCGCGGGTTCGATCCCCGCACATGACAAACATTTGTGTGCATGAACATGTCTGTTTGTCTTGGTCTGGGTATTTTCTATCTATTATAATGTATATATTTACAAAAAAATGTATTTAACGACTAAATGGCGCTGTGTAAATTGTCTAGAAATATTTATTTATTCTTGTACAACGGACCCTATGCCTACAGCTAAGACGCCCCTGTGCACCAACCTTCAGGTTATATCACAGGATTGCGAGTCTCTCGCCCAGGAAACCAACCAGACGAGAGGACCTTTACTCTGTACGCCTAGTGTAATTGTACCCTTGAGCGCCAGATAGCTGGCTACCTTTTATGGACAGGTACCGGAATAAATGAGCTGTTGCGATTGTAGCGGAGGCAGCGACGCGCTGGCGATACTTTATGTTGCAAAAATCTATAGATATAACGGTAATAGCTTCACATCAAGCAGGCCGTATGCTTGTATGCTATCCAACTACCAATATATATATATGAGGAGCTCGGTGGTCGAATGGTTAGCAATGGCCACTTTGACTCCGAGGTCGCGGGTTCGATTCCCGCACAAGACAAACATTTGTGTGCATGAACATGTCTGTTTATCTTGGTCTGGGTGTTTTCTATGTATTATAAGTATGTATTTACAAAAAAAATGTATTTAAGTACATATATTAGTTGTCTAGTACCCATAACACAAGCTTTGCGCTTAATTTGGGACTAGATGGCGCTGTGTAAATTGTTGAGAAATATTTATTTATTTATAGATTTGAGCTAGCTTGCCCATAAACTACCTACTGCATATTATGATGCATTTTTTTAAATGTTATAGGAGGTTATACAAATTTGAACCCTTTTGCTTTTAAGATTGGCACAAAGCTATACCCAGCGCACATATTCGTTGTGGCATCAAACAGCGACTTCCTCTACAAAATGTACCAGGATAACATAACAAGCCCGGAGGATAAACCAATAGTAATACTAGAGAATGTTCTACCTGAAGTATTTGATAGAATTCTAAGGTATATGTACACGGGGACCTGCGATGTACTCGAACTCGGCCCCTGTGGCTTGAAGATAAGGAGGGAAGATCTCAAAACTGTGATGAAGAAAGAGAAGGATGATGTAGATACTGAAATGGATATGATTGGTGAGTGTTTTAGTGATGTACGTTTCCTTTAGAATAAGGTACATCACATAGGTAAATTTTCATAGGTCTTCAGAGCTTTACCTAAAGGAGCTCTTTGCGATCTTCACGTAAATAAATAGGAGCTCGATGGGTTTATGTTTCTCGAGCTACTCCGTGCTTCGAAGGGCACGTTAAGCCGTCGGTCTCGGTTGTTGTCTTTAGATGACAGTCGTTAAGCCAAGGTTGATGCCGAAGTTTCTATTAGAATAAGGTATATCACATACGTATACTTTGATAGGTTTTGAGAGCTTTGCCTTTAATAATGCGGCTTTACCATAAGGCGAAACCGGTCGGTAAAAATAAATTTAGTTACATGGAACAGTACAAGTGCTTTATTAATAACAGAAGATAACAATAATCAAAACTAAGAAACTCTTAATTTAGCTGATTAGCCTTGTCTACAAATCACAAACGAATTTAAAAAGGAATTCACGAATTTCAAGCCATTGTCTTTTTTCTTTCAGAAAATCCTTCCGAAGTATCCGCGTTTGAGGTATATAAACAGACGGACAAGATAAGAAAGGGCAACAAGAACCGTCGCAGCACGGAGACTCCGCCCCGCAGCATCTACTGCGACCCTGTGAAACTGGTGCAGGCCTGCGCCAAGCGGCTTAAAGTCATGGGCCTACATAAACTGCTTGATAAGTTCTAGTGAGTGATATTAAAAATGCTTTTTTTTTTTATTTCACCGCGGTTTCTGTAATCAAATGTTGCAAGCTAACAAACTCACTTTCCCATTTATAATAATAAGTAAGGATTCCATCGTAAATTAAAAATTGAATCTTTTTGACATTTTGACGTCAGTGTGTATCACATTTTGTTAATCTCTCAAATAATCAGTTTAAGAGAGGTAACCCTACCTCTACCTCTAGCGTATTTGTAAGTTAGCTGACTGGGGAAGTACCTCCACCTCACAGAATACCGCAGCCATATAACAATTCCCTTGAGGGCGGTTGTGTTCCTGCGAGTTAGTGAGGTCACCAGAAAAGGAGTTATGCGTTGATAGCGAGTGTGGCAGCGCGCGAGTGATATTTCATATTCTGTCTGTCTGTCTTTCACCCGACGTAGTATAAAAAAAAATCAACTGAATCTGCATTATAGCTTTTTCTATTTATTTAATTAATAGTTATTTGTTATACAAGAGTGCAAAGTTGCTTTTTAACCGCGTGCTCAATTTTGATAACCGAGCAAGGTAAGGATTCTAAAATTGAATCATAATGATTTAAAAATTTGAATCAAAAGAGCACGAGGTGAGGCACCATGGAGGTAGAAGTAAATAGGTTTAATGATGTTTTGAATTCACAAACTTGGTGCACACGATGTTCTAAATTCAAATTTACTTTATCCTCTAGCGGATAAAATCGACTTTTGCACTCAGATATCGAAGAGTAAAAATACTCTTTCAGATATGGGGGGATGAAATAGTTATTTGTTATGCAAGGCTGCAAAGTTAATTTTTTGGCGCGAGTACCTTGTATTGAAACCTGAGCAAGCGAAGGATTCTAGGATTGAGCCACGAGCGAAGCGAGTGGTTCAAATATAGAATCCTGAGCGTAGCGAGGGTTTCAAAGGTACGAGACGCTAAATAACTTTGCTGTCGAGCGCAACACACAACTTTTCACCTCACTAAAGCGAGGAAAATGTTAGGTGCAAGAAAAACAGTTTTAATAAATAATCATCAATGGACTGGCTGCAGAGAATATAAACTATTACGAAACCAATGAGGTTCTATATATATGTAATTTATTGTACGAAACCTTTATTGAATAAAAATATTCGAATTTTAAAAACACTTTCCACGCTAGCGGATAAAGTGCGATTTTCCACGCAGATTTCGAATGATAAACAGAGCTTTTACGAGCTAGTGAGGTGAAAAAGATTTTTACAGTTACAGAGATGGCACGGTGTACTTAAAGGAGTCTGCAACGTACACGAAAAACCCATCGCCGATATGGGACCGCGAGAGCTTCCCCGAACTGGTCGACACGAATGTATGCTCCAAAGACGGCGCCCTGATCCCCGCGCACAAATGTGTACTGGCCGCCAGGCTCGAATACTTCCACGGAATGTTTATGCATTCTTGGACGGAGGTGAGTCTATACATTTTTGACGTGAATAAGAAAGGAGGCAATTAAAAAAAAAAAAATTATAACGTAATCGGGAGATCCAAGCTGTAACTCTCGATTTTGTTTCTGTTGATATTTGATTCGTTTTTACCCGGAAGGATGTAGGATATAGTATGTATGTATGTCTTGTATGTATTTATTTGGCATGCTCTACAGCCTAAACCGTTTGACAGATTTTAACTTAAGAGGTATCGTTAGATTCGTCTTAATCACGCGAGTGACATAGGCTAAATTAAATATTTAAAAAAAACAATATGGCGGCTGTGAGCCGCAAAATTGTCGTTGGAGTAATTTTTTTTTCTTATATATCGATATGGGTATCAAAATAAAGGTCTCGATGACCTGATTTCAAATAAATATATATTTGATATATTAGTTTTTGCCTGCGGCTTTGCGTGTATGGAATTATATTATTGTTGCGCGTGATTTTTAGATCCATAGTCGGGTTTTTTGATTTTTTTAATTAACTTGTTGTCGATATATTCTGATATGTGTTGCAGCTACATATCTATCACCTCCATCCATGAAGGATCAAAGAATTTATTACGCTAAGTGTACGGTTTACACCACACATGCTAATTTTATATTTTGCTGATGCGGCGACTCCGCGCGCACGCGTCATATTTGATTACTATAAAAGTAAATATTCTCACTAATATCGGTGAGTGCTATCATAACATCGAACCAATACACATTGGAGAAAGGAATTGCCAGTATCTGACTTGTTTGTAATCACCTAATTATATTAACTTCAACTTTTGGTGATCTTTCCTTTCTGCACTCCACATCAAGCAAACAAGTAACTAGTAACGTAAGGGAAACCACCCTTACACTAAGTAAGGACTATGGAACATAGCGTGCGGGGGAGGGGGAAGCGCTGCCATTTTGAGAAAATTTTAGTGCATATAACGTAGTCACGTACAACACACGGCCGTGTCTATGACACAGCCACACCCCATTTTTTTATACAACTAAGGTGGTACACATCCATACGACTTGCCTGATGGTTAGCAGTCATCGCAGCCTAAACATGTTGGTAACCCATATTCATCCCACTGTTGGGTTATAGGTGTCAATATCAAGTTAAGCAATATCAACAAAAAATATAACCTGTCTATCCGCGACCCATATTTCAGCAGTGGGGCCAATAAGACGACGACAAACAATTTTTTTATATGAATCATACAACCTATTTTTATTTTTATTTCGTTTATACATACCTAAGTAATATTTTTTGTTCCAGAGCAAGCTACTTTCAAAAGTGACGCTACCAATAAACCACAGTGTACTACTGCCCATAATAAACTTCCTATACTCCGACTCCTGTCCTGAAGTCGCAAACTCTGATAGCATCGACTTCATCTGCAGCGTGCTTATAGTGGCCGATCAACTCTTCATCACCCGCTTGAGAGAAACCTGCGAAATGGCCCTTGCCAACTTGATAACACTAAGGAACTGTGCGGAATTATGTCAATTCGCACACACATACAACGCCACCCAATTGAAACAATGCTGTATGGAGTTCATATCTTTAAACTTATGCAGTATCCTCGAAAACCGATCGTTGGATTTAATAGACGACAAAGTGCTCGAAGATATATCTAAATATTATTGCAAATTCAACCCAATAATGTCATCCAGAGTAATAACCCCCTTTTTCAACGCACCAAATGATGACATCATCGACGATTGTGCTACAAACTTTCCTATACATCTCGAAATTACTGACGAAGATCTGAAAAGAGACGACAGTGTAGTTGAAATCAGTAAGAAAAAAGCGAATAGGCAGTCTAAAAAAATTGAATACACCGAGAATGAAAAAGCAAGAATGAGGTATGAATCAGTCAGCTCGGTGACGTCATTAGATCTATCTAATGAAATAGCTGGTGATATAACCCTGTCGCTGAATAACATTTCAAGGGACACAGAGAAAGGTGCCCGTGAGAAGCAAGAAAAATGGATTGAAGTGCCATCGGCTCAGCAGAAACAACAGAAAGTAGTCCAGGCTAGATTAAAAGCAATAAGCAATGCTCGGGAAATTCTAAACGAGAACCCGACGGAATCGTTTACGAAATTGACGAAGAATAATTCTTCTAGTTCTATAACAAATTACATGCAAGATAGTACACCAACGACTTCACGGATGTCGGTGTCACCTAAAGAATCGCCCATAGCAGAGTTGGCTCGGAGTCCACAGGGAAACTTAGTTATAAGTCACGTTGGACCTAAACTCTCACAGAAACAAAGGAAGAAGTTAGCAATGCAAGGAAATGATCAAGCACCTCAGAATCTTGACGTATATTTGGCAAACAAGTTGAACGTTGGCAGTCCTCCAGAAAAACCTAAGAATCCATGGAAGATTTGTGAACCTCCCGCTAATAGCAGCCCGAAAGCTAAAACTATCGAATTTAATCAGATATTAACTGATCAGAAGAAGCAAAGAGACGATTTTTCTAGAATTATGACTAAGCCGCTTGCTATGACCCAGGTAATCAATTTATATATCTATATACCGTGACCGAGTGAAATAGGGATTCATTTACATCATCATCATCATCATCATGAGGTCATCTTAGTCTCCACTACAGGAGCACGACCCTCTCTCGTCTGTCCCAGAGAGAAGGAGGATTTGGCCTACATTCCCCACGCTGGCCAGACTAGGTAGACCAGGGTTGGGGAGGCCTGATCCATGTTTTATAATGTATTTCCCTTAGTCGCCTTGTACGACATCCACGGGAAGAGACGGAGTGATTCTATTCTAGTCTGCCCGAAACCACACAGCCATTCATTTACATATATATATGTAAATGAATCCCTATTTCCCTTGGTCACGGCATCACGCGTGAACGGCAGGACCAATCTCTCAAACTCTTTTTTCGTTGTGTTTGTTATTGCCAGGAGAAGTTTCTTAACCCTCTTTTTTTTAATATTTGTGTGAAGTCTAATGTCTAAACACACTTTTTGTTTTTAATATTTGTCTGAAGTCAATAAACTTATCTTCCTTGCGGAAAAAGGGACTAGTGAGCTGTAATACAGCTGAGTGCACATCTACCTAGCTCAGGCACCAGTTCTCTCCAATATTTAGTGGTACCTATTGAATTTTTCGCTCTCAGCCTGAGGGGTAAAACTTGTTTCAAAGTGAAAAAATAATTATTTTGTATTTATTGTTCCAGCTTGAAGATAAAGCAATAGAAGAATTGGAGCGATTCTACAATGTACACGATGCAGACGATGAGCTGATTACTGTGAAACGAATTGAACTACAAGTGTCTTCTCCACAGTGGATACACACTGCCCCAAAGTGATATTAAAGTGCTATTTACACATTCATAAATTTATTATTGTCTTAGACATTTTATCTAATAACATTTATTTTTAAATAAATTAATGCCATAAGAATTATTTGTTTTAATCCCTTATTTTTATTTGGGGTGTAAGTGGTTATCAACATCTTTGAACCAAAGCCAACGTCACCTGCACGTGGTGCACCCTGCTGACTAATAAACAAGGCTCTGGCGAAAAGAGAGGTAGGATAGCGTATTTTTAAAGCTGGGAAAGTACCTCCACCTCACAGATACAGCCAAATAATAATTCCCTTGAGGGTTGTTGTTCTTGCGAGTGAGTGAGGTCACCAGAAAGAAAGGAAGAAGTATAGGCTGGCAACGGATCGACGACCCCTTGGTGTTGCTGATCTCCATGGACAGTGGTGATTGCTTTCAATCAGATGACTCAAATACTCGTTTGCCCCCGTCTCATATAAAAAAAAATTCTTAAATGTATAGATAAAATATTCTGTGAGTGATTCTCAGTTAGTGGTATTGTGTACCCTGGGCGTATGGTTGCATCAATGGGTATGTGTGGCAATGTTTTGACCAAGAATCCGATATAATAGGCTATTTGACCAACATTTTTTTCAGTTTGATATGTAAGGACATCTCAATAATATAATCTTAGGTGAAAGAATTACATCGATAGCACAAGTCTCTCGAGATATGTTAAATTGAAAATTTCAATTTTGTACTTTCCCGACAACGCGCCATATAAAAGGCTACTGAGTTATGACGTCACAGGTTTGTATTTTGTATGCATCAAATCAGAAATTTGTACGACAGCTATGTGAAATATTACGTTTATGTTATTAGTATCATAATAAAAGTTATAGTATTATTTATCACTTCTCCAATCAAAATATTATTTTTTAATAATTTCATACTTTTATTTTCATTGTTTTATACAGTGGCATTAACTAGGAAGAAATAAATTTTGCTTATATACTTTTTTCTATTATTACATTGGGTGGCAGACAAGCATATGGCCTGCCTGCTGTGAAGCTGTTACCAAAGCCATATTAACGCTCGCAACATGAACAATCGTTCGCGCGTCGCCCCTCCCGATGCAAACCAAGCATTTTTTTCCTTTCTTTCTGGTGACCTCACTCACTTGCAGGAACCACACTCCTCAATGTAAGTAATTGTTATTAGAGGTGGAGGTAACCTAGTCGGACAGGTTACAAATACGGTGTACCCTATCTCTTTCACCAGAACCTCTTTCGATAGATGGCAGGGTGCACAATGTGCAGGTGAGGTTGGCTTTGGCTCTTAAGCGCGAGCGACGTACATCCCTGCTACTAGTTATACTCCTAGGCAAAGCTACTCCAAACGAAAGAGGTTCTGGCATGGGGATGCAATTGCACCTATTATCCCCACTCACTGGACCCCTTATAAGATATACATGTCCTGGCTATTTACATTTCTGTTTCAAGATCTCCAATTTAAAAATCATTATTCAAATCCAGTGGTGAAATTAAAAAAATGACAGATTCAACCATTAGATTTGAAAACAAAAAAAAAATATTTATCAGAAAAGGATTAATAAATATTTCTTGGAGGTTCTCCCGCTAGATCAGGCCTGCCTCGTGCAGTTTCGGCTGTCACATCCCTGCGCCTAGTAATTGAAGATGAATTGCTAACAAATATGAGAAGATAAATACACCTAATGAGTTTCAAAATTGTTTATTTACAATTTCTTATTAATAAATAACACTAATATTCACATTGCATACTATTTCACAAGATAAGTCTGTGCGCCTATTTCTAATAATACCTATTTCTGTGGAGGGAAGGATTTCAGAAGCTGATTCGCTTGTCTATGAGTTAAGTTCTTTTCTCCGGGTACAAGTATACCTTTCTTACCCATTTCTAATTGCACAGCCATTTTCTTGCTGTAATCAGTGTAACAACTTTGAAAAGCAGTAACTTCTTTCATACATTCCTCCTGGTTGAAATCATGTTTCTTGAAGCAGGCGAACATCACAGCCAGTTCTTGCATGCATGCAGCTTCTTTTAATTTATCACCCTTTCCTGAAACTTTTTTCTTCAGTGCTAGGGGTAGAAGCATTTGAAAAGGAACTGGTTCTTTTTGTGGACGTCTGGCGTTGCTTTGCCTTGCACCCCCGAAATTAGGTGGAATTATCCTCATTGTTACGATTTGTTATGATATATCTAAATAAATTTAGTAGGTATGTAATTCTTTAAATTTTTCAAAATAACCTATTTTCCGAAACAAATTAATTTAACAAACAAGAAAGAAGAGGTTATGTACGTCTGTCAATTTGACACATATCATTGACAAATGACAGCATTCTATTTCATTCTTAATATTTTTATTAATTGATTGGCGACGACTCGTCATGCGAAGGGTATTTCCCCATTATCAAGTTAATCTGTTGTTAACAATTAATGAAAATGAAGTATGACTACAGCGAGTCACGTGACTTCCGGCGAGCCGGCAGTGGGGCGAGGCGAGCCGAGAGCGGCCGAGCCATCGTCTCTTCACTTGGGCAGCGACATTCGAGCGTGATGGACAGTTCTCTTAGCATTATTCTTGTGCTAGTTAATTATTTAAATCATTAGTTACCTCTTATTGATTATAACGGTTTTGTTATACGGATACGTGATCCATTGTTCTTTTTTAAAAAACGAATTCCAGTCATGGTTTATAATATCAGAAGTCGGATTCACTACGTATCTTTTTCCGCTTAGTGGCTTTAGATAAATTTTTAACGGTTTTTATTTTTGATTTGTTTCGACTTAGTGCTAGTGATTTTGGTTTAGTTTGGTGTTAACTTACTAGCGTTAGGTATTTTAGTAAGTACTTTTAACATAGGGCGTACTTCTAAATCAAAGAAGAAGCGTCACCATCGCAGGTCACGTTTAGATAGGTCCATAAGTATAGTCCTGATACTAGGCGACGTCACGGCAGTCCACATGGCCGTCGTGACGGTCCTCGCAGCCAGGCGTTAGATACTAGACCAGGCGTTAGATACCAGTTAGGCGGTAGACTGAGTGCGATTGTGGATAGATTGTCTATCTCTTCCTCATCAGTATCAGTACCGTTGTGTCCATCACGTGAATGTCATATGCCTCATCAGCCGGTGTCGAGCGAATCCAGCGGTGTAGGCGGTAAGGCGAAAGAAACAAGCGCGACGGTTTCGCAAAAATCTACCTCTGATGACGGTAAAGACGTAGCGGACAAGATTGCTGGCGCGTTGTCATCTTTGATTCAAGTAAGATCCAACCATTATTATATCTCAAATTTTGATCCGAGTGTTCATGATTTCGATGTTTGGTGCGCTGAGGTAGAACGTGGACAGGAATCGAATAGCTGGGATGACCACGAGTGTCTATCTCGTATTGGCGGTTGTCTTATGGGTGACGCACGCACGTGGCTCATTGATTGGGTTACTTGTAATCATTCCAGGAGCCGTGATTCACGTGCTAGATACCGTGATTCATGTTCTAGTCGTAAACGCTCTTCTAGCAATGTATTAACTCAACAAATGCAACGAATTCTAGATCGATTGACATCATTGGAAGGACAGCGTCGGTCGTCTCCACCGCGGCCACGTGAGCTGAGTGGCGTTGCGTCTCTGGTGATGCCGCTGCTGCCGCCGCCGTTGGCAGAGACTGCCGATGGTCCGGGCTGGTGGTGCAGAGTCGGCATACTGCAGTTTCGCCTTTGCCGGGGCACTCCGTGAGTGCAGCGCGACTGATCGTATAATGGATGCTGTGCGATCCATCAATACTACGGTGAGATCTAACCAAGCTTAATATATTTCGAATTCCGATCCTACAATTGAGGCGAATACGTAGAAGTGTTAGTTTCACTGGCGTGATAATGAGTGTCTATCTCGCATTGGCTATTAAAGCCTCTGTGCCATACAATGCAAACATTTGATATAAGGTCGGGTACGGCCAAGTACTAGTGAAGTTAAGAGCTGTAGTAAATATGTACAGTCAGTTTAAGTACTTATATGCACTTCTATTGTATCAGTTATTGTAAGTCAAGGTCAGGTACGGCCGAGTACCAGTGAACTTAAGAGCTGTAGTAAATTTACTATTAGGTACTGGTACAAGTAAAGCGTGTTGTTTTGGAGTTTGTTAAATATCTGAATAGCTTTACTTCGCATTACATCATTAAGATGCACAACGGGTTTCAAAATAGTTGAAAAGCGAATCAATGACTACATGGGGTCGAGTTGAAACGACGCGGAAGAACCTGCGAATTTATGCAATGAGAGATTTTGTTATTGTTAGCAAGACTCAGAGTTCCGTTAAACTGATTTCAGTATGAAAGACCCGTGCCGAGTAGTCGGAGAGCTTCTACATCGCCGCTGCGAGTTGGAGCCAATAGCGGGCTTCACCGAGAAGCGCGCACGGCAGATGCTGCTGAACACATGGTCCAGTGGCGCGATGAATGGGCGCCGGACGCGTGCGCTGCGTTCTTGGGTGGCGGTGAACTGAAGACCGTCCATGTCTGCGTGGCGCTGCCATGGACTGACAACCAGCATGTCTGCGTGGCTCTGCCATGGACTGACAACCATCATGTCTGCGTGGCGCTGCCATGGACTGACAACCAGCATGTCTGCGTGGCGCTGCCATGGACTGACAACCAGCATGTCTGCGTGGCGCTGCCATGGACTGACAACCAGCATGTCTGCGTGGCGCTGCCATGGACTGACAACCAGCATGTCTGCGTGGCGCTGCCATGGACTGACAACCAGCATGTCTGCGTGGCTCTGCCATGGACTGACAATTACCTTGTCTGCGTGGCTTCGCCATGGACTGACGGTATATTTTTAAGTCTGCGTGATACTACCACAGCCTGATTCTTGAGTTGGCGTGATACTGTCATGGACTGACTATGGAGTTGTACGGGGCATAGCGATTGCATAAAAAAAAAAACTAAATGCGTTTGTTATGCGCACAAATGCTAGAGATCCGGAGCTCTGACATTTGTGATATCATGTTAATGTTATTATTTTCCTTCTCTTAACTATAATACTGGCCCAATAGTACATTAAATAATAGTTTGGACTTAAAGCAATATCGCCCTGCGATAGAGATTGCTGTAACGAATAGATTCATACATTCATTTGAAACTCCTTGTAAACTTGGCTCATAGTTTTACATGCGATGGTTTTAGTGCACGCTTACGATCGTATGATGAAACCAATGGAGCTTTTGATGTTTTTTGCAATTTTGTAACAAAACGTATATTTCAGAAAATGGTGACTCTGCTGGTAGTCTCCTACAGCCCGAGGAGGTGCTTCCCCAAAATCATGCGGTCGAGCACGCCTCGCAGTCAGGAGAGGCCGTGTTAACAATTAATGAAAATGAAGCATGACTACAGCGAGTCACGTGACTTCCGGCGAGCCGGCAGTGGGGCGAGGCGAGCCGAGAGCGGCCGTGCCATCGTCTCTTCACTTGGGCAGCGACATTCGAGCGTGATGGACAGTTCTCTTAGCATTATTCTTGTGCTAGTTAATTATTTAAATCATTAGTTACCTCTTATTGATTATAACGGTTTTGTTATACGGATACGTGATCCATTTTTCTTTTTTAAAAAACGAATTCCAGTCATGGTTTATAATACTGTTTTATTTCATCATCCCGTCAACAAGGATATGCCGGAAAATATTGTCAGAAGTCCACTTGTTCCTCAATAACTGAACAGCAAAATCGATAATGTTTACTGCTGTTGCGCGCGACATTTTGGAACAACTCGACAGTGCGAATTAATATTATTCAAAGATTCGACTAATTCTATGCACTATACTGAACTTGTGATCGTTAAAGTGCATATAATTAATGGATAACTAGTTGCCGCCAAAAAATCTAAATGACAGCATAGGCATAACGGTTGACAAAATAGCCTTCTTGATTAATTTTAGGTTTTGGCAACTAGTACTCACGGAAGATATATTCGCTTTTTTTTACCGTTTTTGTCAAATATTAATATTTGACTTTAATAAGTATGGAAGGAACTGCGACGCCATCAAATCGTCGTCGACATTGTCAACCCCTATTCATCCCACTGAATCCTTCCTCAATCGAAGGGGATTTCGTGAAAATAAATATCAATACTATGTACTCAAAAACTCGGTTTAAATTAGAAACATCAAGTTTTTAAGTATATAGTATTCAATATTTATTTTTACGAAAATCAATAATAATAATAATATCCGTCCCTCTTCTGTAATAGCCCGGTATTAAGTTCACTCAGATCTCATCTCCATAGCCCATTTATTTTCCATCACACTTCGCAATAGTCTCAACGCCTGCCGCGACCTGCTCATGGGTATGTCGTTCCATTGACGTATCCTGGAGCGGGTCACGGCGGGCGTACAACATTACATCAAACTTCTCAAAGGGGCCTCTACGCGTTGGATCCATATCCCCGCGCACGCCTATCAAATGACCGGGCTAGACCCGTGATTAAAAAGAGATACATAATAATAAATGCCAACAGGGCAGCTTGTGGCGAGCTGTTGTGAGTAACGACACCACAGGTACCGAGTCTCCAGAGAGTCGGTCAGGGCCTTCGTCTCCGGCGTGTCTTCGTCGGTCGGAGTGTAAACACAAGAGGGCCCGCAGGACTCTCAGCTCTGGCTTGCCTTCATTGGCCGTCCAGAGAGGAGCCGTTAGAGCTATATGCTCCAGGGATGGAAGTGTTAAAAGGCATCACGCCGTGAGTAACTTCGGAGAAAGCGCAGCGCACCTCTCGACACCCCTGAGTCACTCACACCGGTGTTGCCCCCGGCCGTTTCCCTGGCATTTCGGGGACCCATCTAGTGAGTGGCAAGCCGCCGCCTGCCGCAAATAACTAGCAATAAAAGCAGTTATGGTAGGCGTCCGTCCCTCTTCTGTAATAGCCCGTTATTAAGTTCACCCAAATCTCATCTCCATAAACCATTTATTTTCCATCACACTTTGCAATAATCTCAACGCCTGCCGAGACCCGTTCATGGATATGTCGTTCCACTGGCATATCCTGGAGCGGGTCACGGCGGGCGTACAACATTACATCAAACTTCTCAAAGGGGCCTCTACGCGTTGGATCCATATCCCCGCGCACGCCTATCAAATGACCGGGTTTGACCCGTGATTAAAAAGAGATATAATAAACATAAATAATCGATGAACTGATATTTGTTTTGGTGTTATTTTACTTTAAAATATACCGATTTTTGTATAATTTGGCTGTGTTCGAAAATTTATACGAAATGAATACTTATAAACTTACTAGTTTATTCACTAGATTTTTTAAACAATGGCTGGTATTTTTTCGAAGTAATTTCTTAACAATATGTATAGAAATGAGGCCGTTGTTTGAACCCTGTTCATAAAATTGGAAAAAAACTGGGTTTATGACATCATCATCATCTTCATCATCAGGTCCATTTTAGTCTCCACTACAAGAACACGACCCTCTCTCGTCCGTCCTAGATGGAAGGAGCATTTGGCCTACACTCCCCACGCTGGCCAAACGGGTTGGGGAGGCCTGATCGATATTTGATAATATATTTTCCTTAGTCACCTTGTACGACATCCACGGGAAGAAACGGAGTGATTCTATTGTAGTCTGCCGGAGATCACACGGCCAACGGGTTTATGTAAATTAATGTATTATGTAAACAAACAATATAATCAGTTTCTTTCGTCCGATTTGGAATGGTCTTTCATAATAATTACTCAATGACAGTATAGTACCTATGTATATTTTCTAGAAAGCGATGGGTAAAACTTGAGCAGTTTTTTTTTACAAAAATCGGCGCAATTTCAGATACGGACTCTTAAATATCTGTCTGTGCCAATGATAGTGCTGTCTATTTTATTGAAACGTCAGAGGACATTGAAATAGGGTAGCGAAATTCCACTACCCGTTCTGCGAATAGTTATTTGGCTACAATTTTGTCTACACTAGATTTTCACTAAATATAAAGAAGTAGCCTCGATAGATAGACATCGCCAGGTTAGATTGGCATTTGGTTGAAAAGATTCTAACAAGCCAAACATTAGTACGTATGCGTAAGAAAGTATCTTTCAGACTATTCTTTTATTTTTTTCAAATTCTCACTTCTATATTTATACATATATATTTATAAATAAAAAGCGTGTTAAAAATAGATATAATGCTGCGACATCTTCATCTATTTTAACACGCTTTTTATTAGCTTCACCTGTATGTTTACTTGTTTGTCGGTTGTCAGTCTGTAACCGACTTCTTTGAACTTGACTTTGACCCTCTTTGAACGGTCATATTTAATTTCTATATATACTTATCAAGGATCGATGACAATACAATAATTTGATAAGTAAGTTTATGTAATTATTCTGGTAAGGATCGCCAGGATTAATTAATTTCCTCACTTAACACATCGAACTAAAAAGTGCACACGCTTTATTGATCATTAAAGCGTGTTTTTTTAGCATTTTTAGGGTTCCGAACCTCAAAAGGAAAAACGGAACCCTTATAAGATCACTTTGTTGTCCGTCTGTCTGTCTGTCTGTCTGTCTGTCAAACATTTCTATGTCGAGAATGCGTGGAGGTATCAAGCTGAAATTTGAACTGTATACACAGATCTACGGTCCCATGAAGTTAAAAAAAAATCAAACTGCTAAGTTTACGTAGAAAAAAGTTACGGCCGTTTATTCAGCAAAAAACGCATATTTCGACACACTCAAAGGAATCAAAACCTATAGGGTACTTCCCGTTGACCTAGAACTATGAAATTTGGCAAGTAACATCGTTATAGACTACAAGTACAGGAATGAATCTCAAAACTATATATTTGTAAATAGATCTAAAAAAATAGGGGGTCTATATTTTTTATAGGGTGTCGAAATTTCAAATTGAAACTACTAGTTCAAATGGGGTATCATATGAAAGGGCTTGATGTACACATTGCAAAATATATTTTATTTATTTTTTTCGACGCATTATTTCTTATTTATAGTGAAAAATATCAAATTTAATAATGATACTACGTACCTACGGAACCCTCGATGGGCGAGTCCGACTCGCACTTGTCCGGTTTTTTAAATTATATTTATATTTACAAGCCCCCATCATACTCCTTGAAATTCGTTAAGCAGCTGCAGACGTGTCACAGAAGGATTTCTTTGGCACGTCTGCAACTGCTTAACGTACGTCATAGACGTAGCATCCTATGTTTATGACGTACGTGGATACGTACATACATACAGTTGAAAAACATAGCCCTCCCTTCTTCGTCAGTCGGGTAAAAAAAAATGTCAACAAGCTCTTTGCAGTAATAAACTTAGAAAACCAAATATGTATATCTATCTAAAACTATCACTTTTTTGTAAGTTTTGTTAATGTTTTGTAGCACAGTTTTGGCACATGTGTTGGTCGATAGTTCATAGATATCAGAAAATGCAGAATCTTAATGGCTACTATATAAAACTATTTCTATTGTTATACGTTTATTACAGAAGTAATAAAATTTTACTTCTAAGACGAATAAGACATTAAAAGCCTACTTACTAATACGCTAGTAAAATATCGGAAGTGGGATCCCTTACACGTTGTATGCCACATGTCTACATTGTCTATGTTCGTAGTAAACTATGCACCACTTCCGCCCCCATACGCTGCCTCCACTCCAAGACTTTCCTCCCCGTTCTGCCTCCGCCAACTCGGCAGATGTGGTCTCCCCACTGCCACTTTAGCTTGCTGATTTTAAAAGCTATGTCGACAACTTTAGTTCTCCGTCGAATTTCATCGTTCCGGATACGATCCCATCCCTTAGGCTTACAGAAACACCGAGCATAGCTCTCTGCGTAGTGTCCTGTGCCACTACACTTATAACATGACGACGCGGCACTCATTTATTTTTAGTGTTTTATAATCCATACAACTATAACAATTTTCTTAACTATCAAAACCAAACTGTAGAACAGTTTGTTGGCGAAGTTTTTGAATGCAGTGAAATGCATTTACTTTCATGCTTTGCATATTACCACATGTCATTTAGTACATTGTAAATTATAGTAGCTACCTAGCAGGCATAAATGATGTGCCCTGGTCATAAAATTGTGCTTTTCTGCCCTTATATGTCCGAATACGCAGCGCAGGGTCGCGGGCAGTAGTTAGTAGACAGTCCATAATCAAACTACGTCGTCTTCCGCCCTAAAATACTATCTCAACCCATTGGTACCTAAATAAATTTATTACGACTATTAATTCTCATCTTTATGACCAAAAGCGGCGTCCTCTGTTCGGTAGCTGAAGAAACAATTGAAGTCAATTATAATTATACATTTTACAACCATTGACGATAAACATTTACAATGTCTTTTATGATAATAAATCCCCTTGTGTTATAGTTGTAGGTACAGAATGTGCGACAAACCAAACTGAATGGTAGATAAGGGTGAGTATAAAAACTTGGTAAAATATTCTGAATGATATAGTCGTGTCAATCGACAAGGGCAAAAAAGTAAGTACCTGACCAACATATACTTATTAACTATACCTACACATCAAATCTTTGCAAATAATTTCCATTTTTATATCAGTGAATACATCTCCAATTTGTCACATGGGAGACTTGGTCTTGGCAGTTGTAATGAATCGTTATGTGCCCCCATCGATGGTGACCCAGTACCACCATCCGTCATTCTATATTATATGTAAACGAGATACTAGATAGTTTTTGTAGTTTGACGCAGTCACACACACTGCATGGGAACTGGACCCCTTTTCTACACAAGTAGTATCTACAGCTAAAGTCATTGAATTTCTTCATCGGATACTGGAACCAGAACTAAGTTCTAATTTATAAGCATGAAGGAAGCCTTTAAGGAAGCTACCAACTGTTTCCAGTGATACAATATAAGAACAAAATTGTCAGTAACCATCATAACCCTACTTTCACAATCTTCAAAAGAGATTTTTTGTTGTGCGATAGGCTATACGCTGATTGTCTACTTTTGTTACAGAACCATCAAGATGAAATTCCTCGTAGCAGTCGCTCTTATTGCCACAGTGGCATCGGCGAACATCTTGTTGCCAAACTTGCCCTCGGTGGCTTCTGACCAGCTCGCTGAAGTGCAGGCCATCATTGAGGCCATCCAGAGCCCCAGCACCGACCCCGCCACCGCTATCGCCCTCGAACAGATGCTTATGGAAATCTATGGCTTCGAACCCATCGCTGTCGGACCTGCTATCGTTGAACCAGTCGTAGACCCCGTGATTGTTGTTGAACAGCCTGCACCAATTTCTATCGGACCCGCAATCGTCGACTTCCCCGTTGCTCCTGAACCCGTCATTGTTGTACCTACCCCAGTCGTTCAGCCCACTCCCGTCGCTACTCCCGAAGTCAGCAGTGCTCCCCTCGTCCAGATTATCCTGAACATCAACCAGGCTTCGTCTGCTGCCGTTCCCCCCGTCGTTGCCGAAGTCCCCGTTGTCGTCGGCGACGCCGCCTATGAGGCTCCCATCCGTCCCACCCCCGTCACCGTTGTCGACCATGCTCCTGAGCCCGAGCCCGTCGTTATTGCCCCCACTCCCGTGGTCGTCGCTCCCACCCCCGTTGCCGACGTCGAGCCCGTTATCGTCGGCACCCCCATCTTCGTCGACCCAGTCATTGTTGTTGAGGAGACTCCCGTGATCCCCGACCCCGTGATCCTCCCCGCCCCCGTAGCGCCCGTGGTCGTCCCCGAGCCCGTCATCCTCCCCACCCCTATATTGCCCGTTGTGGTACCCGAACCCGTAGTAGAAGTTGAGCCCATTATTGTTGGCACACCTGTGCTCCCCGAACCCGTCATCAACCTCCCAGAAGAATTGAACTAAATGTATTTCCTTGAAATCCCTTCGTCAATCTCTCTGAAATTCTTAATTAGGCATAAAAAGAAACTGTGTTGTCGAAGTGTTCGTTATTTCAAAGAATTATAAATTACAGGAGATGACAATTTAAAAATGTTTTTTTTTTTAGTACCTCATTTAAACCCTTTATCAGTTATTTTACCAGGTTACCGTCAAAGTATAAAATGCCTACTCATTGTATACATGCAATATCGAGCTTGTTTGGGCAAAGTATAAAATAATAATATCAATACTTTGATTATTACAGTCGATGCCTAGGTGAATGCCTAGGCAATGGCCAGATTTGTCTAGCCAATGTATAAATTTATCCAAGCTGTCGTATTATTTTTAGTTGCCGATTGTTTTTCGTTTGGGTTATCTTGTGGCCCGCTTTAGAAATAGGAGTCCTATGAACCCGCTTTGGCATTCCTATTTCTAGTTGCGGGTCATAGGCCAACCCAAACCTATTCGGAAAATAGTCTTGCCTCATAAAATATTAAATACCTTCAGATAGCTATTTACTTTCAAGACATTGCCAGGTATGGGTTTTGCATTTTATAGAACTGGACAGTTTAAAAAATGTCGAAGGTGATTTGGTGAAATAGGTGGCAATGTATAAAATATTTTTTTTTCTTACACTTTGCCTAAAATACCAGGTGCCCGCCGAGGTACCGCCGAGTCTGAAGCCGATTAGGTACCATCGATTTTTTTTATTCTAATAATTGCTCTTAGGTTAAAGTTATTGACAAACATCTTCAGTTTAGTCGGTAGAGCTCTAGGGTTTCTACCAGCTAAGCTAAACATAATGCATACCAATCTAAGCATTAGTTTTATTTTCGCATTCAAAAATTCCGATGGTAATCGGCTTGAGCTTTAGGCGGTAGGGCCCCTGATCACACAGGTAACCAATGCACAAACACAAATGTAAACAAATGTAAGTTATACATTATTGCTCCTTGTGACCAATTGGGTTCTATCCGCGGTTTGGCCCCGCGCGAGCATAATAAGTAGGTTTCAGGTTTCAAGGACTCTACGGCATAAGCTGAAGCTGATTTCCATCAGATCTTTTGATTGCGAAGATAAAACTTCAGTTTAGATTAGTGAAATTTAGCTTACCTGAGAGATTAAGCTCTACCGACAAAGATAATATTATATTTATGCCAATAACTTAAACCTAACACCTATTCTTGGGAATCAAAATATTCGATGGGAATCGGTTTCAACTTGAACGATAGAGCCTCATGATAATATTAATGCCAGATTTTTTATCTGTCTGCATAGAATTAGCTAAATATGCACTATACAATCGAACAGGAACTCACTTTTATGCCTATCGCGCACTGCCATTCAACCACCGCACCGGGCTCGTCGTCTGACAGATTATTCCAGAGCCTGACTGTAGAATACAAAGGAACGGAAAGACAAAAAACAAACACATTTTCGCAAAAGCGAAGTGACAGATTATGGACAGATGAAAAGAATTTGAAGCAGTCTTCGAGGTCACGTACCCTATACCTAACTGCTAGTGCGCCCCTGTGTGCCAACCTTCCGGTTATATCACAGGATTTTACCTGCTCCACTCTTGCGCTCGGTAAACCAACCGAGCACGCAAGCGGAACATTAGCAGGTCTTACTCCGCTTTCCTTTAGCCGTGTGGTTTACGGCAGACTAGAATAGAATCACTCCGTCTCTTCCCGTGGATGTAGTACAAGGCCACTAAGGGAAATACATTATAAAACATCGATCAGGCCTCCCCAACCCGTCTGGCCAGCGTGGGGAGTGTAGGGCAAGTCTTCCTTCTGTCAGGGACGGACGAGAAAGGGTCGTGCTCCTGTAGTGGAGACTAAAATGACCTGTTGATGATGACTCCGCTTTCACCTGCATGCAGGCTACTTACGTACTCTTAAGTCGAGTAGCTCGTGGCGAACCGACGCTCAGCGAACCAAGCATCGGGGCCCTACCACCACTCTACGTACCGTTGTATGTCACGCTCACTTCCCGACGCGCCAGTACAAGTCTTCGAGGTCAGAAGGCTCCGTACGATCAAAGAGTACAAGTAGTGTAGAGTAATGATGCAAGAAGAACAAAAACTTATTAACAAGAAAATTAAACCGCCGAAAAAAAGAGAAAAGCAAAAAATAATAAACTTTGTTTTTATTGACCTTAATAACTCTTAACTTATGGACCTTTACATAGAGATTAATAACTAAGTTCTTAAACTAATTTAAGTACACCTAAGTAATTTTGAGCTTTGATCGTCATACATAGATTATATTACTAACGTCAAAGAAAAACCTAATGCAATGAATTTAGAATCGCTCTAATTTGTTCAATCTAAATTTCTATAATATAGCAGACATCTTCCTGAATGAGTGAATAAACTACTGAAACATTTATTCTTAACCTGCTAACTTTGACTTCTCGATTCTCCGTGCATGGAGTGGATTCTGTGGAATAACTTTATAGTTAATGTGGAAAACAGACGCACTATGATGCGTCTAGAACTAGCTAGCTGGACAAAATTATTTTCTATCTTAGTTAGCTTCTAATCGACCTGATTAATGGTTTTGTGAACGTTTTTAATATTTATAGTTCTTGGATCCCTACATAGGGGTTCTTCAATAAATAAAAATGCATTTCCTTAAAAAAAATGTATAAGTTAAGGTAAGTTTTTTTTTTATAAGTAACTTTAAAAAAATAGAAAAAGTTAATTTTGCATTAGTAAAATATACGCGACAAATATTCAAACATTAAATCCATACTGGCACTCTTATAATACTCACATGAGTATGAAGTAAGATAAAACCTAACAAACTATGATAAAACACTTTATTCGTCATCATCACTATTTTCATCCTCAAAAGAATCATCTACAGAATAATTCGTAAAACTACTAACAACACCAGTATCTGAGACAACATGTGGTGGAATAAGTAAAGCATAAACTTTAGAAGCGAGAGATCCTATTTTTTTTTTGCGGGATATCTTTGAGGCGTTAATAATGGGATCAGTTGTGATTAGTAATATATTAGGTAAATTAGTATTTGTGGCAATACGTGACCGTTTACTGTTGTATTTAATAGTGCTTGAAGATTAATTTCAGCGCGCATTTTCGTTATCGTAACGTATTCATCCGGTGGTAAACAGGCTTTCTTGGCTTTTTGCAGGCTATAAATTGATTGAAATATCAAATAAGTGATGGCCAACAAGATTACTACACTTCCGTGTCTGTTCGTAGGTGTGAGTAGTAGATTTGGGATCTACGTAGTAGGCCATAGCCTCATCATTAGTTAGGACCTTTGTTGCTTCTGTTCATTTCGTTGTTTTAACTTCTCAGAATTTTCATTATCTTCTTGTATTAATTTGGATACACTTCGTTTTCCCATAAGTTAGTTTAGCCATAAGTTCTTCCAAACTTCGCGATTTGGCCAAGTCGTCCACACGTCTTCGTTTCGTTTTCGCACTTGCGTTCATCATATCTATTGCCGGCCTTCCAGGGCCAGGTAGATGGTCGATGAAGTGGATGCCTCATCAAAATCATAGGACACATTAAAAAATAGCCCGGGGTAAGCCGGGGGTTTATACTTATTGTTTATCCAATGAATTGGATATATGTTGAAAATTTTCCTTTTTAGTACGATTGCTAATATTTTTGTTACTTTTTGAGTATTTTACTCGAATAAATACAGAAGCTTAAAAAATAGATCTTACCCCTAAGGTTAAGAATCGAATCCACCAATTTAATTGATTAAAATCTTGAAAATCTTTTATGACACGTTATCGCTTAGAAAGCTAAACTGCAAGTAATTTTATGCATTTTATATTTTTTTTAATTACTTACCCTCATCACCAAAGTTTAAAACGATGTATGACTTTTCAATATGAGTTATTGTATTAAGTAACTTATAACGTACTTGCCCTCATCAACGTTTCCTAGACATGTTAATGTTGTTTTTGTCTAGCTAGCTTGTTCTAGACGCCACAGTGAGACGCCATAAAACACAACCGGTGGTATTTAGGAGATCTTATGGTTAGCTTCCTACAATGTTAATCCACATTATAAATTATGCAACACCTTTCCACATACTGTATATGTGGAAAACACAGTATGTGCAACACCTTTCTACATACTGTGTACCTGGAAAGGTGTTGTACGATATTTAGAGCCAAAGCCAACTTCACCTGCACGTGGTGCACCCTGCCGACTAGCGAAAGAGTCTCTGGCAAAAGAGAGGTAGGGTACAGCGTATTTGTAAGCTGCCCGACTGGGGAAGTAGCTCCACCTCACAGAATACCGCAGCCAAATAACAATTCCCTAGAAGGTTTTGGTGTTCCTGCAAGTAAGTGAGGTCACAGACAGACAGGAAGGAATTACTGCATTGGCACCGGGGACGGCGGCGCGCGATATTTCATATTGCGAGTGTTGATATGGCTACGATAACCGATTTACACCAGGCGGGCCGTATGCTTGTTTGTCACCCGACGTAGTTTAAAAAAAATGGGCATGAGCATGGAACAAGCTCCCTACTTACATTTTTGTCAGTCGTCTTAAAAAGTCGTTGAACCGGTACTTTTCTTTTTATATAAGTAGACCTTAAACCCATTAATCTAAGTTACTTATAGATCAAATATATTATACCAATTAAAGATATTAAAAAGATTATAGTGTTGGATTAATGATTAGTATTCGCTGGGCTTCAAACACCGGAGAAGATTATAATGTGACTAGATATGCCCGAGGCTTCGCCTGCACGAATATTAGTTATCTCGCCAAAAGGTACTCGTAGATTAAATGCTTCTAGTTATAATCTAAGTCTATGCCAAATTTCTACTCAAATAAAGTGGTCAAAATAAAACAAAACGACATCCATAAAAAGGACATCCATATCAATTCTATATAAATTTAAAAATGTGTCTGTCTGTCTGTCTTATACCGAGGAATGAAAACATAGGCTATCTTGAGTCATAACCAGTGGCGGATCAACGTATAAGCATTATAAGCACGTGCTTGGGGCCCGTGGTTTCCAGGGGCGCCTATCCAGGTTATACATATAATACTAATTAAAAAATTGAGCCATGAACAAATGAGAAATGAGACGGACAAAAACAAACACACTTTCGCATTTATAATATTAGTTAGGATTCCTATCTTCCATATTCAAGCTACAGAGGGCCCACATGAGCTCTATGCATATGGCCTCAGAAAGTCTTAATCCGCCACTGGTGATAATCGACACCAGTCTGATCAGTCACCGATCGTCGTCGACCCTTACTCATTCCATGCAACAACGGTGAAAACTATGGTGGAGAATACTCTAAACCCCTTCAGTCGAGGGGAGCCTCAACGGAAGGGGTTTAGAGTATACTCCACGACCCTGATCAACTGCGGGATGGCGGAGACCAGCCCCCTTACCACCATCTTTTATTGCGATTCAATAACTGAATAGAAAGCTTATTCATACCAATGAATAAGCGACTCTATTTCAAATGGAATAAACTCGCTTATTCATTGGTATGAATAAGCATTCTATTCAGTTATTGAATTGCAATAAGAGATGGTGGTAAGGGGGTTGTGTTTTCAAGCCCCCTAAAGGCCACTGACTTGGCTGAGCGACTGTCAACTAATGAAAACAGCCGGGACCGACGGCTAACGTGCCCTCGGAAGCACGGAGGCGCTCGAGATAATATAAACCAATACATTCTTGTTGTACGAATATGATGATAAAATCTCTATCTATCAACGCACGACCGAATGGGGCGTAAGTGGTTCATCAACATCTTTGAACCAAAGTCAACCTCACCTGGACGTGATGCACCCTGCCGACTGACAGAAGAGGCTCTGGCGAAAAGAGAGGTAGGGCGTAGCGTATTTTTTAAGCTACCCGACTGGGGAGGTAGAAGTACCTCACAGAATACCGCAGCCAAATCCCTTGAGGGTTGTTGTGTTCCTGCGAGTGAGTGAGGTCACCAGAATGGAAGGAGTTGCTGCGTTGGCAGTGGGGGTGGCAGCGTGCGAGCGATTGCGAGCGTTAATATGGCAACGGTAACCGCTTCACATCAGGTAGGCACGCACAGCCCCCTTACCACCATCTCTTATTGCGATTCAATATCTGAATAGAATGCTTATTCATACCAATGAAGAAGCGACTCTATTTCAAATGGAATAGAGTCGCTTATTCATTGGTATGAATTAGCAATCTATTTAATTATTGAATCGCAATAAGAGCTGGTGGTAAGGGGGCAGCTCAAATCACTGGATGGATCGGGTTAAAATTTGGCATAGAGATAGCTATTATGAAAAAATAATTTTCCAAAATTCCCACGAAATACCGGGATACGTGCATCAAAGTCGCGGGCGTAAGCTAGTACAACATATTTCTCATATTAACGGGACGGGGGGCCCACCACTGTGTCTTCTGTATAGCCTAGATTAACAGCGACGATCATCAAAAAAGGCCATAAACAGCAAAGTACATTGCAGTCCCGGGGGTAAATCTACGATTGCCATGGAACTCACAACGAATTAAATCAGAAGAAATTAATAGGAACAAGTAAAACAAAACGACATCCATAAAAAAGGACATCCGTATCAATTCTATATAAATTTAAAAATGTGTCTGTCTGTCTGTCTTATATCAGAAGGTAAGAAGTTTTTGGAAATTGACTTCCCCTCTTAGCAATGTGACAGACAATATGGCGAATAAGGCATTGAAAGCCTAAAGAGATGGCTAGTCAAGTGAAGCTCAACTGCCGTACACCACGTAGTCAAGTGAAGTTCTAATCATATTACTATCATTAATCCTCAATAGTTTCTGTGTACTTTGTAACATGTGTTTATCATTTCATTGCCCTCTTCTGCGTTTTGTACCGGGTGCCATAAATCTAATAGAAAGTTACGGCACAGTATCTACTTCCGCGGATATCATATCATTATTTTGTTAATCCAAATAAATATTTTTATCTACAGCGAGCGAGCGATGGAGATAGCGTGGAGTTTCTCTACGAGATCGAATCCGAAGGGAAGAAATTCGATGGAGAGTGGACCAAATTAGGTCCACTTAGCTCTTAGAGTCACCAACTGGCCACATCCGACTCAGCGATGACAGATTGGGGAGGAGATCCTAGAGTGGAGACCATGTATGGAGCGACGAAGCGTAGGGCGTAGCCTCTTTAGATGGAATGACGCATATGGTGGAAAGCATTGTGAAAGACATATTTGCAGCAGTAGGCTAGATACATGCTGATATTGATAATGATAATGTCCGCAAGCAAGATGGTATTTTCGCTGCCGGCGTTTTGGTTATTGGCCAATATGGACGCGGTTCCTAAAAAGAAAGATCGTTCTACGATACCATAATAGAAATACCAGACCCTATTAACTATCCAATAGCCGTGCCTCAGCACAGTATTACTACAAGATACTTGAACAGATCACAACATACATTAATGATAGGCAACATAGTTTCCGTCCAGAACGAACCACTGCAGATCTCTTACCTTATGTAACTCACCTATAAGACAAGACACCTATAAGGAGAAGGCTATCAACTGATACGGTGAATCCATGGCTGTAAGACTGGATATCTTTAAGGCGTTTGACAGAGTCTGGCACAAGCCGCTACTCTCTACGCTGCCGAATTATGGTCGGCTCCCCGACCGGCTTTATGCATGTGCTGGCTTATTACATGAGCTTTGTATTCGACTCGCGGTTTATAGCTGTACATGTGATGTGCCCATGGTTGTGAACGTTGGTGTTTTCCAGGGTTCCGTACTGTCACCAATCTTTATACATATCAATCTTCTTTTTATACATATCAATGGGCTTTTGCAAATTGCCCATGGTACATCTGGGATATGAGGGTTACGACGGGTTCAAGAGTAGTGACTTCCAAGAGTCTGTGATTTTTAACTTATATGACGTTCTGAATGGAGTGGCTCGCTGGGGTGATTTAAATCTTGCCAGTTTGTACGTATTAACACAGTATAAATAATAGAACTAGGTATCTACTAATAAGAACACATTTTTCCCAGCTCTAACTCTCCATAGCCTCGGGCTTCCCATCGGCGATCATTTATCGCTCCTCGGCTTGGACCGGGTTGTAGACCTGAATCACAGGGATTATTTATTTTTCGTCTAAAGCGTCTTATAAATGCCCTCCGTAAACTTGGAGAATTGAGCAGGGAGCGACGTCATTTCTCAGCTGCACAATGTTGCTTACTTTATAAAATACCAATCCAGATCGCGTGTGGAACACTGTTCTCATCAGGCTCCGCAAGATATCGTATAATTGCCGTTGATTCATTGCAAAGACATGCAGTCTTGACCAGTTGGAACTCCACAGAGAAGTCGTTATACGAGTCACTTTTATCTACTATGTCATGGCGAATGTATAACAGAGCCCTACGATCTTATTCCTTCCCCGTTTAAGTACCAGAACTACCGTTCATCTCAACATGTAAATTTTAATGCAGTTGAAACCATCTACCCGCTATATCACACCAAAAGCACTAAAAGTTTTGCCCAGTCTTTTCTGTGCCGACTGCCATCCATTCTTATTTGACCTCCAATAACTTTACGATGCACATTTTAGGAGATTTTTGGAATAACTTTAAGATCACTAAAATGTAGGTGCGTTTACTAGTGTCTTTATCGGGACGAATAAAAGAAATATCTTATCTTTTGGACGGTTTAACGAGGAACTGAATCATCATCTTCCTATATTATCTATCTATGTATTTGTTACGTTTATAATCTTAATATATAAAAATTTCGTGTCACGTTGTTTGTCCGCGATGGAATCATAAACTACTCGACCGATTTTAATAAAATCGTGCACAGTGTGTGCAGTTTGATCCAACTTGAGATATAGGATAGTTTATAGATCGGAAAAATTAACGTATTTTTTTTTAAAGGCGATACGAAGTTCGCCGGGTCAGCTAGTAATGATATATAATTCTTATAGAATGAGTAATATCGTTATTTTTCTTTCTCTTAGTTCAATAGTCATTAGATAAATCTATTTTCTAGACAGTGTTGTATTTTTATCGGCTTTCAAACCATTTTATTAAACGGTTTTATTTATTTATTTAAAACTGTTTATTTATTTATTTATTTGTTTGTTTATATTTTTGGGTCAAATCTAGTAATTGTTATTTGGCCCCCTTCCTGTTGACAGATTGATCTGAAATTTGGTACACACCTTTAGTTCTGGTGACAATACAATTAAATAAATTCTGTTTCATTGTAAATCGAAGATGGCCGCCGCTACAAAATGGCGGTTTACAAATTTTGTCACGGCTACCTCAATATGGGTATCAAATGAAAGGGATTGACTAGTAAAACATAGTTCACATGAAAAAAAATGAAAATCAGACAAAAAAATAAAATCGTAGGGCCCGTGTTGTTATCCAATCAACTCAGTTTACGCTACGCCCAACGATTTTATTTTTTGTCTGATCAATGCTTTAGACTGATGAGGGAGAGGGGTATGATGACTAAAACCTCGGACCGAATTATTTTTTAGCTTTTAGTATGTACATTACTTTCAATAAAACCGTTTAAATTAAAAATGTTTTTTTCATAATTTTTATTTATATTATGCAAATGAGCTTGAACATATTTTTTTAAAATGAAATCAATGGAGCACTCTCTTATGGATTCGGGTAAGGGGCCATCCATAAATTACGTCACACGAATTTCATGATTTTTTGACCCCTCCCGTCCTTGTCACAGCTGGTCACATTTGTCAGACTCCCCCCCCCCCCCTCCCTTCCTAGTGTGACGTCACATATTTTGCAAATTTACATCTAGAGTTGCAAATATTTCTGAGTTTTTCGTTAATAGTCCAAAGTTCGTGTTAACACTTAGATTATAATAGATTTTGAAATGTGACGTCACGAAATTTAGGACCCCTCTCACCCCCTTGTCACACTATGCCTCCCCCTTAACGTGTGACGTAATTTATGGATGGCCCCTAACGTTTAGCAGTAACCTGAAGCTTGTAACGTGAAAGACTTGTACATAAACCACAGTGGCGTAGCTAGGTAACCAAAGGCCCTGGGGCAAAAAATAAACTAGGGCCCCAACTAAACTATATATTTAAAATCGTTTGTTCCGTATTCGTCGTGTTCCGAATTCAGCAGCATACTCAAGATTTGTCGTAATCCAGATTACAATTCAAAACATAAATATATAGTTACATATTTAAATACTTTAAAGTTGCAAAGCTATTTTATCATCAGCCCCCTTACCACCAACTCTTATTGCGATTCAATAACTGAATAGAACGCATGGACAATTTTGAACATTTTCTAACACGCGATGCGTGGAAATCCTTTGGACAAATTTGGACTTTTTCCAGGCCTCTCATTGGATGGAAGCATAGCGTCTGTTGATAGGGAGAGGACGCGGAAGATTATGTTGCTAGGCAAATTGGCGGGAAAATTCTGATAAATAGATGGGGAATCGATTGTACTAATATCGATTAATTTGATAATATATTAGTATGCAATAATATTGTATACAATATTTAAGGGAATTTAAATATAATAAACGTTGTTTAATATTAATGGCGTTGATAATTAATTTGGTGGATTGATTCAAGGAGTGAATTGTAAGAAAACACGGATAAAGTTTAAGATTGAAAATCTTATGTTTCCTTTATAACTATTAATTTAATTAATGGAAGTTGTAGCGGGAATAATATAAATACAAAATTAGATTAATTTGAGGTTTGAAGATAGAAATTATGTGTAATAAAGGTGAAAATGTGAAATTAAAACGATTTAATTATCTTTTCAGAAAGATTCGAATAATTTTAGAAAGAATCAAAGGTTTTTGATATACTTGAGATTAAGTGTGAAAAATCAAGAAGATAAAAATTTGTTAGATAAATAGATAAATATAGATTATTCGATTAAACTAAGAGAATTAGATTTTATGGTTAAAAATTAGTTATGTCACATCATTAAACACATTGAGGTAGGTCTTGTAAGGAGTATTTAAGGAAAGGCGCGAGTTTTAGACGGGATGATTCGATGTAAAGTATTCGCGAGTAAGGAGATAATAATTAGCATATTTCCGTAAATATGTACTATGATACCGGGACAGTGTTAAAGTTTATTTTAGTGTTTTAAAATTAGATTTTCACTTGTTTTAATATTGCTGAGACAGGTTTGAGAGATATTATTTATTGAAGTAATCAAATTGATTTGCGGTTGATAGATGCCTTAATTGTACAAAAAGGTTTGTGAGATTGTTAGATTGAAAAGTAGAAGTGTCCAATTTAAACAATCATATTTAAAATCACTTAGAAATTACAAGGCGAATGTTGAAACTTGACATTAAAAGTAACAATACGTACATAAGGATGATTTTAATGTGAATAAAAAGCATTATACATCCAATCTTCAAAATGTTAAAGCTTGCAACATAACCTGATCATTTCATTTCCTATAAATAAGGAATGGAACTACTTTATTAGACTAATTGGGCTTTTCACTGATTTGTAAGAATCTCATAGTAATTTATCGCGAAAGTGATTAATTTGTGTGAATTGGGAGAGTTATAAGGTTTAGTCTTCTGTCCGGTAAATTTGAAGAATTTCGGTGAGTGAACAAAACATCTTTTATTGACTGGATTATGATGCCTTCTCATATTTCAAAATAGTGAATTGTGATACATTACAGGAAATAGATTTCTTGAAATTTCAGCTGAGCAAAGAATGTTGAAATTAGAGTATATTCAAATAGACAAGAATCTACATCTATAAAGTAAAATATAGTAAAGATTATTGCCAAATAATTTGCATGTGTTACTTTTATCAAGACATATAAAGTTTGATTATAGATATATGTGTATAAATTTATGGGTGTTGTGATTTATGAAGTAACAAGGTTACTAAACAGTAGCACACTAGGTTAGGATTGTTTGTAAGGATTCATTGATTACAGAAGTTAATCTAAATTCAAATGATTTGGGTTAAATAAGAAAGAAATAATTTAGTTCGAAAAATAGACTAAAGTAAGTTATTAGATTCATATTTGGAATTGATAAATAAGATAATTTTGCCAGTTTAATGAATTTAATGGCCGAAGGAATTTATAAGTTTCCTAAGTTTCATTTGAAAAATATCTATAAACGTTCCAAGTAAATAATATAATGTAGTAAATATGTAGAATCAGTAAATAAGTCTGAGGATTTAGAGATAACTTAAGGATAGTAACATCTCCAATAGTTAGAGAGAGATTTGTAGTTAATAAAAGGCAGGCTAAAGGAAGGAACGTCCTTTGGTTTTTTAATTTTATGAGGAGGAGATGCCTCTTAAAGTAGAATCTGCTCAGACTATGGACAGAGAAGCTTGAGCTTGGTTGGCTTCATGATATAAGAGCGGAGGAATGGGGCTCTATATATTGCCATAATCCTATAAAATGCCTTATTTAATTTAATATCATATTATAAATTTGCCACTAAGAAATAATGTTTGAAAGCTTTATCCTTGAGAATATGTTTTAGTTAGCATAAATGTCAAATTAGTCTAATATCATATTGTTTTTACCACTAAAACATAATGCCTAAAGGAATTTAATATTGGTTTACTATCACAACAAGTTCACTACTGGAAATAATTATTAATAAATTCATTATCGTTATAAGAGATACTAATTAATATTCAGGTCATCTAGTTAATATAATTTCAACCACATAGTCTTATCTTTATAGTGGATTTTAGGTAGAACAAATATCTCAATAAATGTATGCGAGTATCAAGGTAAATAGAGTTTAATCAGTCATTATTCTGCGCGTAAAAGAATCTGGGAAATTACGGAACAATGTAGGACACTAGACGCGATCACATGGCCATTATGTAGTAGTTAAGCTTACCATCAGGTTGATTCATCTTATTCCAACAACAATATCAATTCTAGTTTAAATTTAAAGTGTAAGAGTGTTAATTATAGCGAGATGTATATTAGATTATGTCATTTGATTAAATTATATTTAGCGTGATCGTTTGATGTACTAATGTGAGCGGCAGGAGATGAAAGCCAGTGAGAAAATAGTATTATAGGAAATGATGATGGTTGATGATGTTAGATGAATAGATATGTAAGATGAGGGATAGGTATACACACATTAGGTAGGATAACAAATGAGTCAATGTATGAGGGGTAGAGGTTACAATGGGAATCGAACAACCAATATGACACCACTCCCGATTCATTCCCGCAATGCACTGCAACTGTAACAGCATTGCAAGTTTATATTCCGTCAGTGTTAACATTATCCTCGAAAAATTACAGTAAAGCATTTTTTAAGTTAGGGTCATCTTGAGAATGACAACAGAAGTGAAAGTTACTACACTTCTATGCTTCTGCTGTCATTCTCGAGATGACCATTAAATGCTGCTTCATAATTAACGGAAATATTTGCAGAGCGCCTATCAAAAATAAGTCGTGGTAGTAGCTCTGTCACAGCTAAGTACTCAAGATTTACTTCGCCATCGTTTTCTCATTTGCCTTTCATTTCGAGTCAAAAGTGATTCTTGGGAACGTTTGCTAATCGTTCCTTATTTTCGATTCTTGTTTCTTTATTCCTATTTTTCCTCATACTGGCTGCACATTTACTTGACCTACCCATTGTAATACTTAATCATATAACTGCGTAATTTATCTAACAATAAAAAGAGTAAAATAAAATAGTTTTGAAAAAAAAATTGAACCGACTTCAAAAAGTTAATAAGGAACTCACTAAAAAGTAAAAAATAATCAAACTTAGATTTTTAACACAAAAAAAAAATGTTTTCAAATAAAATATTGACATATTAATCGTTATAATAACTAAATAAAAATAAACAAAATCCTTATTTAACCTATATCCTACACGTATTTCATATTCTACTATATACACACAAGTTAGCTTCATACCTACCTAAACAAATTTATCTATTTACAATATTATTTTAACTACTACCAACTGATCAGTTTGAAGTCGGTGCCGAGGCCAAACAATACAAAAATAATAATATATTTTTGTGTCATGTACACAAGATTACGAACAATTTATAAATTACGAACAAAAAAAATCTAATTTGTTGCTCGTACCGACAGTTTGATGTATCCGTTTGATGTATTCTGCTCTATTTTAGATTAGTTTTAATTTAATGTACATTTATCAATTTAATTATATAAATGAATATTTAGATTTGTAACCATATTAACGGTAATTATTTATAATAATCTTTGTGACAATAAAATACCTAAATCCCCTTGTCATAAAAATGTCTGAAACGATACCAGAGTGGAGATACCGTAAGATCTAACGATAGATACGGGTTTGTATAAAACCCAGACCAACTCTAGGATTGTTATAGTCGTGAATATCGACCAGGGCAAAAAAGTAAGTACCTAATTAAAACAATTAAAATCATAATAATTATATAAAATCATCGTCAGTAAGCTTAGTCCATACCATATTATATTACAGAGTCTTCGGACAGTCTATCTAATCTATCTATCTAATGTGGTGGTTAGTGAGGTGCAAAGATGACGAAATTGTGGACATCTCGTCATCGAATAGACTCTGTACATTGGCAATCGATTCATTTAGACGTTCAGCTACGTGAACAGCCATGTTCCAAGGCAATAAATCATCACGTTAGGCGGGCCGTGAAAGGATTATAATATCCGTATTCACAGGAGTATCATTCGCGGTAAGCTTCCAACGCAGCACCAAGAGTTTCCTTGTGACCTCACTCACTCACAGGAACACAAAAATACTCCGAAAAATTGTGTACTACTAACTTCTACCTTGTGTTCTACTAGCTTCACCCCCGCGAAACATAACCTAGATAAAAAATATCCTATGTGTTAACCAGAACCACAGTATAAGTAAGTAATAGTACTACGTACCAGAACATAATATGTTCCATACATAAAGAATATTATTCTTTATGTATGGCAAATTTTATCCAAATTAGTTCAACTGTGAAAGAATGACATAAATCAATGCATTTCTTTTATTACTCACAAACCTTCATATCTATTATATTAGTAAGATAACGTACTTCCATAGTCCATTGGTAATTCCAAGGAGTTGCGGATTTCCTCGTTTGTCGGAATACTTATATTATGTATTTTTTTTATACTACGTGTATATAATAATGGTACGTATTTTTTATATATTATATCAGTGGATCGTATCGCATCTTCATGGAGTTGGTTTTGGAGTTAAAAATAGTAGTGAGTCACTGAAGAAGTGCATAATTCATACGACTGATTGAATGCACAGAAGTTGCTAAGCAAAGATTTAACGTGATAAATTTTCTTTATCGCTTTGGATTTGGCTTTATTGGGGAACACAAACTATGCACTTAAAAGATACTCAATGTTTTCTATAAGACAAACCATCATCATCATCATCATAATGTATCTATTAAAAACTGAATATATCAGTTTTTAATAGATACATTATGATGATGATGATGATGGTTTGTCTTATCCCGAAAATGAATTACAGGATAGAATCTAATCTAAGTGTTTTCTGTTACAGAACCAACAAGATGAAATACTTCGTAGCAGTCGCTCTTATTGCCGCAGTGGCATCGGCGAACATCTTGTTGCCCAACTTGCCCGCGATGGTTGCCGACGAGCTCGCTGAAGTGCAGGCGATCATTGAGGCCATCCAGAGCCCCAGCACCGACCCCGCCACCGCTAGTGCCCTCGAGCAGATGCTTATGGAAATCTATGGCATCACACCCATCGCTGTCGGTCCCGCTATCGTCGAACCCGTCGTAGACCCCGTGATTGTTGTTGAACAGCCATCGCCTATTGCTGTCGGCCCCGTGATCGTCGACCCCGTGGTTCCAGAGCCCGTCGTTATTTTACCTACCCCAGTTATTGACCCCACTCCAGTCGCCACTCCCGAAGCCAGCACTGCTCCCCTTGTTCAGATCATTCTGAACATCAACCAGGCTGGATCTGCTGCCGTCCCCCCCGTCGTTGCTGAAGTCCCTGTCGTTGAGGCTCCCACCCCCGTCGTTGTCGTCGATCAAGCTCCCGAGCCTGAGCCCGTCGTTATTGCCCCCACTCCTGTGGTCGTCGCTCCCACCCCCGTTGTTGATGTTGAACCCGTTATTGTCGGCACCCCCGTCTTTGTCCTCCCTAGTCCCGAGGTCATCCCTGAGCCCGTCATCCTCCCCAACCCTGTATTGCCTGAGGTCGTCCCCGAAACCGTGGTCGATGTCGAGCCCGTCATTGTTGGTACTCCCGTGCTCCCCAGCCCCGTTATCAACCTCCCCGAAGAATTGAACTAAGTATTACTGATCTGAAAGTAATAAAGTGCACATCCTAATCCATCTTTAAATAACCCAAAATACATGTATAAACTTTCTACCTTCCCGAAACCCTTAACTAGACGTTAACATAGTAAGGACATCTCAAAGTGTTGTGTCTATAAAATGTAAATACACGAGATATGATGACTTCATTATGTTTATTATTATTTACCACCCAAAAAATACTTATGTTCATGAAATTAATACTTTTTTAAGTAGCAATAACAATATCAATGGGGCTCTATTATGGGGTAATGCATCCGGGGAAAAAAGATGCTCTGGCAATCCTACATCGCCGAGATACGATGTATACAAACGGCACAAAACCGATCATGGTGGATGTTTATGGAGAAGGTTGCATTTTGCAGTGAACAAGCTTTAGTTAAAATAATGATGATGATAGCTACTTATAAAGCAAAACCTGAAGCTATGCAGGAATTAAGAAAATAAGGCTTTGACTATGCTACGGAGGAGTTTGTGTTTGTGAGCAGTGGAAAGTAACGACAACACAAATTCCGAACGACGCAAACTAGCTTCCAATACCTATACTCTACTTTATTTTTGTATGTCTGTAGTACTATCATGATTGTCCAATGCCACATTACAACCACGATTGCAGTCTCAAAAATATCAATGCATAGATTAATAATAAACGTCTTGTATATAGGCGGCACAGTGACGGGAATTTTCCCATGACTCCGTCACCCCAATACGCTTGGGTATTGCCAAACTGTATACTAGTAAGGACACTCATAGTCTGTACTGGACTTGTGCTGGATGTCTTTGTGCTCATTAAAATCAATGACAATAGAAGTCTGCAGGTATGTAATTCGCTCATATGGAAGTAAAGCAAACCAGAGCTCCGTAGTGTTAGATATTGAACAACGAAAAGGCGGATTAACAATCTCAGCTCGAAATCCGTCGAATTGCCTCGTTCTATATGCGATCCCTTAGAGAAGCACGGAGCATAGCTCACGACTTTTAGCTTGCGAACCAGCCCGAAGGTCAGCGTCCAAGTTTTTGCACCGTAGCAGAACGCACTGGTGGTCCGTTCAGACTTTAGTCTTCAAGCATTAGGGTATTAATGCGATGAGAATGTTCCGAAGCTTTGCAAAACGTAGCCCAACTATAGCCCAGTCGAATGCGCCTATAGATCATTTTGTTGACATTAGCCCAGCCCGAGGTAGACGTAATCTTTAACCGCTTCAATAGCTATATTTTCTAAGTTAAACTAGACGAAGTTATTGTACCTACACAAGATAAGACACATTTATTATTTTACTCCTGTAAATGTACCTACCATACTATATTAGTCCCCTGTTAATCTTCAAAGAAGCACGTCATCAAGCCTTTGTAAGAGACGATATTTTTTGATATAGGTTGACCAACAAGTGTACGACTTGCCTGATGGCAAGAAGTCATTGCAGTCTATGCACGCTTCTGACACCAGAGGCATCACTCACACGTAACCTGTAAAAACCCCTTTACGCCTTTCTTCAAGAACCCCATACTGTAGACTCCTGGGAAAGCCTTGGCGAGTTCATTCCACAAATTGAGAGTTCGAGGTAGAAAACACATAGGGGACCTGCGGTATGCGCTTAATTAGGTTCCAATGGGCGAGAATAAATGCCTTTACGAGCGGTGCAACTATAGAAAGAGCCCATGGGTATCATATCAAACAATTCCTCTACACACAACCCGTTGGTGATAATCTTCGAAAACAGCTTGCACACTTGAGTCAGGTTTACATAATAGTTCTTCAACAAGGTTTGTCAACTTTTTTGAAGAGCAAGCCCACTAACTCCTAGTACCACGCGTACCGGCTTAAAAAACCGGGTTTAAGGTACGGAATGTTTTTCGGATTTTTGCAACAAATAAATATATGTGTATAAAAATAATGAACAAAGAACGAAAAGCAGCAAAAGTCATTATCACTGACCCTAAATGAAACAGGAGCATGAAGTCTTTTTTAACCGACTTCAAAAAAGGGTTCTCAATTCGACTGAATATTTTTTTTGTATGTATGTTATTCGACATCTTGGCGAATTGTGAACCGATTTTCAGAATTCTTTTTTTATTTGAAAAGGTATGATTGCAAGGTGGTCCCATATTCACCAAGTCAGGATCTGATGATTGAATGCCAGGGAAATGAAGGGAAACCCTTAAATTTTATAAGCACGTATGGTCAAATTCATTTTTTTATTTGAAAGGGTAATTGCGAGGTGTTCCCATATGCACCAAGTTAGGGTCTGATGATGGGATCCCAGAAAAATCGAGAGAATCCCTTAAATGAGAATTGTGCCACTCCATTGCTCTGCGCTGGATGTCGTACAAGGCGACTAAGGAATCTTGTGTCACGCAATAACTTTTCTCCCGGAAGACGGGCAGCAGCGTCTGCCGGGATATTCCACCAAAAAGCTGCGCTCGCCAACTGAAGTCGGTTTAAATTTTATTTGAAAATCAACTATTTTGAGCGTGTGTTTTTTATACAACTCCGGATGCCAAAGAATCGGAGTTCCTCCTATTATACTGGGAGCTTTACCATATTTCAGCTGTTTAATGTTATACTATACCCCTATTGATGATAGATACCCTATTGATGACTGGATTGACTTCGGTTTATTGTCGGGTTATATGAGCTCGCCTTACATGAGCAGCTATAGTACATAGTAGTTATGCGCCTATAATGTAGATACATTATATGGTGGACACTTCATGCAGCGTATGAAGAAAGAGATCTTCCCAAATAGAGATTTGAGAAGATCTATCTCTTCAAAGCGAGCTTCAGCTTCGACATCAATCAAGTTTGATGCACGAAAATACTGTTTCGAGAAAGGGACGATTCGAGAAAGCGATATTATGGGAAGGAGACATTTCGCGAAAGGGACTTTATAGGAAAAGTATGCTTCGTGAAAGGGATGCTTTGAAACCAGGGGGCATTGTGGGTAAGGGGCATTATGAAGGCGACTACAAAGACGAAGTATTTAATACTACTTATACTGTAGTATCGGTTTAGGCTGTAGAGCGTACTAAAGAATTATGCATACTCGTATTTATATCTATACGCTTGAAGAACAATATACAAAAACAGACGGTAAAACTCTTCTTCGGCAGTCGGATAAAAATATCGATTATGAATATTTGTTTATTCTTTATTTGCATTACAACAAAAACAGAAATTAGTGAACAGACAAGTATACAAAGGTGAGCTTATCTCTTATCTCTTCAAGAGATTTCTTCCAGCCAAGCCTACTGTGCATATGAAAACTTTACATGGCTGGGAGTCAAGCCAGCTATGCATAACATTTTAATATCTTTGTAACAATGAAATACCTACTACTTAATTTAAAATTATCACTCGTCATGAGTAAGGCAGTGCTCCTTTAGCTTCTTTAAGTAGCGACAGTACAGCTATCTCTAATATGTCCAGGCAGTTCGTTCCAAAGCTGTGCCGTGCCGCACGAACAGTAAATGACTGAAAGAAAAAACCCCTCCGGCTGTTGTCGCAACTGCGACTCGAAACCAGTTGCGAATTAAGAATTTTCATTCTTTGTTCGCAACCAGTTGCGAATCAAGAGAACTTTTTCCTTAACCGAATCTAGGCATTTCGATGATTAAGTTTCGCAACCAGTTGTGAATCAAGATAACTTTTTCCTGAATCGCAACTACGCATACAGTTGCTACAAAAGGTTATTTCCTTCTTTGACAGCTTCGTTATCTTTACACTCTATTTGCCCTTCTTGTTTTTCATACAAACTTTTCAAGAGGATACTGGCCACTGCAATAATATCCATAGACAATTACTAGGTATCTAATCTTGACAATGCACTACTCCACTCATCGTGACGTGCTCAGGTCTTATGTAATTTAACAACAGTAATTTTATTAATTTAATATAGCTTAGCATTGCGATTTTTTGTTTTAATTGTATATTTTTTTATTTCATTAACTTAGTTACTAGCTGCGAATTAAGAAATGCTATTCTCCCATCGCAACTATGTAAGTTTGGGAAGTTTTTCAAGTTGCGATTAAGGAAAATGTTCTCTTGATTCGCAACTGGTTGCGAACAAAGAATGAAAATTCTTAATTCGCAACTGGTTGCGAATCGCAGTTGCGACAACGGCCGGAGGGGAAAAAACATGTGTTCCATATGGGATAATTCAAAGTTTTGGTGAGACAGGGGCGTTGGGAACGGGTCGGAGTAGGTACAAGTGGAAAAAGGGAACGAAGGTATTGGGGTGCATCAGGGTTTTTATGAATTTTGGAAAGGAAGGATAATATGTGAACATTTCTGCGAAGGCCCATAGAATATTATATTTGTCAGCAAGATAAACTTTTGATTTCCTTTATTCACTTCAAATGTAATTTTGACATAAACTACTTCTACGTATTAATTAATGTAAACAGGTTAATAAAAATAATATAAATTAAATATACATGCTTATCGTTCACTAAACTTAGAAAGGAATTAAACTAGTAGATAATGTTAAGTAATCTTCCAACGTATAACGAATAAAATGTGATTTATGAGTTTTCGAGATATTATATTTCATTGACTATGATGATACGTAAACAGGAAAATTTATATAATGCGTCATTTCATTATCGAAAAGTTAAAAAGACGAAATTTTATTATGTAAACAAAAGGCTGCCTTTGCCTCAAATCATTTAGATTTTTTTTAAACAATTTAAACTATGGCTTAATTTACACCGCCGCGGATTGCTACGAAAGCGACTTTTTGCAACGAAATTGTACATAACATAATGAACTTTATGTCAATCGCATAACATATAAACTTAAATACGAGCGAAAAAAGGTGACGCGTCATCCGGGGAATCTTCATATTTTTGGCACAATTGTATAACATCCAAACTTAAATAGTTTATTTGACATAAAGTTCAATTTACAATTTCTTTTCCATTACATTCCGCGGCGGTGTAAATTGAGCCTATGGATAAGTTAGTGTTACTTACGAATTAACTATTAAGTAATCTGTACTATTTAATATACTTAGAATTTCAATTAAAGCTCGGTCTCCTGCAATTGTGTTTTTTTTAAACATTTTAATAAAATATCGAAACAAAGAGGTGTGGCTGTATAAATAGGTTTTCCAAAACCGGTTTCAACGAAACCGAAAAACCGGATATACCGCATTTTACAACCACTTTTCGAAACCGAGTTTATGATTTGCCAACACCGAGTTTTCGAATTTTTATAAACAACAGATAAATATTTGCGTATAAATATCCTGAAGGAAGAAAGAAAAGCAGCAAAGGTTAATGTCGTGTGACCCTAATTAAAACAGGAGCATGAAGTATTTTTATACTACCCGGATGCCAATGCATATGTAAAGCGGTTGCCATAACCAAATAGACGATTGTAATGAGAAAGGGAATTGTTTGCATGACGTGACAATCCTCAAACTACGAGTAAGGTGAAGGAAGTAAGTTCTGTAAGGTGAAGGCACTTCCCCGTTTTGGCTCGACGTGCCCTCTCTTTCTTAACGTAAAGATAGCTTACATATTTTTAAAGTGAAGTCATTAAATACAAACACCTTTTTTAACTCCAACCCGCAGTTGAGCAGCGTTGTGGAATATACTCTAAAAGTCAACGTAAATGACAGTCGACATAATTTTAAAAATCGTTCATTAAATAAGTGTATGTGTGTTCTACCGATTGTATACTGGGGTGTGTTAGAGGAGTTGTTTGACATGATGCCTACGACCTCCTTCTACGGTCGCACCCATAGATAACAGAATATGGTCGCACCGCACGTCATCGACCATTGATCCTCACACATTGGAGCCTAAGTAGTCGCGTACTGTGCGAGTCGAGAGAAGTTTTCTCCCGTGTACTGTCAAGCTGTGGAAAGAATCGCGGTTTTCTCAGGAGACTACAGCATGAGGTTCTTGAACAGCATGAGGTTCTTGAAAAAAGGCGTGGAGAAGTTTTTACAGGATCGGCAATGCGCGTTTGATGATCCAGGCGTTCATAGGCTACGATAACTGTTTCCCATCAGGCGGGCCTATATCATACATACATACATACATACTCTCGAAAAACATAACCCTCCTTCTGTCGCAGTCGGGTAAAAAGCATTCATTTTACATTTTCAATTTTCTCGCGGAAACGCTAACCGCCATGTTGTTTCGGCTTGTGACGTCATTGCGTTAGTAACAATAATTTTGAAAAATAACAAGGATATTTTTGGAAATTATTAATGAGTTAATTAATCCTTATTAACTGTGAATTGTGCCTTAATACATGAATACAAGCGTAACAAGTTAAGTTAATTAAAAAAATCAAAAACCCGACTGCACCTACAACAGATTTATTAATCACGCGTAACAATAATATATTTACATACAAGCAAAGCCGCAGGCAAAAACTAATATATCAAATATATATTTGAAATCAGGTCATCGAGACCTTTATTTTGATACCCATATCGATATATTTAGAAGAAAAAAAAATTACTGCAACGACAATTTTGCGACTCACAGCCGCCATATGTTTTTTTTTTTTATATTTGATGTAGCCTATGTCACTCTCACAGCAAATACGAATCTAACGACACCTCTCAAGCTAAAATCCATCCAGCCGTTCAGGCTGCAGAGCGTGCCAAACAATTATACATACATACATACATACTCTCGAAAAATATAACCCTCCTTCTGACGCAGTCGGGTAAAAATAACTGACCACTCTTCGTTTTCTTCTTTGTCAACCCTTATTCATCCTACTACTCAACTGCGAGTTGGCGGAGGCCAGTTTATTCAAACCGCCTAAAGGCCACTGACTTGGCTTAACGACTATCATCTAACGACAACAGCAGGGACCGCCGGCTTAACGTGCCCGCTGCACGGAGGAGCTCGAGTTAAATAAACCCATCCATAGATAGGCTGTGGTCGACGTTGCTTAACTTGCATGTTCGATTAAACTGACACGCGCAACGTCGCCATCAACTCTGCCATTCTGAAATGTATGGAGAGTGGTCAGTTATCTTACCGACCGCACATGTATTTTCTTTGTTATATGTAGTTTAGGGTAGATTAAGCAAAGAATGATAGGTATCATCGTTAATGATTTGCATGAATAAAGAATGATTTAGGCTAGATTAACCATTTCCTCCGCATTAAAAGATAACGTGTAATCGGAACTGAATGTTTTTTTTATTACACATAGTACATTATTTATTATCGTAAACTCATTGCTTCAAATTGAATGAAAGCTGACGTAAGTATGGATAGTTATTATACAAGACGATATACACGTACGTGATGGAACCGACTGTACCTCGAAATTGGCAACTTAACAAAATAAAGACCGCTCTTTTCGCGCTTCTTTTCTGATCGCTCGAGAGTAGATAAAGTAACTTTTTGAATTTATTTTGATGGCTTGTACGCAAAAGACTGACATTGATTCTGTGTTTAATTTTTTTAACTAATCTCTAAATTTCAGTAGGTATGAGAGTAGATAAAATGATTTATTGAATACTTAATTAATTTATTAAAGTTTACATACACAGCATGTGAATGAAACGAGTGGCTTATTTACCAAGAAATACGTAATCCTTCAAGCGGGTTAGACTGTAGAGCGTGTCAAATATTACATACATGCATACACTCGAAAAGCGGAACCCCCCTTTCTTCGTGAGTTAGGCAAAAATACACTTACTTCAGTAAACGGACTATTTTATCATTTCACTAAACTAGTTTAGGTATTTGTCATATTACTAAACATTTTAAGTATAAAAAAGAATATTCGACATCTACCGTAATTTCACGATATCCCCAGGAATTTCGCGAAATCCCTGGCGCATTACAGCACACATGTTCAGTGAGCATAGTAATCGACGAAGTAGATAGCAAGACGCGATTTATATTCAAGTACTGATATGAACATCATCATCAGGTCATTTTAGTCTCCACTACAGGAGCACGACCCTCTCTCGTCCGTCACAGACAGGAGGATTTGACCTACACTCCCCACGCTGGCCAGACGGGTTGGGGAGGCCAGATCGATGTTTTATAACGTATTTCCCTTAGTCGCCTTGTACGACATCCATGGGAAGAGACGGAGTGATTCTATTCTAGTCTGCCGGAAACCACACGATCAACTTATATGATACTCTATACAAAAATATTAAAAACAAGTATATTTGGTTTGTCATTGAAGCAAATTCAAGAATTTTTACTCGCCTGACGAAGAGAGGGTAATGTTTTTCGACAGCATACGTAAGATGTATGTCTAACTCTTTGGCACGCTTTACAGCCCAAACTGTTTGATAAATTTCAATGTAAATGGCGTCATTAGATAACTCTCACTTGTAGGAATATACAAAAATGTTATGGGTATACTATTGGCGTTGTTTTTCCACATAGAAAACTACATATTTTCCCATTTTTATTTGGTATTTTCAAAAGCAAGCGGTTTCATGCTTCATTTTTGCAATTGTTTCTTTTTTTTATACTACGTAGGGAGGCAGACAAGCAAACCCACCTGATGTGAAGCGGTTACCGTAGCCATATTAACGCTCGCAACATGAAATATCGCTTGCGCGCCGCCACCCCCGTTGCCAACGCAGCAACCTTTCTCCTTCCTTTCTTTCTGGTGACCTCACTCACTCGCAGGAACACTACAACCCTCAAGGGAATTGTTATTTGGCTGCGGTAGTCTGTGAGGTGGAGGTGAATACGCAATACCCTACCTCTCTTTTCGCCAGAGCCTCGTTTGTCAGTCAGCAAGGTGAACCACGTGCAGGAGAGGTTGGCTTTGGTTCAAAGATGTTGATGAACTACTTACACCCCAAAATTTTTTTGTTGAAAAAGCATATTATTGAAAAGAAAGATTAAAGAGAAACGCTCACAGTGCGTATGCGTGGACGGGCACATCGAAACTATCCAGACTATCACATTGCAAAGATCCTATACTCAGAAACGGTACAAGTGAAAAAACAAAAAAAAAAACAGACGACACCTGCCCCCTTACCACCAACTCTTAATGCGATTCAATAACTGAATAGAATGCTTATTCATACCAATTCATTGGTATGAATAAGCTTTCTATATACCAATGAATTGGTATGAATACTCTCTTTGCTCTCTTTGAAGTACTCTTATTGTGATTCAATAACGGAATAGAATGCTTATTCATACCAATTAAACGAATAAATTGGTGTGAATACACTCTTTGCTCTCTTTGAAGTGCTCTTATTGCGATTCAATAACGGAATAGAATGATTATTCATACCAATTCATTGGTATGACTAAGCATTCTATATACCAATGAATGGGTATGAATAAGCATTCTATTCAGTTATTGAATCGCAATAAGAGTTAGTGGTAAGGGGGCTGGTTGATTACCGTTGAAACAAACTCCCCAGTGCATAAAGGTCTCGTAAAAAATACGATTCCATTGGTCCATCATCATAAAATAAGAAATAATACTAGCAGTCATGGGCTGTTAGTAACGTTACAAACGCAAACGTTTATATGGCAATTAATTTAATTTAATTTAATTTAATTGTCTTATAATCGTTTAATTTAATTGTCTTAGAAACAATTAAATTAAATACTAAACTCCCAACTTTCTAGTCTAATCAAGGCCTTTCATTTGATAACCATATTGAGGGAATTGTTAAAAAAATTTTTTTTTTTTACAAATTACACAGCGCCATCTAGCCTCAAAGTAAGCGAAGCTTGTGTTATGGGTACTAGACAACTGATAAACATACGTAAATACATTTTTTTTGTGAATACATACTTATGATACATAGAAAACACCTAGACTAAGACAAACAGGCATTTTCATGCACACAAATGTTTGTCCTATGTGGAAATCGAACCTACGAGCGTTGGTGTCGAAGCTGCGTCATTGACCGCTACGCCACCGAGCTCGTCAATTTGTGGTTGCGATCTTGGAATTGTAATTTAGCATAGTGTATTTTACTAGTCAAGCCCTTTCATTTGACACCCATTTGAAGGGGTTGTGAAAAAATATGTAATCCGTCATTTTGTGGCGGCGACCATCTTGGAGCGATTTTCATCAAACATAGCTAAGAAAACTCTCGACTAATTCACCTTTCAAAGAAAATTAATAAAACCAAAATCGGTTCATTCGGGAACTACGATGCCACATACGCGTTGCACGTTTTGGCCATGGAGCATTTGAACCTATAGACCTAGGATTTTTCGTGTATTTGAACCTTAATTACATTCTGACTTCTACATCTTCATATTCCAGACCGGAAATAAACCATAAACACAAGCACATACACACAAAGAAGCAGCACAAAACTTTGTTGAACTGAAAATACGGACAGTAAAGGCGAGACAAACGGGGGGAACCCGTTTATACTGCGTAAGAGTTAAACAGGAAGAAAGGGATATTTTTACGCGTTTGACATTTTGACCTTCTTTTACATCTTTCACGTCAAGATAGTATTAACAGCGAGTATTAAATATTAAATTTATTATATAATTCATACGTATTTCGCTACGTACATACACAATAACAATAAATATTTACATCGAGTTATTAACAACTGACACTATCTTTAACAATGTTAATGTTTTAAAGCATGTTGTAAATCATTTAGTTAATAATTGATAAGGTTTTGTTAATACGTTTCCTGGATAATGCTGTAAAATGGGATTATAGCCTACTTCCTTTGACGTGCTTAGGTGATAAGAAATGACGACACTTATTATAAAAATTTCGCGAATATTTTGTAATGCAAGTTGCTTTTGGGTACAATCACGTGCAAAAATATAGAATTTGGCGAAAGAAATGTCATACACCTGTCAAGTAGCCATGGAAATTGTTTTAAACATTACGATATTGCATTAAGGTTTAGGTACTATTATTAAAACTCACGTGAGACATTATACGATTTTGCCATACCTCCCCGTAAAGGTTAACAATAATATTATCACGTGAGACACGTCAAAGACGTGAGTGACCCGTTTAATTTATCTAATTAATTTAGTTTACCTACTATTGACAGTTTACAATAGGCTATTTTCCAATTTTCCAATGTTTAAAAATTGTATAAATTATTTAACAATATCGTAAAATACACAAAACTATAAAGATCTGCAAACTTTCATTCTAATATCTTCCGTTCCGTCCGACTTGTTTTAGGGTCGATATAAGTTTGGCGGGAAAGTCCATTTTAAAAGTATGAAATTATTAAAAAATAATATTTCAATTGGAGAAGCAATAAAAAATGCTATATCTTTTATTATGATACTAATCACATAAACGTAATATTTAACATAGCTATCGTACAAATTTCTGATTTGATGCATACAAATTACAAACCTGTGACGTCATAACTCGGTAGCCTTTTCTATGGAGCGTTTTCGGGAAAGTCTCAAATTGTGATTTTCAAATTACCATATCTCGAGGGATTTTTGTGCTATCGAAGTAATTCTTTCACCTATGGTTATATTGTGGAGACGTCCCTACATATTAAACCGAAAAAAATGTTAGTCAAATAGCCTATTACGGAGGCCAGAGTTTTCAAGCCGCCTAAAAAACAACCGAGCGTTTAACGTGCCTGCTATCCGAAGCACGGAGGAGCTCGAGATAAATAAGGCCATCTATAGATACTGGATAGGCTACGGTCCACGTTGATTAACTTGCGTGTTTGATTAGATTAACACGCAAAACGATGCTATCGTGCTCCTCGAGCATATATGCAATTGTATACATAATAATAATTATGTGTTTTTATTAGTTTTTCCTACTATGTCGTATGACAAGCATATGGTCCATCTGATGTGAAGCGGTTACCGTAGGCATATTAACGCCCGCAACATAAAATATCGCTCGCGCGCTGCCACCCTCACTGCCTACGTAGCAACTCCTTCCATACGGATGACCTCACTCACGCGCATGCGCACACAACAACCCTCGAAGGAAATTGTTATTTGGCTGCGGAATTCTGTATGATCCCAGTCCAGCAGGTTAAATTTACGCTGCGTTAATTTAAATTTAAGCGTAAATTTAAACGCTGCGCCCTACCTCTTTTTCGCCAGAGCCTCGTAAATCAGCAGGGTGCACCACGTGCAAGTGAGGAATGGTTTTGGCTCAAAGATGGTAGTGAGCCTTTTACACTCCAATAAGCGCTTATGGTGTGAACTGTATGAAAAACAAATTTTTTGAGAAAAAAATTACCGGACTTAACGAAAATTTCATTGACTTGCATCAATTTTTGCAGCTTGTTCATTTTCTTACATCGACAAATAATAAAATAAGATTAACACCAATGTAATGAAATTAAATTATTTATTCAGCCATTGGGCTCTTGTCTATTGGCACTTGGACACTTCTTACACTTTTTATAAATAATATTCTTATTATTATTTTTTGTAATTTTTTTTTCTACTAGCATTTCGATATCTAGGTCATTTAAAAGCGCATTAAAAACAACTCGTCATATTTTAATGAAATTTAAATTGGACCACATAAAGAGCACCACTTTTCATTAAAAAAAAAAGAATCATTAAAATCGGTTCACCTAGAAAAAAGTTAAGAGGTATGGTCTTCTACTTACTTCTCTTCAACTTCTCAATTCGACTGTATTTTTAATGTGTAGTACATTAAAAATACAGTCGAATTTTTTAAATTCTTTTCGTGAATACGGTTGAACAATATAATATGTCTACCCATTAAGCCGGCTTGTGAACATAGATACGGAATCTACTGTAGATTAACAAGAAACAGTTTACCAGATTAAATGATAATGTATTACTGGCAAAAAGAGAAATAATGAGGTTCCCTATTTTATTTAATTTGAGACTACCAATGTTATAATTTGTTTGGGACAACCCTTCAAGAAAAAATGTTCAAAGAAGATCCTTGTGTCTCTAGTAGGCATTACAAAAGTCATGGGTTTCATTTCATCTATTAACCTATCATATAAATTCTAAATGAACGTTGAGTTTAATACAAATTACATGAAAAAAGTATGCAGAGTCAATTCGCTTCATTTATGGAAATACATTTCAAAGGGGAACGTGATGGCGTCGTTGCGTGTGCTAATATAGATCACGCAAGTTAAGGAACATCGGCCGTAGTCTGTCCATGGATGGGTTTATTTATCTCGAGCTCCTCCGTGCATCGGAAGGCACCTTAGCCGTTGGTCCAGCCTGTTGTCATTAGATGACAGTCATTAAGCTAAGCCAGTGGTCTTTAGGCGGCTTGAAAACACTGGCCTCCGCCGACCGAATAAGGGTCGACGACGACAAATATTGCAAAATTAAAAATACATATGATACACCATCACCATCTTTTATTACTTGTAATAGTTTTTACATACTTTCACGATACAGTACGGCATTATGAAATCGTTAAAACGAAGACTTGCTTGCGATTGTCATTCTTTTTACGAATTATTTTTCTTTTTGTCCGGACTTTTTTGAGCGCTGATCCGAAGTCCATTGAATAGTAGGTCAATGGTAACACAGTACAATGCGTAGAGGTCTCTTTGTGAGTATTGACATAATAATGAAAACACTTGTAGTGAGCCGCTCCTTTATAATAATGAAGACATATATTATATACTAGCAGACCCATGCCCACTTCTTTGGGCGGAAACATTTTTACGAAAAAGTGTTTTAATTTTTTAGGTTATCATATAAATCTATGACACTCACAAATAATGTGGCTTTCTATTGGTAAAATATTTTTCAAAATCGAATAAGTAGATCCAGAGATTACCCCTTGCAGCCTCACAAACTCACAAACCTTTCCTCTTTATAATATACTCAAGTGCAAGACTCGGCAGGTATTGGTAATATTGCAATATTACAAATTAAATGGGCCTGCTTTTGGGTGGATTGTTGATTGGGTTGTTACAGAAGAGAGTTGGACGCTCGCTATGACTACCACTACTAATCGTTATTTGCGGCAGGCGGTGGCTTGCTACTGACTCTCTAGAGAGCATTCGAATTAGCTCATAGTATCGATTCTCGTCAAAGATATCACAAGTTATCCTGTGAGCCAATCCAATTAACTATGAGAAAATATGAAGTTAATTTAAATACCAAGACTAAAAACTAGTCAGCTACTTGGAACTATTTACATGATGAAAATAATGCAGAGTAAGTTTGAGTTGCCTGCGTCGCCCGTTCCCTACGAGCGATCGCTTAGATGAAGCTTTTAAGGCCCCGCAAGGCTAAAAGCAGTCCCTAGGTGGTGTTTAGTCGGTAAGAGTCCGACATAATCAACGTAGCCTTATGCTACGTTGGTATCCATGAGGATTCACCACCTCCTTCCCGTAGTTTCCTCCGGAAGGTTGTCCAACGCGCGCGTGGGGCGTAAAAAAAAAAAAATTATAAGTATAATATAAGTATAAACTTGACTTCTCTGCTTGATACAGACAAAGATAGAAAAGTATATGGAACATTCCTTACGACACGTAACCCAACGATTTGCAAAATTTTGGTAGTTTATTGTCTATATAAATAGACATAATAAAAGGGCTTGATGAGTGTATTGTCAGCCGAGAGGATGGATGTCCTAACTTATTTCTTAATCTTATGTTATATTTCGATGGTACATCATCACGTTCAACATAGAAGTGACAGAAACCTTCGCACGAATTTACACATTTCCAAAATTTATATGCAAGGCGAAGGAAGTATGTGGTGTTTTTGAAAGTAGGGCTTACAGCTGTCTGTCAACTGGATATTAACCAATATGCGGACGAGCCTTTGAACAATAAGATGGTAGGCGCATCCATACTGTTTCCCTACATTATAATGCCATAGGTCAGCCAGGGGCGCAAGCGTATGTGACTAGTGCCGTTTTCACGGAACATCGATTTTGGAAATGCAGCTCATTTGCCGTAGAAACGAACCTAACTATAACCAATAAACTTGGAAATTGCTGAATCGATTTTAATTATTATTTAACCAAAGGCAACCATATCCAGAAGTAACACAGCAATTTTTAACTGGACATGGCAATTTTAAGGCTAAACTATTTTCGTTTAAATTAGTGCCGTCGCCCTTATGCGAATCTTCTACTGCTAATTCTGAATTCGATCAAACATCACACCATGTTCTCTGGGAGTGTGATCTTTGGCGGCGGGAGCGGGATGACATGTTGAATTCATTGCAAGTTGCATCCGGGGTAGTATACTATTCAGATTTGGTAGCAACAAAGGAAGAATTACCAAGCGTTCAGACGATTTTGCAATTCATATTATTGGAATCGATGTGTTAGGTAACAACTCAATGTTTAGGTCCCCAATAGTGTTAGAAACTTAAAATCCGTGGTGCACGGCAGTTGAGCTTCACTTGACTAGCCATCTCTTTAGGCTTTTAATGCCTTATTTGCCATATTGCTGTCTCTCACATTGCTAAGAACGGAAGTCAAATTCCAAAAGCTTCCTACTCCTACTAATTTCTTCTGATTAAATACGTTGTGAGTTTCAAAGCAGCCGTAGTTTTACCCCCGGGACTGCAATGGACTTCATTGTTCATTGCCTTTTTTGGCGGTCGCCGCTGTTAATCCTGGCTACACAGGAGACACAGTGGTGGGAATGTGTGGTGGGCCCCCGTCCCTTAAAAAAAAGTAACACAGCACAAAGAAGGCTGCGGATGGAAAGCTAAAAGTTAATGAAAGTCGTGTCAAATTGAATTAATCACTTTAGGTGCCAAAGCGGATATCATCCCGCACCCGCCTTACTTGGCTTATATGATTTACGAATATACCTTCGCAAAATTTATCGCAGATCCGGCCTGGGATTAAGCAAATGTTACGTGTTTATCTAATAACGTTTATTGATAAAAAGAAGTATATATAGCAATAATTTACTACCCAATGCATAGTTTGTTTATACAACGACTAGAACAGGTAAGCTGTAAACAATTAGACAATTTATCGTTCAGTCAATTCAGTGATGGGTAGTAGATTCCCTTTTTATAGTAAAAGAACCGGGATAAGCATTTGCTCTAACTGACGAATAATGTTGCCTTTGCAGTTTACAATTTGCTCAAGGACCACTTTTCTAACTAATTTAGTTGCTATTTTCTGATGGTTGGGATCTACCAACTCCGCATCATTATATTGCCTAAGGTCAAGGTTTAGTTGTTAAACAAAAAATAATTTAAGGTTTAGCGTTTGTGGCCTCTTAAAGTCTTAATGTTCGGTCATATAATTTAGATCCCAGGCCCCTAAACTTATTTGTCTCGTAGACCCCTTGTGTATTTTCTTATTCACGTAGAGCTCTTGCCCAACTAATATTTGAATTTATATGAATTTCATGGATCCCTTGTTGTCACAATCGAACTCTGGATAATTTACCACTTGGGGATTTAGATCAAGATTAGAGTAGGTGCTGCATTCACAGCTGATTCGATACATTTTAATACTTTTCCAGTTGTAGTACATAAATTGTCTAATAAATATTTTTCTTTCACCCCAATCTAGCTTACAAATGTTAGGTACTCTTATAAATTTCTAGTAAATTCTTCAAACTTTTATGGTAATTTTAATATTTTATACTACAACGGGTGCTAAATTACCGTATGCCTAATGTAAAGTAGTAAATCGTATTACACGAAGTATGCTGACGCTGCGCTCCTTGTAAATAATTTTCTTTGTTACTAACGAAATACTTTTTAACAGCAAATATGAAATTCCTGCTGATCGCCGCTGCCATCGTGGCCGTTGCCGTTGCCGGCCCGGCTCACCGCGCCCTCGTCACTCCTGGAGTGGCTGGACCCGCGCCTATTATCGTACCAGAAGCGCCAGTCGTCATCGGTACCCCAGAAATCGCCGGACCTGCACCCATCATCGTCCCTGAAGTTACCCCCGAAATCGCTGGACCCGCCCCTATCCTCGTACCTGAGCCCATCGCTATTGGCCCTGCCATCGTCGACAACTTTGAACCAGCTCCCATTGTCGTTGGGCCCGCTCCCGTTGTCCAGCCCGAGCCCATCGCTATTGGCCCCGCCATCGTTGACACTTTCGAGCCTACTCCTGTCGCTAGCAGCGCTCCCCTCGTTCAAATCATCTTGAACATTAACCAAGCGGAATCCGCTGCTCCCGTCGTTGAGGCCCCTACCCCCGTTGTCGTCGTTGACGAGGCTCCCATCGCCGTTGACCCCGTCATCGTTGTTGATGAGGCCCCCGTCGCCGTTCACCCCGTCATCATTGTTGATGAGGCTGCCATCATCCCTGAGCCCGTAGTTCTGCCCACCCCTGTATTGCCCGAGGTCGTCCCCGAGCCCGTGATCCTCCCTACCCCTGTTTTGCCCGAGGTCGTCCCCGAGACCGTGATCGATGTTGAGCCCGTGATTGTGGGCACCCCCGTGCTCCCCAGCCCCGTTATCAACCTCCCAGAAGAATTGAACTAAGTGTTACCTATAAAGGAAATACTACTTCTATAAAGAAGTAGTTTATTGTACATAAATGTAACATCTTTCCATCCTTCAATACCACAGAAGACATGTATAGATTTTCTGCTAAGAACTTGAAATTTAACTAATAAATATCTGTGAATAAAGATCTGGTTTCAGTTTATTTCTTTATTTCATTTATTACGAATATCTATAGCATATTAACACAATATACCTAAACATGAGAATTGACACACCGGAGCAAAATAATTGCTTGCTTCAAAATGTGTTATTATTGTGCCATAATGTTATTATTAATAGTATATATAGGTGGTTTCGGGTGCAAGTGGCTCACCACGAACTTTAGAGCCAAAGCCAACTTCACCTGCACTTTTTTTAATACCACTAAAGTGGAAACAAGCATACGACCCGCCGGAAAACAGTTACCATAGAATATGAACGCCTGTAACACCAAAGGCATCACACGCGCGTTTTCGGCTTTGTAAAAACCTCTTCATGCCATTCATGAAGAACCCTCACGGAATACTGCAGCCAAATAACAATTCGTCGGCTAAACTAAAATAAGGGGTGTAAGTGGTTCATCAAGATCTTTGAACCAAAGCCAACTTCACCTGCACGTGGTGCACCCTGCTGTCTGACAAACGAAGCTCTGGCGAAAAGAGAGGTAGGGAGCGTAATTGTAAGCTACCCGACTGGGGAATGTACCTCCACCTCACAGAATACCGCAGCCAAATAACAATTCCCTTGAGGGTTGTTGTGTTCCTGCGAGTGAGTGAGGTCACCAGAAAGAAAGGAAGGAGATGCTGCGTTGGCAGCGGGGGTGGCGGCGCGCGAGCAATATTTTATGTTGCAAGCGTTAATATGGCTACGGTAACCGCTTCACATCAGGCGGGCCGTATGCTTGTTTGCCACCCGACGTAGTACTAAAAAAAAAATATAGCCGCGGCTTCTTGGCTAAAAATGTTTGTTTTATAACATACTAGCTTTTGCCCGCTGCTTCGCTCGCGTGAAATTCGGGTATTTTGTTTTGTTCGCTTAAAGCACTGATTGACGCCAAATACAAATTTAAAAACCTATTAGAATAACACAAGTCTTATTCTGTCAGCTTAAAAAGGATAAATCAAACTTTAAAAAAATTACACCGAATTCTAAAATCTCAGGAAATAGGTAGTAGTTATTTTTGGCTTTTTCGTGTCAGGATTTTTCAGTTGGTTTTTTTTTTTAAGTTTTATATATTTCATTTTTAGTGAATATATTTTTTTATTTATTTATTATAATAATGGCTAAGTAGTGGGACATGGTGCTTTCTAGACGAAAATACATGAATCAATGAATTAAGAAAACTCAACACTATTGCCTAACTCCTAACCGTTCCTCCTCAGCTCAGCAGCGTCACATGATGAATTCCCAACGCAAATTATGTTACTTAATAACATCAGAAAACTCATCAATTGCTGTATCCATGTACCTGTAAATTTCAATCCTATCTCCCGATTTCCCAGGGAGCCCATCACCAGATCCTGATTTGATTAATATTTTTCTTTTCTTCAGAGAGGTTTCTTCAGGTGGTTCCATATGGAACCACCTGAAGAAACCTCTCTGAAGAGAAAATATTTGGTTCCATATGGAACCACCTGAAGAGACCTCTCAAACAAATAAGAATTATTAAAATTGCTGTACAATTGACGGAGAAATCATTGAAACTATATTAAAAAATGCATACAGTCGAACATAGAACCGAATTACAGGTACAATAAATAACAATAACAGGTAACTGGCGTCTGAAATACAGGCTTTGCCTAGTTTAGACGTCAGTAATCATATGTAAGTGTAAAAGTAAACCATGAAACTACTGTATTTTGTGTCAGTGTATTGTGAATTATTTAATTTTTTTTTGAATAAATTATTAAATTTCTGGGACAAAAACTATCTTATATCATTTCTCAGGACTCAAGGTATCTCTGAACCAAATTTCATCTAAATCGGTCCAGCTATTTAAGCGTGAAGAGGTTACAGACATACACTCTGTCGCATTTATAATATTAGTATGGATTGTGGTTCCGAAAAACCCGTAAAAACGACACATATATCAATATGTAGACATTTCAACCCCATCGCACCCCAATAGGGGATGAAAGTCACGTAAGCCACGTTGAATTTTAAAATCGTTGTTGGTTTCGTAATCAGCGACCCGATAAACCATATAAACAATACCAATTACTATTTTCAGACTTTCTGACCCCATATTACTCTTTAAATTAAAATTCAACCAACGTGTTTACTCAATTATCTATAGAATTACTCGTGTAAAGTTTAGGATAAAATAGTCCAACTAATCTCGTTTCCCCATACAAACTGTGGACCTCCGTTTCACTCTCTTAGTTGTAAATTTAGAAAAATTGTTTTAAGTAACTTAGTGTCCACTATGTTATATTTTCAAATCGATGCCATTAACGTCCCAGAAAACCATAGAATCAACACCCATATAGACATTTCAACCCCATTGAGTTACCCTACAGAGTTGTCACGTCGGCTATGTTGGATTATTAAATAGATGTTTTTTTTCGTAATCTGCGACGATTTTTAGATCTTTTCACTCCATTTTACCGCTTTGGGGGTTGAATTTTGAAAAATCCTGATACATGTGTTTACTCATTTATCTATAGAAGTACTCGTGTAAAGTTTCGGATAAAATAGTCCCACTAATCTTTTTTCCCCATACAAACTTTGGACCCCCGTTTCATGAATTTTGAAAAATCCTTTCTTAGTTCACCCCTAGACATCATAAGGAACCTACGCGCCAAATTTGGAATCCCCATGATCTCCTTTTCTCCTCCAAATAGCGAGGCAACAAGAACTGCGGATACATCTGCGACCCGCCGGCGATTGTCCCTAAAGACCTCCTCCTGCGGAACTCGTGTTTCTCCCCGTCCTCGATTAGTGGCGCACCGGGCGATATTCGGTACGCCGACACCAAGAGTTATTTTTATCGAGGTGTTCTTCCTTGACTCCGGACCGGAGAAACTGGCTCTCTGAGCGTTAATGGACTTTCCCGGCCTCAGTTCCACCGTCCGCCGTCTTGGTAATTTCCGAAATACCGCGAAAATTTTGGTAATAGTGTTGATTACGGAGGTACGTTGGTGACCATCACCTCCGGGACTATCATAAGCATAACCTATTTCTTTTTACGTGGGGAAATCCATGAGGGATACCACGCCACCTATTGGGGCAGCGTGATTATGTCCGAGTTGTTATTGCTGGACTAACAAACTTTTCTTGCTGCATTTGTCCTGTTCTATTAAAGACCATTGGACAAACAAAGTATTGTCAGTCGTTCTCCTATACATATAGATCGATAGATCGATACATATACTAACACCTAGAACACAAAACGCATCATGACCAGAGCATGTGACCAGAGATCGGAATTAGGTGGAGTTATTTATGTACTTGTATCGAAATGTTGACATTATTATGGATCTTCCCGGGATTTCTAATGGACAATCCCGTGCGGCCAACAATATTACAAATATATAATAATAATAACCTCAGAGATAGATATGATAAATAAAACTAAGATAATTAACATACAATTTTTATTAATATTTACATTAATTCACAATACAAATTATTAATGTCGTAAGCAAATTCTCATACTTATACTTCGCCTTTTTAACCGATTCCAAAAACGGAGGAGGTTCTCAATTTATTTTATGTTTGTTACTTAGTTACTCAGTGATTTATAAACCGATTTGAAAAAAAACTTTTTATTTGAAAGAGACTTCCAGATTGGTCTCATATTTTTTTCATCCTCATCAGCCTGTATCTACATACGTAAATGTTGAGTAATGTTTGGAGTCGGTTTTTTTTTTAATGTGTTCAGATCGTATATTGCTTATTTCAATGTCAGCCTTGTGTAATTATCAGAATAGAATTTCAGATGTTCTGGATGTCAGCGCATCAAAAATAGAAGAAGTTCGCTCAATCATGACGACGTGGTCAATTATGTAATTGGATTTGTAAACGGTATTAAAAGTAAACATTAAATAATACAGCCACGGAATAATCGTATTCATAACACAAATAAGTTATATTTATTGTTATGTTATAGTTTCAAGTTTCCATTGATTCTTTGTTACAATTTCAAAAACCTTATTAAATCATGCTGCTCTTACAGGTGCCTTAACGGGTCATTAAAAAATGCATTTAGTTCAATTCTTCTGGGAGGTTGATGACGGGTTCGGGGAGCACAGGTGTGCCCACAATAATGGGCTCAACTTCCACTACGGGTTCGGGTACCACCACGGGCAATATAGGGGTGGGGAGGATGACGGGCTCGGGGACGACCACGGGCGCTACGGGGGTGGGGAGGATCACGGGGTCGGGGATCACGGGAGTCTCGACGAAGATGGGGGTGCCGACGAGAATGGGCTCGACGTCAGCAACTGGGGTGGGAGCGACGACCACGGGAGTGGGGGCAATAACGACGGGCTCGGGCTCAGGAGCATGGTCGACAACGGTGACGGGGGTGGGACGGATGGGAGCTTCATAAGCGGCGTCGCCGACGACAACGGGGACTTCGGCAACGACGGGGGGAACGGCAGCAGACTCAGCCTGGTTGATGTTCAGGATGATCTGGACGAGGGGAGCACTGCTGACTTCGGGAGTAGCGACGGGAGTGGGCTCAACGACTGGGGTGGGGTCAACGATTGGGCTAGGTGCAATAACGACGGGGGTGGGCTCTACTTCAGCAACGGGGAAATCGACGATGGCGGGGCCAACAGCAATGGGTTCGAACTGGTCAATGATGGGAGCGCCGATTTGAATGGGCTCGACATCTTGTACAATAACGGGTGTGGGTACGATGACGGGTCCAACACCGATGGGAAAAACGCCGCCAAGAAGGTTTTCCAGGAACTGCTGCAAGATATAGGCAGTTGAGGGATCGGTGCTGGGGCTCTGGATGGCAGCGATGATAACAGCCACGTCATCAGAAATCTTGGCGTTCCTGGTGAGTGGGCTGGCGGCCGCCACGGCGAACAGCGCAACGATAGCAACGAAGAACTTCATTTTGGCTCTGTAAAATAATAAAATTCGGGTTAGATGAAAGTAATGCTTGACATGACACATAGAAAAGTGAAAACTTCATCTCTCTCTCCATCCATGCCGACATTAGCCGAACGAGCGTTACAGAACCGAGCGTGACGGTTCAGTACTTATCAATTATATAATATATATTTTTAAGAGCCTCAAAACATTAACATTACTTGAGCTTAGAGAAAATTTTATGTATCCAGATGTCTTATGTCTTACTGAAACATTCCTATCAGAAAACTGCGATAGTCGTCTTAAATTTAATGACTATGTAATTGCAGCGAGCTTCTGTAGAGAAAATAAGAGGGGCGGGTCTTGTATTCTTATAAAAAAAGGTATAATGTACAAAAGCTTAACATTAACGAAAAAATATGCCACAAAGAAAAATTTCGAAGCCTGTGGCATTGAAATTCCACAACATAATTTAATTATAATTTGTCTCTATAGAACCCCAAACTCAGACGCCAGTATATTATTGACAAAACTTGACGAACTATTAAACAACATTACCCAAAAGTATACATCTAAAAAGCGAATTGTTATAGCAGGAGACATTAACATAAACACACTGAAAAAACATGATATGGCGGATGATTTACAGGATCTATGTAATAATCACAATTTGAAAATCCATATTAATGTTCCTACACGTAAATTATCGTGCATAGACCACATTCTCAGCAATATTTCAGAGGCGAAAAGTAGAGTTCTGCCGCTTCATCTCTCTGACCATGACACAGCACAACTGCTGAGTTTTCCCGTAAAGAATAAATCAATGGGATATACGCATTCTTATTTCATTTATAAAAGAGACTATAGTAAAGAGAACATCCAAAAGTATAAAGAATATTTACAGAATCTTACTTGGTCAGAAGTATATGATGAAACGGACATAAACAAAGCATTCGATAGTTTTCATAACATGATATGTCTATTGTATAATCTTTGTTTCCCCAAAATTAAAATTAAAATTAATAATTGTAATGCAAAGAATAACTGGATAAGCCAAGGGTTAAAAATAAGCTGTAAAACAAAAAGGACACTACGTCATAATTATTATGCAAACAAAAATATACACAATAAAAATAAATATATGACATACTCAAAATTATTGAAAAAATGCATTTATAAATCTAAGCAAAATGAAAATATTAAGTTCATGGAAAAAAATGACAATAAATGTAAAGCAGCATGGTCAATCATCAAAAGAGAAATATCCAAAAATGAAATCAAAGGAACTATAAATGAAATAATAATTGACAACAAAACCATAACTGACCCTACAGAAATAGCGAATGCATTTAATGACCATTTTATAGGACTGGTAGACAAACAATCAAAAATATTACATGACAAGCCAACTACCTGTTTGAGAGCTAATTCAATGTATCTCAAACCAGTGTCGGAAGAGGAAGTGAAAAAGGTAATAAAATTATTGCATAGCACGAAATCGGAGGGTTATGATGAAATTAACACTAAAATAATAAAAGAATGCACAGAAGAATTAGTAGTTATTTTGACACATCTAATCAATATGTCATTCTCTTTGGGGACTTTTCCAGATGCGTTGAAATTGTCTATTGTGAAGCCTTTATTTAAAAAGGATAGCACAAATGACATAAACAATTATCGTCCAATCACTCTTATACCAATAATATCAAAGATATTTGAAAAATGCATGTACAACAGAATAATCGACTATTGCAATAAATATAATATTATCAAAGATGAGCAATATGGTTTCCAGAAGAATAAGTCCACTACTTTGGCTACTTATTCTGTTATCAAAACAATATTGACTAGTCTTAATAAAAACCATTGGACCACAGGGTTATTCTTTGACTTATCTAAGGCGTTTGACTTCGTTTCACATGACTTATTATTACAAAAATTAGAAAAAATAGGGGTCAGAGGAATAGCACTGCAATGGCTGGCATCATATTTGTCAGACAGACAGCAATGTGTTATGATTAATAAAATTAACGAAAATAAAGACATGATATCGTATGCATCTAAATTTAAGACAAACAAATACGGCGTCCCACAAGGGAGTATCTTGGGTCCAATCCTATTTTTAATTTATATTAACAATATCACAGACATTATAAATCATAAATGTATATTATATGCAGATGACATCTCAATTATTGTGACATGCGAAAAATCTATTAATTCGAAATTGCGACATGAAACAGACATTAATAATACAATTGACAAAGTGATAGAATGGCTTAATCTAAATAATTTACAATTTAATTTAAATAAATCACATTATATTCAATTTAATAAGTCATGTAATATAAAATATAATTTGAAAATGAATATATCGAAAATTAAAGAAGTAACACAAACTAAGTTTTTGGGGACATTCATAGATCAACATGTGAATTGGAAAATGCAAGTAGAGGACATATGCACGAAGGTAAATAAATTTGTATACGCTCTAAAACAAGTAAAACATGTAACAAATAGACAAACTGCCGTAATGACGTATCGAGCATATGTTGAATCTGTATTACGTTATGGAATTGTTGTATGGGGTAATGGTACAGATATCCAAAGAGCCTTTATTGCCCAAAAGAAATGCATTCGGGCAATGTGTGGATTGAAACCTAAGGAATCGTGCAGACCATTTTTCAAGAACCTTGGTTTATTACCTCTTCCATCACTTTATATATATGAAGTTTGTATGTTTGTATCTAAGAACAAAATTTTATTTAAAAAAGCAAGTGATATATATTCTCGTAACACAAGAAACCCTGATAGACTGGTATATGACGAAACGCCTAAACTTGAAAAATATAAGGTTAGTTGTTTATGTATGTGCGTTAAAATATTTAATAAGATACCAGAGGACATAAAAATGTTAAGTCACGTACGTTTTAAAAAAGCATTATATGTATAAATGGCTCACAGACAAAAAAATTTATAGCTTAAGTGATTTCTGTAACTAATATTTGCATGCTATTTCTTATAGCAAAACATGTATGTTCAGGTAGAATTTATGTGTTAACACCCTTGTATACCATGTTTTAAAGCAAATAAAAATTTATTATTATTATTATTATAAATAAAATTAGTAGGAGTAGGAAACTTTTGGAGTTTGACTTCCCCTCTTGGCAATGTGAGAGACAGCAATATGATAAATGAGGCATTAAAAGCCTCAAAAAAAAAATTTTCACTCCAATTACAGAAATGATTTAAATAATACTTACAGCTCAGGTCAATGTTGTTCAAACTGATGAATTTTGTAAACACTATACCCCTTTTATACAATTAGAAGTCTTCTCTCCTTATCAAAATTATCGGGACAATAAAAAGTAATTTACGAATATTCAATAAAGTAATATGGCAGCTTACAGAACAATAATAAATGAATATTGTACATTGGACTATATCCCCGGACTGTTAAGTCTGCGACTGTACCTACCTGGGGCCTTACCACAAGCTCTAAACGCAGGAATGGAACCATATGTTATATATTGCGTATCAATGAATTTCATTCATAAATTCGCAAACATCATGGTTCCATTCCTGCGTATAGAGCTTGTGGTAAGGCCCCTGGGCTTTTCAAAATAAATATAAACAGTGGATTCTTAAATATAATATTCCGGGACAAATTACATCTAGTCCCAAACTATGCAAAGCTTGTTCTATGGATACTAGATAACTGTTAATCCACTTAAATATATTTTGTTTTATAAATACATTCATTCAATAATACTTTCATTGTAAATATATACATATAATACATAGAAAACACCCAGACCAAGACAAACAGACACATTCATGCACACAAAATATTTGTCATGTGCGAGGATCGAACCGACCATTGCTAACTATTCGACCACCGAGCTCGTCTATAATCCCACCCAGACATTTAGAACTCGCTAAAATAGTATAACTACGAATGTGCGCGAATAAGGAAGCGACCCTCTAGGGTTGCCATCTTTTTTTTTACAAGAAAAACAGTATATTAAAAGCTGCGTAGTAAAACTAACAGTATACTAAGGCCCAGTGCATGCGGTGCAGTACAATAAACAGTGCTATGGTCAAATTAAGTTTTTTTCAACAGTATTAAAGCATAGAAAACAGTATAATACTGTTTTTAACAGTATGGTTGGCAACCCTACGACCCTCACCCAACTATTTACGCGATGAACATGCCTAGTTATTACATAAAATACTTAACGTTGTTGTTGTTGTAAATGTCTATATGAACAAAAATAGTTGTAGTACACAGCAAGGTAAAATGTTGACATAAGTATAATTTGTAAAAAGGCGGCATTTTCCCATATAGGAATCTCTTCCATCCGGCCTTTGAGCACTTAAATAGTTATTAGATAGCTATACGGCTCTGGAATCTATGTGTTTTTGAGCCCGTCTTTGTATTATTTCCTTATCTTATTTATTTATTTTTCAGCATGCCGAAAAATATCGTCAGGAATCTTCTTGTTCCTCTATTATTTGTAATTATTTATGTAATAAACAGTAAAACCGATAGTGCAATTTTTCTGCTGTTATGCGCGACTTTTTGGAATGACACGTTGAAACACTTCTGATCAAAGATTAGTGGTAGTACTAATACGCGAACTGTTCAAGGCACATACTCGTATAATAATAATAATAATCATTTATTTCAGACATTTGCAATGTACAGAGAGAACAAGTCCATATAATAAATACCTTAAACTAAAAATATATATTTATAATAGTATAGGCTGTTATTATCAGTTTACAAGATAAGGTGGAGGGCATAGTTAGAAAGTAAAAAAAATCGATATTCAAATAACATCTGAACTTCTGAACACATGTGGTATGTCGGTAAGTGTCGGTAGTAGGTAAGGTTCGAGAAGCTTCTCGACTTCTTCCAATTCCGCCATCCTCGAGAACAAGCGTTGCAGTCTATGTACAAAACGCTATTTTGCATATCATCTGCAGTTGCAGATGACAAAACGCTATTTTGCATATCATCTGCAGTTGCAGATGATATGCAAAGTAGCGTTTTGTACATACCAGTACATAATTTTTTTTACATTGGTAATTTTACGATTCGGTGATAAGCCTTTCAATTACCTGTTAAAGATAGTTAATGATATCATACTATCGTATCAGCACATACGTGTATCATAATAATTACACATGCGGTTTTAAAATTTCATGTTTTAGGTCCCCAATAGTGATAGATACTTAAAATCCGTGGTGCACGGCTGTTGAGCTTCCCTTGACTAGCCATCCCTTTAGGCTTTTAATGCCTTATTTGCTGTCTCTCAGATTGTTAAGAGGGGTATAAATTCCAGAAGCTTCTTACTCCTACTAATTTCTTCTGATTATATTAATTGTGAGTTCCAAGGCAGCCGCAGTCTTACCCCCCGGGACTGCAACGGATTTCACTGTTCATTGGCTTTTTTGGTGGTCGACAGGAGACACATGGTGGGAATGTGAGGTGGGCCCCGGTCCCATGCTGTTTTAAAAATAGAGTAGGTGGTAGTTTACTACCACCTACTCTATTTATAGTAGTGCTAAAGCACTACTATCCAAATTTGCTTCTTTTGAGTTACACGAGAAAGTTGTATTTGACGGAGCACGCTCGGATCCATTACCCCTGAACGCTGGTGTGTCGCAAGGCTGTGTATTGTCCCCCACATTGTTTCGCACATCAATGACTTGCTGCATCAATTGCTATGCAGATGACAGTACCGTAGACCCAAGATACACTGGTCTATGTAATGTTTCTCGGGATTGCGTCGATGAGTACCGAACAAAACTTGTGTCTGAGATCGAGACGTCTCTTGGACACGTTTCTCATTGGTGTAGATTGAACTTAGTCCAGCCGATTCCCTCAAAGACACAAGTTTGTTACCGTTTACCGCTAAAAAAAGTCCCCATTTGTCGTATCTCCCAGATTGGAAGGTAATCCCCTTATAAAGCTAATATATTATAGAGCTAATAGCTCCAGCATCGGTATCTTGGATGTTGACATATCGAGTGATGTTCAGTTTCGTGGTCACTTGGAGTGCAAGGCCTAATTGGCGTCTAGGAAAATTGGCATCTTCACTAAGGCCAGAAGGTATTTTACCCTACAGCATGGCTTTCAACTATATAAAGCCAAAGTCAGGCCCGTTCACATCTCTGGGCTGGCGCGGCCCAGTACTTACTTGCTCCATTTGATCGTATACATCGAAGAGCTGTTCGAAACAATCTAAGTCGGTGACCCAATGACCTCGGATCGGCTGGAGTCCCCCTCTACACGAAGAGATAGTTGCATCTCTTTGCGTTCTATATAAATTATACCGCGGGGAGTGCTCGGATGAGCGATTTGATTTGATACCTGCCGCTGAGTTCCACTATTAAACAACTCACCATAAATTAAAACTCCATCCATATCATCTTGATAATTGGCGATCAATAGTACGCTTTTTAAGACATTTTCTACCACGAACTGTGAAGTTGTGGAATCAACATGGGAGCCTTCAAGAACAGAGTCAATATTTTCCTTAAAAGACTGGCAACGGATCGGCGACCCCTTGGTGTTGCTGATGTCTATAGGCGACCTATTGCTTTCCATCAGGTGACCCACATGCTTGTTTGCCCCCACTCATATAAAAAAGATCATCATCATTTCAGCCAAAGAATGGCCACTGCTGAACGTAGGCATAGACCGTCGATCGAACCGAATATGGACAAACATAAAAGTTAGTGTATAGTTATATGTAAAAGAAAACAGGGAGTGCCGACAGAAGTGAAAACTTAAATTTTTTTGAATCGTCAGGAAATATTTTGCACTACTGAAAACATTCCCTTTTTCTAACTCTCTTATGTGAATTTCGGGAACGAGAGTACCGTGGACTCAACGCGGAGAGCAAAGGTCGACTGACGAACCAATAGCGCACAGGCAAGCATTCGGCACGCGAAGCGCCCGCCCTACCTCATACCGTACCAGATAAACCGGTGTCGGTTATGATAACAGTGTCGCGAGTTTAATGGCTTTTTTCCATCTCAATAAATGCACGGAGAAGCAAAAATACAAATTGAAACTGTTACTATATTTAGAATCGAAACTACAAAAGTGAAATCTTGGCATAATGGAGAGAAGAGATACAAATACGTTATGTAGTAGAATAGAAAAGACGAACAAATACCATGAAATTTACGAAACGCACGCGAACAAAGGTGCGGTTCGGAATATGGCACTTAAAGAAGAATAAATATTGGCACACTCGTTTGATTCTCGTGACAATGCATGATTACCTAAATGTTGCCATTTTCAAACAATATGGCGGCCGCCACAAAATGGCGATTACATATATTATATTACATAAAAAAAAAATAAGCAGGGATCTCAAATGAAAGGGCTTGATTAATGAGCGAATAGAATAAAAAAAGGAACTTAAAAACTAGGTACATGTTTCTATTTCTACATGAGATATTGTAGTAATAGAAGTTTTACCTAGGGTTTCTTATATTTATTTACTGAAAACTAGCTTTTATAACTAACCAAAGAATTTTAACATACCGGTATATTTTGAATATTTTTTTTAAATATGTAACTAAAAAAGCTTTTATTTATTACTTTATCCTAGTTTCAAAAACGCTCACTAAATTGCAAGAAATTAATAAAATATGAATAAAGTGAAGAAATAACCTCTGGATAAGCGTATCTAGCGTCTCGCAAGGCTCTGTCTTGTTCCCCGTCGTTATTCCTGCGGCATGTCAATCTTATGTTATCCATTAATAACATTCGGTGTTATGCGTACGACAGCATCTGAGGCACTTTTTACACGAGCCGTGCTAATATCCCCGTTATCAGGTAGAGGAGACATCTCAGAGAGGAGAGTCGCAAACATCTTGCACCGGAGATCGAAAGCATCTCACTAAGATATAAGTATGTGCGTTTACTGTTATAAAAACTATTTGCTGTGGCTTCACAATTCCACAGGTTCTCTATTGATTCTCCTCTCACCAAGTGCATTTACTATTCTCGGCATCCAGATCTAAAGCGACGTCCAGCTTACCACCAACTCTTATTGCGATTCAATAACTGAATAGAATGCTATTTCAAATTCATAGAGTCACTTATTCATTGGTAAGAATAAGCATTATATTCAGTTATTGAATCGCAATAAGAGTTGGTGGTAAGGGGGCAGTTCCGAAGTCACCCGGAGGTCAGGCGTCAAAGAAACTCAGTGTCCTTAACAGATTGAAGCAATACTTCATCTCGGCGCAAAAACTTTAATGGTACAAGTTTCGTTTTATGGTCAATCTCGACGTCACAGTGACTATTCTTAATTTCTTTATTTCAAGAGCCTCGTAGTACTAATTCTTATGCAAATTTACAAGGATCCTCCTAGTAAGCTTCTGTGATGGCCTGTGGCAGTCCTTCACCATTGTTATCTACGGTAACAATAGCCACAGCACCGAGGTAGAATCTTACACAGGCTAAGTAGAGTCTTAGTTAGATTATTACTTTGATTTCAATAAAATGAAAGACAACAAATTGGTGTTAGGTACTATTTATTGTTGTGGTATCAGAGTCAAGTTTCCATTGATTCTTTGTACAATTTTAAAAACCTTAAATTATTTAATCATGCTGCTATCACAGGTGCTTTAACGGGTCATTAGGATGTTACATAAAAATATATTTTTAGTTCAATTCTTCTGGGAGGTTGATGACGGGCTCGGGGAGCACGGGGGTGCCCACAATGACGGGCTCGACATCGATGACGGTCTCGGGGACAACCTCGGGTAAAACAGGGGTGGGGAGGATGACGGGCTCAGGAACAACCTCGGGCAAGACAGGGGTGGGGAGGATTACGGGGTCGGGAATGATGGGAGTCTGTTCAACAACAATAACAGGGGTAGGCTCAATGGGAGCTTGGTCGACAACGACGACGGGGGAAGGCTCAACAACGGGAACCTCAGCAACGACAGGGGGGACAGCGGAAGCTTCCTGGTTGATGTTCAAGATGATCTGAACGAGAGGAGCGCTGCTGGTTTCGGCAGCAACGGGGCCAGGGCTGACAATCACGGGGCTTGGGTTAATTGCGGGGGTGTTGTCAACAATGGCAACAGGGTGAACGGCGACTCCAGGGTTGGTGTCAATAACGCCAATGGGGTGAACGGCGATGTCAGGGTTGGCTTCAATAACGCCAATGGGGTGAATGGCAACACCAGGGTTGGTCTCAATAACACCGACAGGGTGAACGGCGACGCCAGGGATGGGGTTAACAGCAATACCGGGAGGTGCGATGGGGCTTTCGACGATTGCAGGTCCGACGGCAACTGGGCCGGCACCAAGGATCTCCAACAGCTGCTGTTCCAGTAGTAGAGCGGTAGCGGGGTCGGTGTTAGGGCTCTGGATAGCGGCAATAACCGCCTCCAATTCAGCCTCCTCAGAGAAGAGAGGCTTATTGATTGGAGTGGCGAGAGCCACGGCGACCAAAGCGGTAATAGCCACGAAGAATTTCATTTTGAATCTGCAATTAAAATTCAAAATTAAAAAAATATAGTTTTGTGCTATAAAATGTGGAACTACAGCTTATCATAACATTTTTGAACAGGGTATAGTTAAGTTTACGTAAGAGTAGCATGAATGCATCCTAAATCCAAACATTTATCGTACACAGCAGTTTTACGGTTAAAAATACACTCTTAGACTAGACCATCGAGGATGAACACCCGAAGATTGACTCACAATTTTGATACTATGGACTAAATATTTTAGACCTGCAGTAGACTGCAAAGACACTGTACGTAAACCGCCATATATTACTTTGCTAATACTAATACCTATGGTCTATCATTATTATCTCTATATATCTCTTTTTAATCACGGGTCATGCCCGGTCATTTGTAAGGCGTGCGCGGGGATATGGATCCAACGCGTAGAGGCCCCTTTGAGAAGTTTGATGTAATGTTGTACGCCCGCCGTGACCCGCTCCAGGATATGTCAATGGAACGACATACCCATGAGCAGGTCTCGGCAGGCGTTGAGACTATTGCGAAGTATGATGGAAAATAAATGGGCTATGGAGATGAGATCTGGGTGAACTTAATACCGGGCTATTACAGAAGAGGGACGGACGCCTGCCATAACTGCTTTTATTGCTAGTTATTTGCGGCAGGCGGTGGCTTGCCACTCACTAGATGGGCCCCCGAAATGCCAGGAAAACGGCCGGGGGCAACACCGGTGTGAGTGACTCAGGGATGTCGAGAGGTGTGCTGCGCTTTCTCCGAAGTTACTCGCGGCGTGATGCCCTTTAACACTTCCACCCCTGGAGCATATTCTCTATATATTATTATTATTTCTAATTTCTATTTTTGATACACAATCCAAGATGATTTTGAAATCTGATTATATATTCGCAGATCTACTATTTTAGGAATCAAATTAATAATTAATTATACTTAATCAAAAAACAAATAGCTTGCATAAATATACTCACATATTATGGCTTTTATTCCGATCCAACTGATGCGTTTTGTATACAAAAATTCTCTTTTTATATAAAAAATCTGGTAGATAGGTAGGTATTATCAAAATACGGAGATAAAAATTGATAATATAAATTATTCTGGTGCAATAAATGTGAAATAAAATTTATTATTGTAGTGATAAATCTATGATCTTATGTATTGTATCTTGAATATAATAAAAAACTAGTAAAGCGCCAGGAGATTATTACTCTTGTGCGTTGTGAGTTTTAACAAAGTGTTATCTACGTAGGTACTATACATTTTTCTTAAGAGGACGGTAGACATCAATGTCGAAGTGAAAGATTTAGGGTCCGTTCGCACAGACCGGCTCGGAGAGGAGAGCAGATTTTGGTGGCGTTTAAAACAGACTTTTAGCTCATTGCTATAAGGTTTATTTTTTAAATTCACTTCTTTGTTATGTATTGTATCTTGAATATAATAAAAAACTAGTAAAGCGCCAGGAGATTATTACTCTTGTGCGTTGTGAGTTTTAACAAAGTGTTATCTACGTAGGTACTATACATTTTTCTTAAGAGGACGGTAGACATCAATGTCGAAGTGAAAGATTTAGGGTCCGTTCGCACAGACCGGCTCGGAGAGGAGAGCAGATTTTGGTGGCGTTTAAAACAGACTTTTAGCTCATTGCTATAAAGATTATTTTTTAAATTCACTTCTTTGTTATATGAGAATGGTCGTGAGCCGATGCGGATTTTTAAAGTAAACTTTATGCCAATGACACAAAACTCTATTTTAAACCCGTTGAAAATCTGCTCTCCTCTCCGAGCCGGTTTGGTTTGAACGGACCCTTATGACCACTTTTTGACGTGAATACAGCTTTAAAATTATTTCCATAAGGAAGTGGAAGGAGGAGGATGATAACAAAATCGGGGGATGCAGTTTGGTTTAGCAGCTACAAATCCATCATCTTCATTCAAAATTCAATCATACCACTGGATAGATGAAGGATCAAAGAATTTATTGCGCTAAGTAAGACTGTGGAAAGTCGCGTGCAGGGGAGAGGGAAGCGCTGCAAAAAAAATACTAAGAAACGGAACGCATAATAAAAGATGCATGTGTGTGCTGCAGCAAGCAAATGACCACACCTAATATCAAGTATCGCGTAACCACGCGATTTGTAGGTACCTACTACCTTTCTTATCTATCTATTCCTTATCCCTTTACTATCCTTTGTAATATCGGATGTTGTGGAATATATGTACTTATTCAACATTTATCTAGGGATCATTATTGTAAATATGGGTCATAACGACATCGATTTTTATATAATCTCGATATTTCGGTGAAGTAGCAGACTCCATGGTCACGGTATGTCTGAATGAGAGTCACCCACTGACCATGATGTCTACAGCATCGCCGAACTAGCGGGAAAATATATAAAAATCAATCGCACTAAGTCCTGTATTAACAATAGTGATGTAAACAACCATGAATTTAAAATTATATATTACTATTTTTTTTAATTCGCTAAAATATACAAATATTATCTACTAAGTGAATTGCAAGAAATCTTTTCCCATATAAAATTGTGGTGATCTATGAAGAAAAATCACTATATAAAAGAAGAGTATTTCTTATGCACATCAATGACTTGCTGCATGTATGCTGCATCAATTGCTATGCAGATGACAGTACCGTAGACCCAAGATACACTGGTCTATGTAATGTTTCTCGGGATTGCGTCGATGAGTACCGAACAAAACTTGTGTCTGAAATTGAGACGTCTCTTGGACACGTCTCTCATTGGTGTAGATTGAACAGTCCAGCCGAATCCCTCAATGACACAAGTTTGTTACCGAATACCGCAAAAAAAGTCCCCATTTGTCGTATCTCCCAGATTGGAAGGTACTCCCCTTACTATTAGCTCCAGCATAGGTATCTTGGATGTTGACATATCGAGTGATGTTCAGTTTCGTGGTCACTTGGAGTGCAAGGCCTAATTGGCCTCTAAGAAAATTGGCATCTTCAGTAAGGCCAGAAGGTATTTTACCCTACAGCATGGCTTTCAACTATATAAAGCCCAAGTTAGGCCTGTTCACATCTCTGGGCTGGCGCGGCCTAGTAATTATTTGCTCCATTTGATCGTATACATCGAAGAGCTGTTCGAAACAATCGAAGTCGGTGACCCAATGATCTCGGATCGGCTGGAGTCCCCCTCTACACGAAGAGATAGTTGCATCTCTTTGTGTTTTATATAAATTGGTGTTGCTGATTTCTATAGGCGACCTATTGCTTTCCATCAGGTGACCCACATGCTTGTTTGCCCCCTCTCATATAAAAAAGATCATCATCATTTCAGCCAAAGAATGGCCACTGCTGAACATAGGCATAGACCGTCGATCGAACCGAATATTGACAAACATAAAAGTTAGTGTATAGTTAAATGTAAAAGAAAACAGGGAGTGCCGACAGAAGTGAAAACTTAAATTTTTTTGAATCGTCAGGAAATATTTTGCACTACTGAAAACATTCCCTTTTTTCTAACTCTCAGTGTATTTCGGGAACGAGAGTACCGTGGACTCAACGCGGAGAGCAAAGGTCAACTAATGAACCAATAGCGCACAGGCAAGCATGCGGCGCGCGAAGCGCCTGCCCGCCCTACCTCATACCGTACCAAATAAACCGGTGTCGGTTATGATAACAGTGTCGCGAGTTTAATGGCTTTTTTCCATCTCAATAAATGCACGGAGAAGCAAAAATACAAATTGAAACAGGATTAGCAAAAACTGTTACTAAATTTAGAACCGAAACTACAAAAGTGAAATCTTGGCATAATGGAGAGAAGAGATACAAATACATTATGTAGTAGAATAGAAAAGACGAACAAATACCATGAAATTTACGAAACGCACGCGAACAAAGGTGCGGTTCGGAATATGGCACTTAAAGAAGAATAAATATTGGCACACTCGTTTGATTCTCGTGACAATGCATGATTACCTAAATGTTGCCATTTTCAAACAATATGGCGGCCGCCACAAAATGGCGATTACATATATTATATTACATAAAAAAAAAATAAGTAGGGATCTCAAATGAAAGGGCTTGATTGATGAGCGAATAGAATAAAAAAAGGAACTTAAAAACTAGGTACATGTTTCTATTTCTACATGAGATATTGTAGTAATAGAAGTTTTACCTAAGGTTTCTTATATTTATTTACTGAAAACTAGCTTTTATAACTAACCAAAGAATTTTAACATACTGGTATATTTTGAATATTTTTTTAAATATATAACTAATAAAGCTTTTATTTATTATTTTATCCTAGTTTCAAAAACGCTCACTAAATTACAAGAAATTAATAAAATATGAATAAAGTGAAGAAATAAACTCTGGATAGGCGTATCTAGCGTCTCGCAAGGCTCTGTCTTGTTCCCCGTCGTTATTCCTGCGGCATGTCAATCTTATGTTATTAACATTCGTTGTTATGCGTACGACAGCATCTGAGGCACTTTTTACACGAGCCGTGCTAATATCCCCGTTATCAGGTAGAGGAGAGTCTCAAACATCTTGCACCGGAGATCGAAAGCATCTCACTAAGATATAAGTATGTGCGTTTACTGTTATAAAAACTATTTGCTGTGGCTTCACAATTCCACAGGTTCTCTATTGATTCTCCTCTCACCAAGTACATTTACTATTCTCGGCATCCAGATCTAAAGCGACGTCCAGCTTACCACCAACTCTTATTGCGATTCAATAACTGAATAGAATGCTATTTCAAATTCATAGAATCACTTATTCATTGGTAAGAGTAAGCATTATATTCAGTTATTGAATCGCAATAAGAGTTGGTGGTAAGGGGGCAGTTCCGAAGTCACCCGGAGGTCAGGCGTCAAAGAAACTCAGTGTCCTTAACAGATTGAAGCAATACTTCATCTCGGCGCAAAAAACTTTAATGGTACAAGTTTCGTTTTATGGTCAATCTCGACGTCACAGTGACTATTCTTAATTTCTTTATTTCAAGAGCCTCATAGTACTAATGCTTATACAAATTTACAAGGATCCTCCTAGTAAGCTTCTGTGATGGCCTGTGGCAGTCCTTCACCATTGTTATCACCTACGGTAACAATAGCACACAGCACCGAGGTAGAATCTTACACATGCTAAGTAGTCTTAGTTAGATTATTACTTTGATTTCAATGAAATGAAAGACAACAAATTGGTGTTAGGTACTATTTATTGTTGTGGTATCAGAGTCAAGTTTCTATTGATTCTTTGTACAATTTTAAAAACTTTATTAAATCATGCTGCTATCACAGGCGCTTTAACGGGTCATTAGGATGTTACATAAAAATATATTTTTAGTTCAATTCTTCTGGGAGGTTGATGACGGGCTCGGGGAGCACGGGGGTGCCCACAATGACGGGCTCGACATCGATGACGGTCTCGGGGACAACCTCGGGTAAAACAGGGGTGGGGAGGATGACGGGCTCAGGAACAACCTCGGGCAAGACAGGGGTGGGGAGGATTACGGGGTCGGGAATGATGGGAGTCTGTTCAACAACAATAACAGGGGTAGGCTCAATGGGAGCTTGGTCGACAACGACGACGGGGGAAGGCTCAACAACGGGGACCTCAGCAACGACAGGGGGGACAGCGGAAGCTTCCTGGTTGATGTTCAAGATGATCTGAACGAGGGGAGCGCTGCTGGTTTCGGCAGCAACGGGGCCAGGACTGACAATCACGGGGCTTGGGTTAATTTCGGGGGTGTTATCAACAATGGCAACAGGGTGAACGGCGACGCCAGGGTTGGTGTCAATAACGCCAATGGGGTGAACGGCGATGTCAGGGTTGGCTTCAATAACGCCAATGGGGTGAATGGCAACACCAGGGTTGGTCTCAATAACACCGACAGGGTGAACGGCGACGCCAGGGATGGGGTTAACAGCAATACCGGGAGGTGCGATGGGGCTTTCGACGATTGCAGGTCCGACGGCAACTGGGCCGGCACCAAGGATCTCCAACAGCTGCTGTTCCAGTAGTAGAGCGGTAGCGGGGTCGGTGTTAGGGCTCTGGATAGCGGCAATAACCGCCTCCAATTCAGCCTCCTCAGAGAAGAGAGGCTTATTGATTGGAGTGGCGAGAGCCACGGCGACCAAAGCGGTAATAGCCACGAAGAATTTCATTTTGAATCTGCAATTAAAATTCAAAATTAAAAAAATATAGTTTTGTGCTATAAAATGTGGAACTACAGCTTATCATAACATTTTTGAACAGGGTATAGTTAAGTTTACGTAAGAGTAGCATGAATGCATCCTAAATCCAAACATTTATCGTACACAGCAGTTTTACGGTTAAAAATACACTCTTAGACTAGACCATCGAGGATGAACACCCGAAGATTGACTCACAATTTTGATACTATGGACTAAATATTTTAGACTTGCAGAACCCAAAGACACTGTACGTAAACCGCCATATAATTACTTTTCTAATACTAATACCTATGGTCTATCATTATTATCTCTATATATTACTATTATTTATATTTTCTATTTGTGATAAGTTACTACATACACAATCCAAGATGATTTTGCAATCTATATTCCCAGATCTACTATTTTAGGAATCAAATTAATAATAATTAATTAAACTTAATCAAAAACAAATAGTTTGCATAAATATACTCACATATTATGGCTTTTAATCCGATCCAACTGATGCGTTTTGTATACAAAAATTCTCTTTTTAAATAAAAATTCTGGTAGATAGGTAGGTATTATCAAAATATGGAGATAAAAATTGATAATATAAATTATTCAGGTGCAATAAATGTGAAATAAAATTTATTATTGTAGTGATAAATCTATGATTATCTTAAGTATTGTATCTTGAATATAATAAAAAAACTGGTAAAGCGCCAGGAGATTATTACTCTTGTGCGTTGTTAGTTTTAACAAAATGTTATCTACGTAGACACTACATTTTCCTTAAGAGGACGGTAGCCATCAATGTCGAAGTGAAAGATTTAGGGTCCGTTCGCACAGACCGGCTCGGAGAGGAGAGCAGATTTTGGTGGTGTTTAAAACAGACTTTTAGCTCATTGCTATAAGGTTTATTTTTTAAATTCACTTCTTTGTTATATGAGAAAGGTCGTGAGCCGATGCGGATTTTTAAAGTAAACCTTATGCCAATGACACAAAACTCTATTTTAAACGCGTCGAAAATCTGCTCTCCTCTCCGAGCCGGTTTGGTTTGAACGGACCCTTATGACCACTTTTTGACGTGAATACATCTTTAAAATTGTTTCCATAAGGAAGTGGAAGAAGGAGGATGATAACAAAATCGGGGGATATAAAGTTTGGTTTTGCAGCTACAAATTAATGATCTCCATCCAAAATTCAATCACGCCACTGGATAGATGAAGGATCAAAGAATTTATTGCGCTAAGTAAAGACTGTGGAAAGTCGCGTGCGGGGGAGAGAGAAGCGCTGCAAAAAAAATACTAAGAAACGGAACGCATAATAAAAGATGATGTGTGGGTGGGTGTGTGCTGTAGCAAGCAAATGACCACAGCTCAGTGTGATTTATGAAATAATCCACAGGAACAAAGGCCCTTCTTATTTAGATTTCTGTGCTTGGGACTCATCTTGGCCGTTTATTATAATATTTCATAACATTTCAAAAAATATCCAAATATATGTCTAAATAGCACCTAAAATCAAGTATTTCGTAACCATGCGATTTGTACCTACTACCTACTATCCCTTTACGATCCTTTGTAATATCGGATGTTGTGAAATAGATGTACTTATTCAACATTTGTCTAGGAATCACTATCGATCACAGGGATCTATTGTAAATATGGGTCTTACCGAGATCGATTTTTATATAATCTCGATATTTCGGCGAAATAGCAGACTCCATGGTCACGGTATGACTGAATGAGAGTCACCCACTGACCATGACGTCTACAGCATCGCCGAACTAGCGGGAAAATATATAAAAATCAATCGCACTAAGTCCTGTATTAACAACATTTAAGTATATAATTTTAAGGAGCTATTAATTTTTTTACACGTCGGGATCTGCGGGAGCTGCTGCTGCATCAGCGGAGACACTTAAGCGGCGCAAATATTTAAACCTTATAGGTAATTATATATTTGAGCCGTTTGGGGTCGAAACGCTTGGCCCATAGGGTCCGAGTGCAAGGCTTCTATTTAGAGATTTAGCAAAGCGCTTGGTTGATACTTCCCGTGACCAGAGGGTTGGCCTATATTTGGCACAACGTATAAGCATTGCCATTCAGCGTGGTAATGCTGCCAGCGTTCTGGGCACGATGCCTTTTGACAGTGATGCGGAGGAATTTTTTGACGCGGTTTAGTTATTAATTATTTTTTTTCTTTCTTTTTATTTAGATAATAATATTTATCTTAAGATTAGTTTATTTTTAGTTAATTTAGTTTATATAACATAGTATAGCCCTTTATAATTAAAATGTATTGACAGAAATTATCATAAACTGATACTAGATTTTTTTTTAATTCGCTAAAATATACAAATTTTATCGATTGAGTGAATTGCAAGGAATCTTTCCCCATATAAAATTGTGATGATCTAGGGTGTCCTCTTATCAAATTTGGTTACAGAAAAGACACTATATAAAAGAAGAGTACTATATTTTATTTTATTATTAGTGTTATATTTACAAATTTAAATAAATTGTACAATCAGCAGGAAAAATGGCATTTATCGCATAACTTTTTTTACATGATTCGTTCTGTTAACATATAGATGTCAATACCCGAAATCAAGGTTAAACTAGTTAAATCTAACTAGTCTCACCTAGGACCAAGTCCAGGTTAGGTTAGGGTTAGCTTGTGATCAACAAAACTTGTTTTAGGAGAGGAAGATGAAGTACCTTAGGAAAACTAGTCAAACCTAGGGGCGCCTAGATTCGGGTATTGGCTATAACGTAGGGATCAAAAGTCAGTTTATCAAAGTTAAAGCTAAGAAATAATAAAAAACCTTTTGTCATAATAATATAACAATGATGTAAAATGACAAGGAAATATATATTAAGAAAGCTTTTTTATATCGATTGTAACATTTTTTTAAGTTCGTGAATGGTATTCGAAATATTTTTTTAATCATTATTGAATAGTAATCTTTCAAAACATGCTTTCCTGTAATAAGAATTTCATTAATTTTAAGAAGTCCCAAAAAATTTTTCAAGAAATTTTATCAAACTATTTATTTGTATAAGAATACTGTTCCTTTAAGAAATGTTTTTCTTGATTACTGGCTTTTCTAATACTCGAACAGTCTAACCTCAATTCATTAAAGTCTTGTGATAATAAAAAAAATCGGATCGCATGTCCGCAACATGTAAAAAATGTTTTGCGAAAAATGTCATTGTCAGCATGGAGTTGTACAAAAAGTTTTTACGGGGTCGGCAACGCTACATAACGTACATAGGCTACGGTAACTGCTTTCCATCAGGTGGGCTGTAGTTTACCACCTTAGTGGTATATAAAAAAAACTTGCTAACAGATTAGGTATTTTACAAACTATTATGTGATTTATAATAAAATTATAAATCACCACTTTACCCCTATATTATGGATGTCAAATAAAAGGAACACAGGAAAGTGTTTTTGTTTTTTGTTTTAATATAAACTTATTTTTGTTGTTATTAAAACAAAAACTTGAAACAAATATGAAACCAAAAACTTGCTTTTAAAAAATAACTTCAAAACAAAAGGAATTGATATCCAATAACTTGTGGAAACGTGTAATCTCAATTAATCCCCGTCATATATAAAGGTATAAAGATATTATTATGTATGATTACTACTTCCTATTTTATTACGTTCATGTTGCCACTAGATATATACAATTAATATGAACAATAAAGATATCGTCCGTGTCTGATGAGCTGTATTGACGTATCGATATGCAGTATGCTACCACATAACAGCTGCTGCTATGTATCTGCCTCGGCAATACTAAATTTCATAGTACAATAAAATACAACAAAAGCACAGTGTAAGTAATAGTTCTTTGTACAGCATGGCCGCTCCCTGCCGCTCTCAAAAGGCGACCTCACCTCTCCTCTGACTCGAATGTGGAACCGATCGCAAGGGCTGCCACGCGGCGCTCGCGTATTACGAAAGTTCGTTCGTAGTATATAATCTATTCTAAACTGAAATTTTAAATGGTAAAATGAATTATTTACCGTCAACCTTACACCGTTCAGTCAACCTAGTGCTATTTCAAACCACTGGACAGACAGGGCTGGACTTTTGTTAGGTATATTTTATAACTATATGTGTATACTTATGTCATAGCTGTGGCCTCCGCTAAGAAAGGATCTATCTAATTTCTCATGATACAGTGATATACGCATATAAAATTGCTTTTACTACATATAAGCCTTAACATTTTTTAATGTGTTGAATGCAATTTTTACCCTCTACTTTAACACACTGATCAAATATGGCTGTAGAAAGATTTTAAGCACCTGGCTGTAGAAAGATTTTGAGCACGTTTGAGGCGTGGATGATGAAACTGAGATTCTCCCTTCTGATTCTCCAGCAAATAGCCTTCACGCCCAACGCTGGAGAGTTCTGTGGTCTCAGGTTCTCGGTGTATTTCTTTTATTTTCCAACGAAAATAAAAGAAATACACCGAGAACCCGAGACCACACAATTAATAAAACTATGCAGGCGATACAACTATCGCCTGCATATATTAGTTTTATTAATTGCATTATTACTTATATGGGTATTTATTTACCTTTACTTATATTGACGAGCTCGGTGGCCGAATGGCTAGCAATGGCCACTTTGACTCCGAGGTCGCGGGTTCGATTCCCGCACAAAACAAACATTTGTGTCCATGAACATGTCTGTTCGTCTTGGTCTGGGGATTTTCTAAGTATTCTAAGTATGTAATTACATTATGTTGTATTGTGTATATTGTATTACATTATACAGCACATAAATGTATTAATAAAGCATTTAAATTACTTTAGTTTGTTGCATATTGTACTCCTACGAGACTTGATGATTAAGTAATAACGTTATCCTTTAATTTTCTTAAATGTTTGTTGTTATGAAACATTAGAAGCTTTTATTGTGAATAGTTTGATATTACTCTAGCGCAGTGTTCCGCAAACTTTTTGTGTTTAAGGTATATCTAAGAAAACGAAAGTTTTTGGTGGTACCTGCACCATAAATGAAAAACCAGTTTCCGTCTATTTAGCTTTATGACATAACCTTATTTTTCCGAGGTACACCAACTAATAATAAGCACGGTACATCAGTGTGCCGCGGTACACACTTTGCGAAACACTGCTATGGTGGTTCCACCAATATTATCCTAATATTGTAATAACTTAAAGCTAGCGTATATATAACTAGCGTATTTATATATATATACTCTAAGGCTACTGTTATCTGTCCGCGGGTGAGAATCTGGTGACCTGTAACACAGGGTTATATCTAGCTCAAGCACCAGTCTCTCACACACTCTAGCCCCCTTACCACCATCTCTTATTGCGATTCAATAACTGAATGGAACGCTTATTCATAGCAATGAATAAGCGACTCTATTTTAAATGGAATAGAGTCGCTTATTCATTGGTATGAATAAGCATCTATTCAGTTATAGATTCGCAATAAGAGATGGTGGTAAGGGGGCTGTCTATAAATCAAAAGTGTACCTATTTGATAGTTCTTACGAATTTGTCTGTGAGAGGGATTAATGAAATGAATGGAAATTTATTTCTTATCACTACCGAGGGAAGTATTCTCCATTAGCGATAAACGAAATTCTTACATTTGCGATCTTGCAACGGATAGCAATAGCAACAGCGACTTGTAACTACTCAAAGATATATGTTATATTACTTCTGTTGATGAAACATTAGAAAATGATACCAAAACTAACGAACCCTAACATGCAATGAAAGGATGATATCTGTTGTAACTTCAAACAAAAGTTCTGAACTGTTATAAAATTAAATCATAAATTGTTACAATAAACAAGCTGTAAATACCTAGATAGAAATAATTTATTACTATGCTATCAAAATTAGTAATACAATCAACAAAAACGACCGATCTATGACATACACACAGTTATTTGCGTCATCAACTCATAATAGAATCATTGGTTGTTGAAAAAAAAACAGTTTTTATTTTTTAAGCATTTATTTTAATAATTATTTTTGGATATAGGCACAGATTACAAAATAGTTACTCGATATAGATAGGTATCAAATAATATAAGTATTATATAATACCCATAGTACAAGACTATATAAATAATGAAAAACTAATTATTTTTTGTTGAAAGAGTGTTTATTCTAACTATGAAATCTGCATAATATTAAAAACTAGTTAGAAAGAAGAAAGGTTTGTGTGTTTTTGTGTATTGTGTGTGTGGGTGGGCTCACCACTTTCTTTTGAGCTGAAGCCAACCTCACCTTGGAGTTAAGGAATAGCGACTCTAACGAATGAGAAGTAGGGCTCAAGAGGTAGGTCGTAGGTCGCGGGCGTGTCGGGCCCGACTGAGGTACTTCCATTCTGATATTACTATACAGTATGTGAATTTCCATCTCACAGAATGCCAGACATAACAAGCAGCCAAATAAGAACGCCTTTGAGAATTGTTATGGGTAACAAATGAGCGAGTTCACGCACGAAACGTGAAGAGGTGTTGCATTACCGGGGTTACCAATAAGCAAGCAATACTCCTTATGCATGTGTAGCTCCAATATGATCCCAGCTCGGCATAGCAGAGAGCTTGAAGTACTAAATAAACCCAACTGTTAACCACGCCCGAATGATCAAGGCCATTGGCGACTACAAAGGCCTTAACTTTCGAGATCGATTGGACTTACACACTCAACGATGCCATCGAGTCCCTCACGACAATAGATATACTTAGGTGACCATAGCCACTGCTGTGAACTAAGGTCTGGTGGTGGCGGTGGTGTGGCGGGTCGCCGCATTCCCAATAAAATGGTTGAATGCGGTGATGGCTGCCCCATGCATCAACTCGTGAACGGGTGCTGCCAGAGGGGAATTTCCTGCCGTGGCTGTCATGGTTGCAAGGTAAACAATAGGAGGATTAATAGACAAATAATATATTAATATCTCCGTGTAATTAATAATAAATAAATATTTCTGGACAATTTACACAACGGGAATCGAACCCGCGACCTCGGAGTCAAAGTAGCCATTGCTAGCCTTTCGGCCACCGGGTTCATCTATATTAATAAATTGTAAGATAAAAATAGAAGATTGTTAATAAAACGCACGGACGCGCCCGCCCGCAACGCCCGGGGTCTGTAGATTGTAATTATTATCAATAAAAAAAAAACTAAGGTCTAATATTTCATCTATGTCCAGTCAAATATCCACTGAAGTACCTAGTATCACTTGTACCTACTGTGGTGTAACGTAAACTACTTAGCATCGATTCATTGCCACCTCCGTAACATGTTACTGAGAACTTGACACTTGTAATTTGCCGCTAACAAAAATTTTACTGTTTGAGTACATTATTCAAACTGCTAAAATCTATGTGTTTACTGACCTCTGGTAAGTAGATAGGCATGTTTTGAAAGACTTTGGACTCAGATAGTTCCACGCGTGCATACTACTCGTAATTGATCCACAGGTCTGATCGACTCGAAATTTTATACACTGTTTAATGATATTGCAAGAACAGAAAATGGTAACCCTACCCAGTGTTCATCGGCTTCATCGCAGGCTATATAGCCTACAATGAAGCCGATTCAGATCGAAAATAAAATTTTGATTCCAAAAGTAGGTTTTTATATATATTACATATATAACACATAGAAATCACGAAGACCAACATTAAATTAATAAATAAATAAATATTTCTGGACAATTTACACAACGCAATCTAGTCCCAAATTAAGCGCAAAGCTTGTGTTATGGGTACCTACTAGACAACTGATAAATGTACTTAAATACATTTTTTTTTATAAATACATACTTATAATACATAGAGAACACGCAGACTAAGACAAACAGACATGTTCACGCATACAAATTTTTGTTTAGTGCCCGAACCCGCAACCTCGGAGTCAAAGAGGCCATTGCTAACCATTGGACCACCGAGTTCGTCTATGTAAATTTATGAGTTTTTTAAACATGAGTGCATATTTAGCCAGGTAAGTTTGTTATTCTGCTATATAACTTCTTCTATAAGTATGAAATATACTTTATATTTTACAACCTATTCTCCTATAAATATAAAAAAATTATAAAAATTGGTCCCGTTTCGGAGTGCGACAAGAAACACCGTTACACGAGATTTTTATCTATATATATAAAAGAGTAAATCACTCACTCATCACGAAATCTCAGAAACTACAAGTGCTAGGAGTCTCAAATTTTGCAAGGGGGTTCCTTTTAGGACGTAAGTGCTCACTAAGACGGGAATTTGGAAAATTCAACCCCTAAGGGGGTGAAACGGGGGTCCAAAGTTTATATGGGGAACCAAGATTAGTTGGACTATTTTATAAGAAACTTTACATGAGCACTTCTGTAGATAAATGAGTAAACACGTGTTTCAGGATTTTTCAAAATTCAACCCCTAAAGGGGTGAAATGAGGTGCAATCGTCTGAAAAACGTTATGGGTATTGTTTTTATGGTTTATCGGGTCGCTGATTCCGAAAACAACAGCTATTTTATAATCTAACTTAACCGACGTGACACAAGAGCACTCCTGAGGGGGTGCGATGGGGTTGAAATGTCATAATATCAATATGGGTGTTGATTCTATGGTTTTCTGAGACGTCAATTACGAAAATGGCATCAATTTGAAAACGTTGACACGAAATTTCCATATCGGTATAAAAATCCCAGATTTGGAACACCTGATGCAGAACCATAATGGTTCAGCTAAACTATAAGAAATATAAAATTGACGCCTTAGCAAAAGTTGTTCAGCCTGATGAGTATTTTTGTTGAGGTATAAAAATCCTAGATTTGGAACACCTGATGCAGAACCATAATGGTTCAGCTAAACTATAAGAAATATAACAATGACGCCGTAGCAAAAGTTGTTCAGCCTGATGAGTATTTTTTGTTGAGGTATAAAAATCCAAGATTTGGAACACGTGATGCAGAATCATAATGGTTCAGCTAAACTATAAGAAATATAAAAATGACGCCTTAGTAAAAGTTGTTCAGCCTGATGAGCATTTTTTGTTGAGGTATATAAATCCAAGATTTGGAACACCTGATGCAGAACCATAATGGTTACGGTAAACTATAAGAAATATGAAATTGACGCCTTTGCAAAAGTTGTTCAACTTGATGAGTATTTTTTGTTGAGGTATAAAAATCCTAGATTTGGAACACCTGATGCAGAACCATAATGGTTCAGCTAAACTATAAGAAATATAAAAATGACGCCTTAGCAAAAGTTGTTCAGCCTGATGAGCACTTTTTGTTGAGGTATATAAATCCAAGATTTGGAACACCTGAACAGAATAAAGCTAAATTTATTTGCATAAACAACATGGTGTTTACAATAAATTATAGTTTAAAAAATAACTAAAAAAGCTACTTAAAAAAACAATAAATAGTTTAACAAAACATGGATTGTATTGTAAAAAAAAATAACCGCGTAGTGCTACTTTTATTCTTACCTGCTACAAGTTAGACGCAATCGTTTTATTTATTTACAAAGGTAACGTGGTCTATTTAGTCAGTTTATTATAGACCTGTACGCTAAAATTGAAATGGAACGATTGGTATATATTCGCACAAACCAAAGGAATGCGTGCATTTGCGGGACGCTATGTAGCAAGATTTTGTGATGCAAAGTCTTTTAAACAACGAGAGGAAACTGTTTTTCTTAGATGCTTCAGGAGGGACTGGATAAACATACCTGACAAGAGCAATCCTCGCTGAAATTAGGCGCCAAAATAATATCTCACAGCAGCATCGCCAGGTATTGTAGCCATATATTACTTCTAGGCGGAAGGACGCAAATACAATGTTCACTATTATACTCGATTTGAACAGTTTCGTGTCACAAAGCATATCGGTGTTTCCACCGATATGCTTTGTGACACGAAACTGTGACAAAGCGAAAATGTTTCAGGATTGCTGTCTAATCGTTTCAGATGAATGCGAAAAAAAAGCAATAAGGCAGTAGAAAAGAGTTTTCAAAAATATTATTATAATTTGGGGAAGATCTCCTTCCTGAAGTAAAGTCTATGTTTAGCAGCGAAATATGTATAATTGAAGCTGAGATTCTCACTGGAAGTGGTGCCGATAAAACTGTATTTATTTCGCGTATACCACTCTTCCTTCTTACGGCCGTGTGGTTTCCGGCAGACTAGAACAGAATCACTCCGTCTCTTCCCGTGGATGTCATACAAGGCGACTATGCGAATAGTTTTTGTCCCAGAAATTACCTATTATTGTTGTTTATTGTACCTGTAGGGCGGTTCTATGTTCGACTTTATGTTATTTTTTTAATTCAATGATTTCTCCGTCAATTGTACAGCAATTTTAATAAGTCTTATTCGTTTGAGAGGGTACACTCTCCAGGTGGTCCCATATTAAAATGAATGTTGCTAAGCTCGAAACTCGAGAACGGCTCGACCAATTCTGCAAATTTTTATTTTAATATTTTCGTTAAGGTATAAGGAAGGTTCTTATGGACATAAAAAATGCGAGGAAAAGAAAACAACACTTTCTACCCGTGCGAAGCCGGGGCGGGCAGCTAGTATATTATACAAGGCGATGTGGGTTTGATGATGAAGTAGGAAAGAGGTTTATGAGTTAATTGATTCAGGTGTAATTTTCGGAAGTCAATTTTACACAATTACAGGAAAAATAAATATCTTGCAATTTGATCTGCTTTGCGTGCTTCCGCCACCAATTAGTACATGCAAATTAGTGCCGGCCGGCACCCACTACCGTTAGTAGATATGCGACTGCCATGGCTGCTTTGGTCGTCTCTGCTCCAGCTGCTGCGAACGTGCGACTGCCGCCACCCCGACCGCCGTGGTAGTCTCTGCGACATGTGTTTCGCCTCTACACAAGGCATCATCAGGCGATCTGTCAATTGTCATTGTCAATTGTCATTGTCAATTGTCAATTGTCATTGTCAATTGTCATTGTAAATTGTCATTGTCAATTGTCATTGTCAATTGTCATTGTCAATGTCACTGTCGTCCGTGGATGCGTAGCAGACACACTCGCGCAAGCGTCCTGCGCCGCACGAAAATTAACTTTATGTGTTAAACGGTGGAATACACATAAAGTAATAATACTGTAATAAAATAAGTAACAAAAATAAGTATCGCATTATGTGTTAATATATAAATTAGAACTTATGTTCTTTTAAACGCAAACGTCTTTCTCGAACGAGGTGACTACGTATTTCATCATTCTATTTCATAATTCTTATCGTCTTTTCTTAAAGTTGAATTTTGTCTACAAGATCTATCTTACCATTTTCAAATGAAAATAGTAAGATAAATCTGCGAGACTACAAAATGTCAAAACTATTTCGATTCAAACCACTCTCAATCGTATCGTCTTTTTGCTTAAAGTTGAATTTTTTTAAGTTTCGCAGCAGTTACCAAAAAACCCATCCCAAAAAAGTACACAGCGCCGCTAAAGAAGTTTTCACTTCGAAAATTGACATCATGATGATCGTTTGAGTAGTTTTGACATGAAAGCGTAACAAACAAACTCACAGTCACATTTATAATATAGTAGGGATTTTACGCACAATAAATGATCAGAGTATCCCCAATGTTAGACTAATTCGTTTTCTTTATTTTTCAAAGAGCCCCAAATTCTTATGTGCCCAATGGCCCCACCATAGTTTAAGACGGCCTTGGGCGTAGCAACATCAAGAAGGAGGGCGTCCAACGCTTCATCGTTCTATGTACAGTATGGCCGCTCCCTGCCGCTCTCAAAAGGCGACCTCACCTCTCCTCTGGCTCGAATGTGGAACCGATCGCAAGGGCTGCCACGCGGCGCTCGCGTATTACGAAAGTTTGTTCGTAGTATATAATCTATTCTCAACTGAAATTTTAAATGGTAAAATGAATTATTTACCGTCAACCTTCGTTAACCTTACACCGTTCAGTCAACCTAGTGCTATTTCAAACCACTGGACAGACAGGGCCGGACTTTTGTTTAGGTATATTTTATAACTTTATGTGTATACTTATGTCATAGCTGTGGCTTCCGTTAAGAAAGGATCTTTCTATTTTCTCATAAGACTACTTCATATAAGCCTTAACATTTTTTAATGTGTTGCATGCAATTTTTACCCTCTCCTTTAACACACTGACCAAATATGCCTATAGAAAGATTTTGAGCACGTGGCTGTAGAAAGATTTTGAGCACGTGGCTGTAGAAAGATTTTGAGCACGTGGCTGTAGAAAGATTTTGAGCACGTGGCTGTAGAAAGATTTTGAGCACGTGGCTGTAGAAAAATTTTGAGCACGTGGCTGTAGAAAGATTTTGAGCACGTGGCTGTAGAAAGCTTTTGAGCACGTGGCTGTAGAAAGATTTTGAGCACGTGGCTGTAGAAAAAATTTGAGCACGTGGCTGTAGAAAGATTTTGAGCACGTGGCTGTAGAAAGATTTTGAGCACGTGGCTGTAGAAAGATTTTGAGCACGTGGCTGTAGAAAGATTTTGAGCACGTGGCTGTAGAAAGATTTTGAGCACGTGGCTGTAGAAAGATTTTGAGCACGTGGCTGTAGAAAGATTTTGAGCACGTGGCTGTAGAAAGATTCTGAGCACGTGGCTGTAGAAAGATTTTGAGCACGTGGCTGTAGAAAGATTTTGAGCACGTGGCTGTAGAAAGCTTTTGAGCACGTGGCTGTAGAAAAATTTTGAGCACGTGGCTATAGAAAGATTTTGAGCACGTGGCTGTAGAATGATTTTGATTTCTTTTATTTTCGTTGTATCGTCTGCATAGTTTTATTAATTGCATATTATTACTGCTATGGGTTTTATTTACCTTTACTTATATTGACGAGCTCGGTGGCCGAATGGCTAGCAATAGCTATTTTGACTCCGAGGTCGCGGGTTCGATTCCCGCACAAGACAAACATTTGTGTGCATGAACATGTCTGTTCGTCTTGGTCTGGGGGTTTTCTATGTATTCTAAGTATGTAATTACAAAAAAAAATGTATTTAAGTACATTTATCAGTTGTCTAGTAGGTACCCATAGTACAAGCTTTGCTTAGTTTGGGACTAGATGGCAGTGTGTAATTCGTCTGAGAATAATTATGTATCTATTTTTAATCACGGGTCAAGCCCGGTCATTTGATAAGACTGCGCGGGGATATGGATCCAACGCGTAGAGGCCCCTTTGAGAAGTTTGATGTAATGTTGTACGCCCGCCGTGACCCACTCCAGGATATGTCAATGGAACGACATACCCATGAGCAGGTCTCGGCAGGCGTTGAGACTATTGCGAAGTGTGATGGAAAATAAATGGGCTATGGAGATGAGATCTGGGTGAACTTAATACCGGGCTATTACAGAAGAGGGACGGACGCCTGCCATAACTGCTTTTATTGCTAGTTATTTGCGGCAGGCGGTGGCTTGCCACTCACTAGATGGGCCACCGAAATGCCAGGAAAACGGCCGGGGGCAACACCGGTGTGAGTGACTCAGGGATGTCGAGAGGTGTGCTGCGCTTTCTCCGAAGTTACGCGTGGCGTGATGCCCTTTAACACTTCCACCCCTGGAGCATATAGCTCTAGCGGCTCCTCTCTGGACGGCCAATGAAGGCAAGCCAGAGCTGAGAGTCCTGCGGTCCTTCTTGTGTTTACACTAGGCCCTGACCGACTCTCTGGAGACTCGGGTCCGTGGTGTCGCTACTCACACAACAGCTCGCCACAAGCTGCCCTGCAGACTTATTATTATTATATATTTACCTTTACTATATACATATACTCACAAATATATATATATATATATATATATATATATGTGAGTATATGTATATATATTTGTGTGTATATGTTTTGTAGTACATTATACAGCACATAAATGTATTAATAAAACATTTAAATTACTTTAGTTTGTTGCATATTGTACTCCTACGAGACTTGATGATTAAGTAATAACGTTATCCTTTAATTTTCTAAAATATTTGTTGTTATGAAACATTAAGAGCTTTTATTGTGAATACTCTAGCGCAGTGTTCCGCAAACTTTTTGTGTTTAAGGTATATCTAAGAAAACGAAAGTTTTTGGCGGTACCTGCACCATAAATGAAAAACCAGTTTCCGTCTATTTAGCTTTATGACATAACCTTATTTTTCCGAGGTACATACACCAACTAATAATGACCTCGGTACTCCAGTGTGCCGCGGTACACACTTTGCGAAACACTGCTATAGTGGATCTACTAATATTATCCTAACATTGTAATAACCTTAGAGTATAACTAGCGTAGTTATATATACTCTAACTCTAACCTTAGAGTACATATAACTAGCGTAGTTATATATACTCTAAGGCTACTGTTATCTGTCCGCGGGTGAGAATCTGGTGACCTGTATGTAACACAGGGTTATATCTAGCTCAAGCACCAGTCTCTCACACACTCCAGCCCCCTTACCACCATCGCTTATTGCGATTCAATAACTGAATGGAACGCTTATTCATAGCAATGAATAAGCGACTCTATTTTAAATGGAATAGAGTCGCTTATTCATTGGTATGAATAAACATCTATTCAGTTATTGAATCGCAATAAGAGATGGTGGTAAGGGGGCTGTCTATAAATCAAAAGTGTACCTATTTGATAGTTCTTACGAATTTGTCTGTGAGAGGGATTAATGAAATGAATGGAAATTTATTTCTTATCACTACCGAGGGAAGTATTCTCCATTAGCGATAAACGAAATTCTTACATTTGCGATCATGCAACGGATAGCAATAGCAACAGCGACTTGTAACTACTCAAAGATATTACTTCTGTTGATGAGACATTAGAAAATGATACCAAAACTAACGAACCCTAACATGCAATGAAAGGATGATATCTGTTGTAACTTCAAACAAAAGTTCTGAACTGTTATAAAATTAAATCATAAATTGTTACAATAAACAAGCTGTAAATACCTAGATAGAAATAATTTATTACTATGCTATCAAAATCAGTAATACAATCAACAAAAACAAGACCGATCTATGACATACACACAGTTATTTGCGTCATCAACTCATAATAGAATCATTGGTTGTTGAAAAAAAAAACAGTTTTTATTTTTTAAGCATTTATTTTAATAATTATTTTTGGATATAGGCACAGATTATAAAATAGTTACTTGATATAGGTATCAAATAATATAGGTATTATATAATACCCATAGTACAAGACTATATAAATAATGAAAAACTAATTATTTTTTGTTGAAAGAGTGTTTATTCTAACTATGAAATCTGCATAATATTAAAGGTTTGTGTGTTTTTGTGTGTTGTGTGTGTGGGCTCACGACTTTCTTTTGAGCTGAAGCCAACCTCACCTTGGAGTTAAGGAAAAGCGACTCTAACGAATGAGAAGTAGGGCTCAAGAGGTAGGTCGTAGGTTGCGGGCGTGTCGAGCCCGACTGAGGTACTTCCATTCTGATATTACTATACAGTATGTGAATTTCCATCTCACAGAATGCCAGACATAACAAGCAGCCAAATAAGAACGCCTTTGAGAATTGTTATGTGTAACAAATGAGCGAGTTCACGCACGAAACGTGAAGAGGTGCTGCATTACCGGGGTTACCAATAAGCAAGCAATACTCCTTATGCATGTGTAGCTCCAATATGATCCCAGCTCGGCATAGCAGAGAGCTTGAAGTACTAAATAAACCCAACTGTTAACCACGCCCGAATCATCAAGGCCATTGGCGACTACAAGGGCCTTAACTTTCGAGATCGATTGGACTTACACACTCAACAATGCCATCGAGTCCCTCACGACAGTAGATATACTTAGGTGACCATAGCCACTGCTGTGAACTAAGGTCTGGTGGTGGCGGTGGTGTGGCGGGTCGCCGCATTCCCAATAAAATGGTAGATTGCGGTGATGGCTGCCCCATGCATCAACTCGTGAACGGGTGCTGCCAGAGGCGACTTTTCTGCCATGGCTGTCATGGTTGCAAGGTAAACAATAGGAGGATTAATAGACAAATAATATAATTAATAGCTCCGTGCAAATAATAATAAATATTTCTGGACAATTTACACAGCGGGAATCGAACCCGCGACCTCGGAGTCAAAGTAGCCATTGCTAGCCTTTAGCCACCAGGGTTCATCTATATTAATAAATTGTAAGATAAAAATAGAAGATTGTTAATAAAACCACAGAAATAAAAAAACAGGTAGAAATCGTATGACGACCTATTAGTAAGAAAACCTTTGTCGCCAAACTCACACATGTAAAGCAAAATGTTAACGTGTTACTACATGCATGTTTGTGCTATGATTGGTCTAAAAATACTGTAAAAAATGACATATATACAAAAATATGTTAGTTTAAATTCAACCTTATGCAGTTATGACACGGTTCATAAACAATTAAATCCCGAATAAGCATCTAGTGAGCAATAGCTGTACTTCTTATTCTGTCAGATTCTAAACAGTATAGCTAATCGACGCAAGGTGGCGCTACTAATATTGATTTTAATATTATGACTTCTGTCCTTGACTAAAGGCTGATATTTGAATGACCGTACTGCACGAATGTCGATATCACTACTTTTCGAAGTGATGTGGTAATGAGGAACACCAAGTATCACCGAGTACTGCTACCGGATTAATGAATATCTACCTATTATAATTTTTGGTACCATAAAATTGAATATTTTTACAATCTTTTCTTCAACTTACAATGTATGTATGTCAGTATGTAACAATGTTTGTTCGGGTGGAATGCATTCGGGTGGTGCAACTTAATTTTGAGACAGATTTTCAACCGATTGAGCTGAAATTTTGTAGTACACGTTTGTTTGGATGACAATGCATGATAAACGTAAAAGCTGCCGTAGAAGCTTGTCCCAAAAAATATTTTTTTGAAAAAACTTATTAATTATGATGATATATGATGATGATAGGTGAAATCATACTTCACACTAATAATTATAAATGCGACAGTTTGTGAGGATGTTTAGAACTTTGTGACTCGATCAGACTAGATGAAATTTTGCACAAATATAGATAGTCTGGATTAATATATAGGATACTTTATATGTGACAACGAAGTGCTACGCGAGCGAAGCCTCGCGCTACAGCTGGTTTCTTATGCCTGCCTATATTTATTTATAATTTATAACATTTCTTACAATTTATTATATTATGTTCATAATTATGATATAATATTTTTTCATAATTCAAAAATTATACTGTTTCAATATCGTGATGGGAGTAAAAATCAAGTAAATAAATACTGACGATACATGAGTCACATCACTAATCGATTAACGCTAGAATGTTCTAAACAAGAGACGTGGAGTGCGTTAGAAATTTGACCTTAAAATTAAACGCATAAAGGTTACTTTAGTTTGTTCGCGTTTGTACATTTTATTGAATATGCTTAAATTCTATTAAATAATGAAAATAATGAGAAATATTACTTACCGATGGTATGAAATGCCACCATTAGACACATTATTTTTGCTACTATTATTCTTACACGATAATATGGCACAAGAAGGCATTTTTATATTTTTTTTCTATGATTGTTTCCGCGGCTGTGACAAATGACGACTGAGATATGCGACGATCGAGATATGCCAAATTGGAGTATATTGACCTACGCGGGTAACGCCCACTTGTTATTTCTAGTCCTTTTTTATTTCTGTGAATAAAACGCACGGACCCCGGGGTCTGTAGATTGTAATTATAATCAATAAAAAAATATTGGTTGCCTGTAAAGTCGGTATACGGGCGAAAGTTTTACGTGACAACGACTTTGAGTGGTAAAATGTTTTCGAGCGGAAGGGACGCATGCCTTTCACTTTTTATGTCTGTCTCTCTCGCTCTTAGAAGGGACGCGTGCCTTTCACTCGCTCTCATTGTAAGCGCATAACGTGAGCCAGTTTCTTGAAGTGTCACCCGGCTAACCAATTTATAAGACGTTGTCACGTCAAAAAAAGAATTAAGTCTAATATTTCATCTGTGTCCAGTCAAATATCCACTGAAGTACCTAGTATCACTTGTACCTACTGTGGTGTAACGTAAACTACTTAGCATCGATTCATTGCCAGCACCATGACATGTTACTGAGAACTTGACACTTGTAATTTGCCGCTAACAAAAATTTTACTGTTTGAGTACATTACTCAAACTGCTAAAAACTATTTGTTTACTGACCTCTGGTAAGTAGATAGGCATGTTTTGAAAGACTTTGGACTCAGATAGTTCCACGCGTGCATACTAATTGATCCACAGGTCTGATCGACTCGAAATTTTATACACTGTTTAATGATATTGCAAGAACAGAAAATGGTAACTCTACCCAGCGTTATAGCCTGCAATGAAGCCGATTCAGATCGAAAATAAAATTTAGATTCCAAAAGTAGGTTTTTATATACATATATAACACATAGAAATCACCCAGACCAACATTAAATTAATAAATATTTCTGGACAATTTACACAACGCAATCTAGTCCCAAATTAAGCGCAAAGCTAGTGTTATGGGTACCTACTAGACAACTGATAAATGTACTTAAATACATTTTTTTTATAAATACATACTTATAATACATAGAGAACACGCAGACTAAGACAAACAGACATGTTCACGCATACAAATATTTGTTTAGTGCCCGAACCCGCAACCTCGGAGTCAAAGAGGCCATTGCTAACCATTGGACCACCGAGTTCGTCTATGTAAATTTATGAGTTTTTTAAACATGAGTGCATATTTAGCCAGGTAAGTTTGTTATTTTGCTATATAACTTCTTCTATAAGTATGAAATATACTTTATATTTTACAACCTATTCTCCTATAAACATAAAAAAATTATAAAAATTGGTCCCGTTTCGGAGTGCGACCACAAACACCGTTACACGAGATTTTTATATATTATACAAGGCGATGTGGGTTTGATGAAGTAGGAAAGAGGTTTATGAGTTAATTGATTCAGGTGTTATTTTCGGAAGTAAATTTTACACAATTACAGGAAAAATCTTGCAATTTGATCTGCTATGCGTGCTTCCGCCACCAATTAGTACATGCAAATTAGTGCCGGCCGGCACCCACTACCGTTAGTAGATATGCGACTGCCATGGTTGCTTTGGTCGTCTCTGCTCCAGCTACTGCGGTTGCCTCAGCGAATCTCCAACATCTGCAACAGTAGAAACGTGCGACTGCCGCCGCTCCGACCGCCGTGGTAGTGTCTGCGACATGTGTTTCGCCTCTACACAAGGCATCATCAGGCGATCTGTAGATGTTGATGGTTAAAACAACAGCCTACAAATGACCTACAGAGGTCGCCGAAACGACCGCAGCAGCTGGAGCAGAGAGCTGGTTGGTGCCGATACTGCCGACCGGCAGTAATTTGCATTAATGAATTGGTATCGGAAACACGCAGTAGTGTAGCAAAGTAGTTGTAGTTCAAATTGCAAGAGTTTTATTTTTCCTTCGTCTTCAGAGATTTTTTAATTTTTATCTTCTTCAATATTATATATTATATTAGAAGGACATTTGCTTATTTAAATATCTAGACTACTCAGATATACGATACGGCGTGTAAAAAGAAATGATAATAATCAGTATTTCCGGCGTCAGTTTACTAAGTAAGTACACATTGGTATACCTATTTTCATTCTGTATCTCAAATGTGTCCGTGACTCAAAGGTCAGCGTCTTTTCAATGAATACAATGGCAGTATTTCTTTTCGTTCAGAAGTACCTATCAACAAAGATTTTTATATATAGATGCATTAAATTTGACTACATTGTGGCAAGAAGAAAGGAAGGTAATTGCCCGACATTCACTCAGTCCCGCGCCGTTTAGGTAAGATGTTAGCGCTAATTAAAAACATTCATCGAAAAATTGTATGTGAGGATGTGCCGAAGCTTTTAGAAAACTTCGGCACATCAATACCAATAGTAACAATGCTCTAAGAGATCGAATCCGGAACGAAGAAATTCGACGCAGCACCAAAATGGACGACATAGCTCTCACAGTCAGCAAGCTGAGGTGGCAGTGGGCTGGCCACATCTGCCGAGTCAGCGATGGCAGATATGAGAGGAGGATTAATATCCTCTTATCCTTAATATCTCAACTCTAATGAGTACGAGTAGAGGCTGCGCGTAGGACGATGAAGCGTTGGACGTCTTAAACTATGGTGGGGCCATTGGGCACATAACATTTTGGGGCTATTTGAAAAATAAAGAAAACGAATTAGTCTAACATTGGGGATACTCTGACCATTTATTGTGCGTGAAATCCCTACTATATTATCAATGTGAATGTGACTTTGTTTGTTACGCTTTCATGTCAAAACTACTCAAACGATCATTGTATAATTGATAAATAAAACCACTTTTTTTATGAAGAACTACTACGTTTATTTGGCGCGCACTCACATGTTCTATCTGTCGTTATTGACAACCTAGTGTTGTACCATACTATGATACATAGTGATGTATCCATACTACATCTTCCCTCTTAACAACTATGAACAGTATGACAAATTATAACAAAAACTAAATGACTGAGAGTTCTCTAATCACAAATATAATCTCTTAAATAACTAGGTGGAACAACATGTCGACGGGGTCTTGGCTCCACTCTATGATCCTCTTGCCTTTCTACCTGTTGACTACCTATTTCTCTACACTGTTCCCTATTATGACCATTATTACTATCCCTTTCTCCCATAATATTTTGTTGAGTATCCTCTGAATCCCCATTTTGTAATATATCAAAATTTCTAATTTCTCTAAATTCTTTTTTAAATGAAGGTTTTACATGTAATGTATTTCTTCGGAATATATGGCCACTATTATCCTTAAGAACTAGAGATCTGGGAGATTGATGAATTTCTACTACTTGCCCTGGTAGCCAAGTACTATCCTTCAAGTATACTATATCCTGACCAGGATAAAAATTATGCTTATTAAATTTACAAGTCTTATCAAAATTTATTTTATTGTAAATATTTACTTTGTTCTGAATTCCTGTAAAATTAGTTACCACTTTTGGCTTTAACAGTACATCATGGATAGGAAGTTTAGTTCTTGTTAATCTACTAAATAACAATTGTGAAGGAGTGTACAGTGAACCGAGTACAGGAGTGTTCCTGTATTCCAATAATATTTCTAGTAAATCTATACCACAATCATTTGATTTCTTCATCATATTTTTAGCTATCCCTACATATCTCTCAATAAACCAATTGGACCGAGGATATCTTGGGCTGGATGTTATTATTTTAAAGTTCCAACTTTTTGCAAACTTGTTAAATTCAAATGAGTTGAATGGCATATTGTCAGCTCTTAATATCCTTGGTATCCCATGTGTTGAAAACAAATTCTTCAATATATCAATAACAGTGTAGGCAGTTAATGAGTTTGACTTGAATTAATTCAAACCATTTTGAATAATAATCAGCTACAATCAAATAATTTTTACTGTTCCACTGTAGGAAATCACAACCAATTTTTTCAAATGGCAAAGTAGGGACCTCATCAAGTAACATAGGTTCCTTACATTTTTTTATACTATACTTCTCACATAGTTCACATTTTGATACTACATCAATAAAATCAGACTCTAAGTTTGGCCAATAAAATATAGACTTTGCCCTAGCAATTGTCTTATTGATCCCGAAATGACTTGAATGAACTTTCTTTATTACTCTTTCTCTTAATACAAGAGGCACAATTATCTTATAATTCAAATAAATAATGCCATTTTCATAAGTAATGCTGTCTTTATATTTATAGTAGAACTTTACATTATCAACTACCTTACTTCTGCAATTAGGCCAGCCAATCTCACAATATGATTTAAGTTGTTGCAGAATAGCATCATTTTCGGTTTCACTCGCAATGAGGCTCTGTACTTCATCACTGATATTGATAGTGTGTATAGTTTTATTTAATGTGCTATCAACATCTGTGTTGCTGGCAGAGCTTGAAGCTCGGCTTAGGGCATCAGCTACATGCATCTTGGACCCTGGTGTATATTGTAAATTTAAATCATATATATTTAACTTAATCTTTATTTTCCTTAAGCGCTGAGAGTTAATACTATTAATTTCCTTTTTCATCAGAGCTACTAATGGTTGATGATCTGTTTGCACGACTACATGCCTACCATATATGTAATAGTGGAATTTCTTACATGCAAACAATATTGCTAAGAACTCTTTATCTATTTGGCCATATTCAGATTCACAATTCGAGAGACTTTTAGAGGCATAAGAAACTGGATGACCATCTTGCATAAGTACACAGCCGATGGCATCTTTTGAACTATCAGTTTGAATGACAATTTGTCTTTCAGAATCAAAATTTACAAGGACAGGTGGACTAGTCAAAATGTTCTTTATTTGATTTACACATTCAGTACAATTACTATTCCAAACAAATTCAATATTTTTCTTTAGCAACTGTCTTAATGGACTAATAATTTCAGACATATTTGGGATGTACTCCCTGAAGTAATTAACAAAACCTAAAAATCTCTGTAAACTTTGTTTATCATTTGGAATATCATATTCCAAAACTGCTTTCACTTTGTCTCTATCTGGTAGTAGATTTCCATCCACAATTTCATGACCAAAATATTTTACTACCTGTGGTAAGTATTGAAATTTTCTTAGATTAATACAATACAAAATACAATACAAAATAATTTATTTCAGTAACTTGAGATACAAAAACAATAGTAGATGCTGGAGTCTCCTTTTAAGCAAAAGTATGCTTGTGCCAGGAGGCTCCGCTCTTTCTTAACACTAAGATTTTTTAGATTAGGTACTAAAACAAATTTTTGAAACTATGTATAGCAAAACAACGAAAATTTTAAACAATGCTAATACAACAAAAACATAATGATACGACTAAGTACATTCACTCGGAGTGTTGCTGTGTGTATACTTGGTGTGTACACGCGTAAGTGAAGTGGGTATGTGTGTTTGTGAGTAGTAAATTGTGTAGTGTGGCAATTGTGGATGTATGTTTGTTTGAGCGTATGACAATTTGAGAAGAGAGCTGGTACAAATGGTACAATACAGCTATATAAACGTTTTATTAATAAGAGTCTCGACTTCATCATAACATAGTTCTTTTAACCAGGTTGTTAATATTGCCTTACACTCGTGATATGGTTTATTATATATATATATTTCTTTATTTATTTTATTGTACAAGAAAGCAGAGCGTGGGTTGAATTGCACTCTTGCAAAATCAGTCTTGACGAAGGGAACATGAGCTACAACATGCCGTCTTCTTCTGGTTACAGTCTCAGTGTTATAAGGTAGGGATTTGTGTTTCTTTAAAATCATTTCTACGATATATAGTTTCCTTATTGATAGCAGATCACAAGTCTGATATAAGATAGTAGTGGAAAAAGTTCTTTTCTTAAAATACATCACCTTAAGGAGGGCTCTTTGAGCTCTTTCAATCTCTAAGAAACGCGTTTTTAATGCGCCACCCCAAACAGGAATGCAGTATGTAATGATTGATTGTACTAGGGAAATATATATTTTGTTTAAGAGGGATTTTGGGACTATGTGTCTGAGGGTCTTGAACATATATATGAATTTACGGATTCTACTAGACATTTGCTCGATTTGAGGGTACCAAGTTAGTTTTTCGTCTATTACTATACCCAGGTATTTAGTATTATTTACTTTTGCTATTGAGGGGCAATTGCAGTCGTTACTTGGGATTTTGTCACATGAATGTATTTTTATGTCAAAGTTTTGGGTGGGCTGTGTATTGCTATATATACTATAACAAATGTAATTAGTTTTGGTAGTGTTTAAAGTAAGGAGATTGTTGTTGAGCCATTTGGCGACCAGAACCATACCCTGTTCAGCATTTCTACGAGTTACGTCCCAATTTGAGCCAGCGAATACTATAGCGGTGTCATCCGCATAGGTAACAATTTGTGTGTTTTTCAGTGTCATGTTGCACAAGTCATTTATGTAGATAAGGAACAAGGTTGGCCCCAGCACGCTTCCCTGCGGAACACCATAGCTTACTCTGGCACCATCACTAATATGACCGTCAAGTTTTACTTTTTGAATACGATTTGATAGATAGGATTTAAATATGGATAATTCTTGGGCCCTAATTCCGATTTTTTCTAATTTATACACAAGGATGGGAACGGAGACTGTATCAAAGGCCTTTTTTAGGTCAATAAAACAAGTTAAACATTTAGTGCCTTTATCTAGATTATTAACAATAGTTGTAGTTAGAGATGTCACGGCATCTTCTGTGGAAATTCCGTTTCTAAAGCCAAATTGTGAGTTTGAAAGTATGTTAAAAGAGTTAAGATAATTTAGTAGTCTAGAGTTCAGCAGTTTTTCTAATATTTTTGATAGGACCGTGAGAACTGATATAGGCCTATAGTTATTGATATCGTTTCCGTCCCCTCCCTTATGTATAGGAGTAATAATAGATTGTTTAAGCGAAGACGGAAATATACCCTTCTCGAAGCACAAATTGGCCAGATGTGTTATAATCGGTGTAATTTCATTTTTTACATATTGGATATATCTAGTAGGAATATCGTCCCATCCCGGAGCACTATCCGCTTTTAAATTTCTTATTATACAATCAACTTCTTCACAGTCAGTTTTCAAGATAACAAAAGATTGTGGTTGACTAGGTAGGTTGTGAAGGTAGTTATGTATATCGTCTTTATCTGAAGTAGTTTGAATGTCGTTAGCAAGTTGACTTCCAATGTTTGCGAAGAAGTTATTTACGTAATTTGCTGATTCGAGGGGGGTCGGTTCTAAATCTATCAAGTCAGAGTTTGAATTATTTTTCTTACTATTATATGTCAACGTTTTTATATTTTTCCAAAGTAATTTATTATCTTTAATTGAGCTGTTTATAAGGTTTCTTTCATAATTTCTCTTTAGTTTTTTTATTAATTTGTTGCAAAAATTTCTGTATCTAGTGTATGTAATTTTTTTAATCTCATTTTCAGGTTCATTACGTGACTGTTTTTGAAGTTTATTTCTATTTTGGATGCATTTTAGGATACCTTTTGTCATCCATGGGTTGATTGTACGTTTACATTTAGGAATTTGTGTAGTAGTGGTATTTTCTTTTATTGATTCAATGAGGGTTTGAGTTAGAATGTCGGTAATTTGATTGGGATCTCCACAGGTAAGTAGGTTCGCTACATTTTTCTCTTGCAAATATTTTAAAGCGTTGTCAAAAGAGATTTTTGATAAAGTTTTAGATGTGGGTTTATTTATTTTTGTTTTGGTTATAGATAAGAAAGTTGTGTAGTGGTCGGTAATAGTAGTATTCAATATAGCGATAAATGCTGAGTGTTTTTTCCTGTCTATTTTTAGCATAAAGTGATCGAGGCAGCTACTTTCTCTTGTGGCAAAGGTATGGCCAGGTAGTATTCCGAGAGTTGACAGCATATTGAGATAAGCTACTCTATTGTTTATTTCATGTGATTGTTCTTTCGGTTTTGGCAGAATATTTATATTGATGTCACCGGCAATAATTATATTATTAGTAGAGTTGAGGTTATTTAGGTGATTATATAGAGAATTGATAAAGCCGTCAGCGTTGATGTTTGATGGGGAGCGGTAGATACCTATAATGGAGTGATTAAGTATGTCAATCTGTAGGCAAGATGCATGGGTCAATTTGACTTCTTTAATTTTTGGTTTTAGAGTTTCTTTTGCGTATATTACAACCCCGTCGTTTTGATTAAGCTGGAGAGTAGTGGCATAGGTATAGTAGTTATTTAATTTAGGTATTGCCTTATTTGGGTTAAGACGGCATTCAGTAAGGATAATGATATCAGTATCAAAGGTCGCAGTGGATATGTTAGCTATAAAGTCGTCAAAATTCCTATAGATACTACGAATGTTTTGGGCAACCACTGTGAGGTCAGTTTTATTCACATGACAGTGTTCAGTCAGTTCCTCGAGATCACATACAACTGACCTTGCTATGTTTAGGTTATCCATGTCGGTTATTGTTTGGATTCTATCACACATTGCGAAACAAGATCAATAATAAATACAGTAAGTATCTCCGGCATAGATCGATTTAATGTAATTATTATAGTTGTTGTATACAGCAGTCGACTTGCTGGTGATTAGAAGTAGCAGAAAGTGACTGTTAGTTGCGTATTTACTATAGACAGTACATCCATTCACGTGTATTAAAATTAAGCTCGATTTCGTTACAGACGCACAGTACAGGATCTTTATGTATAAAATAGTAAAATGTTTGTCCAGTTTTATTATTTGTTTTATTATTGATATGATTAAATTTAATATTTAATTCACGGGCTCTACTAAGTACTTTATCAAGGATCTCATCGTGTTCCTCTTGGGACTTTGCATGGATCAAGAAGTCATCAATATAAATGAACAAACCATCAATATCACTAAAACAATTTTTACAGTTTTCTTGGAATATTTCAGCAGATACTTCTAGGCCAAATGGTAATACATTAAAACAATAAGATCCATAAATGGTAGAGAAAGTACAGTACTTTCTACTTTCATCAGTTAAGCGAATCTGCCAGAATGATTCCTTCAGATCTAAAACAGAAAAGAATTTAGAATTACCTATATGTGATTTCAAGTCATTAATAGTTGGAATTTCATAATATTTCTTTAGTATGCAACTGTTGAGATCTTTAGGGTCTAAACATAAGCGAATAGAGCCATCCTCTTTTTCTACAATCACTACTCTGTTTATCACTCTGTTGCATCTTCAACTTTACTTATCACGTTTAATTTACAAAGTCTATCTAATTCTTGCTTCAACTTATCTTTTAACTTCAATGGAACCCTGTGTGGAGGTTTAGACACAGGAACAGAATTGTCTTTTAATAAAATTTTATATTTCTTAGGAAATTGACCAGAGCCTGAGAAAACATCTTGATATTTTTTTATTATATCTTGTTTGTTTAAATCATCTTTAACGCTATTAACAAATTTCCTCTCAATTATACCTAACAATACACATGAATCCTTACCCAATGTTGGTTGATATCCAGAACTAGTGACAATAAAATCTAACAAATATACTTTTGACTTTAATCTAGCTTGTAATAAAACAGTACCAAATGTTTTAATTTTTGATTGATTGTAAGCCTGTAATTTAAGTTTTGTTTTACACAATCTTACACTATTCTGATTATTTTTTGAAGTTAATTTTTGAATATCATTCAACAAACTAATAGGAATAAGATTAACATCTGCACCAGTATCAATCCTAAAACTACAGTTCACTACATTTTCTAGACATAAATCTTGCTCCCAACTATTACTGACACCATTAACAGAACCCACCGATTCACAATATAGGTCTCCATCCTTCTGCGGTGAATCCTCAGAAACATCTTGTATCCACTTCACACTTTTTGTACGACAGACTCTTTCGAAGTGGTTATATTTCTTGCATTTTGTACATTGCTTGCCTCGTGCTGGACATTCATTAACGTTTTTTTTTGTGTCTGCCTCCACACCACTTACATAATATTACTTGCACTTTGTGCACATCAATGTTACTAGGAGACTCCCTTTGTACTATTTTTGTCCGAACCTTCGAGATCTCTGAGAGACGGAGTCTTTTAACTGTTTGCTCTAAATCTATATCCCCTGTGCATAACAGCTTTTCTTGTTCCGTCTTATCTGTAGTTCCGAAAATAATCCTGTCTCGAAGGGCTTCATTTTCATTTGTAAATTGACAGTTTCTCGCTAGACTTTTAACGTCTTTGTAAAATAAGTCAAATGGTTCACCATGCTGCTGACTTCTTGTGTAGAAAAGGTATCTGGAGTATAAAATATTCTGTTGCGGCTCACAGTATTCGTCAAACAAACCTAGAACTTGCTTCAACGTGACTTTGCTTGCATCCAAAGCGAAATTGTTATAGATTTGTACGCCTTCCTCACCAATCACATTTAGTAAGATAGCAATCTTCCGAGACTCACTATGCCCATCCAGGCCTGAAGCAAGGAGATATATCTCCAAATCCTGTTTGAACCGCCGCCAGTTGCTTGCCACATCGCCAGATAGACACAGTTTGTCTGGCAATTTGAATGTCGTCGCCATTGCTTGTAACTATCCGTACACTATTCGAATACTACATAACAACGCTAATACGTAGGTTTAATCAACTGCGCCATGTATAATTGATAAATAAAACCACTTTTTTTATGAAGAACTACTACGTTTATTTGGCGCGCACTCACATGTTCTATCTGTCGTTATTGACAACCTAGTGTTGTACCATACTATGATACATAGTGATGTATCCATACTACAATCATCATGATGTCAATTTTCGAAGTGAAAACTTCTTTAGCGGCGCTGTGTACTTTTTTGGGATGGGTTTTTTGGTAACTGCTGCGAAACTTAAAAAAATCAACTTTAAGCAAATAGACGATACGATTGAGAGTGTTGTTTGAATCGAAATAGTTTTGACATTTTGTAGTCTCGCAGATTTATCTTACTATTTTCATTTGAAAATGGTAAGATAAATCTTGTAGACGCAGCCTAAGATAAGGCTGCGTCTAGTAAGATAACTATTTAGTAAGATAAAGCTGCGACTACAAAATTCAACTTTAAGAAAAGACTATAAGAATTATGAAATAGAATGATGAAATACGTAGTCAGTCACCTCGTTCGAGAACGACGTTTGCGTAAACGCAAGAAATTAGAACTTATGTTCTTTTAAAAAAGAACATAAGTTCTAATTTCTATATTAACACATTTACAGTACTTATTTTTATTACTGACAATGACAATTGACAATGTTAGCGCTTAAAACAGTAGACATATAGTTTAACGATATTACCGGAAGTTAGTTAGTTTCATGTTAAATTCAGCTGAACGCTACACCCCAAATTAAAACAAACTGTAGGTTCTACACACCTAGTCGCATTGTCTATTTGTCAATTGTCATTGTCAATTGTCATGAATGACAATGACAATTGACAATGACAATTGACAATGACAATTGACAATGACAATTGACAATGACAATTGACAATGACAATTGACAATGACAATTGACAATGACAATTGACAATGACAATTGACAATGACAATTGACAATGACAATTGATAATGACAATTGACAATGACAATTGACAATGACAATTGACAATGACAATTGACAATGACAATTGACAATGACAATTGACAATGACAATTGACAATGACAATTGACAATGACAATTGACAATGACAATTGACAATGACAATTGACAATGACAATTGACAATGACAATTGACAATGACAATTGACAATGACAATTGACAATGACAATTGACAATGACAATTGACAATGACAATTGACAATGACAATTGACAATGACAATTGACAATGACAATTGACAAATTGACAATGCGACTAGGTGTGTAGAAACTACAGTTTGTTTTAATTTCGGGTGTAGCGTTCAGCTGAATTTAACATGAAACTAACTTCCGGTAATATCGTTAAACTATATGTCTACTGTTTTAAGAGTGTCAATCTAATTAAACCATTGCGGAAATAGAATTCTATGTTATTTGTCCTTATTATTATGCGTGTGTCGTCTTTGTAGTCGTTGTCCACCCTTATTCATCCCACTGTTGGGATATCGGTCTACTCTTATTAGAAGGGGTATAGAGCAAACTCGACCACGCTGCTCAACAGCGGGTTGGCGGGTATGCGTGTGTCCCTTAGAGGAGTTCTATGGGGTAATTATTACATTTCGCTCACGTCGAACTCTAATAATTCGTAAGCGGTTGGCAAGCATAGATTATTAAGAGAGGTAGGTAAGCCCTACCTCTCTTAATAATCTATGCTTGCCAACCAAAAGAGTCCAATTGGAGAAGTAAGTGCACGTAGTCCAAATAGTACTTGACTCCCTTAAGAATATTATACCTGTCAGGTGGGCGAGTGAGAACCTTACTATCATTGCATATTGTAAATCACAGACCCCCCTGCGTCTAACTGACGATGATTGCTGAAGATGTCAAAAAAATTAATTTTATTATATCTTTAATAAAAAAAAAATCTTAAAGATCTTTGTAAAACAAGATAACTCTGCTGTAAGTTGATGAGGAGTTAGATGTCTTGTAGATTTCAGGAAATGCTGCAGCATCCGATCAAGCTTACCTGCGTCTTCTTTTTCTTATATTGAATTGATCAATACTAAAACTTTATTGTATATCAAACACAAGTACATAATTACAAAGATTACATTACACTGTATGCAATGGCGGACTTATCCCACTAGGGATCTTTTCCAGTCAACCATAGAAGAATACATGCATACTATCTAAAATCTACAAATAAAAAAGACTAAACAACATACTATATACAATACATAACTATAGTCATTCTAAGAATAAATGTCAGAGGCAGATTCCGTTGAAGTTTAAAGAAGTCAAGTGACTGGGATATACTCGATTTGATCGGCAGTGCATTCCACAGGCGTGCAGCATGAACAGTGAACAGTTTTGTAAAACATTGAATTATATTATGATGAGGAATTCTCAAAATTGGAAATTTAACGCATTCAAAAAGATAAATGGGAGCAGTGGGATTAAAAAAGGACGTTGTATTGAAGTGAAAGGATGTGAACATTTCTGCGATACCTAATTGGCAACTTTTTACGGTACTCAGAAATATGATCAAACTTCCGTACTCCGAAGATATATCTGATGCACATATTCTGAATACGCTCTAACTCGTCGAGAAGTTCTTTTGAAGGACCTAGATATGCCACATCCGCATAATCCAGTAATGGAAAGAGTAGAGAGTTTACCAGCAAAGCCAATTGACAATGACAATTGACAATGACAATTACAATGACAATTGACAATGACAATTGACAATGACAATTGACAATGATAATTGACAATGACAATTGACAATGACAATTGACAATGACAATTGACAATGACAATTGACAATGACAATGACAATTGACAATGACAATGACAATTGACAATGACAATGACAATTGACAATGACAATTGACAATTGACAATGACAATTGACAATGACAATTGACAATGACAATTGACAATGACAATTGACAATGACAATTGACAATGACAATTGACAATGACAATTGACAATGACAATTGACAATGACAATTGACAATTGACAATGACAATTGACAATGACAATTGACAATGACAATTGACAATGACAATTGACAATGACAATTGACAATGACAATTGTCAATTGTCATTGACAATGACAATTGACAATGACAATTGTTTCTTTATGTAAAGAGTACCTAAGTAAGTGGTACTCTGTGATGTAAGAGTAAGAAGTCACGATAGCCTAGGAGTGGAGTGGAACATATCCACCCAGTAGAGGAGAGAGGAGAGCATAATATTTCGATCCTGGGTCTTTGTGAAACGAATATGAAGGGAGCAGGACATTTTCAAACATCTGCAGGGAACACAATGTACTTCTCAGGCCATAGCACGCAGAGTCGGTATGGAGTTGGTATTATAGTACCTCCGAAACTTAAGTTTCGTCACGGGGTATCATACAGTTAATGAAAGAATTATGACAATCCGTCTAAACTGCAAACCACTTCCACTCAACATCATTCAAGTGTATGCTCCCACGGCGCAATCTTCCGATACAGACATTGATGTCTTTTATGACAAGCTGCAAGAGACGATCTGCGGTATATCCAAACGTGAACTACTATTTGTTCAGGGCGACTGGAATGCAAAGGTGGGAGACACGACCAATGAAGATCATATTCGTCACATAGTTGGTAAACACGGACTCGGTTGTCGAAATGAGAGAGGTGAAAGGCTCATCGATTTCTGCATTGGCAACCGTTTAACAATTACTAATACCTGTTTCGAACATCACAAGCGACGACTATATACATGGAAATCACCAGGAGATAATTGTCGTAATCAGATCGATTACATTGCTGTTGCCCACCGATGGAGGTCTTCTATAACAAACGCGAGGACGTTTCCTGGCGCTGATTGTGGAAGTGACCATCAGCTTCTTGTGGCAGATGTACGCATTCGCCTAAAGTCTACAGCCAGACGCGTTAAAACTACGATGCGGATCTCTCAATCGAAAACTATATATTTCCAAAAAGAAAGCGAAAAATGTCTGCTGCAGATCTCTCACACCGCTGAAACAAACTCAGAACAACTGTGGTCATGTTTTAAATCCAAAATCACTGAAACACTCGACTCTATGACTAAAAGTCCTGTTGCTAGAAAAGACTGGATATCTGATCAGACATGGGAGCTTATCGTTCAAAGAAAAGAAATAAAGAGCGTAAATACATCAGCATCAAATCAAGAATACTCGCGCCTAAGCAAGCTGATGAAAAAAATGTGCAGAAGAGACAAAAACATCTACATTGAAAACATTTGTGCAGAAGTAGAGAAACACGCCGAAAAACATCAAACCGGTGATCTCTTTAAGAAGATACGCAAAATTACGCGTGATTTCAAACCACACTCTTGGACGATAGATGACGAGATAGGAAACCCAATCAATGACATTGAAAAGGTAGTGGAGCGCTGGAAAAACTACTGTGAAGATTTGTATAAAGTTCAATCCAACTACTGTATCAATATCAACAGCTTAGTTGAAAAGGAAATGGAGCCCGATATTCTTATGTGTGAGGTGGAAAATGCCATCCGAAGACTTAAAACAAATAAGGCTCCGGGACCTGATAAAATCACCTCAGAGGTTTTAAAATCACTTGGTCAAGAAGGCGTGAAACTACTACACAGAATTTGTAACATGGTCTGGAAAACATGCGAATGCACAAAAAAGGCTGTCACAACTACCGAACCATCGCTCTGATCTCCCATGCGAGCAAGATTATGTTGCACATTATTAATAATCGCCTGAGAGCATACTTAGATTGGCAAATACCTCAGGAGCAAGCTGGATTTGTGAAGGGCAAAGGGACTAGAGAGCAAATCACAAACCTAAGGCTCATCGTGGAAAAATGTTACGAATCCAACATTCCAGTCATCTTATGTTTCGTGGATTACCAAAAAGCCTTTGACTTTGTAAGATGAACATCTATGGGAGGTCCTGAACAGAACTGGAGTTCCGAGTCACATGGTTCGTCTGATCAGAAATTTATACGAGTCTGGTTTTGGAGCAGTAAACATTCAAAATTACACATCAAGTCGCTTTAAGTTTCGGAGAGGTGTTCGACAGGGTTGTGTGATATCTCCCATCCTATTCAACATCTATGGAGAGTACATAATGCGGAAAGCTCTAGAAGGATGGAAAGGCGGAGTCAAAGTTGGCGGTGTAAAAATATCCAACCTTCGATATGCCGATGATACCACCCTGCTGGCCACATCCGAGGATGAAATGGTAAAACACAGATTGGAACAAGCCAGCGAAGAATCTGGTCTCAGCATTAATAAGAACAAGACCAAACTAATGGTTGTAGACCGTTTCGGTGCGATGCAGCGTACTAATCTGTTAAACGATTATGAAGCGGTCCAGAGCTTTCAGTATCTTGGGTCCGTAATAAGCAATAAAGGTGGCTGTGAGCAGGAAATCCGGCGGCGCATCGGCATGGCCAAAACCGCTTATGACTCAGCTCACCAAAATATGGAGGGATCAAAACATCAAAAGGAAGACCAAGATTTACATTATCCGCACATTGATCTTTCCTATATTCTTTTATGGTTCCGAGAGCTGGACTTTGAGAGCAGCGGATAGGAGCCGCCTCCTATCCGCTGCTCTATGTATTTACGGTCGATGCGTTTGAGATGTGGTGCTGGCGAAGAATGCTTCGCATCCCTTGGACGGCTCGACGCACCAACCTTTCGGTCCTAAGGGAACTCGGGCTCGAGAGGACGAAGCCCTAAGAGATGGTCAGAAGAACTGCAAATGCCGATGTCTCACGCTCTCCATCAGGCAGAAGACCGCAGTAACTGGAGGAAATTGCTGCAACGCTTTCGTCGTGGTCACGATCCTCATCAGTGCGGGACCGACTTAAGGAGGAGGAGGAGAGGAGAGAGGGGCTAAAAATTTTTTAAATATCAATAACCTATCTATAATAATAAAAGGCTTTATCCTCACTAACTAACTGACTGACTGACTGACTCACTAATCAACGCACAGCCCAAACCGCTGGGTCTAGAGATTCCAAATTTGACAAGTAGGTTCTTTATGACGTCTAGGGGTGCACTAAGAAACGATTTTTCAAAATTCGTCCCCTAAGGGGGTGAAACGGGGGTCCAAAGTTTGTATGGGGAAACAAGATTACTTGGACTATTTTATTCGAAACTTTACACGAGTACTTCTATAGATAAGTGAGTAAACATCCCCTAAAGGGGTAAAATGGAGTAAAAAAGTCTGAAAATCGTCATGGGTATTTTTATGGTTTATCGGGTCGTTGATTACGAGAACAACAACTATTTTATAATCCAACATAGCCGACGTGACATAAAATCACCCCTATAGGGGTCCGATGGAGTTGAAATGTCATAATATATTGATATGTAATATATATTGATATGAATGTCATAATATATGGTCTTCTGGGACGTCAATTACGAAAATGGAATCGATTTGAAAATATATTATAGTGGACACGAAATTACTTAAAAGGATTTTTAAAATTTTACCCCTAAGAGGGTGAAACAGAGGTCCACAGTTTGTGTAGGGACAATGACAATTGACAATGACAATTGACAATGACAATTGACAATGACGATTGACAATGACGATTGACAATGACGATTGACAATGACGATTGACAATGACGATTGACAATGACGATTGACAATGACGATTGACATGACGATTGACAATGACGATTGACAATGACAATTGACAATGACAATTTTTTTTTTTATTTGATTACTGTAATCTGTCTCCTTCGTGGGACATTCAACAGTATGCTGGTTGGTGTTAATGCTGGCGTGCTCGGTATGTGACCTGTGTCACACCCTCATTGAATAATCAGTAGATTTACTGTGATTGGATTAAATCTTGAGGGAGTTTGCGCTTTAGTCGTCGAGCTTTGTTGTGGTCTTCCATTAGGCTCCGTGCAAGGGTGTTTGGATGTTGCTCAATGCGTTCTTTGTAGGATTTAGTGTGGCGTACAATTTCCTGCTTCACAGTGGGCATGCGCAGATCATGGTGTAATAGTTCGTTGGGCACGAACCACGGAGCGTCGGTTATCATACGCAGTGCTTTATTTTGGAACCTCTGTATGATATGATATTTCTATGTTTGAGTTATTTGCATTACCCCATAGTTGGATCCCATATGACCAGATGGATTTGAGTTTGCCTTGTATAGAAGTATTTTGTTCTCAAGAGATAGTTGGGACTTTCGGCCAATAAGCCAGTAAAGTTTTCTTGTTTGATTATCAAGTTGTTTCCTCTTAGTGAAAATATGTTTTTGCCAGGTAAGTCTTTTGCCCAAATGCAAACCAAGATACCTCACATGGTCTGCCTGTGGAATTTCTATGTTATTTAGTGTGACTGGAGGACAAGATCCTCTTCTTAATTTTAGACATTTCTTGGCTGGGCGCTGGTCAAGAGTTAATCAGTAACCCATAAACCCACCCAAAATCGTAGGTGAATCGATTTCTCGAAAAAAACCCTCTTTTTGGGAATCCAAAAAGAGGGTTTTTTTTCAACCCCCCCTATTTTCAACCACTTAGGGGTGAAATTTCGGAAAATCCCGTCTTAGTGCGCGCTTACATTGTATAGGGAACACATATCTAAAGTTTCAGCTTCAGTGGTCTGGGCTGTGCGTTGATTAGTGAGTCAGTCAGTCAGTGAGGACAAAGCCTTTTACTATCTAGCTTTTGCCCGCGGCTTCGCTCGCGTGAAAACCGCACATTTTAAATTATCTAAGTCAAGTCTAACACGCAACGCAACCACGTTCAAGTAGTACCTTTAATTGTACTAAATACGGATGCAAGAACGCCGCGCCTTCCGCCCGCGATTGTACATATAAGCACTGACTGACGCCAAATACAAATTTAAAAACCAATGACGATTGACAATGACGATTGAGAATGACGATTGACAATGACGATTGACAATGACGATTGACAATGACGATTGACAATGACGATTGACAATGACGATTGACAATGACGATTGACAATGACGATTGACAATGACGATTGACAATGACGATTGACAATGACGATTGACAATGACGATTGACAATGACGATTGACAATGACGATTGACAATGACGATTGACAATGACGATTGACAATGACGATTGACAATGACGATTGACAATGACGATTGACAATGACGATTGACAATGACGATTGACAATGACGATTGACAATGACGATTGACAATGACGATTGACAATGACGATTGACAATGACGATTGACAATGACGATTGACAATGACGATTGACAATGACGATTGACAATGACGATTGACAATGACGATTGACAATGACGATTGACAATGACGATTGACAATGACGATTGACAATGACGATTGACAATGACGATTGACAATGACGATTGACAATGACAGTGAGGGTTTTTTTTTTTCGAGAAATCGATTCACCTACGATTTTGGGTGGGTTTATGGGTTATATAGCCTCAGAAATCCTACAAATAGGACTAAACGACATATCCCATTGGCTTAAAAAGTGGCGAATAAAAGCCAACGAAACAAAATCAGTAAATGTTACATTTACTTTAAGAAGAGGATCTTGTCCTCCAGTCACACTAAATAACATAGAAATTCCACAGGCAGACCATGTGAGGTATCTTGGTTTGCATTTGGGCAAAAGACTTACCTATCAAAAACATATTTTCACTAAGAGGAAACAACTTGATAATCAAACAAGAAAACTTTACTGGCTTATTGGCCGAAAGTCCCAACTATCTCTTGAGAACAAAATACTTCAAAATACAAGGCAAACTCAAACCCATCTGGTCATAGGGGATCCAACTATGGGGTAATGCAAATAACTCAAACATAGAAATCATACAGAGGTTCCAAAATAAAGCACTGCGTATGATAACCGACGCTCCGTGGTTCGTGCCCAACGAACTATTACAACATGATCTGCGCATGCCCACTGTGAAGCAGGAAATTGTACGCCACACTAAATCCTACAAAGAACGCATTGAGCAACATCCAAACACCCTTGCACGGAGCCTAATGGAAGACCACAACAAAGCTCGACGACTAAAGCGCAAACTCCCTCAAGATTTAATCCAATCACAGTAAATCTACTGATTATTCAATGAGGGTGTGACACAGGTCACATACCGAGCACGCCAGCATTAACACCAACCAGCATACTGTTGAATGTCCCATGAAGGAGACAGATTGCAGTAATCAAATAAAAAAAAAACTTGTCATTGTCAATTGTCATTGTCATTGTCATTGTCATTGTCAATTGTCATTGTCAATCGTCATTGTCAATCGTCATTGTCAATCGTCATTGTCAATCGTCATTGTCAATCGTCATTGTCAATCGTCATTGTCAATCGTCATTGTCAATCGTCATTGTCAATCGTCATTGTCAATCGTCATTGTCAATCGTCATTGTCAATCGTCATTGTCAATCGTCATTGTCAATCGTCATTGTCAATCGTCATTGTCAATCGTCATTGTCAATCGTCATTGTCAATCGTCATTGTCAATCGTCATTGTCAATCGTCATTGTCAATCGTCATTGTCAATCGTCATTGTCAATCGTCATTGTCAATCGTCATTGTCAATCGTCATTGTCAATCGTCATTGGTTTTTAAATTTATATTTGGCGTCAGTCAGTGCTTATATGTACAATCGCGGGCGGAAGGCGCGGCGTTCTTGCATCCGTATTTAGTACAATTAAAGGTACTACTTGAACGTGGTTGCGTTGCGTGTTAGACTTGACTTAGATGATTTAAAATGTGCGATTTTCACGCGAGCGAAGCCGCGGGCAAAAGCTAGATAGTAAAAGGCTTTGTCCTCACTGACTGACTGACTCACTAATCAACGCACAGCCCAGACCACTGAAGCTGAAACTTTGGATATGTGTTCCCTATACAATGTAAGCACGCACTAAGACGGGATTTTTCGAAATTTCACCCCTAAGTGGTTGAAAATAGGGGGGGTTGAAAAAAAACCCTCTTTTTGGATTCCCAAAAAGAGGGTTTTTTTTCGAGAAATCGATTCACCTACGATTTTGGGTGGGTTTATGGGTTATATAGCCTCAGAAATCCTACAAATAGGACTAAACGACATATCCCATTGGCTTAAAAAGTGGCGAATAAAAGCCAACGAAACAAAATCAGTAAATGTTACATTTACTTTAAGAAGAGGATCTTGTCCTCCAGTCACACTAAATAACATAGAAATTCCACAGGCAGACTATGTGAGGTATCTTGGTTTGCATTTGGGCAAAAGACTTACCTATCAAAAACATATTTTCACTAAGAGGAAACAACTTGATAATCAAACAAGAAAACTTTACTGGCTTATTGGCCGAAAGTCCCAACTATCTCTTGAGAACAAAATACTTCAAAATACAAGGCAAACTCAAACCCATCTGGTCATATGGGATCCAACTATGGGGTAATGCAAATAACTCAAACATAGAAATCATATAGAGGTTCCAAAATAAAGCACTGCGTATGATAACCGACGCTCCGTGGTTCGTGCCCAACGAACTATTACAACATGATCTGCGCATGCCCACTGTGAAGCAGGAAATTGTACGCCACACTAAATCCTACAAAGAACGCATTGAGCAACATCCAAACACCCTTGCACGGAGCCTAATGGAAGACCACAACAAAGCTCGACGACTAAAGCGCAAACTCCCTCAAGATTTAATCCAATCACAGTAAATCTACTGATTATTCAATGAGGGTGTGACACAGGTCACATACCGAGCACGCCAGCATTAACACCAACCAGCATACTGTTGAATGTCCCATGAAGGAGACAGATTGCAGTAATCAAATAAAAAAAAAAATTGTCATTGTCAATTGTCATTGTCAATTGTCAATCGTCATTGTCAATCGTCATTGTCAATCGTCATTGTCAATCGTCATTGTCAATCGTCATTGTCAATCGTCATTGTCAATCGTCATTGTCAATCGTCATTGTCAATCGTCATTGTCAATCGTCATTGTCAATCGTCATTGTCAATCGTAATTGTCAATCGTCATTGTCAATCGTCATTGTCAATCGTCATTGTCAATCGTCATTGTCAATCGTCATTGTCAATCGTCATTGTCAATCGTCATTGTCAATCGTCATTGTCAATCGTCATTGTCAATCGTCATTGTCAATCGTCATTGTCAATCGTCATCGTCATTCGTCATTGTCAATCGTCATTGTCAATCGTCATTGTCAATCGTCATTATCAATCGTCATTGTCAATCGTCATTGTCAATCGTCATTGTCAATTGTCATTGTCAATTGTCATTGTCAATTGTCATTGTCAATTGTCATTGTCAATTGTCATTGTCAATTGTCATTGTCCCTACACAAACTGTGGACCTCTGTTTCACCCTCTTAGGGGTAAAATTTAAAAAATCCTTTTAAGTAATTTCGTGTCCACTATAATATATTTTCAAATCGATTCCATTTTCGTAATTGACGTCCCAGAAGACCATATATTATGACATTCATATCAATATATATTACATATCAATATATTATGACATTTCAACTCCATCGGACCCCTATAGGGGTGATTTTATGTCACGTCGAATATGAAGGGAGCAGGACATTTTCAAACATCTGCAGGGAACACAATGTACTTCTCAGGCCATAGCACGCAGAGTCGGTATGGAGTTGGTATTATAGTACCTCCGAAACTTAAGTTTCGTCACGGGGTATCATACAGTTAATGAAAGAATTATGACAATCCGTCTAAACTGCAAACCACTTCCACTCAACATCATTCAAGTGTATGCTCCCACGGCGCAATCTTCCGATACAGACATTGATGTCTTTTATGACAAGCTGCAAGAGACGATCTGCGGTATATCCAAACGTGAACTACTATTTGTTCAGGGCGACTGGAATGCAAAGGTGGGAGACACGACCAATGAAGATCATATTCGTCACATAGTTGGTAAACACGGACTCGGTTGTCGAAATGAGAGAGGTGAAAGGCTCATCGATTTCTGCATTGGCAACCGTTTAACAATTACTAATACCTGTTTCGAACATCACAAGCGACGACTATATACATGGAAATCACCAGGAGATAATTGTCGTAATCAGATCGATTACATTGCTGTTGCCCACCGATGGAGGTCTTCTATAACAAACGCGAGGACGTTTCCTGGCGCTGATTGTGGAAGTGACCATCAGCTTCTTGTGGCAGATGTACGCATTCGCCTAAAGTCTACAGCCAGACGCGTTAAAACTACGATGCGGATCTCTCAATCGAAAACTATATATTTCCAAAAAGAAAGCGAAAAATGTCTGCTGCAGATCTCTCACACCGCTGAAACAAACTCAGAACAACTGTGGTCATGTTTTAAATCCAAAATCACTGAAACACTCGACTCTATGACTAAAAGTCCTGTTGCTAGAAAAGACTGGATATCTGATCAGACATGGGAGCTTATCGTTCAAAGAAAAGAAATAAAGAGCGTAAATACATCAGCATCAAATCAAGAATACTCGCGCCTAAGCAAGCTGATGAAAAAAATGTGCAGAAGAGACAAAAACATCTACATTGAAAACATTTGTGCAGAAGTAGAGAAACACGCCGAAAAACATCAAACCGGTGATCTCTTTAAGAAGATACGCAAAATTACGCGTGATTTCAAACCACACTCTTGGACGATAGATGACGAGATAGGAAACCCAATCAATGACATTGAAAAGGTAGTGGAGCGCTGGAAAAACTACTGTGAAGATTTGTATAAAGTTCAATCCAACTACTGTATCAATATCAACAGCTTAGTTGAAAAGGAAATGGAGCCCGATATTCTTATGTGTGAGGTGGAAAATGCCATCCGAAGACTTAAAACAAATAAGGCTCCGGGACCTGATAAAATCACCTCAGAGGTTTTAAAATCACTTGGTCAAGAAGGCGTGAAACTACTACACAGAATTTGTAACATGGTCTGGAAAACATGCGAATGCACAAAAAAGGCTGTCACAACTACCGAACCATCGCTCTGATCTCCCATGCGAGCAAGATTATGTTGCACATTATTAATAATCGCCTGAGAGCATACTTAGATTGGCAAATACCTCAGGAGCAAGCTGGATTTGTGAAGGGCAAAGGGACTAGAGAGCAAATCACAAACCTAAGGCTCATCGTGGAAAAATGTTACGAATCCAACATTCCAGTCATCTTATGTTTCGTGGATTACCAAAAAGCCTTTGACTTTGTAAGATGAACATCTATGGGAGGTCCTGAACAGAACTGGAGTTCCGAGTCACATGGTTCGTCTGATCAGAAATTTATACGAGTCTGGTTTTGGAGCAGTAAACATTCAAAATTACACATCAAGTCGCTTTAAGTTTCGGAGAGGTGTTCGACAGGGTTGTGTGATATCTCCCATCCTATTCAACATCTATGGAGAGTACATAATGCGGAAAGCTCTAGAAGGATGGAAAGGCGGAGTCAAAGTTGGCGGTGTAAAAATATCCAACCTTCGATATGCCGATGATACCACCCTGCTGGCCACATCCGAGGATGAAATGGTAAAACACAGATTGGAACAAGCCAGCGAAGAATCTGGTCTCAGCATTAATAAGAACAAGACCAAACTAATGGTTGTAGACCGTTTCGGTGCGATGCAGCGTACTAATCTGTTAAACGATTATGAAGCGGTCCAGAGCTTTCAGTATCTTGGGTCCGTAATAAGCAATAAAGGTGGCTGTGAGCAGGAAATCCGGCGGCGCATCGGCATGGCCAAAACCGCTTATGACTCAGCTCACCAAAATATGGAGGGATCAAAACATCAAAAGGAAGACCAAGATTTACATTATCCGCACATTGATCTTTCCTATATTCTTTTATGGTTCCGAGAGCTGGACTTTGAGAGCAGCGGATAGGAGCCGCCTCCTATCCGCTGCTCTATGTATTTACGGTCGATGCGTTTGAGATGTGGTGCTGGCGAAGAATGCTTCGCATCCCTTGGACGGCTCGACGCACCAACCTTTCGGTCCTAAGGGAACTCGGGCTCGAGAGGACGAAGCCCTAAGAGATGGTCAGAAGAACTGCAAATGCCGATGTCTCACGCTCTCCATCAGGCAGAAGACCGCAGTAACTGGAGGAAATTGCTGCAACGCTTTCGTCGTGGTCACGATCCTCATCAGTGCGGGACCGACTTAAGGAGGAGGAGGAGAGGAGAGAGGGGCTAAAAATTTTTTAAATATCAATAACCTATCTATAATAATAAAAGGCTTTATCCTCACTAACTAACTGACTGACTGACTGACTCACTAATCAACGCACAGCCCAAACCGCTGGGTCTAGAGATTCCAAATTTGACAAGTAGGTTCTTTATGACGTCTAGGGGTGCACTAAGAAACGATTTTTCAAAATTCGTCCCCTAAGGGGGTGAAACGGGGGTCCAAAGTTTGTATGGGGAAACAAGATTACTTGGACTATTTTATTCGAAACTTTACACGAGTACTTCTATAGATAAGTGAGTAAACATCCCCTAAAGGGGTAAAATGGAGTAAAAAAGTCTGAAAATCGTCATGGGTATTTTTATGGTTTATCGGGTCGTTGATTACGAGAACAACAACTATTTTATAATCCAACATAGCCGACGTGACATAAAATCACCCCTATAGGGGTCCGATGGAGTTGAAATGTCATAATATATTGATATGTAATATATATTGATATGAATGTCATAATATATGGTCTTCTGGGACGTCAATTACGAAAATGGAATCGATTTGAAAATATATTATAGTGGACACGAAATTACTTAAAAGGATTTTTAAAATTTTACCCCTAAGAGGGTGAAACAGAGGTCCACAGTTTGTGTAGGGACAATGACAATTGACAATGACAATTGACAATGACAATTGACAATGACAATTGACAATGACAATTGACAATGACAATTGACAATGACGATTGACAATGACGATTGACAATGACGATTGACAATGACGATTGACAATGACGATTGACAATGACGAATGACAATGACGACTGACAATGACGATTGACAATGACGATTGACAATGACGATTGACAATGACGATTGACAATGACGATTGACAATGACGATTGACAATGACGATTGACAATGACGATTGACAATGACGATTGACAATGACGATTGACAATGACGATTGACAATGACGATTGACAATGACGATTGACAATGACGATTGACAATGACGATTGACAATGACGATTGACAATGACGATTGACAATGACGATTGACAATTGACAATGACAATTGACAATGACAATTTTTTTTTTTATTTGATTACTGCAATCTGTCTCCTTCATGGGACATTCAACAGTATGCTGGTTGGTGTTAATGCTGGCGTGCTCGGTATGTGACCTGTGTCACACCCTCATTGAATAATCAGTAGATTTACTGTGATTGGATTAAATCTTGAGGGAGTTTGCGCTTTAGTCGTCGAGCTTTGTTGTGGTCTTCCATTAGGCTCCGTGCAAGGGTGTTTGGATGTTGCTCAATGCGTTCTTTGTAGGATTTAGTGTGGCGTACAATTTCCTGCTTCACAGTGGGCATGCGCAGATCATGTTGTAATAGTTCGTTGGGCACGAACCACGGAGCGTCGGTTATCATACGCAGTGCTTTATTTTGGAACCTCTATATGATTTCTATGTTTGAGTTATTTGCATTACCCCATAGTTGGATCCCATATGACCAGATGGGTTTGAGTTTGCCTTGTATTTTGAAGTATTTTGTTCTCAAGAGATAGTTGGGACTTTCGGCCAATAAGCCAGTAAAGTTTTCTTGTTTGATTATCAAGTTGTTTCCTCTTAGTGAAAATATGTTTTTGATAGGTAAGTCTTTTGCCCAAATGCAAACCAAGATACCTCACATGGTCTGCCTGTGGAATTTCTATGTTATTTAGTGTGACTGGAGGACAAGATCCTCTTCTTAAAGTAAATGTAACATTTACTGATTTTGTTTCGTTGGCTTTTATTCGCCACTTTTTAAGCCAATGGGATATGTCGTTTAGTCCTATTTGTAGGATTTCTGAGGCTATATAACCCATAAACCCACCCAAAATCGTAGGTGAATCGATTTCTCGAAAAAAAACCCTCTTTTTGGGAATCCAAAAAGAGGGTTTTTTTTCAACCCCCCCCTATTTTCAACCACTTAGGGGTGAAATTTCGGAAAATCCCGTCTTAGTGCGCGCTTACATTGTATAGGGAACACATATCCAAAGTTTCAGCTTCAGTGGTCTGGGCTGTGCGTTGATTAGTGAGTCAGTCAGTCAGTGAGGACAAAGCCTTTTACTATCTAGCTTTTGCCCGCGGCTTCGCTCGCGTGAAAATCGCACATTTTAAATCATCTAAGTCAAGTCTAACACGCAACGCAACCACGTTCAAGTAGTACCTTTAATTGTACTAAATACGGATGCAAGAACGCCGCGCCTTCCGCCCGCGATTGTACATATAAGCACTGACTGACGCCAAATACAAATTTAAAAACCAATGACGATTGACAATGACGATTGACAATGACGATTGACAATGACGATTGACAATGACGATTGACAATGACGATTGACAATGACGATTGACAATGACGATTGACAATGACGATTGACAATGACGATTGACAATGACGATTGACAATGACGATTGACAATGACGATTGACAATGACGATTGACAATGACGATTGACAATGACGATTGACAATGACGATTGACAATGACGATTGACAATGACGATTGACAATGACGATTGACAATGACGATTGACAATGACGATTGACAATGACGATTGACAATGACGATTGACAATGACGATTGACAATGACGATTGACAATGACGATTGACAATGACGATTGACAATGACGATTGACAATGACGATTGACAATGACGATTGACAATGACGATTGACAATGACGATTGACAATGACAATTGACAATGACAATGACAATGACAATGACAATTGACAATGACAATTTTTTTTTTTATTTGATTACTGCAATCTGTCTCCTTCATGGGACATTCAACAGTATGCTGGTTGGTGTTAATGCTGGCGTGCTCGGTATGTGACCTGTGTCACACCCTCATTGAATAATCAGTAGATTTACTGTGATTGGATTAAATCTTGAGGGAGTTTGCGCTTTAGTCGTCGAGCTTTGTTGTGGTCTTCCATTAGGCTCCGTGCAAGGGTGTTTGGATGTTGCTCAATGCGTTCTTTGTAGGATTTAGTGTGGCGTACAATTTCCTGCTTCACAGTGGGCATGCGCAGATCATGTTGTAATAGTTCGTTGGGCACGAACCACGGAGCGTCGGTTATCATACGCAGTGCTTTATTTTGGAACCTCTGTATGATTTCTATGTTTGAGTTATTTGCATTACCCCATAGTTGGATCCCATATGACCAGATGGGTTTGAGTTTGCCTTGTATTTTGAAGTATTTTGTTCTCAAGAGATAGTTGGGACTTTCGGCCAATAAGCCAGTAAAGTTTTCTTGTTTGATTATCAAGTTGTTTCCTCTTAGTGAAAATATGTTTTTGCCAGGTAAGTCTTTTGCCCAAATGCAAACCAAGATACCTCACATGGTCTGCCTGTGGAATTTCTATGTTATTTAGTGTGACTGGAGGACAAGATCCTCTTCTTAATTTTAGACATTTCTTGGCTGGGCGCTGGTCAAGAGTTAATCAGTAACCCATAAACCCACCCAAAATCGTAGGTGAATCGATTTCTCGAAAAAAAACCCTCTTTTTGGGAATCCAAAAACAGGGTTTTTTTTCAACCCCTCCCCTATTTTCAACCACTTAGGGGTGAAATTTCGGAAAATCCCGTTTTAGTGCGCGCTTACATTGTATAGGGAACACATATCCAAAGTTTCAGCTTCAGTGGTCTGGGCTGTGCGTTGATTAGTGAGTCAGTCAGTCAGTGAGGACAAAGCCTTTTACTATATAGTTTTTGCCCGCGGCTTCGCTCGCGTGAAAATCGCACATTTTAGATTATCTAAGTCAAGTCTAACACGCAACGCAACCACGTTCAAGTAGTACCTTTAATTGTACTAAATACGGATGCAAGAACGCCGCGCCTTCCGCCCGCGATTGTACATATATGCACTGACTGACGCCAAATACAAATTTAAAAACCTATTAGGATAACACTTCAGTCCACACACAAGTCTTATTCCATCAGCTTAAAAAGGATAAATCAAAGTTACATGATAATGGTCACGTTAGCCACGTTGAATTTTAAAATCGTTGTTGTTTTCGTAATCATCGACCCGATAAAATATAAAAACAATAATATCCTTGATGATTTTCAGACTTTCTGACCCCATTTTACTCCTTTTTTATGGGATGAATTTCGAAAAATCCTGAAACACGTGATCACTCATTTATCTTTATAAGTACTCGTGTAAAGTTTAGGATAAAATGATCTAACTAATCTCATTTCCCTACACAAACTGTGGACCTCTGTTTCACCGTCTTAGGGGTAAAATTTGAAAAATCCTTTTAAGTAATTTCGTGTCCACTATATTATATTTTCAAATCGATTCCATTTTCGTAATTGACGTCCCAGAAAACCATAGGATCAACACCCATATTGATATTATGACATTTCAACTCCATCGGACCCCTATAGGGGTGATTTTATGTCACGTCGGCTATGTTGGATTATAAAATAGTTGTTGTTCTCGTAATCAACGACCCGATAAACCATAAAAACAATACTCATGACGATTTTCAGACTTTTTTACTCCATTTTACCCCTTTAGGGGATGTTTACTCATTTATCTATAGAAGTACTCGTGTAAAGTTTCGAATAAAATAGTCCAAGTAATCTTGTTTCCCCATACAAACTTTGGACCCCCGTTTCACCCCCTTACCCCGACGAATTTTGAAAAATCGTTTCTTAGTGCACCCCTAGACGTCATAAAGAACCTACTTGTCAAATTTGGAATCTCTAGACCCAGCGGTTTGGGCTGTGCGTTGATTAGTGAGTCAGTCAGTCAGTGAGGACAAAGCCTTTTATTATTATAGATAGGTTATTGATATTTAAAAAAATCTTAGCCCCTATCTCCTCTACTGGGTGGATATGTTCCACTCCACTCCTAGGCTATCGTGACTTCTTACTCTTACATCACAGAGTACCACTTACTTAGGTACTCTTTACATAAAGAAACAATGACAGTTGACAATGACAATTGACAATGACAATGACAAATGACAATGGCAATTGACAATGACAATCGACAATGACAATTGACAATGACAATTGACAATTGACAATTGACAATTGACAATGACGATTGACAATGACAATTGACAATGACGATTGACAATGACGATTGACAATGACGATTGACAATGACGATTGACAATGACGATTGACAATGACGATTGACAATGACGATTGACAATGACGATTGACAATGACGATTGACAATGACGATTGACAATGACGATTGACAATGACGATTGACAATGACGATTGACAATGACGATTGACAATGACGATTGACAATGACGATTGACAATGACGATTGACAATGACGATTGACAATGACGATTGACAATGACGATTGACAATGACAATTGACAATGACAATTTTTTTTTTTATTTGATTACTGTAATCTGTCTCCTTCGTGGGACATTCAACAGTATGCTGGTTGGTGTTAATGCTGGCGTGCTCGGTATGTGACCTGTGTCACACCCTCATTGAATAATCAGTAGATTTACTGTGATTGGATTAAATCTTGAGGGAGTTTGCGCTTTAGTCGTCGAGCTTTGTTGTGGTCTTCCATTAGGCTCCGTGCAAGGGTGTTTGGATGTTGCTCAATGCGTTCTTTGTAGGATTTAGTGTGGCGTACAATTTCCTGCTTCACAGTGGGCATGCGCAGATCATGGTGTAATAGTTCGTTGGGCACGAACCACGGAGCGTCGGTTATCATACGCAGTGCTTTATTTTGGAACCTCTGTATGATTTCTATGTTTGAGTTATTTGCATTACCCCATAGTTGGATCCCATATGACCAGATGGATTTGAGTTTGCCTTGTATAGAAGTATTTTGTTCTCAAGAGATAGTTGGGACTTTCGGCCAATAAGCCAGTAAAGTTTTCTTGTTTGATTATCAAGTTGTTTCCTCTTAGTGAAAATATGTTTTTGCCAGGTAAGTCTTTTGCCCAAATGCAAACCAAGATACCTCACATGGTCTGCCTGTGGAATTTCTATGTTATTTAGTGTGACTGGAGGACAAGATCCTCTTCTTAATTTTAGACATTTCTTGGCTGGGCGCTGGTCAAGAGTTAATCAGTAACCCATAAACCCACCCAAAATCGTAGGTGAATCGATTTCTCGAAAAAAAACCCTCTTTTTGGGAATCCAAAAAGAGGGTTATTTTTCAAAACCCCCCCCCCCTTTTTTCAACCACTTAGGGGTGAAATTTCGGAAAATCCCGTTTTAGTGCGCGCTTACATTGTATAGGGAACACATATCCAAAGTTTCAGCTTCAGTGGTCTGGGCTGTGCGTTGATTAGTGAGTCAGTCAGTCAGTGAGGACAAAGCCTTTTACTATATAGCTTTTGCCCGCGGCTTCGCTCGCGTGTAAATCGCACATTTTAGATTATCTAAGTCATGTCTAACACGCAACGCAACCACGTTCAAGTAGTACCTTTAATTGTACTAAATACGGATGCAAGATGCCTTCCGCCCGCGATTGTACATATAAGCACTGACTGACGCCAAATACAAATTTATAAACCTATTAGGATAACACTTCAGTCAACACACAAGTCTTATTCCATCAGCTTAAAAAGGATAAATCAAAGTTACATGATGATGGTCACGTTAGCCACGTTGAATTTTAAAATCGTTGTTGTTTTCGTAATCATCGACCCGATAAAATATAAAAACAATAATATCCTTGATGATTTTCAGACTTTCTGACCCCATTTTACTCCTTTTTTATGGGATGAATTTCAAAAAATCCTGAAACACGTGTTCACTCATTTATCTTTATAAGTACTCGTGTAAAGTTTAGGATAAAATGGTCTAACTAATCTCATTTCCCTACACAAACTGTGGACCTCTGTTTCACCGTCTTAGGGGTAAAATTTGAAAAATCCTTTTAAGTAATTTCGTGTCCACTATATTATATTTTCAAATCGATTCCATTTTCGTAATTGACGTCCCAGAAAACCATAGGATCAACACCCATATTGATATTATGATATTTCAACTCCATCGGACCCCTATAGGGGTGATTTTATGTCACGTCGGCTATGTTGGATTATAAAATAGTTGTTGTTCTCGTAATCAACGACCCGAAAACCATAAAAACAATACCCATGACGATTTTCAGACTTTTTTACTCCATTTTACCCCTTTAGGGGATGTTTACTCATTTATCTATAGAAGTACTCGTGTAAAGTTTCGAATAAAATAGTCCAAGTAATCTTGTTTCCCCATACAAACTTTGGACCCCCGTTTCACCTCCTTAGGGGACGAATTTTGAAAAATCGTTCGACAATTGACAATGACAATTGACAATGACAATGACAATTGACAATGACAATTGACAATGACAATTGACAATGACAATTGACAATGACAATTGACAATTGACAATGACAATTGACAATGACAATTGACAATGACAATTGACAGTGACAATTGACAGTGACAATTGACAGTGACAATTGACAGTGACAATTGACAGTGACAATTGACAGTGACAATTGACAGTGTCAATTGACAATGACAATTGACAATGACAATTGACAATGACAATTGACAATGACAATTGACAATGACAATTGACAATGACAATTGACAATGACAATTGACAATGACAATTGACAATGACAATTGACAATGATAATTGACAATGACAATTGACAATGACAATTGACAATGACAATTGACAATGACAATTGACAATGACAATTGACAATGACAATTGACAATGACAATTGACAATGACAATTGACAATGACAATTGACAATGACAAATGACAATGACAATTGACAATGACAATTGACAATGACAATTGACAATGACAATTGACAATTGACAATGACAATTGACAATGACAATTGACAATGACAATTGACAATGACAATTGACAATGACAATTGACAAAAGATTCCTAAACGAAAGATGTAGAATGATCCTACGTACGCCCTTGGTGGGCGAGTCCGACTCGCACATGTCCGGTTTTTTTTTTAAGGATATGGACTTTCTATGCACATAAATGACAAATTACTCATTCTTGTAAAAAGAGTGTAATATTTTTTTTTAAATGAGGGATTCTTCTCAACTGGATCCTCCTCAACTCGACTTTGATGTCGAGTTGAGGCTGTATGCTCAAGGCGAAGGATCGTATTTGGTGGAAAACATTGGGTAAGGCCTATATCCAGCAATGGGTTACAAAATACAGGCTGATGTCATCATCTAATGATGATGACATCAGCCTGTATTTTATACATAACCCAAGCTTTCATTAATGATAATTCATTAATGAAAGCTTGGGTTTATTGGTGAACTAATTTTTTGAGCTGTTATTTAAATATTCGAGGTGTTACTATGATCAGTTGAAAAACATATTGAGCAGTTATTTAATTTAATGGCGCTTGATTAATTATTGTGACAGTAAAACATGGACAGTAACAGAAAATCAATTAGTCGTAATTGAGCAGTCCATTAACTTTCAGTTCCAACAAACAGGTTCGATAAATAGTTCGTCAGATCATAGCGAGCGGTGACACCCGAACTCAAATTCATTGAAAAGAGAGGTAAATGTTCGTTAGTTGGGCGGAGCTTATTAGCGCGGGTGGCGGAAGCCTTTATACATTAAGGAAGGAATTATACAATAAGTTTATTTTAGCTACTACTAAGCAAATTCTATTGCCATTTTAATTACGTTTCGAATTAGGTACGAATGAAAGTCCTGTTATTATTATACAATTTGTTTTAATTAATTTCTTCAGTCAAAGCAAAAGTAATTTAATTTTTCATTACTATAAATAGTAAAAATTAGTAGGTACTCAACAAAACTTAACAAAAAAAAAACAGTACTTTTAAAAGTACTGTTTTTTTTTTTGATAAAAATTCATATTTCACGTCAGTTCACGACAAGATTGACTATGATTTCCTCCATAGGTATAAGATTTTATTATTTCTTATTTTATACGATGGGTCGATGCCAATAAAAATACGGCCCGCCCGATTTGCATCGTCCTTATGAACGCCTGCAAGATTTGCAATACAAAACACAACACAAGAATCACTCGCACGATGTATCCTTGCCGATAATACATTCAAGACTGACAAGATGTTACTATGTTCCTCGGTTACATATCCCTACTTACTAATATTTTAAATGGGAATGTAAGTGTGTTTGTTACCCTTTCACGCCGAAACTACTCAACCGATCATCATGAAACTTTGTACACATATTCTCAAAGGTATTAGGAAGGACATAGAATACTTTTTATTAAAAAGTAGTAAACGCGGGCGAAGTTGCGGGTGGAAGTTAATGTATAACAATCACGTGTCACGATGTTTGTCCGTCATAAACTTCGAAATTACGTATCCCATTTTAATGAAATTTAGCAAATATGTGTAGGTTGATCCAATTTAAAAGATAGGAGACTTTGTATCTAATTCATTCCTTATGGCGTTGAAATAGGTAGGTAATGAATTTGCACGGACGAAGTTGCAGGCGATCGCTAGTATATTTTTTTGTACCACTAAGGTAACAAACAGGCATTCGGTCCGCCTGATGGAAAGTGGTCACCACTGCCTATACACGCTAGCAACACCAAGGGCATCACTCGCGCGTTGCCAGAATGAACACTACGCCAACTCAAAACATACACATCCAGATACACACCGCTAATATGAGTTATACATTTACTTAGCGGTTTGTATTTGTAGATTTTGTTGTGTCTTCGTTTTTTATATATAAAATTCAGGTAGCATATTGTTACTGAACTAATGAATCGATTTAGATAAATAAAGAAAATTATCGAAACTTTAGTTGGCGTAGTACGTTGGAGGCATCGAAAAGATCCATGAAGGTCGACGTGTCACCGGTGCTGCAGTACTGGACCAACTCTAAGATACTACCAATGCGCTATGAGGTACCTATATTACCAGCGCATTAGTAAACGCTTGCGAGTTTCCAAGAAAACTCGCAAATAAGTCATTATCATCAGGTCATTTTATTCTCCACTACAGGAGCACGACCCTCTCTGGTCCGTCCCAGACAGAAGGAGGATTTGGCCTACACTGCCCACACTGGCCAGACGCGTTGGGGAGGCCTAATCGATGTTTTATAATGTATTTCCCTTACTCGTCTTGTACGACATCCACGCAAAGAGACGGAGTGATTCTATTCTAGTCTGCTGGAAACCACACGGTCAAACGCTTATAAGTACATATACAAAATTAGCGTGCGCATGCATAACTCGCGTGATCCTTGCGTTGCGAACTATTAACAAATACTATGAACATACATAATTGTTCTATGAATTAATAAATTTTATTATAAAATCGTGATACCTACCTAATTAACGATTCACTTACATTTGTACATCTAAGTCATCGTCATCATCTAAATGTGCAGGTAGTAAAATTAAACGCTGTATTTTTTTCTACTACGGCGGATGGCAAAAAAGCGTATGTAGCGATCCACCTGATGTGAAGCTATTCCATAGCCATATAAACGCTCGTAACATGAAATATCCCTTGTACGCTGCCAATGCAGTAACTTCTTTCTGCCTAGTGATGCCACTCACTCGCCGGAACACCCAAATAAATTGTTATTTGGCTACGGTATTGTGTGACTTACTTCCCCAAAAAAAGCAGCAAAAATATACCTACTAAGTAATATTTTTTTGCTGCTGTAAGTAATTGAAGACCGCAGTACTTTCAAGTAGGTAGGTTCTGTAAAGGATTTCTATTCCGGTAATATGCTTCATTACCGGGCTAGAAATTCTAGAGGCAGGAGCTATACGTACCTACTTACTTCGCCCTAGGTATTAGGCGGGCTCTACCATATTACTTTCAACCATAGAGCAAAGGAACAACCAAGAATATTTAAACCTAGGTAGGTAGGTATAAACTTTCTTGAAGTTTCTTGACAAGCTCGATAGCGTCGTTATGCCTGTCAGTCTAATCAAACACGCAAGTTAAGGAACGTCGACCGTAGTCTGTATATGGATGGGTTTATTTATCTCGAACTCTTCAGTGCTTCAGAGGTAACGTACCCTCTTCGGTCCCGACTGTTGTCATTAGATGACAGTGGTTAAGCCAAGTCAGTGGCCTTTAGGCGGCTTGAAAACACTGGCCGCCAGCCCGCAGCTGAGCAGCGTGGTGGAGTATACTCTAAACCCCTTCGATTGAGGGAAGGCCCGTATCCCAGCAGTGGGATGAATAAGGGTTGACGATAAACTTTCTTAGCAACACAATACTTCTAAGTACATCAATCGGTTTTATGCCGTTTGAATCCATGGGCTTCCTGTGTTGTGATCTTTATGAGATCATTGGTGTTATGAAATTGTGATTTGTGATATGTCTGTAAAGGGTCATAAATGCAGTACGACCCACCTTACCTTTATTTTTAAATAAAACGCGCATTTATTAGAATATTGAAATTTAATTAAAATAATGTCTTGAGAAGGATTATGTGCTACAAAATAAATTAAAGATTCTGGCAAGTTGGTCGTAACAACTATTTAAAATATCTAATAATAAATTAAAGATATTTTTAATATCGTAACTAGGTACTAAATACATGTTCCATTTAATGTTAAAGGTAAAGGTAATGCCATGTGTCAGGGAGGACAATTAAGAACAGTGGTAGAGGGGACTACTGGGAACAAGGGTATCCATATCCATCCATTCAAATCAAAGTTTTATAGAAGCACCTACTAGTTTTATAGCGCCAGTGGCCTAGAATACCCAGCCTACTACCACAGAAAGCGAATGACCTTTTTAGGACATGACTCTTATTACCATACAAGGCACCTTGAAAACATCGCAAAGAAACAACTGCCTGCGTAATAAATAACAAAACGAGCAAAACAATATTAACAATGGAAAATTTTCTTTCAAGTAATAAATAAATAAATGAACCGACGACCTCAAAAAAGCGATTGGATGCGGAAATCGGAGGATATGGTGGAAAGCATTGGGAAATCTAGCAGTAGTTAGATACGCTGCAGACCCACCGTACCCCTGGCCGTACCTCTGGTGGTACGGTGGGTCCGCTATACAGGCTGATAATTATGATGATGCATAAATAAACAATAATTAGAAAGAAAACATTAATGTATTGCCAAAGAAGAATAACTATAGTATTCACAGAATAGGAAATATTACAAGGTACTATTACTATACTGTGGTATTTACCTACAGTGAACAAAACACACATTGAAAATAGGTACAAATTTGACAAAAAATGTCATCAGGAACTTACCTAATAATAGTGATTATTGCATGTGTGACGTAAATGTGTATAGATACGTTGAATATCGTGCAAATAAAGTATATACCTGTCATAAGTAGTAACTACCTACCTATGTCTTGTTCTTGTACCTACAATTAGTGAAAGAGATGAGTAGGTACCCCGAATTGCAGATTAATAAATGAAGATTTTTCAAAAGTTTGTCCATTGTCATACTTTAAATGCGATTTTTATCGGTATTTTACCTATTGTATTGGGTGCAAAATGATATTTATAATACTTCTCAAGATATTTTATTGTAATATTAATGTATTTATGTACCTACATTTATCAGTTGCTAGTACTCATATTGCACTTAATCTGGCGCTAGACGGCGCGATGTAAACTATCCAGAAATATTTATATATTGAACTCTCGCCCGGAAATATTAAATCCAGCAATTCTCTATCTCTCTCAATCTGCTAATCTCATTCACTTGCAATAATTATTACTTGGCAGTAAGGCTGTAAGATTTATGTAAGGTGGAGGTAGGTAACATACATCCAAGGGCGGATACAGGGGGAGGGTCATGACCACCCCCTGGGCTGGGTTCAGGACCTAGATGGACCACTAATTGAAATTGTTAAACTTAATGTCTTTATAATATATGTTTGTCACAATATAGATTAAGTACAGTACTTACATACATTAATAAAATATCTACTTTTTACGTGTATCTATTATTATCAAAATTTAATTATAACTTGAGTGTGACTTGACAACAACTATGTGACCTCCCCCCCTGGCGCAAGCTGGATCCGCCCTTGCATACATCTCTCATCTGGCTCGACATGCCTTACTTCTCTTTCGCCAGAGCCACTTCGCTAATCGGCAGGGTGGACTGTGTGCAGTTGAGCTTGGCATTGGCTTTAATGAAGGTGGCCAGACAACAAAATGGTGTCGTTGACTTGATATTACCCCTTCGAATTAAAAAGGTGCACCGGTAGCACATTATAAATAATAGTACTTAGTACGGCCACTCCCTGCCGCCGCTCTCTCGTATCGATTTCACCTCCCGTCTGAGACGAATCTGGAACAGTTTGTATGGCGCCGCACACACACACACGTTCATTCACACTCTGCACAGACGCCATTGTTTATGTAGTAATAAACGACGCCACATTTGTATAGAGTGGCCGGGGTGTGTAGGTAGCCGACCGTTGAACAACCCACCCATGTGTTACCACATAAATCTCAAAAGTTTAGGCTACATACGGCAGGTCAATTGTGTAAAAAGTAAATAGGGAGCCCTGAGGACCTCATGGACCTCTTCAGGACTATATTGTGGTACAATAGATAAAAAAATATACAAAACATGTAATAAGGTTGAGCACCATTTCATAATAATTTATTAGGTAATCCATAATATCTTTAATTATAAATTAAAGAGACATTAATTTTTAAATTACCTACTCATGTGACACAATAACAATGCTAGAAACAAAAACAATATACATAATCAATAAATAGCGAATATTGCAATAGAAATCTAGAAATTTGTGACATATTAATGACCATCTCATTATAACAGAGTTCAAAGCTCATTCATATCTTTGGAATTTATTGACGGAAGACGGATACTATTTATCAGAGAGTAAAATCACTAACATAGTATGTATGTATATGTGTATTCATCGTCTTTTAGACGTTAAGAAATATATTTATTTCTATAAATCATTAGAACTCCGGGAGCTATCGCTTATCTGCGTTTAGTATTCGTGAAAAATTTTAATACTCATTACCAGATTGCTTAGTGCGAGTTAGTTTTTTGTTCGCTTTCGATCATGTCAACGTAAACAAACCGACCAAATAGAGAAGAACTCTCATGTTGTTAATATACAAGACGCGTGTTTACATGTCAAAATTATGTGGCTTACTTGCTCACATTTTGAAGTGAGCAACCCGACTAATTTGGATATGTAACACGCGTCTGGTAAGTTCAATATATAAAACATTTTCTCAATTTGATCGGCTTGTTCACGTTCGAATGTGACCAAAAAATTCTCAGTAAGCACTCTTGAGGTCCTGCCGGCTAAGCTAATATTGATTCCGAACGGAACTTGAATTTCGAACTTAATTTTAAGTTATCTATGCCCCTCAGCACACGTTTCGTCGCGTCGTCGTACCGTACATCTTTTGTTTGCTGCACTTAGTAAGAGCGTGCCGAGAACCTGTATCTGTCAACAACTCTGATACGAGAGGCGTACGCTACGATTACGCGACGACACGTGAGCCGAGGGCGTATTATTGCTTTCAGCATAGCAAGTTGGTCCCTTGTAGACTATCTATATGTCTGTAAAGACTCACAGAGGATTTTCAGATTTTTGGTGGTATAGCTCAAGGATTTGGAGTCTAGACAGAGGATCTGCATATGAATTGCACGTCAGCTACAAAAATGCAGTTTGGATGCAGGGGGACTACTCCGAGATACAAAACCGAAGTTTCAGCCGAAAGTTCGGATATTTCCATATGATTTTTCTAGTAACAACACATTTCGTAGCATCTACAAGAAAACAAACGTCAATAATTCATGATTATTGTGTTATTTAGAGTTAGACAATACAAGTCAAACAACGTCTCAAAAGAAACATTTTAAAAGAAACGTATATTGCATGTCACTCTATTAAATATATATTTTTATTCTATTGACGAATATTTGCGATATAAATTGTAATTAATTTCAATAATGATGATATCTATATGGGCTACTTAAACCGTATTAATAATAATGATAATTATGTTTACTTTACACGCCCAAAACCGGGCAGAATAAGTGAAACCAGCTTATAAATCTGACATTTGTACCTATCACCCTATTTTTGTGACTAAAGAAATTTTATCTTATATTAAGTATCTTGAATAAATTAGTCATTGCTGGATGAAAGGTCCACATCCAGCGGCCCAATCGAATGAAATTCGTATTGGAAAAATTCCCAAAATCTCAAAGTTCGAAATTATCATATCAGAGTAGGTCCTCGGCATTTGTGCAAATAACGTTATTTAGAGTTTGAAAGTACTAAACCATTTTAAAGTGCAGCTGGAGACCATCAAAGCTCTAAACCGAAGTTCTAATATCGAATATCAAACTGGTAACATGAGTTGGTTAAACCTACTCCAACAGAATTAAAATTTTACTATTAACCGCAATAGTTCCACATTTTCGGTATCATTTATTATGAAGGCACTTGTGGACGCGAAAGTGGCGCGAAATACCCGGCCGCTTTTAGCACTTTTCACTATTATTTCTAAAACGTAAGATTTTGAGTGCCGGTGTAATCACGTAAAAATACTTTTTGTGACATCTATTCGATAAGAGCTAGTTTGTTTTACGTTAACAGGGACTAAAATAGCGTTTTAATCCCCAAGGACTAAAAGTAATTTGAATTAGGAATGTGGAAAAGTTCCGATTCACAAGAGATCAATCACGAACATTGTATGAATAAGTCACAGACTGTATAAACTAACCACACGCTTGCTAAATAAGAAAAAAAGCATGTGAAATAATAAAAAAACGAAACACATTCCGCCTTCGTTCATAAATTGTTTATTCAAATTCAGATTTAGTTTTATAAAAAATGAGTGTGCCTTCCTCAAGTAGTGAGAATGAAAGTATTATTCTTACAAATTCATGGTTGCATTTACTAATTTTCTCATAGAGGGCGATAAAAAGAGGAGTGCCTCGGGAGCAACACTATTTTAAAGGTCGAGCGCACTTTTAAACAACGCTCCCCTTTTAAAGCAGTTATTTGCTCCCATAGTAAACAATCTACTATTATTGACTTCGTATCAATCTGTACATAGAAATTTCTGATATTGAACCTATTTTTTTTATATTCAAAGTGGCTCCACTTTCGCGGCTACAAGGCCTTAAAAAGCAAATCATCGAACTATACACTATACTGTAAGTTAAGATAGGGTTAACTATTTTTCAAAGTCACCCTATGTCTTTGGTCCTTAAGTACAAACGTCGCAAGCGCATTGAAGCTGAACAAGTTTGTCCAAGAAATGGGTTGAAAATTGAGAAATAAATAATAAAGTAATACCATTTTGAATTTATTGAGTACAATTTATATGAAGGGCAGACTTTTTTATACGTCGCCATGTTTCTTTGCTGAAGTTCAGTTCCATTAGTTAACCTTCAACGCATGACATTTCTACGTGGGAACAACAAGATCCATACTGTATAAATTAAAATAAAAAAATGAGCGTTACTTACGGACACATTCATAATGTGGGCATTTTCCATTCCTTTTTAACCGACTTTAAAAAAGAAGTTATTTTGTGTTACCTCAGGATTTATATTCTAGGTTACGATTTTGATGATTATTTTTTATTTGAAAGCTGGTGCCTCTCATGTTAGGACTACATGAGTAGCATCAGCTTTCAAATTGAAATTTCATCAAGAACTGACCTAGTCCTAGTGTTATCCTAAATAATGCATATTTAATTGACTTCGATTGCATTAACCATGTTCTCATTTCATTTTTTGTTGATGTAATAAAATGAACATGCACCAAAAAAATAGAATTCAGTGAAATTTTCAATAAAGTCGGTTAATTTAAAAACGAATGATGTGGTAGTGTTCCAAAAAATTCACCCTAAAATGAAGGTTTAAAATGTATGACAATTTTATGTAGAACTTTCCCCGAGTTACATTATAAATCTTGGATAAGTGTTGTAAAAACACTACAATGTCTTTGCAAGAGTTATAATTTCCGTTGCGTATTATTTTTTTTTTTCTTCAGGCGTTCCTTTTATGTCGTTTCTAGCCGCGAAAAAGGAGTTACTTTGAATATAGCGGCGCTAATTTCGCGGTTACAAGGGCCTTAAGTACCTGTACGTTTTATTTAGGGTGTAATAATTTCAAATCTATTCGGCAGGCATGAGATATAATAAATTGGGAATAAGTATAAATCGCAAAAAAAAAATTACTTGTTTGTTTGTCTGTCGATATTTTTATAAAGTTTCCCTTTAAAACATATAGTTTTCAATACATTAGTCAGAATTATAGGACTAGTCTTGAAGGATAAATAGCGAAATATTTATAGTCTAAAACTAAAGCGACGACGAACGTTATGTATACCATTATACTTTTATACTAATATACCATGTATCTATTAAATAGCGCAAATAAGAGTGAGGCCAAACGATCGTAATTTTGTAAGTTGTGAATCGCATAATTAACGCCGGTTTCATATAAATGTACAGTGACTATGTACGTAAAATGAATTCGTCATTTGTATGAAACGCGGCGACGCGAATTACGCGTTACGCGCAAGTTTGGTGTCGCCCTAAGGACGAATCTTTTAGAACACGTGCACTGAGCGGGCAATTCATAAAACCAAATATATCAAAATCATAGTGTATATAATTTGACATTACAATTCCGAATATTTTACTTAATTCAATACTCTGGGAGCCAAAGAAATCCTTTGGGCTGATAATGACTTTTCTTAATTGACCACTGGGTGCTTAATGCGAGTTTTTTGGTCAAATATCGAACGTGTTAACGTTTACAAGCCGACCAAATTGGAAAAAGTTTCATATTGTCAATTTACCAGCCGCGTGTTACATATCCAAATAAGCCGGGTTGCTCACTTCAAAATGTGAGCAAGTAAGCCATATAATTTTGATATGTAACATTATGTACAGGATGAGAGTTATTCTCTATTTGGTCGGTTTGTTTACGTTGACATGATCGTAAATCTCTCGCAATAAGCACTCTGTTCTAAAATATTTTACACTGTCTTTCTAAAATACTACCTTCCTAAAATAATCAACTTTCTTGACACACTTTACCTGAACGACTAAACTTTAATTGAACTATAAATAAAGAAATGAAGTGAAGAATGTGTGAAACTTCTCTACACGTAGAGATGTTTCATCTCTTTGTGTACTATATAAATCATATTGCGAGACGGGGAGTGGTCGGAACTATTTGATTTGATACCTGCCGCTGAGTTTCAGTATCGTACAACTCGCCATAAATTAAAATTCCATCATTATTTAGATATTTTACCTCATAGGAAATGTAGTATAGAGAATGTTTGTATTGCATTTAAGTCTCGCTGTGTTTTAATGTGCTTGACATTATGAATATAATTTAGAAAAATGTAAGACGTGTGCCCCAATGGTAGAATAATGAAAATTTTATTATGTTAAATAAATAAATCCCTACACATTGAAAATAGTCGCTAACTTTGATATATTTAAAATTGTATTTCATTTTTTCTTTTAAAACCTACATATTTTTCAAAAAATGTTTCCTTTCAAAAGCCCCTATGTCAATACCATGCCTCACTTTATTTTCCCATTTAGATGTGGTAATTTTAGAAAAGCAGTAATTTCAAGGACTTACTAGTCTTTTTAAAGAAATGGATAATTATCAGCCGAAAGGCCCCTAATCCTGTTTAAATACAATAATAACAGAGTTTGTAACTCAACTTTACATATTGCAATTTTCCATCATAATTTATTATACAATTCCATATACTTTACAAGGTTTATCTACCTACTTAAATCAATAACAAAATAAATAATAAATTAATACAACATACAATAAATACCATGCCAAAAACAAATCATAAATACACATCCTTGTCTTTTAATCAACGTCCTTTCACCCCTATAACCCTAAAGACCCCAGTCACACCATACACCAGTGCACAGTACAAGTTGCATAAATAACAGATAACAAACAACATTGGAATATTGATAAGTGACAACTAGGTAACCCATTACAACTATTTTACATGATATAAAATGTGCACTGTTTTCAACATAAATGTTTATTATGTTGACTAAACTGATTTTCACCCTTTTGGATCATAGGGTCTATTAAAATGTCCATTTTATCAAAATGTCTAATTATTAATAATGAAAGTCTTCAAGAAATTTCAATAAATGATAAAGCTCATTTATTCAATAAATGATATATCATTTTCTTAAAAAAGACATTGATTGCATCCTACATAGGTTCAGTGGATTTCAATAATTTAGGTCTAAAAAATATAATGAATACTTAATTGAAAATTTTTGACACTGGGGACATTTTAACACTTTAGATCCAATTAATAAGTAGACATTATGATACTGTGGACATTTCAATACTTTAGACCAAATGAATAAATAGACTTTTTGATACTATGGACAGATAATACTTTAGACCTTATGAACCAAAAGCAATTTCACAATATGAGGTTTAAAAAAAATAATCACCTATTGTGCCAAGTATATTAAACCCACAAAATTCACATATTCTTGGAAAATTATAATTAAATTAATAGGCAACTGATTCTATGATAAACCAGTCACACAAATCAGTCTGGCACCAGACACATGATACTATATGAACTATTTTAAGCTTTTCTATCATATGTACGTCGTCTTTGGTCATCAATTTCTAAGAGGTAGTACGTACCAGGGAAAAGCACATCTATAGAACCAGATGGCTTATATGGAGCAGTATGATAATTCTTAGTCCTCAGCTCCATTATTTCAGAAAAATTACTGGGCTCAACACTCTCCCGTTTATCGAGTAGAGATATTGTTTCTTGCAATGAAGTGACCAATTTAGTTAATTTTGTGACATCATCACAAATATTAATAGAATACATTGACGATGCAAGCCCTGAACCATAAGAGAATAAGCCAATTTTCTTTCCAGCGAGCATATCTGCAGACTTACTAACCAAATATGAAACCAAGCCACCGTATAATGATGGTGTATACATGTTCCCCAAATTGCGAGCTACATTGAGAGAGGGCTTAGTCTTCTCATCGAATAAGGCCAGACTGTAATTCATAAAGGCCTTTTCAATATCTCTGTCGAAGTAAGTGGCTTCTCGCTTGTAATTTTTAAACGCAGACAAACCAGGAAATTCCTTTTCACATTCTTCTTGTGACGCATTTAGGAAATCATTGAAACATAGCCTAGCTAAAGATTTTTGGACCAGTTTGCAGTACGGAGAATGAAATAACATGCCGTCTAAACTTAAAAGACCTTTGAAGGAAGGATCACACCTTCGCATTTTCTTACAAAATAAATTATAACAACTATCTAAAGCACTGAGGTAGCATTGGATTGAGAGTTTTCCATCGACATACGGAAATTCTGATGACAAATCAGCCTTATAAAAATCGTATGCATGCGTCATATAAGAAGCACGAACACCACGATCCATCACCAATGGAGCATCAGGGCCGATAAGCATAGCCACTGCTCCGGCACCACCTGTAGGCCTTGCGGGCCCTTTACCATACACTGCTATATCACCTGCAACCACTATAGCCTTCCTGCCGTCCCACGATGAAGACTCCACCCAGTTGACAGAGTTGAAGAGAGCGGCCGTACCACCGTAACATGCATTTGTTGTGTCAATACCTTCGATATCTGTGGCACCATCTTTTGCAAATAAGGTCATTAAGAAGGTTTTAACACTTTTACTTTTATCTATAATTGTTTCAGTTCCAACCTCTAAACGACCTATTTCATGAGGACTAATTTTGTTCCTCTCCATAAGCCTGTGTAGCGCCGTCATACATATCGACTGGATGTCTTCGCGGTCAGAACAGAAGCCCATTTTGCTCTGTCCCAAGCCAACCGTGTACTTTCCAGAAGGTACACCGTCGAATTTTTCTAATTCCACTTGGTCGACGTATTGCGATGGGAAATATAGCTCCATGGTGAGTATGCCAACATTTTCGGCTCTTCCACCCATTGTTGATAAGTTGATAAGATAAAATAAACTCACGATCAAGCGCGTACGTAAGATTTAAACTTTGGTTAAGTGGAGCGACGTGTTAACAGAATAGTTATCGGCACGAACTGATGCTCCCCGCCACTCTCAGCGAAGACTCGTCTGGCATCTACGTCAGCACCGACGTTACCGGTTCACCATTGACCTACAACAGGAAACTTTCTTTCAATAGTATCTACCTACATACTATGTAGATTACACTTCACGTAGAACACGCGTGGAAGGCGAACGTTTGAGATCACTGATTCTAATGTTTAAATTATGTATTAAGTCAGATAAATCTACGAATTGTATTAGAAATTTCATAAATAATGGGTTAATTTAATTCCAAATATGCGGTCGAAGAATTTAAGTCAGTTCATGTCATTTTTTACCGGCGGGCCTTTAGAGTTGGTAAAAATTAAAATTATCGAAGTATCGAAACATATCTGTTATCAAATTTATCGATACCTAAAAGCGGTATTTTTTTAAAACGTTATATCAGTAGATCGATACAAAATATCCAGTAAAGTAAACGTATCAAAATCGATATTTTGTTTCAATAAGAATTACATTTCCTTTACTGAATATCCTAAAACCACTACAATTGAGTGTTAAAGACATTATGAATTATGACATTCACTGTAATCATTGTTAACAATACAGCACATTAAACTTAGTACAAATTCATTATATAACATAACTGACTGACGATGCGTCCAAACGTCCAAAAACCGCGTCCTGCGAATGACTTCCAAGCGAGCGCAGCGTGAATGTGGGAAACCTCATCCATTCAATGTTCCTGCGGACGAGACAGCCGTTTATAGATACAAATATAGATAATTTATCTGCTAGCAAATAAAGTACTTAACAAGTTGTAATAAATAACAACATGTCGTCAATGTGGACATTTAGAATTTTATTATGTAAAATAGGTACAGATACATTTATTACAAAAGTTCGCTGATATAATTAAGGTTAACAGATATTTTTAATTCGAAATGTCAACATCGATATCAAAATTCTTAAAATAATATCGATATGGTACATTTTTAAACTTTTTGGCACATCCCATCCCTATTATAAGAAATGTCAAATTTCAACTGTCTTCTTTCTATCTTTGTTTCATTTGGCAATCACTCATCAGTCCAAGTGTACAGTCTCAACCGTAACATAATTATAATGTATAAATTTGTATTTAGATAGCATCTTAATTCACGCGAACTGCAGCAACTAATTAGGTATAAAATAAGCAAACTGAATATTATATACACCGTAGATACAACATAACAAGAACGAAACAATATACGTTTTCTGTCACATCGTGTTTGATTCAGCAACTAAGGAATCTCCATAAGTACTACTTCTAGGGTCTGTCTTTGCACTATATTGAATATCTGTGTGTTTGCCATAAGGGGAAAAAAAAAAAAAAAAAAAGAATATCTGTGGTCTGTAAAAGTAATACGTGCTGGACGGTACACCAAGATTATTTTTGCCCTAGACAAATATTTTCTATAATATAGATGTAGACAGTAAACGAAATATAATACAAATTATTGTTTTTCTGAGAGTTTAGATTATAGAGTTACCGAAAATGACATATTTTTACTCATTAAGTTTATTACCTTTTTATTTTAATTAATAAAAAGTAAATATTTAATCCGTAATATCACGTGATCGCAAACACCGATCACAGCGTATGACGTCACGATCTTCTAAACATTGTGTGTGACAGTGACATTTTGATGTAAACATAAAGATTAGCTTGAACATTTTACTTTTGATTTGTTAAAAAGAAGAAATTAAGTGAACATTTGTCACATTTGTAAAGTTTTCCATATCATTTGGCATCTGAAATAACAAAGTACTTTGTTCATAACCAGATTTTTAGACCTATAAAGAAAAATAACCTATGACTGTGTCTTCTTCAATAAGTTATCAGTATTTTTGTACGGAACTTCAAGACATTATGTAGTAGAATTGTAACAAAATATTACTTACATCAAAATGATCTTCGTAGTAGTAAACATTTTGCGCTGTTAGTGGTTTAAATCTCCTAGCAAGTTGAAACCACTTTTTTCGTATTGCCTTTTGTTTTGGCATGAGCACAAACAGTTTTTGTGGTGTTTTGATTGTAGTATTTTGACACAAAGGCACTGCACAATAGTTTGTAGAACTTGGAATCCATTTCTATACAGTTTTTATTAGTATACGCATAAAATATACAATGAACTGCATCCGCTTACTATGAAACAATGTTGTTGTTTAGAGGATTGTGACGTCATAGGGACGCCATGACAGAACTTTAGCGTTTTATCGGGAAATTTTAAAACGAAATTTAATAAGTGGTTTTTTCATTTAAGTAAGAGTGTATTTATTTTTTATATATTGTTTTGTGTAATAAATGTACATCTGTAAAAAAAATATATACACCCCTATTTCATCGTCTTGGTTTCAAGGATATGCCGAAAAATATCTTCAGAACTCTACTACTCCCTCAATAACTCAACAGCACAACCAATTGTGCAATTTTACTGTTGTTTTGCACGACTTTTGGAGTTTTGCACCATATAAGAGCGGAACGCGGTGCCGGCATTATGTGTTTCCTTACTCATAAATGGGATACTTCAAGCGAAGCGTGAAGTAGGCCAGAATGGCAGTGTCAACTGACAAGACATCAAGGTCTCTTGTCCGTCGCCGATGCGCCCCAATGGCTCCTCTTTTCGCTTACCATCAGGCGAAGCGGAGCCAATGTGTTGAGCTAATATAAAATAAGACTTATAAATTAATAGAAAATCTTTAAACACTTAAACACTTTTAATCAAATATTTTATGCACTCTAATAATCACTTGAACCATAAAAAACTATCACTGCTACGAATCAATATCGAAAAAAATATTTAGAAACATAACCGCACTTAACATTATCCAACCAAAGTAATGAATTTCAAAAGTCAAAACAAAAAAAAAATGTTAAGAAAGATAAAATTGAAGTAAGAAAAAAATTATGATTTGTTCGCATCTGGTTGGATACTAGTATAAAATTTCTAAAATGTTCGATACAGTGACTCCAACTCAAAAAAAAAATGTCATAAGCATTTTTTAAGTACAGTTGGGATTCTACTTGGTAGGTTGTACGTACCTAAATACTGTTAGAGTTATGAATTGATGAAAGCCGCCACCACCGCTGCCAACGCAGCAACTATTTCGTTCTCTGTGACCTCATTCACTCGTAGGAACACTCCAACACTGAAGAGAATTGTTATTTGACTGCGGTATTCTGTAAGGTGAAGGCATTCCCCCAATCAGGCAGCTAATGTATGTATACGCTTTGCCCTACTCTCTGTTTCGCTAGAGCCTCTTTCGCTCATCGACGGGTGCACCACGTGCATGTGAGGTTGACTTTTGGGTCCAAAGATCGTTATGTTACTCGGAAAACTAAGGTTATCTTACCTTGGAAAACTAAGGTTATCTTACCTCGGAAAACTAAGGTTGGTCAGTGGGTAGCTTTCGGGGCGGGTTATCTTATAAAGTTAAATAGACGGACGGAATAAAAATACTTAGGTACACAAATAAAAACTGATTTTTAATTTATAATGTACCTCCAACAATTTTCGTTTGCTATAATATGTACCTTAAACACAAAAAGTTTGCGGCACACTGACCTAAACATCCAATATTCCCTTCAGTGTATTTTTGCAGCCCAATAAATTGTAATTAGGATAGGCTAGACGACGATTTTTTCTTTCCATGTGTTATGTAAGGACGTCATTATAATATAACTATAACTGAAAGAATTACATCGTTAGCATAAAAACTTCTCGAGATATGATAACTTGAAAATCACAATTTTGCACTTTCCCGAAAACGCTCCATACAAAAGACTATGACGTCACACTGAATTATGACGTCACACTTAGGTATTTTCTATATGTTGAAACAGAAATTTGTACGACAGCTATGTTAAATACTGCGCTTATGTAGCTAGTGCCATAACAAAAGTTATAGTATTTTTGATCATTTTTCCAAAGTAAATATTTTTTTTATATAATTCCATTCTTTTAAATTGGGCTTTCCCACCAAACTTTTATCGACCATAAACAAGTCGGACATAACTTATTAAAATTTCAAGATCGCAGATTGTTCTAGTTTTGTATATATATATAAGGTCCTAACTTATTAATTGACAATACTGAATTGAGGATGCGTATTGCTTAAATACATCACATTACTAATGGAATTTCACGGCTAGCAATTATTATTTTTTTATTTTAAGAAAAAATAAATTATCATTTTAATCAAATAAATACCATATACTGAACGCTTTAGTGAAGAAAAGTGTTTGTATAACAAAATTTATTTATCATTAAAACATGTTTAAAATGTTCTTTTTTATCTTTACATAAAACCGTCCTTGTTCACGAGTTCATACCAGTGCAAATGTTGGTAGTATCATGTGCGCATGTGCAGTCTACCTACCATTCATGCTTGCGCGCTGCGCGAACGGCGAAAGACAATCAGTCGCCGCTAAACTGAGTTTGTGAGCGCACGCGTGTTTTCTGCATTACCGGCCGGCGCCGCTACCGCCCGACAACGTAGTGCTCTTGCTCGTACGTTTTAGTTTTAGTGTGATTTGTTCAAATTTGCCATGCCAAACCGACGTTACACCAACCAGGAATACCTGGCAATGGTAATTGCGTACCGTGATAGTGAAGTGATAGTGGGGAGATTGTTCTGCAAGCGTAGAATCTACTAGAGCGAAGGCTCGGAACACGTGTCAGCAGGAACACGATTCTCACAGCTGTTTACCCTTCCGAGAACATGGACGGTTCGACCAACCTGCGGTGGACGCTGGTAGGACTCGATATCCTGCTGTCTTGAGGAGGAAATATTGGACTTTTTTAGTCAGCATCCGATGGCAAGTACCTCTGACGTATCTACATATCAGCTGCGATTGCGAGTTCTCGACATTTCAATCTACGCTATTGAATTGAGACCTCATTAGATCGAAAGAAAAAATAAATACTGTACCGTTGGTCTCGATATACCCTACATCTTGCCAAAACCGCGTCTGTTTATCAGCTGGCTGCACCACGTGCACTAAAGATCAGCTTTAACCCTAGTAGGTAATTGGTAGTGCATTGATAATAATGATACTAATGGCCGTTCGCTTATGAAAGACAGCTGTGAGGGCGATGACCTTGTGCTTCCGAGAAATCAACAGACATCGACTTCCGAGAAATCAACAGATTTGACGAGCTCGGTGGCGTAGTGGTCAATAACGCGGCTTCGACACCAACGCTCGCGGGTTCGATTCCCACATAGGACAAACATTTGTGTGCATGAACATGTCTGTTTGTCTTAGTCAGGGTGTTTTCTATGTATCATAAGTATGTATTTACAAAAAAAAAATGTATTTACGTATGTTTATCAGTTGTCTAGTACCCATAACACAAGCTTCGCTTACTTTGGGGCTAGATGGCGCTGTGTAGTTTGTCTGACAATATTTATTTATTTATTATTTATTTATTTATCGGCCGTTACGGCTGGCCCTCTACTTTACTTATTGGGGTATGTACGGAAGTTAGAAAGCTAGCTACATACCTATGCCGTCAACTCGTATATGGGCGATGACTTCTTTTATTTAAATACGGCGCGATTGAGTTTAGATGAAATTTTAGGTACCTAACTAATTTTTTGACAAAGTTGTTATTATGATTTTAATGTTATTGATATGAATGTTTCTTTTGAATCTTTTGCAACAATGAGTCTTGCGGCCCTATAAAAAAGTAAAGGGGTATGTTTGGCTTACCGCGATCTTTAGATCCAAAGCCTGCACGTGGTGCATCCTGCCGACTAGCGAAAGAGACTCTGGCGAAAGAGAGGTAGGGTAAAACGTATTTGTAAGTTGCCTGAGTGGGGAATAACTCTACATCACAGAACATCGCAGCTAATTTACAATTCCATTGAGGGTCTTGTGTTCCAGCGAGTGAGTGAGGTCACAAAAATGAAAGGAGTTGCTGCGTTGGTAGCGGGGTTGGCGGGGGCGCGCGAGCGTTGTTACCGTCGCGACCGTTAATACGACTACGGTAACTACTTCACATGGAACATGTCTCCAGACAAGCAGGGGAGAGTGACTAAAGGATTAGGGAGAACACAAAAGATCCATGAGGGTCGACGTGTCACCGGTGCTGCAGCACTGGACCCACTCTAAGATAACTACTTCACATCAGGCGGACTGTATACTTGTCTGCCACGCGACGTGGTATAAAAAAGTTAAAAAGAGAGGGAAAAACAGAGTTCAACGCTCGCACGCGTCACCGTAGCTGTCATATGTGGCAGGTACTTGGTCGTATACGTATCGTCGTACCTAACTAGTCATTATTACAATTTCATTCTTACGCGTGATGGTAAATGCGTAAGGGAGCACGTTAGAATATTTTTTCTTGGTATACAGAAAAATAATATCATTTTAAAAACATTTTTATTTATGCAAAATTTCATTCACAATACGATGTATACAAGCTATAGATGCCAACCATATAGTATTGTCAATTAAAAGGTTAGGACCTTATATATTACGATACTGATAAATATTTTTTATAATTTTTGATCATTGTCGTCTAGCCTATTAGCTTATTGGGTATATTATACCCACCAGAAAGGAAGGATTTGCTTGCTTAGCAGCGGCAGGCATTGCTTACGGTAACTGTTTCACATTAGGCGGAACATATGCAAGTCTGCGGCCACGTAGTATAAAAACAATATTGCACTATTACCTATTTATATTCTGACAGGGTGGGTAAGGAACGATAGGTTATCTCACTATATTCTTTTTTCTAAACTACACCACTATTGCAGTATGTGATGGAGGCCGCGCGTGGGACGACGAAGTGTTGTACGCCCTCCTTCTAAATGGTCCGATGACCTTGAGATAGCGGCTGGGAGTGACTGGATGGGGAAGGCGGAGGATCGTATCTGGTGGAAAGTATTGGGGAACGCTTACATCCCGCAGCGGGTAGATATAGGCTGATGATGATGATGACGATGACACCGCTATATCTGCTATAATGCATGGTAGATGGACACATCGAATTCTTCACAATAATATAATATTCATGTCCACTTTGACTCCGGGGTCACGGTTTCGATCCCTGCACAAGACAAACATTTGTGTACACGAACATGTCATCTTGGCCTGGGTGTTTCTATATATTTAATGAATGTATTTACAAAAACAAAATTATGTAGTACCCATAGAACAAGCTTTGCTTAGTTTTGGACTTAAATGGCAGTGTGTGATTTGTCCAGGAATATTTATATTAATATTATTCTGTCCTACCATATCCTCAGGAGTATGGACAGGAGTTTGGTGGGTCCAGAGGGATAATAATATAGTATTATTCTTCATGATAATATATATATATATAATAATTAAATATGAAATTGCAGTTTTAACATACTGGCCATTTTAAATTAAAGTTAAACCTGCATAGCGTGAGGTTCCAGAGTGAAACCACGAAACTTTCTTCACACGATCAATGTAACATTCCAAACAAATGATTAAACGACATTCGATTGTTCGTGTCGGCGTTGACCCACCATAATAAAGCTAATTTGAAAGTGTTCATTAAAACCTAGTGGTGCTTTAGATGCGAGGCACGCAGCCCGATAAGTTTGGGGTGTAAGAGGTTCAACAACAACTTTGAACCAAAGCCAACTTCACCTGTACGCGGTGCACCCTGCTGACTGACAAACAAAGCTCTGGCGAAAAGGGAGCGTAATAGTAAGCTACCCGTCTGGGGAATGGACCTCCACCTCACAGAATACCGCCGCCAAATAACAATTCCCTTGAGGGTCGTTGTTTTCCCGCGAGTGAGTGGGGTAGCCAGAATGGAAGGAGATGCTGCGCTGGCAGCGGGGGTGGCGGCGCGCAAACGATATTTTATGTGGCGAGCGTTAATATGGCTACGGTAACCGCTTCACATTAGGCGGGCTATGTGCTTGTCTGCCACCCGACGTAGTATAAAAAAAAGCAGTCTGGGAAGCGGCTGGGCACACCCGTCGGCGGACTCAGCAAGCTGTAAACACTAAAATATACAACAAACATACAAAGAAAGGTGGTTACTAGTGAAGGGTGCCCTGAAGAGCACCAATGATATAATCGTCGTTGTATATGAACATAACCTTTATTTCGTAGTGTTAATTTTATTTATAACAATGGGTTGTCGCTGATCAAGCAATATGCGTCTATGTTGCGGTAAATCATAATTAGGGATTGCAATCCGGCATCATTTTCAGTCCGGCCGGATCCGACTGGATTCCCATCGATCCGGCCGGATCGGACCGGATCCGGCTGAATTGATCAAATTAGACTAGTTTTCGCTTTTCGGTTCAAAATGAACTGTTAGTAAATGAATCAAGTGTCATGTACATACTTAATATAGGTGGTTTATAAAAAATAAAACATATAGGTATATAAAATCAATTTTATTTCTAATCCAATGTTAAGCTTACACAACGAGCAAACAATTAAAATCTAGTAGTGTAGGTAACCAGTAAAATTTTAACGATGTAACGACTAACAAATAGCTCAGTCTTCCTAGATTTCACTTTCACAGATAGATCCATTATTTTAGTAAGTAACTTTATAAAATCTAATATAATTAACCTTACGTAATTTACTGAGATGAGTTCACAATAATCATTAAAGTATTTGAATATGCTAACAAACAAGTCTTATATTTATGACAGACACCATCATGATTTGATGAATCTGTCTATGAATGGCACAATTAATATATGTTTATAATAATGAGTTTGTTTTATAATTACAACGCTTTAGTTTAATCAACTTACGATAAATAATTATTTTAAGTAGAATTTAAAGTAATAATTGTCTTAGTATTCATTATATATTATACGAAAATCATTTTTATTTTGAAAAAAGTACCGTAGAAAACAAATAGTGTTAATAGTGACACCACGCGCAATGCATTTAAAGTACTACTCATGCATCAGATCTATTATTTTGCCAAAAATTGCTAGCACCGGATCCGTAGTACGGATCCGGTATATTAGTACCGGATCCGGTAAACGTTTAATAATGCCGGATCCGCCGGATTACCGGATCCGTTTTTCCGGATTGCAATCCCTAATCATAATGTTACGTTATAACATAGAAATTAGCCAATAATTATGCTACAGATACAATATACTACAACACGCACGGCATTCACGAATACAAGCACGGGCGCTGGCACGAGCTATTAAGAATTTATTTTTATTTTTTTAATGTAATCATCGCTAAGCTCATTACACACATTGTTTTTGCTTATTCTTCAAACAAAGGTCAGACAAAGTGTAACCACAGTTGACTTGACATCTTGGGCTCATGGTAAATAAAAAAGTGATTGTAATCGATTTTTTTTTCATGTATACCTTACCGCTTACCGCCCATCGAATATTTTGATTTTCTAAAAAAAGGTTTAAGCTATTGAGAAACATTTTCTCTCTAAATCTCTCAGGGTCTCTACCTAAATGTTAAAGTCAATTAGCAATAATCTACGGTAGAGTTTGATTTTTGATTTAAAAAAATCCGGTGGGAACCGGCTTCCACTTAGGCGATAATCCCTGCTGAGAGCTAAATCGCAAATATGATTGTATGTGTATTGCTGCAATGCGTTGAAATGTTACTTTAGGATTTGTTTCATCTTTAGTGAAGAACGTAATTACTGACCACTGCTCCAAATCACGCATTTATTAATAAGCTCAGACATCGCTCACACATCAGAGCACTTGATATACTCTCATTGTTAAAATATTAATAGCACTGATTTGAAAACATGACCGTTAAAACAGCTGGATGTCGCGTTGAAAACAAGCATGTAAACGTACCATAAGATTTTATTATTAAACTAAATGACTTTAGCTCATAATTAAGTCTTGGAGTTTTTATAAGCATACCTAATAAAAAAGAGTTTTAATTATGAACCAAAACTTAGTTTAGTTCTACGTTATTAATGAAGTAGTTATGAAAATTTTAATACAGTAATCTACTAATGTAGATTTCAGTATTTTCATTTCATAATTATATTTGTATGTATTGTTATATATAGTCATCATCAGGTCATTTTAGTCTCCACCACAGGAGCACGACCCTCTCTCGTCCGTCACAGACAGGATTTGGCCTACACTCCCCACGCTGGCCAGACGGGTTGAGGAGGCCTGCCTGATCGATGTTTTATAATGTATTTCCCTTAGTCGCCTTGTACGACATCCACGGGAAGAGGTGGAGTGATTCTATTCTAGTCTGCCGGAAACCACACGGCCTATATAGTTAGATGTAGTGCTTATTTATTTCTTCGTGTTAACAATCTGAAAAAAGTTGATAGAAAGGTTTGTTAATATATTTCTACACTCGGTACGATATGTTCCTAGTATGATAGGGACTGTCCGTAGAATTAGAGTAACGGGTACCTAGATTCTTGTCCAATAGATGCATCAGAACCGTTGCCAAAGGGAACATGGTCATCAATGCTGGAATCCTGCAAGCCTCAGTCATCTCCCCGGCATTGTTTAGGTTGCATAGTGATCAAATAGTACCAGGTATTTCTAGGGAAACCGAAACTATCGGATATCCGAAATAAAAATCCGATCTATCCGAAACCGTAAGAAACTAAGCCGACGTAAAAGTTTCGGATAATTTTGGATATAGGCGGAATCTAAATGAGACACGTTTTAATAGGTTTTCGTTAATTTTACCTAATAAAATGAAGGCTCATACTATTATGACATTTATGACAGATGATTTCCACCACTTGACATTGGAAGAGTTACTGATGATATGATTTTTCCTTAGTCCAGAAGTGTTTCTCGTGATTTGCTGATTTTAGATTTACTTGAACTAGTTTTTTCTTTTTGAAAGTTTACCTTGTTTTCAAATTTTCCTTTTACAATTCCTAAAAATTTTAACATCCGTATCTGAAACTATCCGTAACTACCGAATAATCCGAAATAATTTCATATCCGTAACCGTAACCGAAAGCGATGTACCTAATATTATTTACATATCCGTAACCGGATCCGAATCCGAAATTTCATATCCATGAAATTCCTTGCATTTGCTACACGGGCCGTGCTACGCTCCCTCGTTCTCACGTCAACGAATCCTGACTTTCAAAGATCACTACAGAGTTGATTGAATTTAATTCAACCCCACCAAGACACAAGTTTACGCATTCACCGCTCAGAAAAACCAATTACTTAGCTATGGCTTGTCACTTTCAGGACATATGTCTTTCGACTTCTTTTCGTAAGTCATTAAATATAACTGGCGCATTAGGTAAGCTCGGCGCAATATTCTCGGTCTATTAGCGTAGCGAAATCCTAGGTCTTTCATTATAACACAACCGACGTGTTGAGTTGTGTTGTGAACCTTTAGAAACATTTTCTGGAATTATCGTGCCGTCATGGTAAGTAATGTTTGATATTCTGTGGTGAAAATTCTCTCGGGAAAATAATTTGATACATGTAATGCCTATTTCCTAACCCATGTAATTACCATGTAATTACCTACTTCATTTTAATGTATTCGTTACCTTAAGGTTGCCTTGAAAAGATTGCTTTTAGCAATAAGGCCGCCTTGTTGCACATACATACCTACTCTATAAGTGAATATTTTCTGTATGCTGACTGAATTGTTTCTGTAGTTTGTATAGTGTAAAAAAAGCATATTCTATCTATCTATCTATCTAATGCACGATTTATTTGTGGCATTAAGATTTTAAAATTTAAATATGAAATTGCCGTTTTATCACACTGCCCATTTTTAATTAAAAGTAAACTTGCTTGTGTGAGATTCCAGAGTGAAACTTTTTTCACACGATAACTGATATTCATTCAATCATTTAAAATTTTAAAAATGCTAAACATTCGATTGTTTGGCGTTCAATTGTTTTTCATTCAACTTTTAAAGTAAACAATCATAATTCCAATGTATCCAATATGTACATGGTCTGACGTGGAACAAATGCGGCAGAAACAGCTCGCAATATCTATGCTTTTGGTTTGGTGGAGCTAATGAACGCATCGTACATTTTAGGCTAATCGCTTTTGTAGTAGAAATTTTAACTTGGAAAATGAACCCCGAGGAACACCAGGTTGGTTTGATCTGTCTGAAAACTGATTTGAATAGATCGAAAACTAAGGTAAATTGGGGTTTCTATATACACTCTGAGTGTATAATACACTCGGAGTGTATATAGAAACCCCTATTTACCACTACTGATAAGATAAATATCGATGAGCTAAATGCGATGATGGAACCTGATCCGTATCAAAGTACCAAAGAATTAGCAGCGTAGTTTGATGTTATCTTACCTACAATATAAACCCATTTCCATCAATCGGTACGATAAAAAAGTTTCAAAAATGTGCCCCATGAACTGACTGATCTGCACAGAGAAAGAGAGGGATATTTAGCTTACCTTGTAGAACCAATAATGAAATAAAGGAATTTTGGGGACGAATTGTGACGTATGATAAAAAGTGGAATATTTACTATAATCATAACCGAATAATGCAGTGGATTACTACAGGTCAAAACCCGCAACAATGCCCTGAAGCGAAGCTTATCCATATAAAAGTGATAGTAATTTGTTGGTGATCACTTCACGGTTAATTCACTACTATTTCCTGAGATACACCCTCTATATACACCTCTATCTACACTATAGGGTGTAGTAGGTACCTACACCCTATATTGCGATAGTTCGTAGTACGAACTTCGTACAGCCTTCGCGACCGCCCAGAAAATATCATAGCAATGGATTATTATACCTATAAGCAAGTTTCTTTTGTGTTTTTGCAGTCTATTTTATGGCTAGTTGTTTCCACCCTTCTGCCGTCTGCCTTTGCATTGGATAATGGACTGGTGCTGACACCACCCATGGGATGGTTCTCGTGGGAAAGATTTCGGTGCATCACGGACTGTAAGAAGTATCCTAATGAATGCATCAGGTATGTATAGGTATACATATTCTAATACTTCCTTTTTAAAATTTGTTGCTATGTGCTTATTTTGCATCTTAGTGGTATTAACAAAGGCGTTACATAAGTCAACACTGTAAGACAACGATACTCTAGAAATCGAAGAAACAACTTCAGTCTCTCACAAAGAGATGTAGCGTCTCTGAATTCTGTTGAAATTTGATACAAGTATCAGGGTGGCAAGCAATCGGTTTTTCTAAACTAGGTAAAAAAGTAGAAAAAAATATATTAAATAAATGTTTTGAGTGAGTGGCACTAAATAAATAGACGTACCTGCCATGGAACAACAATTAATGATGTGTGGTACAGTTTTATATGTTTGTGACTTACTGAAAAAGTCATCGTCCCCGCACATCGCATGCTTTGTACCGACCGATAAATTTCATTGGTCGTTATCAAGAATGCGGGGAGTCCCCGCACGCATTTAATCGACCGAGTTATCGACCGTTGAATTTCATTAATTATTAGCCCGCATGCGGGGACTCCCCGCATTCGGGCTAACGACTGACTTATCGACCAATGAAAATGAGCAATTCCAGTGAAAACCTGATCAAACGTACAGCAGACCGGATGGTCAGTGACGACTACTTAGCAGCTGGCTACAACTATGTGGGCATCGACGACTGCTGGCTTGAAATGCACAGAGACAATGATAGCCGCATGGTACCCGATAGAGAACGGTTCCCTAGCGGATTGAAGGCCTTGTCAGAATATGTAAGTAGTTTTACAAGCTTTTGACTTTGTTTGTATGTCTACTCACGCAATGCGGTGACAATGCAAATTGCAATATTTAAGAACAACGAAATGATTTGTCTGTACACTGAGCTATCTTATTATCAAAGGGCCTACCATCTAAGCTAAAGCCGATTCCCATTGGATTCTTCGAATGCGAAAATCAAGCTTGAATTTAGATTAGTCGTAAATGTGTTTTGCTTGGGTTAGCTACGTGAGTGCGGAAGCCGAATTTTGTTACTTCGAAAACCTTTCAACGACATTTCTATACTGCGACGACTTGTTAAATCGACGTCTTGTTACTGCAATGTTTCGTTACTTCGAAAAATTGTACGGCGAACTTTTTTACTGCGAAAATATCATTCTGCGACGCTTTGTTTAATCGACGTCTCGTTACTGTGTTGAAAGGTTTTCATCATCATCATCAGGTCCATTTTGGTCACCACTACAGGAGCACGACCCTCTCTCGTCCGTCTCAGACGGAAGGAGGCCTACACTCCCCACGCTGGCCAAACGGGTTGGGGAGGCCTGATCGATATTTGATAATATATTTCCCTTAGTCGCCTTGTACGACATCCACGGGAAGAGACGGAGTGATACTATTCTAGTCTGCCGGAAACCACACGGCCACACGGAAAGGTTTAAGTAACAAAATTCGGTCTCAGTAGGAAACCCGTTTTGCTTAGCTAGTAGGAATAGGAAACCTGGACCTCTACCAACTAAGCTGAAGATATTTGTCATTTTGCATACACTGTAGACTTCATACTTTCTACTGGTCTATAATTTTATTCTTAAACAAATAAGTGCAATAAAAAAAATCATAGCCTTGTTTAATCGACAACCCACTCACGATATATTTTAACGGATGGGCGGCGGTCACTTCCTGTTCGTATCCTCTGTATAGATTATGATTGCTACTCGAACAATAATAATTAGTGAAAGCGGACGTCACGTATATAATTAAATTTTAAGATTGGTAGACGTAACTGAGTCTAGGTGACCCAAGTTCTGGCACATTCCTCGCCCAAAGGATCAGTTTATCAGATCAGTAATACTGCTAGTATCTTGGAAACGATGTCACACGGGCCAAACTTTTTACGTTTATTTTAGTTTTAGATTAGTTTTATTTTAGTATTATTTAGTTTTAGGTACTTTAGTTTTATAGGTAGTATATATTACTTCCATATTTATGTAGTATTTTGTAAGTAAAGTTATTTCATTATTAGTAAAAAAAATTTAATTGTTTCTTATTCTCAATTCTAGCTTCATAGTAAAGGGCTCAAATTCGCAATATATCAAGACTACGGGAAGTACACATGTGAGGGCTACCCGGGACTGCTTGGCCACGAGAAACTTGACGTCGACACCTTCGTGGATTGGGATATTGACTACCTCAAGGTGGAAGGCTGCTATAACCATATTGATGAAGTGGAAGAAGGTTTAATTTTTATACCATTAAGACAGGTAACAAGCGTACGATCGGAAGCAGTCACCGCAGTTTATGGACGCTTACGATTCCAGAGAAATTATATTTTCATTAATGATACGTCATGATAACGCGAGTAACAATGAGTGCATAAATGCTATAAAAAAAATTAAAGGAATTTGCTTGCTTCTTTATTTTTTTTCCAATATTATCGCGTATATTCATTTGAGATAACAAATTGATAAACAAAACTCATTATGTCTAAATGAGCAAAAACTGTTACAATTTTTTTTTCTTTTCAGTTTATAACTTCTACATTTTTATGTGCCACAATCTGGTATTTTAATGTTATCTTTGCCTTTTAAAAATGAACATTTAAATGATTTTGTTTAATATTACAGGGTTCAAGGCTTTTGGTAAAATGTTAAATGACACGCCACATCCTATCGTGTATTCGTGCGGTTGGCCCGTGTATTTGGAATTTCATGACATTTATGTAAGTTTTGTTAAGTAATTAATTGATTATGTATTATGCAAGTCATTTGTAGGCTGTTGTTCTAACCACCAATATCAACAGCTCGTGTGATGATGCCATGCACAGAGGCGAAACACGTGTCGCAGACGACCACGGCAGTCGGGGCGGCAGCAGTCGCACGTTTCTTCTGTTTCAGATGTTGGAGATTCGCCGAGACGACCGCAGCAGCTGGAGCAGAGACGACCAAAGCAGCAACTTGCATGAACTAATTTGTGGCGGAAGCACGCAAAGTAGCGTAGAACAAATTGCTTGTAAATTTGACTTTCGCAAAATAAATGTAAGTGTTTTTATACTCGCTTAAATGCATGCATAATGCACTAAGATATCTACATTATTGATAGGAAAGATTTTAAAGAGAGGTAGAGAGCGTAATTGTAAGCTACCCGACTGGGGAATGTACCTCCACCTCACAGAATACCGCAGCCAAATAATAATTCCATTGAGGGTTGTTGTGTTCCTGCGAGTGAGTGAGATCACCAGAAAGGAAAGAGATGCTGCAGGGGCGATATTTTGTGTTGCAACCATTAATATGGCTACGGTAACCGCTTCACATCAGGCGGGACTTATGCTTGTCTGCCACCCGACGTAGTATAATTCATTGACAAGACATATGAACGTTCGCCCAGAATCTTTCACCAATGGACCATTCGTCCATTGGTGAAAGAATCTGGGTCCATTGGTGAAGACACAATAATTTTACTTATGACTGTTTTCACGACAGGACTTTTTTCATTATTGAATATTCACCGACACATCGTATTGTTTGTAACTGATTCGAGTACAGAACTTTTTTACTATGAATAACAAAAAAAATCAATTGATTTTTCTTTTGCGTTTTTAAAGTTATGTACTAGGTAGATTACTTTATTCTGTTCATTTTGTTAATTACGCAAATCATTGCCAGTAGTTAAAGCAGGTAACACATCAACACAGGAAAATACTAATTACACTACAGACTGTTCAGTTATTTTACCTCTGATATTTAGATATTTTGTTCATATTTTGAGATGATAGGATTAAAAATAGAAAAAGTATTTATTAATATTAATTTATTTTATCTAAGACATTTCCCTGATCTGATTAATTGTTAAATTTTCTACCCTAGCACCACTAAATAAGAGCAAGATCTCCAAATGTTACAAGTAAAATATCTGTGAACAGTCTGTACCCTACCGTAATTGAAAGTATTTTTATATTGTTACAACTACAAACTAACTATCTTGAGGAAAATCCGACAGCTGTTTCGAAATGGCTCCAGCAACTACTAGAAGTAAAGAACTTACCGAAGCTTCTAATATACTAGATGTGAGTTTCAGTTTTTTTTTTTTTTTTATACTATGTCGGGTAGCAGACAAGCATGCGGCCCGTCTGATGTGAAGCGGTTACCGTAGCCATATTAACGCTCGCAACAAAAAAAATCGCTCGCGCGCCGCCACCCCCGCTGCCATCGCAGCAACTCTTGCGTTTCTGGTGACCTCACTCACTCGCAGGAACACAACAACCCTCAAGGGAATTGTTATTTGGCTGCGGTATTCTGTGAGGTGGAGGTCCTTCCCCAGTCGGGCAGCTTACAAAATACGCTATGCCCTACCTCTCTTATCGCCAGAGCCTCGTTTGTCTGTTAGCAGGGTGCACCACGCGCAGGTGAGGTTGGCTTTGGTTCAAAGATGTTGATGAACCACTTACACCCCATAACAGTAATTTTAACATCACGTGTATTTTATTATTTATATTATTTATATTTGTTATTTACAGGTTAATTACAATTCATTGGCTGAACACTGCAATCTGTGGAAAAATTATTTCGACATTCAGGACTCGTGGTCATCTGTGCTAAATATCATGAAATGGTTCGGCGATAACCAAGATCGGTTCGCGGCAGTTGCTGGCCCAGGACACTGGAACGATCCGGATATGGTATTATGTTATTAACATTTTGGTTATTGATGGTATTTGGTTATTGATCTTTGTCGAGAACGGGTTTCAGTCAGTGTAGCAAAAAAAAAAAACAGCGAGTTGCACTCCGGGAGTGCCGGTAGAAGTGAAAACTTGAACATTAACGTTGTGCATTTTTTAATATTTTGGAATGGTTAGGGAATAATTTCGCAAGTATTGCTTTATTTATCAGTATGAAAGTACTATCATTTATGTGGTAAAATACAATATTCATTTATTGCGCTATCGTACACAAAGCATTTCGAAGCAATCTCAATCGCTATCGTACACGATACGATTGAGATTGCTTCGAAATGCTATTCAAAGCAATCTCAATCGTATCGTCTGTGTTTAAAGTTGAATTTTGTAGTTTCGCAGAGTTGTCTTACTAATTTTCGATCAGGACACGTGATCCTGACGCCAGTTTAACATTTTTTACCCATCCCAAAAAGTGCACAAAGCCGCTAAAGAAGTATTCACTTCAAAAAAAATTTTGGAACAGCTGTTTATCTTGTTGTAATCCTACTAATATTATAAATGCGAAAGTTTTTGTGAGTATGTGTGGATGGATGTTTGTTACTCGTTCACGCAAAAACTACTAAAGGGATTGTGATGAAATTTGGCACACGGGTAGAATATAATCTGGAATAACACATAGGGTACTTTTTATCTCGTCATTCCCACAGGAACGGGAATAATGGGACTGAACGTGTAAATCACTAAGTACTGAAGGGATTGTGATGAAATTTAGAACCCGGGTAGAATATGATCTCGAATAACACATATTTTTATCTCGACATTCCCACGGGAACGGGAATAATTGGACTAAACGTGTAAATCACTGACTACTGAAGGGATTGTGATGAAATTTGGTACACGGATAGAATATAATCTGCAATAACACATGAGGTACTTTTTATATTGGGATTCCCACAGGAATGGGAATAATGGGACTGAACGTGTAAATCACTGACTACTCAATGGATTGTGATGAAATTTATTACACGGATAGAATATAATCTGGAATAATACATAAGGTACTTTTTATCTTGGAATTCCTACAGGAATGGGAATAATAGGACTGAACGTGTAAATCACTGACTACTGAAGGGATTGTGATGAAATTTGGTACACGAGTAACACATAAGGTACTTTTTATCTTGGGATTCCCACAGGAATGGGAATAATCCTACTAATATTATAAATGCGAAAATTTGTGAGGATGGATGTTTGTTATTCTTTCACGCAAAAACTACTGAAGGGATTGTGATGAAATAAAAACAAACAATTTTATCAGAAACTTTACACGAGTACGTATAGACAAATGAGTAAACACGTGTTTCAGGATTTTTTAAAATTCAATCCCTAAAAGGGTAAAATGGGGTCAAACAGTCTGAAAATCGTCATGGGTTTTGTTTTTATGGTTTATCGTGTCGCTGAATACGAAAACAACGATTTTAAAATTCAAAAAATGGCTAACGTGACCATCATCCTCTATTGAGGTGCGATGAGGTTGAAATGTTTGTATAACAATATATGTGTCGTCTTTACGGGTTTTCGGAACGCTAATCCATACTAATATTATAAATGCGACAGAATGTCTGTTACCTCTTCACGCTTAAATCGCTGGACCGATTTAGATGAAATTTGGTTGAGAGATACCTTGAGTCCTGGGAAAGGACTCACCTAAGATAGTTTTTATCCCAGAAATTACCTATTATTGTTATATAATGTACCCGTAGGGCGGTAACGTGACCATCATCCCCTATTGGGGTGCGATGGCGTTGAAATGTCTAAAATGTGGCGAAAAAGTCTGAAAATGGTCATTGGTATTGTTTTTATGGTATATCGCTGATTACGAAAAAAAAAAAACAACTATTTAATAATCCAATATAGTCGACGTGACGTGCAATAGGGTTGAAATGTCATAATATCAATGTGGGTGTTGATTTTGATTTGAACTTTTCAACACATTCAAGATAGTGTGATGAAAGTGAATCTGAGCTCTGCGGATTTAGAGTAGTAATGATTATATTAATTTGTATGACGTTTCTAAGTGATTTATAAAGTCCAAGTAATATAGATATTTTGATATCGATTTTGATTTTTGATTCGTAAAAAAAAATATCAAAGCCTTGTTTCGATCGATTTAAAAAATCCATGTATTTTTAAATACATAACAAAAGAACAGAATTAGAAAATAGTCCAAATAGAGTCATAACGAAAAGACAAAGCACCAGACATATTCCGATAAATTCAGACGTTTGGACAACAACGGTTAACAACAGTTTGGTCACCTACTCACACACACACACAGTTCGAATCGTCGGTGAGGTGACCCAATGATCTGGGATCGACTGGACTCTCTATCTCTACACATAGAGATGTAGCGTCTCTTTGCGTTCTATACAATTTATATGATATAATTTGTATAGAGAGAACAGCTCATATATATACATGATATAATTTATATCACGGAGAGTGTTCGGATGAGCTGTTTGATTTGATACCAGCCGCTGAGTTCCACTATCATACACTCGCCATAAATTAAAAATCGCGTCTGACTGGAGAAATACCTTCACCTCACAGAAGACCGCTGTGCTATTTCTGTTACTAGACGCAAGGTGATACTGCGTTAGCAGCGGAAGTGCCTGCGCGCGCTTTACAAGAAAATAATATCAAATATATGAAATCTATTTATCTATTACAGTTAATAATAGGCAACTTCGGACTGTCAATGGACCAGGCTCGAGTTCAAATGGCGGTGTGGTCGGTGATGGCAGCGCCACTTTTCATGAGCACAGATCTCGCCACAATACGGCCCGAGTTCAGAGAGATCCTGCTCAACGAAGATATCATTGCTGTAGACCAGGACCCACTCGGGAAGCAAGGGTTAAGAATTGCCGAAGTGGTAATTATCATTTTTCCAACCGTGCTTTATTTTTATTTTTACTTCGGTAAAAAAAAAAAAACTATGCATTACTGTATATATACCATAAGCACACCCTGGCCACTCCATACAAATGTCGCGTCGTTTACTACTACATAAACAATGACGTCTGTGCAGAGCGCGATTGAGCGTTTGTGCGTGCCGCGCCATTCAAACTGTTCCTGATTTGTTTCAGAGAGGAGGTAAGGTAGAGAGCGGCAAGGAGTGACCATACTGTACGCAGTGCTATTACTTATACTGTGATATAAGTATAGATAAAGTGACCCGTCACGGGAAGCCTGGCAGAGATGAAACATCGACACTAAAACAAGTTTATGACCAATGATTTTTCCTCAATGATGATGCTTATCTGCTCTTTAACCGTTAGATCTTGGAGCCGAGGAGTTAAAATGTATGTATTCAATCATTTTTTTTTTCAGGACTTGCTGGAGATCTGGAAACGTGAGCTAGCTAATGGATCATACGCGATGGCATTTGTAAATAAACGTGACGATGGAACCCCATTCGCTATCACCTTCGCCTTCGAGGAGATGACGCTCCCCAGACAGAACTACGATATCCAGGTACATCCGGTAGACGAGCTCGGTGGTCGAATGACTAACAATGCCAATTTGACTACGAGGTTGCGGGTTCACTCCCCGCACACATTCGGAGGCACCACTCTCACGTTTACGACACTGCAAAAACCACCTATACTCCTTTCTTGTACAACCCCACGCTGTAGCTCTCTGAGGAAATCTTGGCAGGGAGTTAAATAAATTCTTATTTTCTTTTGGTAAAGTTTCTTATCTGCATTATTAAAAGCACTTTCCCTTCAGCCCCCTTAACACCAACTCCTATTGCGATTCAATAACTGAATAGAATGCTTATTTATACCAATGAATAAGCGACTCTATAACAACTTAAATAGAGTCGCTTATTCTTTCGTATGAATAAGCATTCTATTCAGTTATTGAATCGCAATAAGAGATGGTGGTAAGGGGCCGGTGGCATCATCGTGGGGCGAAGGGGCGATACAGTGTGTTGTGTCCCGGGATAAAATGTAACCTGGAAAAGGGATGAAAATAGTTCAAAAAGTATCGACAAAAAAAATAAAATATAAATAAAAATAGGTATATGTTTCCTATAAATTTTTTTTCAGCAATTAAGATTTTTATTTTTTACTAAGAACTCTATGTGAAATATTCTTTCAAAGTAATCAGTCGATTTCGTTAAAATAAAAAATATAATCGTGTCCTAAACTGTCCCCAGTAGTCATAAAAATGATTTCTTTTTCACTGAATTTTTCAATATACATAGAGTCCTTAGGGGCCATCCATAAATTACGTCACACAAATTTCATGAGTTTTTGACCCCTCCCTCCGTCCTTGTCACAGCTGGTCACATTTGTGAGACTCCCCCTTCTCTAGTGTGACGTCACATATTTTGCAAATTTACATCTAGAGTTGCAAATGTTTTTGAGTTTTCCATTAATAGTTCAAAGTTCGTGTTTTACCACTTAGATTATAATAGTTTTTGAAATGTCACGTCACGAAATTTAGGAACCCTCCCACCCCCTTGTCACACAATATCACACTTCGTCGACCCCCACCCACCCCCTTAACGTGTGACGTAATTTATTATGTGACGTTATTGATTAATTAGTGAAAAATAAGCATCTTAATTCATGAAAAAAAAATAGAAAACATATTATATATATATTTTTTTTCATATTATTTTTGTCGATCTATTTTCACCCCCTTTCAGGAATACAGTTAATCCCGGGACACACTGTATATAGATTTAAATTATTTCGTAAATAGGTTAATGAGCTATGATTTTTTCAAAGGTTTTTTAAACGCTTTTCAGTTTGAATAAAGGTTCATTTTTTTGCAGGACTTGTACAAAGAGGAAAAAAATCGGCATTTAGAACACGATCAAGATTTCGACGTTCGAATAAATCCTACAGGTAGGTAATATTCAAATAGGTATGTACTATGGACCAAGGTTTGACCCCAACTCGTTTGGCCAGCGTGGGGAGTGTAGGCCAAATCCTCCTTCCATCTAGAACGGACGAGAGAGGGTCGTGCTCCTATATTGGAGACTAAAATGGACCTGATGATGATGGACCAAGGTACAAGAAAACAATTTGTAGTAGGTACTTTAGAATAAATGATAGGAATTAGCAAACATCATAAACATTGACATTCAGACAGAGGAAACGGATGAACATACATACCTACCCACAAACATACATATCGGTCAAAAACATTACCCTGCTTTTTTCTTCGCCGTAGTCAGTTAAAAAGTCATCGAATTTTTGGGGTACACACGTACACCCCAAAAATTCGATTACTTTTTTTTGGCTTTAAATCCTAAAGATCGTGTGATCTTTAGGATTTAAAGCCAAAGCCAACCCTGCCTGTACATGGTGTACCCTGCCGACTATTGAAAGAGACTCTCGCAAAAGAGAGGTAGGGCACAGCGTATTCGTAAGCTGCCTGACTGGGTAAATACCTCGCAGAATACCGCAACAAATAACAATTCCCTTGAGGGTTGTTGTATTCCACCAAGTGAGTGACTTCACCAGAAAGAATGTTGCGAGTGTTGGTATGTCTGACATTCAAAAAGGAAAAAAAACAACGGGTTGCACTCCGGGTGTGCCGGTAGAAGTGAAAACTTGAACATTAACGTTGTGCATTTTTGAATATTTTGGAATGGTTAGGAAATAATTTCGCACGAATTTCTTTATTTATCAGTATAACAGCACTATCATTTATGTGGTAAAATACAATATTCATTTATTGCGTCATCGTACACAAACATAAACTATTCAAAGCAATCTCAATCGTATCGTCTTTGCTTAAAGTTGGATTTTGTAGTCTCGCAGCTTTGTCTTATGAACTGTCAATTCGAATCATTAAAATATTCATAGAATTCTCAATCGTATCGTCTTTGTTTAAAGTTAAATTTTGTAATTTCACAGCTTTGTCTTACTAATTATCGATCAGTACACGTGATACAGTTTAACATTATTACCCGTCCCAAAAAGTGCACAACGCCGCTAAAGAAGTTTTCACTTCAAAAAAGAAGTTGACAATAATCTGTGTCGAGTCGAAGCCGGCGACTAGCTACTATGCTTACACTTGGAATCTAATCCGAACAAAAAAGAACAGATTTTTCTTTTACTAATGTGTCTGAACTCAGTTTTATGAACACCATTATGACTATTTGAATTTACGTATAAATACTGTATTATCAGGAGTCAAGTTCTACAAGTTTACACCAAGCAAAGCCCAGGAGATAGCAGAAAATAATGCAACAATGATTGTGAATAACACATTAGACAATAGTGTTAAGTTTACACCAAGCAAAGCCCAGGAGATTGCAGAAAATAATGCAACAATGATTGTGAATAACGCATTAGACAATAATGTCAAGTTTACACCAAGCAAAGCCCAGGAGATTGCAGAAAATAATGCAACAATGATTTTGAATAATACATTAGACAATAGTATCAAGTCTACACCAAGCAAAGCCCAGGAGAGAGCCGAAAATATTTCAACAATGCTTGTGAATAACACACATTAAACAATAATTAAAAAAATATTACAATGTCTTTTATTTTACTGCTTATGAATCGCCTTCATGCAAAAATCATGAATTCGAATAAACAGCACGTACCCTGGGAGTGTGATCTATGACGACATGAGACAAGCCGACATTTTAAATTCCTTGCATGTCTGCAGTGAACTTCATTGTTCATTGTCTTTTTGGTGGTCGCCGCTGTTAATACTGACCACACAGGAGACATAGTGGCGGCAATGTGTGGTGGGTTTGTCTACCGCTTATGAGGTGTTAGTAGTGTGTTAGTCTTGTTTATCCAATTGGGCAACTTACAATAGGCTATTTGACCAACATTTTTTTCGGTTTGATATGTATGGACGTCTCAATAATATAACTATAGGTGAAAGAATTACTTCGATAGCACAAAAATCTCTCGAGATGTGTTAATTTGAAAATCACAATTTTGGACTTTCTCGAAAACGCTCCATACAAAAGGCTACTGAGTTATGACGTCACAGGTTTGTATTTTGTATGCATCAAATCAGAAATTTGTACGACAGCTATGTTAAAAATTACGTTTAGTATCATAATAAAAGTTATAGTATTTTTTATTGCTTCTCCAATGGAAATATTATTTTTTAATAACTTCATACTTTAAAATGGGCTTTCCCACCAAACTTTGATCGACCCTAAAATAAGTTGGATGCAAGATATTAGAATGAAAGTTTGCAGATTTTTATAGTTTTGTGTATTTTATTATATTGTTAAATAATTTAAACAATTTATGAACATTGTCAAATAGCCTATTATATTATATAATAATACCTCTCTTTCACCAGAGCCTCAAGAGTCTATCAACAGAGTGCAAAATGGATAGCTTTAGCTCAAAGATGATAGTGAGCCACTTACGCCGTTTTTAGAGTTCCGTAGTAAACAAGCATTATAGTTTCGCCATGTCGGAGGCGGAGTAGTAAATGCAAGGCAAGAGCGTAAATTTTCTGTTTGGTTTGTCATAACATGTAATGATGACGCCCACACGGGCGTGATTCTAGCCTTACAGACTAAGGCTAGAATCACAAAACACCACATATTTTCAGCATTACAAAATTCACAATACGACCGATACGTAACTACGGCACCCTAACTCTGCGCGTGCCTGATACGCACTTGGCCGATTATTTGTATTTGCATTAACTAAAAAAAACAACACGTATCCTTGCTAGTAAGATTAGGAACAACCTTCTACGTCTACATCTTGCTTACTGGCACGTCCTTCACCTAGTAAACTATTACGAAGAAAACCAAACAGTACACGTGGCGTCAAAACAATATGACGTGATACGGTATATCAATCAATCTGCGCCAAGAAAATTTTTAATTAATATGTGTCGGCCAGTTTCGTTGTCGTCTGGAAGTAAAAACTACACCTAGTTTTTACTTCCAGACGCTCAACCGGCAAACCTCACTTCACCTCGCTTCTGCTATACAAAACAGGGGCCCTACCGCCTAAGCTGAAGCCGATTCCGATCGAATATTTTGATTATAAAAATAGAAATTTGGTTAAATTTAATGACAAACATCTTCAGCTTAGTCGGTAGAGCTCGAGTCGGTTTCTACAAGCCAAACGGAACACAATTAGCACCAATATAAACTGAGAAAAAAATCTGATGGTAATTGGCTTCAGTTTCGGCGGTAGGGTCCCTGTACTCCATACGCGGCTGTACTGGCTCCATATTGTTGTACCTACTGTTACCGTCTATGGGTGGGAGCACCTAAACACCAGCGTGTGATTCATTGTTTCATTGATCTCCTAAGTTATTAAAATACTATGGACCCTAATAAACAATCCTGTAACACAGTTTTATAATTCGTTATGTATTTAGCGAATAATATCTTTCTTGGAGCGGAGACCTCTAGTACGGGGCGACGAAGCTTCGGGCGCGGGCGTCCCCTCTCTAGATGAACCGTTGACCTCGAAGGAACGGCCGGAAGCGGTTGTATGCTGCAAGCAAGCTGTAAGCGGAGGATCGCATATGGTGGAAGGTAGAGAAGGCCATATCTAACAGTGGATAGATAGGCTGATGATGATGATCTTGTTACTCGTCTACCGCTAGTAAACTAGTCTAATACATCATCGACACTTTATAAGCGGTAGATTTAAAAATAAAAAACATTTTAATAAAATTTAACTATAATTTAACGTGGGCGCCGCTTGAGAGATAATTCTTGGAAATGACATGGCAATTTTACTGAGAACAGTTATATAAACAGGTACTTAACAAATATAATTACGGAGTCGGCTAAAAAGAAACAATAACTGGCCTAAAGCGGCCACGACATGACCTAGGGCGATCAAGACACGGCTTAAGTCGGCCAAGACTGCTAATCCGCGCCTGATGGTAGTCACAATAATTGTCGCATTAGTGTCTGCTCTCTCATGGGTTTTCTTTGGTGTAAACTTGAAAGTATTGTCTAATGTGTTTTTTGCTACACAATCATTGTTACATTTTTATTAAATTTATTGTGTAAAATATTATTATTGTGTATACTTGAAACTATTGTCTAATGTGTTATTCACAACCATTGTTGCATTATTTTCTGCTGTCTCCTTGGCTTTGCTTGGTGTAAACTTGATACTATTGTCTAATGTGTTATTCACAACAATTGTCGCATTATTTTCTGCAATCTCCTGGGCATTCTCTGGTGTAAACTTGAAAGTATTGTTTAATGTGTTGTTTACAATCATTGTTGCATTATTTTCAGCAATCTCCTGGGCTTTCTTCGGTGTAAACTTAAATGTATTGTTTAATGTGTTCGCTGTTATACTGCGGAAAAAAAATATTTCAAAATTTGCCGAAAATTACTTAACAATGCCAAAGTACATACTTAAAATTTTACGATCGTCGTCTGCGAAAACCCATTCAACGCTAAGACGTATACTTTTGATTATAGCTAATATGATAACCATTAATATTATCAGACACTATCAAGATTTGTTAACAAATACAAAGCAGTAAGCAGATTTAACTTGACTGCCACCTTATCCGTCTCCAGTGATTATCATTTAAACTGATAAAATTTGTTTTACCTCTAAAAGAGCTCAAGTAATATTTTATTATTTTCTCATGAACTACCATTTCTTTATGATGTAAGTTTCCATACTAAATTAAAACTGCCTAATACATGCTAATAACACAGTTTAATTCGTTTTAGCTGACTGGTTCATTAATTCACTGAATATAGTCAAATAATCTAAGAAAATACTGTATGAACAGTTAATTGGTACTCTGACAATATTGTAAAGATATAGTATTCAAATCCCTACATCGAAAAACAATTAAACTAGTTTAGTTCTGCATGATGGCGCTAGGATCAGTCTTTCACTTGCGTTTGCGACTAGGAATTATTTTCACAAAAATACACTTGTTTCATAACTGCATGTTATACACATTCACAGCGCATATTAAATGATTTTGTCATCCCTAGCCCGATTATCGTAGAGAATACAGCTATAGAAATGGTTAAAGACTATATCTACCTCGGACATTCCATACAGCTTAGCCGGGGTAATTTTAACAAAGAGATCGATAGCCGCATTCGATTGGGCTGGGCAGCTTTTGGTAAGCTTCAACACATCTTCCCCGCACAGATGCTACCCCAATGCTTAAAGACTAAAGTCATCATCCAGTGCGTCCCCCCTGCAATGACCTATGGTGCAGAGACTTGAACACTGGTCCACACAGCAGTGGATAGATACAGTCTGATGATGAAGATAATGATTATGTTTCTTCAGATGACTAAAATTACTGAGTAGCCGACTACCATTTGTACCTTGTGTTTTTTTTTCTTAAAGATTCTTTTTCAATTACTATTTCCAATTATATCGCTATAATAAGTTATATATTTTTAAAATGTTCTCTTATGAAAACCAATTATTCTGAAACATTTTTACTTGTATCTTCAAGAAAATACACATGTTTCATAATTTTATATCATTGACAATTTTTAATTAATCAAAGTAACTAATTTCGTAAAAAAAAACCAATTTCGTAGTTTTTGTTGTATTCCTATTAATTTAGAAATTATAGAGACTTGTCTGTTTTCTGGGAAAAGCAATGAAATAGGAAGGAGACCTCCTGACAGTTATCGTCAAATTTTACACAAAGGACACAATTTTTCAAACTCTAGAGTCACGCCTAGATTTATCAATGTACGAATAAAATATAGAAACAATAATATAATCTTTTTATAAAGGTCATTTTCAACATCCTTAACTTTGTAGAAGCGACATTTCATTTCGTCATTTTTATCAAATAATTGGTTTTCGCAATATAAAGGCGTGTTGTTTACAATCATCGTTGCATTATTTTCTGCTGTCTCCTGGGCTTCCTTTGGTGTAAACTTGGAAGTATTGTTTAATGTGTTGTTCACAATCATTGTTGCATTATTTTCTGCTATCTCCTGGGCATTCTTTGGTGTCAACTTGGAAGTATCGTTTAATGTATTGTTCACAATCATTGTTGCATTATTTTCTGCTATCTCCTGGGCTTCCTTTGGTGTAAACTTGAAAGTATTGTTTGATGTGTTGTTGACAATCATTGTTAAATTGATTTCTGTTATCTTCTGGGATTTTCTTGGTATAAACTTGTAAAACTTGACTCCTGATAATACAGATTTTTATAGGTAAATTAAAAAAGTAATGATGGTCACACAGCTTAATTAGAGCATATTAATAAAAAAATTACCGACTAAAGAAAGTAAAGTTATGAGATTTTCATATAATAAAATAACTTATTTGTCCACTTAATAAAATTTAGTTTTACCTATCGGTTTCGAATTTACAGCAAAGATTTATATATTTATCGCAGGTGCCAGACAAGCATACGGCCCGCCTGATTTGAAGCGGGGACCGTAGCCATATAAACACTCGCATGATATGAAATATCGCTCGCGCTCTGCTACCCCCGCTGCCAACGCAGCAACTCCTACCATCCTGGTGACCTCACACACTCGCATGAACACAAGAATCCTTAAGGGAATTGTTATTTGATGAACCTCTTACGGGTGTAAAAGCTATGCAATAGCTTAAAAGTTGGGTAAGTTTTAAGCTATTGCATAGCTTTTATCGCGGGCTTTGAGCGCGGCGACCGAATCAAGAAATTCCGTAACGAAAATAAAACCTAACACCCCCCTATACATACTCGTATTTCGCCAGCGAGTATTATCGAGTCAATGGCGCAGTTGTAAATGTGTGACCAATTTGAACTATCGTTTCTACGTTCGCGCCTCGATGTGGTCATTACTACTCTTATTGTAACTTTATTCGATGTTGGTAAATGACTGAAGACTTTTTTTGAACTTTTTCGCTATTATTATTTTTGACATTCGATTTTGGCATCGTTATTTTTGTCATTATTACGATTTTGGGATAAAATTTTAATTTAATAAGAAAATACATACGATAGCATAAAAATTTAATTTACCGCGGCAGTCCCCGAGTGCTACTAGGGACACGGTATCGAATAGAAAATATCGATACTGTACTCATGAGTAGTATCGATAAAAAAGTATCGTACTCGTAAAAGAATCGACACAAAAGTATCGATACCTCAAAGTATCGAGTTCTTTTCTCAGGCAGGGCCTACGCCATACGTTAGTTTGTCAATGTTAGTCAGTAAGTATCGTCTGTACCTTCATACAGTAAGAGAAAATGAAAAAGTAACAAATGGTATGGTATAGTGGTAATTATAAGATAAATAAAAACAACCTGTAAGTAAAGCCACAATTTTTTAATCTAAAATATTATAAATCCCATTCCTCCTCGGTACAATCGCTCAAGAAAAGAAGTTTGTCGAGCCTTTTTGGCGATAGGCGGTTACGAGTTTTAGTAATTGTACTTCCAGCTTTCGAAAAAAATCTTTCTGAGGGCACTGAAGTGCACGAACGAATGAACCAGAGTTTTTTTTGTATAATTTTTCCGTGAGGTTAGGCTAAGGAATCTAAGTCCATACAGCTACAGTACAGCCAATGAACCATAGACTAATTAAACAAGTGAAATGTGAATCCGGCAACCTACCGGCAACGGAACTAACTCTATGAATGAAAGCTTCAGCAAGATTGAACAAGATGGCGTTGCTAATGTTGCCATAAATTATAAAATGAATAAATAAAAAAAAAAGTAATTTATTCGATACGATATCTGTCAAAAGTACTTGTTAAGTAAAAGTATCGAATACAAAGTATCGAATACAAAAGTATCGGTATCGAAAAGAAACCTACTCGATACCATAAAGTATCGATACTTTTTTCGTGTCCCTAAGTGCTACACGTATTATTTTTTAACCGACTTAAAAAAATATTCAATATCTTTGCGAATTGTGAACCGATTTTCATAATTCTTTTTTTATTTGAATGGGTATGATTGCAAGGTGGTCCTATATTCACCAAGTCAGGATCTGATGATGAGATGCCAGGGAAATCAAGGGAAACCCTTAAATTTGCCCTATGGTAGCCGGCAGAATAAAATTGTGCCACTCCATTGCTCTGCGCTGGATGTCGTACAAGGCGACTAAGGAATCTTGTGTCACGCGATAACTTTTCTCCCGGAAGACAGGCAGCAGTGTCTGCCGGGGTATTCCACCAATAAGCTGCGCTCGCCAACTGAAGTCGGTTTCAATTTTTTTTTTAAATCAACTTTATTTTTAATATAAAAAGACGAAGACGATTCTTCATGGACCTAATCAGCTTCTTGACAGAATCTTGTGGGATGCCTTCCCACTCCTCTGTCAAAGCCGATTTCAACTCATGAACACTTGAGGGAGCTGAATTTCTGGATCGAACCCTTCTTTTCAACTCATCCCACAAGTGCTCAATGGGATTCAAGTCAGGGCTGAGCGCTGGCCAGTCTAATGTGGCGATTCCAACTTGACCCAGGAAGTCAATTGTGGCACGTGAAGTGTGACATCGGGCGTTATCGTGCATTAGGACGAAGTTATCGCCGACATATCCCGCTTAAGGAACAACATGTTCCAGCAGAATATCGGTAATGTACCGGTCCGAAGTTAGACCACCCCCTCGTCCCCCGCCAGGCACGAAAACAAGCTCCGTTTTTGTGACTACTACACGTGTGACAGACAAGCTTTGTACGAATCCACAAACCTAAGACGCACGTTCTTTCTATCTCAGACGTTCTAATACATTTTCTATGTTGGCTCCCGTTGCTTGGGAGGCTTCCATTAATTAATGACGAGCTCGGTGGTAGAATGGTTAGCAATAGCCACTTTGACTCCGAGGTCGCGGGTTCAATTCCCGCACAAGACAAAAATTTGTGTGCATGAACATGTCTATTTGTCTTGGTCTAGGCGATTTCTATGTATTATAAGTATGTATGTATTTACAAAAAAAAAACATATTTATCAGTTGTCTAGTAACCATAACACAAGCTTTGCGCTTAATTTGGAACTAGATGGCGATGTGTAAATTGTCCAGGAAAAAAAAAAACAATTACTTGAGGCATTTTTAAGGATTTTCCTCGACCCCCTCGCCCCACCCTTTGGATCAGTAGTACCATTGACTAGTTACCCCCAACCCAATCTCTTCAATTTCAAAGATTTTTTAAAATTTGTATTTTGACGTGACAACGTCTTATAAATTGGTTAGCCGGGTGACACTTCAAGAAACTGGGTCACGTTATGCGCTTACAATGAGAGCGAGTGAAAGGCGCGTGCCTTTCACTCGCTCTCATTGTAAGCGTGTCGTGGACGCGTGTCCCTTCTAAGAGCGAGAGAGACAGACATAAAAAGTGAAAGGCATGCATCCCTTCCACTCGAAAACATTTTACCACTCAAAGTCGTTGTCACGTAAAACTTTCGCCCGTATACCGACTTTACAGGCAACCAATTTTTTTTTGGTGTAAAAGCGTTGGATTTATTAAAAAAAAAAGCAAATTACTCAGTAATTAGCATTTAATACTAGCAAAGACTAGTATTTGCGGATATTGCTCTAATCCTAAATCACAGTGAAAAAATTAGATAATAAATATTTGAACGAAAATTAATAAAATATTTATTCAAAAGCTGTCCATGGAAACTCGTGCACGGTCTCAAGAGTGACTATTGGAACCAACATATCTCTCCCCAGGTGAGATTTAGTAAGATTGGGCTCAATTCCCCCCTCCTCCCTCCCTGAACCTCACATAATTAATGGACACCCCCTTGCAACTAACTGTGGTTCTTAAAAACAACAGACTGTTATCAATTTCCGAAAAAGCTGCAATTTTGATTCCTTTTGTAATTTAGAATTCGAATGTTTACGCCGATGCCCATATTTATTCTGAACTAATTACCATATCTTATTTTCTTGTACCTTAATCCATAGTATAAGCCGAAGCATTAAAGAAAGGAATCTTAAATGGCGGCTTGTACTTGCGTTGACGTTGCGTTGACGCGCGAGAGTGAGTATAGACGGCACTAGTGTGCAAGCGAGAGAACATGATGAGCGCCGCCATTTAAGATTCCTTTCTTTAATGAACCGGGGTTTTAAATACATATATCAATCCGAATATTACCCACCACCAGGATTTACTTCAACTATGAAATGTTGTTTCCGTTTTAAATGCTGATCTTTTTCATATTTGTACAAGTCCTGCAAAAATAAACTAAGCTTCAGCTTGGCCTGGATTGGCCAACTCAAAAACGGTTAAAAATTTCAATATATATTACAAAAGAAAATGTATAATGTATGTGCCGCTAAAACTCAGAAAGGAGTCTCGGTGGCTTATTTGTAAACGGTATTCTTATAATTCTCGAGTCGCGGTGTTTGTAACCAAACTCCTCCGAAACGGCTGGACCGATTTTTATGAAATTTTGTGTGCATATCAGGTAGGTCTGAGAATCGGCCAATCTATTTTTCTCTATCTATTTTTCATACCCCTAAATGATAAGGGCGACCTCACCCCTAAATATTTGTTTTTATTTTATTGACAACTGTTTTTATTTTTATTTTATTATGATTTAACATTGAAAAATACATACAACTTCAACTTTCCACCCTTCTACCATCACCCCTTATTTTTTAATAGCGAATAATTTATACGGCAAAACAACGTATCGGTTAGCTAGTTTTATTATATGCAGACTTTGAGACTAACGCGTCAGCTATCTATAAATTTCTAAAAAATCGGCGGCAAGAGGCCCATAGACATTACGAGATAAACAATAAAACCGTCGTAATTGGGTTATATACAGGTCAGCCCCCTTACCCCATCTCTTATTGCGAATCAATAACTGAATAGAATGCTTATTCATACCAATGAATAAGCGACTCTATTTCAAATTGAATACAGTCGCTTATTCATTGGTATGAATAAGCATTCTATTTAGTTATTGAATCGCAATAAGAAATGGTGGTAAGGGGGCAGGTTATGCTTGGAGAGAGATAATGCCTAAGTTTAAATTACCTGACGGACGAAAGAAAACGATTGATTTCGTCGTAATTATCAGAGTGATTAGTGCGAGTTTTTTGTTCGCGTTCAATCATGTCAACGTAAACAAACCGACCAAATAGAGAAGAACTCTCATGTTGTGAATTTATAAGACGCGTGTTACATATCAAAATTATGTGGCTTACTTACTCACATTTTGAAGTGAGCAACCCGGCTAATTTAAATTAAATATATAACACGCGTCTGGTAAATTCACAATATGACTTTTTCTCAATTTGGTCGACTTGTAAACGTAAACACGTGACCAAAAAAATTTCCGACGTGACCAAAAAAAATTGCACTAAGCACTCTGAAGGGCTATCATACGAGCAGTCAAAGCAGGCCTTTTTTCTTTTTTTTATATTACGTCGGGTGGCAGACAAGCATACGGCCCACCTGATGTGAAGCGGTTGCCTTAGCTATATTAACGCTCGCAATATGAAATATCGCTCGCGCGCCGTCACCCCCGCTACCAACGCAGCAACTCCTTCCTTTCTGGTGACCTCACTCACTCGCAGGAACACAACAACCCTCAAGGGAATTAATTGTTATTTGAAATTTTCCCGGGTGCTATATAGTAAGAGATAACTATACTTTTATTTAACTATCAGCATGAACTTTTGTTTACTATATATATTATACCGTCGCGTAGTTTTGACAAACAAGATTTGTGAACAAACAGACGCTCGTAGCAACTTTGTATTATACTATTTAGGGCTTCAACGCACAAGGTAACCTGCCCCCTAGCCAAGTGTAATTCGTAGCGTAACGAACGTTAGATAGATCACGTGACATTTGTCAATTCTCATACTAAAATGTTCGATTTTGACAAATCTCACGTGATCTATCTAACGTTCGATACGCTACGAATTACACTTGGCTAGGGGGGGCAGGACCGCGATCATGCGTTTGAGCACCAAGTGATCTACCTGGATATCGTAGTCCTGTTTAGGGAGTTTCATCATCGACAAGGTTAAGGCGGCAACGTATGGAAGTCCAGTACGTTGTTTATTTACAAACGCCATCGCATATGATCCATTGACTAGCTCACGTTTCCACACCGCCAGAGTGTACTGGAAAAAAGAATCAAAACACATCGATTTTCTCCAAGATCTAAGAGGATTTAAGAAGCACACTAGCGCCACCATTGATAAAAAAAACTGGCCAAGTGCGAGTCGGACTCGCGCACGAAGGGTTCCGTACCATTACCTATAAAAACGGCAAAAAAAAACACGATTGTTGTATGGGAGCCCCTCTTAAATATTTGTTTTATTTTTATTTAATTATTTATTTTTAAAGTGAATATATAACTAAATATTATATGAGTATTTCAAGCGTCTTCCTATTACCGTTGTCAATTGCGAGCAAAAACGAGCAATAAAATCACGTTTGTTGTATGGGAGCCCCCTTAAATATTGATTTTATTCTATTTTTTAGTATTTGTTGTTATAGCGGCAACAGAAATACATATCTGTGAAAATTTCAACAGTCTAACTATCACGGTTCATGAGATACAGCCTGGTGACAGACGGACGGACGGACGGACGGACAGCGGAGCCATAATAATAGGGTTTCTTCTTACCCTTTGGGTACGGAACCCTAAAAAACATGATGTGTAAACTTCCGTTAATGATACTCTGTATAACATTATAAATACCTACGTACCATAATAAATAATAATTATTATTAACTCTCTTAAAATCACGGGACAAACCCGGTCATTTGGAAGACGGGCCTCTGGAAAGAGCCTAAGAAATTATTGAAAATCCAGGAAAGTCAATAAACATGTATAGTCGACACTATATGTAAGTGTAGTATAAAATAGTATCGTCATTCGGCGGTAAGCTCAAATTACTTCACTAGTGGCTGTTAGAAGTCTTACCTGCGGCTCGACCCGCAAATGCTTACTCGTGATGATAATATGTACTCTACATTTACGTTAGAAATTCAATGTCATTTTATTATTAATACTAGAGTTGATTAAATAAATATAAATAAATAAATATTCCTGGACAAATTACACACGGCCATCTAGTCCCAAACTAAGCAAAGCTTGTACTAACATAGTACAAGCTTTTCTTAGTTATATTATAGAGTTAACTCTATATAAAACTTTGTGTTTGTACTATATATAAAACCTTGGTGTGTAAACTAATACTGAACTGAGTGCAGTAAAAATAAAAAATGCTTGATTGGAAGAATGACAATTACGTCGTCGATAATTCTTAACCCTTGCTTCCCGAGTGGGTCCTGGTCCACAGCAATGATATCTTTGTTGAGCAAGATCTCCTTGAACTCGGGCCGTATGTTGACGAGATTTGTGCTCATGATGAGCGGCGCCGCCATCACAGACCACACCGCCATTTGGACTCGGGCGTGTTCCACTGACACTCCGAAGTTGCCTATTAATAACTGCAACAGATAATTAAATTATATATATTTGTTCGTTTTTTTTCTTATCTATAGATATTTTGGGAAGCATATGACATCAAACTGCTAGAATCTGTTGCGAATATATAAAACTCGATTTGAAGTTTCTCGCTATGTATATCTCTTAATTTCAACATCATCATCATCAGGTCCATTTTAGTCTCCACTACAGGACCCTCTCTCGTCCGCCCTAGACGGAAGGAGGATTTGGCCTACACTCCCCACGTTGGCCAAACGGGTTGGGGAGGCCTGATCGATATTTGATAATGTATTTCCCTTAGAGCCTTGTACGACATCCACGGGAAGAAAATGAGTGATTCTATTCTAGTCTGCCGGAAACCACACGGCCAATCTCTCTCTCTCTATCTCTTAATTTGGCATGAAACTATTCTGCATAACAAGGTCAAATTAACAAACAATTAACAAAAGGCTTTGCATAGATGGAAATGTACCATGAATGATCTGCTTGCCTATAGATGGTTAGCAAGGTGCACCACGTACAAATCAGGTTGATTTAGACTGTAAATATGAATATGGGTTAACACAGAAGTCAACCTATAACCTAACCATCCCATGGGATCCAGCTTTTCCATCTCAACTCCGGCGTTGACGGAAGCTTCTGTGATTGTCAGTGCATTTTATTTATTACTCATTTGATGTCTCATTCACCTTTCCTTCTGAACGCTGAGCGTTAGATCTTCACACTCAAATTTTGAGCGAGTGGTGCAAAGCATAGTTTGGTCACCCTACTATCTTACCTAACAGTAGGGTGACCATACGTGCATTTGTCGGAATATGTCTGGTATTTTGTCTTTTATTCAGTGTTTTCTAATTATGTCCTTTTGTTAAGGTTTTAAGTGCACGAATTGGTGATTGGATGGTGATTTCAATTATACTAATAAGTCCTAATTACTATCACAAATTTTGTAATCAGTTTAGCACCAAAGTCTTACTCAAAAATTATCGACCTCGTTTATTCCAAAGTTTCACACCCCCAAGTTTCAAGAACCCCGTTCTAAAGTCTACTGGGGAAATGACTACAAGTAACTCATTCCACAACAGGGACAAGCAGTTCCTTGATAGGTGACCGGCACAGTGTAATATTTTCGTTGTTTCTTATACTTTATTTGTGCTAGACTAGGTATGAATATGTCAAGGTAAAGCAAATTTCTAAATTAATGAAATTATTCCTCATATTCTCGTAGGTGAATTGTAGTCGGAATATAACTAATTTAAACTAATTTAATACAGAAAATAAAAATTGTTTTCTTCTAAGCCAAAAATGTTTGTCTAATGAAAGATTATTCCAAACATAATGAATGAACAAACTACCAGGATCAATCACCATATAGTCAAAATTGATAAATTACAATATAATTATACAGCAGTTAAAACATAATACCATATCCGGGTCGTTCCAGTGTCCTGGGCCAGCGAATGGCGCGAACCGCTCTTGGTTATCGCCGAACCATTGCATGATGTCAGTCATAGACGACCAAGAGTGCTCAATACCCTTATAATTTCTCCACAGATTGCAGTGTTCAGCCAATGCCGTGTAATTAGGCTGGAATTAACAAATAGAAAAGATAGAGACACTGACCATGATAATCCAAGATCCCTAAGCTGCCAGACATCACTTATTTTCTGATGAACAAAATGGGCATGATTGAGTATAGTGTTAGGGTGTGCTATATTCTTTTGACTACCTGCTACCTTGGCCAGACGGCCAGTTATCAAGTAATCAAGGTACGTAAAAACACTATTCACCACATTTAATTTTTGATAGCTGATTTTTAGATATATGTTACACAATATCGTTAAAAATCTGTAATCAATACAATCTGTAATCAATGGCTGTCTGGCCAAGGTAGCAGGTAGTCATACGATCATAGTAAACTATGCCCTAACACTATTCAATCATGCACATTTTATTCATCAGAAAATAAGTTACGTCTGGCGTCCCTCGGATCTTCGTCTATGATGTCAAAGTTACTGTCACTGCTAAAATCGAAATGCTGTGAAACCCGGATGTAGTGCTTTGGAAACTTCTGGTAATTTCGTCTTTTATTGAGGAGCAGTTTTGAAGGAGCCGTCAGACTTTCCTCAAGAAATTTCGCATTGTAGTTGTAATAAAATACAAATACTTTCATACTTCTTAAGGTAGACTCGGTAATTAATGTTTTGCTGTGCTGATGTGTTATTACTGGTAATGACTCGCGGAATTAATAAAAAGGTAAACTTAGATTTATCCCCGGTTTTGGTTAAATCAAGCACATCTTTTTTCTCAATTTATTTATACCTACAAAACAATAAAATTGCAGCAAAATTTCAAGAGTATAGTACTGGCGTCAGTACAATACACTATTGTAAATGTAAGTGCAAATAAGCCACATAATTTTGACATGTAACACGCGTCTTATGAATAAACAACATTAGAGTTCTTCTCAATTTGTCGGACGTTCGAATGTGCACTCAACACTCTGAGTGCTTAGTTCGAGATTTTTGTTCGAATTCGATCATGTTAACGTAAACAAACCGAACGTGGCGATGGCCATAGTTATAGCTTTTAAGGCCCCGCCGGCAAGGCTAAAAGCAATTCCCTAGGTGGTATTTAGTCCGTCATAACCATCGTAGCATTATGCTACGGGGGGGTATCCTATGAGGATTCACCACCTTCTTCCCATAGTCACCTCTGGAAGGTAGTGCATCGCGCGTGTAGGGCGTCAAAAAAAAACGAATAGAGAACTCTAAGATTGTGAATTTATAAGACGCGTGTTACATATCAAAATTATGTCGCTTACTTGCTCACATTTTGAAGTGAGCAACCCGGCTAATTTGGATATGTGTGCACGCGTCTGGTAAATTCACAATACAAAACTTTTTCACAATTTCATCGGCTTTCTTTGACGTTTACAACGATACAAGATATTTTTTTTATTTATTGTTGAATTATTTTTATAAAGTTTACATTATCTTGTGAGTAATGTTTTCACTTCCTTTTTTTTATCAATGAGAAATCCTCGCACACATGCACGCAAGCGTTTGTAGTAGCGTCACAAATACTTACATGTTCGTTCCGGGTTTCCAAATTTACGGGCCAACCGCACGAATACACAATTGAACGTCCACTCTCGTTTAACATTTTACCAACATTTGAAAAAGCTGTAGTATTAAACAAAATAGTTTAAATCGTAATTTTTATAAGTTTAAGTATTTTAATTTCCAAATATTTGTAAATTGTACAATGTTTGTAAATGGAAAAGGATAGCCAACAAGACTCTAGAGAAAGAGATATTCACAGCTGTGATCATAGAAATGGTGATCAGGTATTTGGGGAGTATTGACCACTGAAGGTTTCTCCAGGGGACCATAACATGTGGTTCTTCCAGAAAAGCGTAAAGGGTTTTTTATACTACGTCGGGTGGCAGACAAGCATCCGGCCAGCTTGATGTGAAGCAAGTACCGTAGTTATATTAACATTATTAACGCTCGCAATATGAAATATCGCTCACGCGCCGCCATCCCCACTTCCAACGCATCAACTCCTTTCTTTCTGGTGACCTCACTCGCAGAAAGGCAACAACACTCAAGGAAATTGTCATTTGGCTGCGGTATTCTGTGAGGTGGAGGTACTTCCCCAGTCGGGCAGCTACAAATACGCTGTACCCTACCTCTCTTTACCAGAGCCTCTTTCGCTAGGGGGCAGGGTGAATCACATGCAGGTGAAGTTGGATTTGACTCTAAATACTGTGGTGAGCCATTTACACCGGTCTTTTTTTACAAGTTTTTACAGGGTCGGCAACACATGAGTGATGCCTCTGTCGCAGGCCTCCATAGGCTGAAATTCTGCTTAGGGGCGTCCATTAATTACGTGAGGTGTTCAGAGGAAGAGGGGATCGAACCGAATCTTATAAATCTCACGTGTGGAAGATGGGGCGGTGGAGAGGGGGTTGTCTTGGCAAACATCACGTATTTTTTTGGATATGTTGGTTCCAATAGTCACTATTGAGATCGTGCACGGTCTCCATGGACTAAATTAAAATAAATGTTTAAGTATATATTATCTAATTTTATCACTGTGATATAAGATTACAGCAATATTCGCAAATACTAGTCTTTGCTGTTTGTTTTAAATAAAAATAATTGAGCAAATTTTTTTTAAATAATAATTATTAACGCTTTTACGCTTTTACATCCAATATACAAATTTAGAAAAATTTTGCGCTTTTAGACTCCAGCTAGGGTTCAGCTCGCGCCAGGCCGCAGGGAGAAAAGAATCCGGGTATTGGCTTCATGCCTATCCTTGTGCTAACAATGGTACTTTTCTGGAACCTGATACCTTGAGGCTGGCAGTCAGCCTGAGACTGGGAGTGCCGGTCTGTGCCTCACACAAATGCCCTTGTTGCAAGGATGTCGACCAGTTAGGACGCTTTTCGAGGCACGCCGCCGTCAATGACATAATCCGCCGCTCTCTTGCCACCGTCAATGTACCTACATTACTTGAACCAAACGGTATTTCAAGAGACGATGGTAAGAGACCGGACGGCATGACCCTGATTCCGTGGAGCATGGGACGGGCTTTGGTTTGGGACGCTACTTGCGCCGATACGCTGGCCCCGTCTCATCTCCAGGGAACTACACAGAAGGCAGGCGCTGCGGCGGAGGCGGCCGAGAAAAGAAAAATTTCGAAATATCGCGGTCTCGGTTCGGAATACACTTTTGTGCCTTTCGGAGTCGAGACCCTGGGTTCGTGGGGTCCTAATGCGCTTAAATTAATAAATGAGCTCTCCAAGCGCCTGGTCGAGACCACTGGTGACCGAAGAGCTGGCGGCTTTCTCGCACAACGCATTAGTATTGCCATACAACGAGGAAACGCTGCCAGCATCTTCGGTACAATACAATGCCACGGGGGCCTTTTTTAGATAATATGTAGTTTTATTTTTATTTTCAATTTTCAATTTAGTTTTTAATTTAATTTCTTAGAAATAATTGTATTTATGAAATTTAATTATGCTAATTCAAAAATTGTATAAATTATTTACTTTATCAATTTAGAAAAATCTTACGTGAGATTGGGTAGGTTGGAGGGGGTCGAGAAAAAAATCTTACAACATTTCAGCAAGGGGTGAGAGGGGGGGTGTCAAAAATGCTTCACGTAATTAATGGACGCCCCCTTTAAAACGTACTCTTATTTCACACGCTAGTGATATAAAACAAAACCTTCTTTCAAATTATCAACACGGGAATGACAGCTTGACAACTTGAGATAGTCAATCTCCCAATCCACAAAGGTTTCCACGTCAAGTTTTTCGTGGTCAAGCAGCCCCGGGTAGGTGCCCATACATGTGGAGTTACCGAGGTTTTGGTACATTGCGAATTTGAGTCCTCTGCTATGAAGCTAGAATTGAGAATAATAGTTATTTGTTATGCAAGGCTGCAAAGTTAATTTTTGGCGCGAGTACCTTGTATTGAAACCTGAGCAAGCGAAGGATTCTAGGATTGAGCCACGAGCGAAGCGAGTGGTTCAAATATAGAATCCTGAGCGTAGCGAGGGTTTCAAAGGTACGAGACGCTAAATAACTTTGCTGCCGAGCGCAACACACAACTTTTCACCTCACTAAAGCGAGGAAAATGTTAGGTGCAAGAAAAACAGTTTTAATAAATAATCATCAATGGACTGGCTGCAGAGAATATAAACTATTACGAAACCAATGAGGTTCTATATATATGTAATTTATTGTACGAAACCTTTATTGAATAAAAATATTCGAATTTTAAAAACACTTTCCACGCTAGCGGATAAAGTGCGATTTTCCACGCAGATTTCGAATGATAAACAGAGCTTTTACGAGCTAGTGAGGTGAAAAATACATTATTAGTCACGTCTCTTGAACGCACTACCTATCCCATTGAGAAATTTCGATTAAATTTAATTTCAAAAAGAAAGTTTACGGTAACTTTATAAATAGCTTAATTCAGCACTGAGTTATCTTATTTGGCATATTAATGTATATATATATATGCCAATTAACCAAAAATGTTTCTTTACTGTTGGTTGCTTTGATGATTTATTAGAGGGGCCCCATCTGATGAATTTGCCACGGGCTCCTGATGGTATACTTACGCCACTGTCAGCAAAGGAGAGGTAGAATAAATATTTCTGAACAATTTACACAGCGCCATCTAGTTCCACATTAAGCGCAAAGCTTGTACTATGGGTACTATCCCAACTAGCAAAATAATCCTGGAACGCAATTTTTTAATGCTATATGCACTTATAAAGCTCCGATAATGGTTTTGGTATTTGCTACAGCGCTTTTAACAGCATAAATGAGTGCTGTTTTTACTTAAGTACGTTTAATGCTATAATTTGGACTTATATCGGTATATAGGATCATATTTCGTGGCTATTACTAGATTAAGACTCCTCTAAAAGCATGGAACAAGAGTAATTGCTTTCAGGAGTAATTACTCCGGTTACCCAGGCTTATATGCGCCTATAAGATAACATCTTAAGGGCATTTAAATCTTAAGACTCCTCTAGGAGCATCTACCAGGATAGGATACACTGAGAACCAATCACTCTAGTTATTTTTACTTATAACCTAATATAAGCTAATAATTTATGGCTAATATAAGTAAATTCCAGTTAAATTACTAAATAGTTTTTATATTTCTTGTCTGGTTTTATATTAGCCTAAAATTAAGGATTAAGCAGATTTCATATCCGCGTTTCAAAAATAATAAATCACTAAGATTATAACAGCACTCAGTAAGATAAAATGTTCTCTACATAGATTTATCGTATGCCATTATAAGCCTAGACATATTTATATTAGCATTCCACTGTAGTGTTATTGTATAAGTAGTCTCAAACAATCCTGGTTAAATCTCCTATAAGGTCACTTTTGCTTGAAACGACCAATATAGACAAAACACGCTTTATACAGTGTCGCAAATCCTATTATAGGATTTGTCATAAATTTAATTGGAAAAGATCGCATAGCGAATTCTGGAGAGGGTTCCGGACAAGATCTGTAGTACTACTTAAGGTGGAAGAGGTCCGGACTAGTAAAGCAATAATGAAAAATCATTAAGTGATGATGGGGAAGAACTTTCAGATTACAACAAAAATTTAGAACTGCGTTATTGTATAAAAAACTGGGCTTTAGACTTAAATTTTTCTCATACTGCATTAAACTCCTTCCTTGAAATTATAAATATGAGACTAAACGATGTTTTGACTAAAGATGCACGAACACTACTAGAAACAAATAGAGAAAACGGACTCATTACTATTTCATCCCCAGCGCACTATTGGCACAATAGTCTGATCAAAATGTTTGAAAATAATTTTTGAAAATGTTTCCTGTCTACCAAATGACATTTCTCTAAATATAAATATTGATGGATATACTAGTTTTCAACTTGAAACATCAATCGATTTCGTTTTTCCACATATAAATGTGTAACCCTAATTGGTAACAATATGGCGAATCTTCGGTTTTGACACTCGCCAATATAGAACCAATTATACTTATAATGGCACTATGTCACACTTGGAAATGCTCCCCGAAAAAATGGCAGCCCTTCATTGTATTTTCTTGATAAATTAATAAATTCTTAAAAGTAAATAAGTCAATTTGAAGAGGCGCTTTAAAATTTTATTTAAAACCATGATAAATTTCACAGAAAATTCGCATTCCCCTACGAATAACAACAATGTAATGTAACATTAAGACTAACAACAATACAATTTTGATTTTCTACTTTGACAATTATAAATTCCGATTAAGATAAATAGTACTCTGCCCTTATTCAGGACGTTTAAAAAAATCTTGACAGAGCACAACGCAGATACACTTTGACAGTTCACAAAATATGAGTTTATAGAAGCATTGCGAGGCGCGTATTAGTCTCATTTTTGACTATAACTTACTTATATTGAGATTTGCAGGAGTAACTGCATTGACGTAATCCTATTACAGGAGCTATATAGGCGTAAACGGCATTTATGCGGTCTATTATAAATACGTTATAAGCAAAAGTAGACTTATAATGTGGGCTCTTTTCCGGACTTATATGCAGATATAATTCTCATATAGTCCTAGAGAAATGATCCTCCTGGGATAGTTTAAAAACCACTTTTTGCTAGTTGGGTAGACAATCGATAAATGTACTTAAATACATTTTTTGTATACATACTTAAATTACATAGAAAATACAAACACCAAGACAAACAAATAATGTTCGTGCACACAAATGTTTGTCTTGTGCCGGGATCGAACCTGCGACCTCGGAGTCAAAGTAGCCATTGTTTGTTAGCTATTCAGCCACCAGGCTCGTCAAACTAGTATACCAGAGTACTATTACTTATACTGTGATACCAGTCAAGTTGGCCGTGTGGTTTCCGGCAGACTAGAATAGAATCACTCCGTCTCTTCCCGTGGATGTCGTACAAGGCGATTAAGGGAAATACATTATAAAACATCGATCAGTCTTCCCCAACCCGTCTGACCAGCGTGGGGAGTGCAGGCCAAATCCTCCTTCTGTTAGGGACGGACGAGAAAGGGTCGTGCTCCTGTAGTGGAGACTAAAATGACCTGATGATGATGATACCAGTCAGACTGTTCAGAACTCAAATTTAGACATCTCCATGGCCCAAAGTTCAGAGAAAGCGAATAAACATTGCAAGCAACTCGGCTCTACTGTTCAAAATCGAACTTTTTATATTACATATATATTTGAAAAATCCCTTTTAAAAAAAACTTGCCTTTGAAGGCATTACAGGTACTCGTCAACCCTTATTCATCCCATTGCTGGAGTACAGGTCTCCCCTCAATAGGAGGGAATTTTCAAGTCGCCTAAAGGCCACTGACTTGGATTAAAGACTGTTGTCTAATAACCAGGGGTCCTACCGCCGAAGTTGAAGCCGATTCATCATCAGGTCCATTTTAGTCTCCACTACAGGAGCACGACCCTCTCTCGTCCGTCCTAGACGGAAGGAGGATTTGGCCTACACTCCCCACGCTGGCCAAACGGGTTGGGGAGGCCTGATCGATATTTGATAATGTATTTCCCTTAGTCGCCTTGTACGACATCCACGGGAAGAAACGGAGTAATTCTATTCTAGTCTGTCGGAAACCACACGGCCAGCCACGGAAGCCTATTACCATCGGAATTTTTGAATGCGAAACTTCTGGTTGGATTGTTGTTAATTTATTATGTTTTGCACAGCTGGTAGAGCTTTACCGATAAGCTTAAAATAATAAAAATAAACCCATACTTGCAAAGGCTACGGCTGACGTTGCTTGACTTGCGTGTTTGATTAGACTGACAAGTGCAAAAATAAAGGTTGACGAAGACATACTAATAAACCAAGTTAAAAGCACCTTACGAGACCATGAAGCACTTGATGTGTCAATGTGATGCCCTAGCTGGCAAACGAATAGTAATCTTTGGAAAGGCGTATCCAGACCTGGAGGACTTCAGGCTCTTCCCAATTAAAGGCGTACTAAAGTACATGGAACATGTCTTCAGACAGTCAGGGGAGAGTTACTAATGAATAGGGAGTGCACAAAAGATCCGAGAGGGTCGACGTGCCACCGGTGCAGCGGCGCTGGACTCATTTCATGATAAGATAATAAGATAAGTTAAAAGCTTGTAAAAATGCCCACATATTCCGACAAGGCCTTCATTCCGCTAGGGAACCGCCTTTTATCAGGAACCATGCGGCCAAACTCTCTGTTCCATTCCATCCAGCAGTCGTCGATGCCCACATAGTTGTAGCCAGCTGCTAAGTAGCCGTCACGGACCATCCGGTCTGCTTGACGTTTGATCAGGTTTTCACTGGAAAGATTTAATTAAAAGCAACTAAGTTTAATGAATACTTTAGAATGCCTATGTCTGTGAACCAGCCCAACAGTCAGTGTCCAAGTCTCTGCACCGTTGGTCATAGCGGGGAGGACGCACTGATTTAACACTTTGGTCTTCAAGCATTGGGGTATATCTGCGGTGGCTGGTAGCGGATGTATTCGGAAAGCGGACGATCGCTAATGGTGGAAAGCGTTGGGAAAGGCCTATATCCAGCAGTGGGTAATACAGGCTGATGATGATGAATGCCTATGCAATTATAATACTTATAATCCTGTTCCCGACCAAGACAAATCCATATGCATAAAAAGCGATCCAGCCGTTCTTGAGTTCTATATGGTGGAATGGTAGAAGGGAGGAAATTTGAAGTTATATGTATTGTTCAATGCTAAATCATAAAAAAAAAATACGTGTGGCACTCGGGGACTGCCGCGGTAAAGCTATTGCATAGCATTTTTGGTTAGGTTTTATTTTCGTTACGGAATTTCTTGATTCGGTCGCCGAGCTCAAAGCCCACGATTAAAAGCTATTTTATTAAATTAAATTTTTATGCCATCGTATGTATTTTATATTAAATTAAAATTTTATCGCAAAATCAGTAATAATGTCAAAAATAATGATGTCAAAATCGAATGTCAAAAATAATAATAGCGAAAAATTTCAAAAAAGTCTAGTCATTCACCAACATAGAATAAAGTTACAAAAAGAGTAATGATCACATCGAGGCGCGAACGTAGAAACCATAGTTCAAATTAGTCACACATTTACAACTGCGCCATTGACTCGATAATACTCACTGGCGAAATACGAGTATGTATTGGGGGGTGTTAGGTTTTATTTTCGTTACAGAATTTCTTGATTCGGTCGGCGCGCTCAGAGCCCGCGATAAAAGCTATGCAATAGCCTAATAAAATAATTAAAAATAATAAATTTCGTAATTCTCGTCTCGTATCGTCTACAATGTAGACGAAACGTAATCCCGGAATCCTGTAGTCAATCCTGTGTTCAAGTCCATTAAAAAAAACCGGACAAGTGCGAGTCGGACTCGCCCACCGAGGGTTCCGTAGGTACGTAGTATCATTATTAAATTTGATATTTTTCATTATAAATAAGAAATAATGCGTCGAAAAAAATAAATAAATAAAATATATTTTGCAATGTGTACATCAAGCCCTTTCATATGATACCCCATTTGAACTAGTAGTTTCAATTTGAAATTTCGACACCCTGTAAAAAATATAGACCCCCTATTTTTTAAGATCTATTTACAAATGTATAGTTTTGAGATTTATTCCTGTACTTGTAGTCTATAACGATGTTACTTGCCAAATTTCATAGTTCTAGGTCAACGGGAAGTACCCTATAGGTTTTGATTCCCTTGAGTGTGTCGAAATATGCGTTTTTTGCTGAATAAACGGCCGTAACTTTTTTCTACGTAAACTTAGCAGTTTGATTTTTTTTTAACTTCATGGGACCGTAGACCTGAGTATACAGTTCAAATTTCAGCTTGATACCTCCACGCATTCTCGAAATAGAAATTCTTGACAGACAGACAGACAGACAGACAGACAGACAGACAGACAGACAGACAGACAGACAGACAGACAGACAGACAGACAGACGGACAACAAAGTGATCTTATAAGGGTTCCGTTTTTCCTTTTGAGGTTCGGAACCCTAAAAAATATATTTCTGGACAATTTACACAGCGCCATCTAGTCCCAAATTAAGCGCAAAGCCTGTGTTATGGGTACTAGACCACTGATAAATGTACTTAAATACATTGACCCCAAATGGCTTCCGTTCGTATCGTAAGGACATTTACGCCGATCGATCACTGTTCACAACGCATACCTGATGCATTCACCAGGAAACGTCGCACATTTCGTGATGCACTTAAATCTTTTCCAGGTGAACCAGCCCATGGGTGGTGTCAGCGCCAATCCATTATCCAATGCAAAGGCAGTCGGTAGAAGGGTTGAAACCACCAGCCATAAAATTGACTGAAAAATCACAAAAGAAATTGCTTTTTGGTATAATTATTCCATTGATAATGGGGTGTAAACGGTTTATCGACATCTTTGAACCAAAGTCAACTTCACCTGCACGTGGTGCACCCTGCCGACTGACAGACGAGGCTCTGGCGAAAAGAGAGGTAGGGCAATAGCGTATTTTTTTAAGCTGCCCGACTGGCGAAGTACCTCACAGAATACCGCAGCCAAATAACAATTCCCTTGAGGGTTGTTGTGTTCTCGCAGGAACACAACAACCCTCAAGGGAATTGTTATTTGGCTGCGAGTGAGTAAGGTCACCAGAAAGAAAGGAGTTCCTGCGTTGGCAGCGGGGGGTGGCAGCGCGCGAACGACATATCAGGTTGCGAGCGTTAATATGGCTACGGTAACCACTTCAAATCAGGTGGGCCGTATGCTTGTCAGCCACCCGACGTGGTAAAAAAAATGATATGATATTTCCAGGAGGGTCGCGAATGGTGTATGTACGTGTGTTACTACACGTAACAGTACGGCACGGCATCAACCCATAATCATCTCACTGTTATACTGGCATACGGGTCTCCTCTCAAACGAAGGGGTTTAGAGTATACTCCTCCAAGCTCAACACTGGCTTAACGACTGGTGTCTAAAGACAACTGTCGGGACCGACGACTTAACGTGCCCTGCGAAGCACGAAGGAGCTAGAGATAAATAAATCCATCTATAGACAGGCTACGGTCGACTGGATATAAGCCTTCCCCAATGCTTTTCACCAAATACTATACTCCGCCTTCCGCATCCATTACATTACATTATTAAATTTACATTAGAAAAGTGAATATTATAAGTTAAGTTTTCTTTAGCCATTTTCCACCCATAAATTTCACCACAGAATATCAAACATTACTTACCATGACTACACGATAACTCCAAATTCAAATGAAAATATTTGTAATTTTCACAACACAAATCGACACGACCGTTGTGTTTCTAATAGATCGAGAATATTGCCTACGAGGTATGCCCTAATGCGTCAGTTATATGTAACTTAAGTATTTAGTTCTATCACAATTTCATTAGACGAAAACGTCAAAGACTTCGTCCGAAGAGATTAGATTTTATTTACATGTAGTTTGCGTTTACAAATAATAAGCCATACATTAACCAACATGTTAGCCGTGTTAGTCATGTAGTCTAACAATTTTGCTGTCTATGGACGTGTTGTCAATTAATATATCTGCCAACATGATTGACAACACATCCATACACAGATATATAGTTAGGCAACGTGACCGACACGGGTAACATGTTGACAAATGTATGGCAGTATAAAAATACTATACCACACCCCGGCCACTCCAAACAAATGTCGCGACGGTAACTACTACATAAAGAATGACGTCTGTGCAGCACGTGACTGAGCGTGTGTGTGAGCGGCGCCATACAAAATGTTTCAGATTTGTCTCAGAGGGGAGGTGAGGTTGCCACGAAAGAGCGGCAGGGAGAGACCGTACTATACGTAGTACTATTACTTACTGTGACTATACATTGATACTACGCACATTCCTTTTTTTTTTTGTTGTTGATAGTCTATGATTTAGCCCTTACATCTTCATTTAGTTTAGTTAGATCTATTCTAGTGGTTTTCAATTGATACTCGTTCAAATATTGCCTTACTTTTAATCAAGTATAACATCTTCGAGTCTCCTTCTCCTCCTCCTTCTTCGTTCATCATCATCAGGTCATTTTAGTCTCCACTACAGGAGCACAACCTTCTCTCGTCCGTCCTAGACAGAAGGAGGATTTGGCCTACACTCCCTACGCTGGCCAGACGGGTTGGGGAGGACTGATCGATGTTTTATAATGTAATTCCCTTAATCCACGGGAAGAGACGGAGTGATTCTATTCTAGTCTGCCGGAAACTCCTTCCTCCTCCTTCTTCTTTATTACACAGAAATACACAGAAAATACTCACACCAAGTGGAACAGACATGATCATGCAAATGTTTGTCTTGCACGGGAATCGATCGAACCCGCGGTCCAAAAGCTAAAAAGTACTTTGACTACGATGTAGCCATTTGACCACCTGGCTCATAGTATTGTTTGACAATTATCAAATTAAAATATAGAAACCTACTAATGAAGTAAACTAAGTTTTGGTTCATTATTTAAACATTTTTATTAGGTACGCTTTAACTATTTCATTTGCAAAACATTATGGTCCTAATAGAAACTACAAAACTTACCTAATTATGAAGTAATCAAGCCAGTTAGTTCATTAATGACATCATAGGTTACTTGGTTAATGTACTCTTTCAAGCAAAAAAAAAGCAATCGATCGAGTACCTACTGTCAATTTACATAAAAAGCTATGGTATAATTAGATTTTGAATTTAAATAAACACTTATAGAAACACCCCATATTTCTACATGTAGGTATCTCAAAACCACGGCCTTAAAACAGATATGTTAGGTTCGGGTATTGCTGTTCACACTACAAGCTGCCGATCCGACCTAATGTGAACGCCACCGTGTCGTTACCATCGCTTTTACCGTTGCCCTGCTCGTCACAAGGCAGTTGTGAGTTGATTACTAAAATAGGAGACGGGCCATAAGAAAAATAAAATATTGGGTGCATCCCCGCGGTGCGGTGCGGGATTCCCCGCTCCGACCAGACGAATGTGAACGGTGCAATACCACAGAATAATATACACTAGCAATACGAAGCAGTTTGCCAATATTATATCCGACCCGACCAAAATCGTGGCCGAGCGTCCGGTGAATGTGTCGTCGACGACAGTTTTATCGGGTCGCCCTAATGTGAACAGCGCTATTGAAATACATCTGCCAAAATACATCCGATACATATGTCGTTCCGATTAAACTGTCGGTCCGACCTAATGTGAACTAGCTCTTAGGCACAAAACATACGTCGGGGCTTGCCGGGCCGGTCAAATTGACCGCGAACGATAGTGCAAAGGAAATTCTATTCTAACAAACACAGAATAATATACTCTAGCAACGCACATGGAGGGCAAAAAGAACGAGCCGCCGGCGCGGCCATATCGAAGGGCAGCCGCGGGCATCGACGGTCAGACGCGGCGGGGCTAAAGTAAAGCCCATCGCACAACCCTGGAAATGCTGGAGGACCACATCCGTCGTTGGTCAACGAGACCATCGAACTTGGCCGGTAGTGTACCGTCATACTAATATCATAAAGATGAAAGTGTGTTTTTAGTTTGTCTTTCTTACACACCGAAAGGAGCCAATATATTGACATAATTTTTTTACGGCGATCATGTAAGGTCTGATGAATGACACAAGCAATTTTTATCTCTTAATAATATCTTGTTCCCATAGGAAAAAAGGCTTTTCAGGTATTATAAACTTGAGAGTAAGGATCTTTAGGTGTTTTCAAATTAGATTTTTCGTCTATAGGTAAATCGACTGTTAAATTATTATAAAGTTAAGTATTTTGTATATTTGGTGTTCTCAAAATTAGGCCTTTCTTCCATATAAGTATATTATGAATATTTAACTTTAGAGATACAAATATACCCATAAGCGTTTAAATACTGTCTAAGTTTTTTTAGAAACATTACTGTTTCGTTGTTTCCATCTACTCTATTTGCACTTTTTTTATTAATTATTGTGACGTCGTAATGAGCCAAACCTTTGTATTTTATTCGAGCATACCAAACTGCTAAAATAAATGCGAAAATAATATCATATTTGATCATACAAAACGGCAAGTTTATACTTGAAGACTAAATACTTTATTCACTGTTATCTTCAATGCTTAATCGTAATCTCTGAATACAACTCCGTTAGTATAATTGAAAAATGTTGGCGGTATTTTTAACGTTTACTATTATTGATAGATGTGAATCGATTAGACGCGTTTCAGCTGTTATCGACACTGGGCTTACTTAACACATTCTTTGGGGTGGGTAGAGTTAAAAAATAAAAATATTTTAATAAAATTTTACGGTTTTAATACGGTATTATTAGTACTAATATTAGTACTATTCTTCTGTGCTGTCAGCCTTTTTGGTGTAAACTTGTAAAACTTGACTCCTGAAAACACATTTTTTTATAAATAAAGTAAATAGTCGATATCATTCGCCATAACATCGGATGGTATACATACATAAAACTTAATTATATCTATTATTCTATTATTTGACTTCAAAGTAGAAATATTCTACGTTGAAATGAAAAAAAAATGGAGTGTTGCTGTGTCATGGACACGGCCGTGTGTTATACGTGACTACGTTATATGCACTAAAATTATTTGAAAATGGCAGCGCTTGCCCCTGCCCCGCCGCTGTCCGCACGCGATGTTCCATAGTCCTTACTTGCGTAATAAATTCTTTGATCCTATATATATTCAGTGGAGTAATTGAACTTTGAATAGAGATGATAGATATGTAGCTGCAACACAAAACTGTATCCCCCGATTGCCTCCCCATGGAAGCAATTTTAAAGACATTCACATCAAAACAGGATCATTTGTGTGTCTGAGTAGTCACATGAATATTTAACAAAATTATCTTTGTCCATAGTAGCTAACTATCTGAATATTACCCACCTGAAGGATTTATTTGAACTTCGAAATCCTTATTATGTTGTAAATGCTGATTTGGTTCCTCATGGTACAAGTCCTGCAAAAAATAATTGTGATTTATACTCAAAAGTTTCCTTGTTCTATGGTCGAAACTCAATGGCGTTAATGGAAAAAAACATTGAAAAATTCGTTAAAACAAAGAAAACATTTTTTGGTCAGGTTCCAAACTAACAAATAAAATAATATTAGCTCAGTTCAGTTAACATTTTTGTTGTATATCATTGCTAAATTGCTAAGATATTTTTATACTACTTCTTATTTCTCAAACGCCAAACAAAACCGTAGTTTGCACTGCCTCTATAGGTGCAAAGCGGGTATCAATAACACTAGGGTAGCCATGCATTCGGACTTATTCGGATTTATTTACGATTTTAGGATGCAGTCCATGGAGCTACGCGGCGAAGGTTTGCAGGAAGCTTGAACTTTGCGGCCGGTTCATAGAAACCATTTTTAAAATAATTTTACTTAGATACTTAAAAACACCACTATATAATTTCCAGCTTACAAAAGGCCAAGACAAAAAGATGTGCATGCTACCGATAACATGCCTGTTTGTCTTGGCCTGGGTTCTTTTGTATTACGAATACAATCACATAAGTATTAAATAAAAGAATCAGTAACCCTTGTATGTTAAGACATACAAGGGTTACTGATATATATCAGTGTGTAGAAAGTTACAATTCACTGACTGACCATCAACACCTAAAGATTTTATAAGCAGGAATTTTACACAAAATCTTCTCATGATATATGGAGCTACGTGGCTAATAGGTTTGAGATAATTATAATTATAAACCATCAAATTTTAAAATCGTTTGAAAGAGAAAGTCAAAGTAGCTACGAAGAAACTAGGTGTGCTCCACAGAGCGAACCAGTACTCAGTTCGCAGCAAAGAATTCTGCTTTACAAAGCACAAATGCGTCCTCACATGGAGTACTGTTGCCATCTCTGTCTGAACTTTACGTAATGAACTTTACATCAATTGTATAATATTATATACTTCAATACGAGCCAGAAGAGGTCGCGTATCTTCCTCGAGAATTCACGTAGCTACTGATTATACGTTATGCAATTGACATAAAGTTCATTATGCTATGTACAATTTCGTTGCAAAAAGTCGCTTCCATTCCATTCTGCGGCGGTAAAAATTGAGTCCTAAGGTTCACTGGATGACCCCGACCAAGACCAGGCGTTTGAGCACAAGAAATATTTATGGACAATTTACACAGCGCCATCTAGTCCCAAATTAAGCGCATAGCTTGTGTTATGGATACTAGACAACTGATAAATGTACTTAAATACATATTTTTTTTTGTAAATACATACTTATAATTATAATACATAGTAAACATACACACAAATGTTTGTCTTGTACGGGAATCGAACACGCGACCTCGGAGTCAAAGTGGCCATTGCTAACCATTCGACCACCGAGCTCGTCAAAAATATGGTCGTCAAGAGATGGGTAAAATACCGGGCATTCACGATATATACCCAAAAAGTACTTATGTAAATGCCTGACATTTTGTAAATCTCTAGACGTACCTGGATTTCATAATCCTGTTCAGGGAGTGACATATCCTTGAAGGTATAGGTGGTAGCGTATGGGGCTCCATCATCGTTCTTATTTACAAACGCCATCGCATATGATCCATCAGCAAGCTCACGTTTCCAGATCGCCAGATAACTCTGAAACAAAAACGCATCAATTTTCTCTCTTCCACTCTAAGGTCTAAGAGGGTTTAAGGGGCACACTAGCGCCACCTTTGAAAAATCATGGTTCGTAAACTTTCGTAAAATATGCCCGTACGAACATATCATCAACCTCATCAGGTCATTTTAGTCTCCACTACAGGAGCACTACCACTCTCGTCCGTCCCAGATAGAAGGAGGATTTGGCCTACACTCCCTACGCTGGCCAGACGGGTTGGGGAGGCCTGATCGATGTTTAATAATGTATTTCTCTTAGTCGCCTTGTACGACATCCACGGGAAGAGACGGAGTGATTCTATTCTAGTCTGCCGGAAACCACACGGCCATATTGTACGAACGTATAGTACCTCAAGAACAGTGTTAAGTTAGTTAACACTTAAAAGTTGTATGTGTCATGGATTTAAACAATTTCATTTCTTTTTTTTTAAACCACGTCGGATGGTAGACAAGCATACGGCCTGCCTGATGTGAAACGGTTACGGTAGCCATATTAACGCACGGAACATGAAATGCCGCTCCGCGCCGCCAACCGCGCTCCCAACACAGCCACTCCTGGTGACCTCACTCATTGGCTGCGGTATTCTGTGAGGTGGAGGTACTTCCCCAATCGGGCAGCTTACCAATACGCTACCCTACCTCTTTTGCCAGAGCCTCTTTCGCTAGTCAGTACGGTGCACCACGTGCAGGTGAGGTTGGCTTTGGCGTAGTGCAGTAAAAGAATTGACGTATGGCTGTGTCTTGGACACGGCCGTGTGTCGTACGTGAATACGTTATATGCACTAAAATTATCTCAAAATGACAGAGCTTCCCCCTCCCCCGCACGCAATGTTCAATAGTCCTTACTTAGCGTAAAAAAATATTTGATTCTTCATCTATCCAGTGCTGATTGAATTTTTGATGTAGAGCATAGATTCGAAACTACAACGCCAAAGTGTATCCCCCGATTTTGTTACCATTTGATTTTTTTCATTCATTTTACATGTCATTCAACATTTTACATTCAAAGAAATCTGTCTCGTCAATAAAAACTGCGTTGTTAGCAAAATAACAATTACGTGTTCCAAAACTCGTAACCCTTGCTTCCCGAGTGGGTCCTGGTCCACAGCAATAATATCTTTGTTGAGCAGGATCTCCTTGAACTCCGGCCGTATGGTGGCGAGGTCTACACTCATGAGCAGCGGCGCCGCCATTACCGACCACACCGCCATTTGGACTCGGGCCTGGTCCACTGACAGTCCGAAGTTGCCTATTATTAACTGTAACAGAGATTAATTTAGATTAATTGATATCTATATTTTTCTTGTAAAGCTTACTTATAGATATTTACAATAAACGTAATATAGCTCACGCGCAAGCACTGCCGCTGCTTAATGCAGCATGACCTTGCGTCAGATAACCTCACTCATACTAACTAGTACTATTTTTAACCGAATTAAAAAAAGGAGGAGGTTCTATGTTTGACTGTATGTATCTCCACAATTGAACAGGCAATTGTGAACCGATTTTTAAAATGTTCTATTTTATTTTACACTCAATGGCGGATTTCCCTTAAGGCCAACAAGGCCCGGGCCTAGGGCGACCAAATGTTAGGGCCGGTCGGAGCAGCGTATTACCGAAGGGTAATTCTTACAAATTACAGACTGCCATAGCGGTTTTGCAGAGAAGTATTGTATAAATAGGTATGAAGCTGATAAATACGAACCAAGATAATAAAGAATAAGTAGTCAGCTAATGAGAATCAAGATACGCCTTAAGGCGACCACGATACTACCTACGGCGGCGAAAACACAGCCTAGGGCGGCCAAGACTACAAATCCGCCTCTGAGTATACTCCTGAGGTGGTGCCATTGGCGCCAAGGCCAAGACCAATCCTAGGGAAATCGAGCGCAACCTTCAAATTTTATAGGCACTTACACTGTCTTTCTTCTTTGTGTGGATTTTTAATTAAATTTAGATATTATAGCGAATTCTTGTTAGACTCGATCTTGTTTTGATATTTTTTACAAATGTTGATTTTAATTGTCCTAATTATTATCAGAAATTTTATTTCAGTTTAACACCAAAGCAAATTTATATTTTCTTTTTATTATTTATGTATTATATTTCTTTGCGTACAAAAGGCGGACTTAACGCTAAAAGCATTCTCTACCAGTCAACCTTCGGGATAAGCAGAAAGTCACAAATGCGGTTCTGAAGAAGCAAAACAAAAGCAGATTTAAGTAATAAATTATATACTACGATTAATAAAATAATAATAATCGACCCTGTTGATCCCTATAGTTTAACTATCTTTTCACATCCCCAAGTTTCAAAAATCCCGTTCTGTAGTCTCCTGGGAAAATCCCTACTGGTAATTCATTCCACAATAGAGACAGGCAGTCCCTTGATATATGACCGCTGTTTGCTTATTATACTTTATTTATACTAGACTAGCTTTCGCCCGCGGCTTCGTTCGCGTGAAATCTATTTCGTAATTATTATTATTATTATTTTTTAATAAGAAATATCCTATGTTAATTCTGATACCTCCAGGAATATGTGTACAAAGTTTCATGATGATCGGTTGATATACAATATATCTACTTATATATATGATGATAGGTAGTATATACATATATATATATAAATAGGGTCGTTGCGCGTGTCAGTCTAAACGATCACGCAAGTTAAGCAACGTTTACCGTAGCCTGTCTATGGATGGGTTTATTTATCTCGAGCGCCTCCGTGCTTCGGAGGGCACGTTAAGCCATCGGTCCCGGTTGTTGTCATTAGATGACAGTCGTTAAGCCAAGTCAGTGGCTTTTGGGCGGCTTGAAAACACTGACCTCCGGCAACCCGCAGCGTGGTGGAGTATGCTCTAAACCGCTTCGATTGAGGGGAGACTCGTATCCCAATAGAGGGATGATTATGGGTTGAAGCCACTATATGAATTATACAAGGCTAATGAAAGTCATTAATCCTGTCACCTAAATACATTGATAAATTACAACAAGACAAACAAAAATATTAATAACATAATACCATATCCGGGTCGTTCCAGTGTCCAGGGCCAGCGAATGGCGCGAGCCGCTCTTGGTTGTCGCCGAACCAGTCCATGATGCCGACCACAGACCACCAAGAGTCGTGAATGTCAAAATAACTTCTCCACAGATTGCAGTGTTTACCCAATTCTGTGTAATTAGGCTATAAATAACAAATATAAATAATAAAGTACTCGTTCTAAAACATGATGCCAAAGTTACTGTGAAAGCTGAAATGCTGAGGAAACCATTTTGTATTTTAGAAGCTGCGGTAAGTTCTTCACTTCTAGAAATTTCTAGAGCCGTTTCAAAAGAGCCGTTGAACTTTCCGAAAGAAATTTAAATTGTAGGTGCAATAAAATAACAATACTTTAAAATATCAGTGATTAATAAAGCTGACTCGGCTAACGTTGTTTTGCCATATAAATATTCCTAGAAATTATGAAATTTAAAACAAGTGGGGTAGACCACCTTTATCACTATGCTGCCGCTACACTACCGTGATATGCCAATAATTATTGCAATAATTTCAACAACGCCTAGGTGTAACCACGATTTATGGTCATAATTTTACAATGCTAATCAATATGGCAAATGGCGGTAGACAATAGCTCCGGCGGCGGTCTTTTTTTGTACATCAAAAAGAATTACCACAGTAATTAATGCGTTTGTGGCCACACTACCGTTTGTCCAGTGTGCAACATGAACTCAACGGCGACGCACGTATCAACCGACATGGAGTGGTCAAATGAGCTTGAGTTTTGGAATTATTCCAATGCGAAATGCGAACCGTATCTTTTTATGGGCTTTCAGTCGGGTATTCCCCGATAAAAATCGCGGTGTACAATGATGATTTGAAGAAGAAAAAAGACCGAAACCATCTAAATAAATATAACAGCTGCAGCTTCAACCTCCATCTTGAAAAATGATATTTTTATCGCCTAATTTATTGACACCCCACTTTACGCAGTAATTTAAACGGTAATTTAATGACACAATTATTGCGGTAACAACCCGGTTGACGGTAAGGTAGTGTAGCCGCAGCATACGGTAGTGTAGCCGCAGCATCAAACTTATTGATTGTGATACGAGACCTTATATTAAAAATATTAATCACTGATAGTATCGCATCAGTGATTAATATTTTTCTGTGGTGATTTAATTAGGTACTTAATGATTGGCGGAATTAACGAAAGGGTAATTGACTTTGATTAAATTTTGCACATATTTTTTCGCACTTAATTTATACAAAACAATAAAATAGCAGTAAAACTAATGGCATTACAAACACTTACATAAAAGTACTTGAATTCACTATGCACGGGCCAATTGCACGAATACACAATAGGACGTCCACTGTCGTTTAACATTTTACCAAAATTTGTGAACCCTGTAATTACAAAAAAAAAATGTTTGTCGGTAAAATCGGTTGACGACAATTTTATGTGATAACGTCATAAGAAAACATCGGCCTACGTATAAAGCGACATGTCATTTCAGACATGTCTGCTTATACTACGATATATTAATTAAAGAATATTATTATTTGACAAATGAGTTAATCTTATACTTTTTGATTATATACAATCAATAAAATAAAAAAGAAAATGTTTTTTACGGTCAATCCATAGCAATTTATGCACTGAAAAAAAATTGCCATTTTTGACATGTCGCTTTATACGTAGGTACTGTCGATATAATAAGTTATGCTTTTTCGTTATCACATATTATTCTGTGTTATTATGTCAAAATGATAATTTAAATGATTTTGCATCATACGGGTGCGCAAAGTTTACCTAAAGTTCAACCGATAATTCGAACTCTGAAAATGTTCTTCCTAACATTTTTCATCCTAACAATCACAATTCCTAACTACTCTGTTCCTAATGTTAATAATTCCGAATCGTTCAACTTCATAATGTCAGTAGCATTAATAGTAGATTAGTAGCCAAGGGCTGTAAGGCATCAATTGCAGCCCGAGATATTTAGGCGCACGAGCGCAGCGAGGGCGCCTATAGTTCGAGGGTGCAATTGATACTTACACCCGAGCTAACTACTCTGCTTTACATCTCGATTGTGAGGTAAGTAGAAAAAAACCGGGATTACAAGAATAAAAGACTTTACTTGTTTTTCTTTTCGCCACTTCATGAACTCGTCGTAAGTTTTCAAATATCTCTCTTTAGAACTTTCAGGCAAAATATTGTTAATTGCTGCTTCAGCTTCCATTTTCATTGAATCGGGAGTGCAGCTTATATCTTCATCACTTGCAGAACTCATGTTTTTTTCCTAATTAGCACGTAATTATAAAAAAATCCCGAAAACAAACAATATTAAAAGTAAAAGTTTCTATTCCCGCCTTTTTTCATCTCTTTTTTTTTATTTTATTTTTTTCTAGAAGGAAATTGAGCTTCGCCGTTCGATATTTAAATTGATGACTATTATACTCATACGAAGACAAGGCTGAATAGCGAAGCGACCTCTTTTGTCATTGGGCTGAATTCATGATGTCTATTGCCAGTATGATGGTTAGATGTATGCGAACTTTTTGAAAGAGTGAAGTGTTTTTTTTTTTAATTACTTACCGCCCTAGAGCCTTTTATAGCTACATTATTACCCTAGAGCGCTAATTGGTCACTTACAAGCCCCATTTGGGGGTAATAAGGACCTACTTACCGAATATGAGAGATGTAAACACCTTTTACATCTCTCAAATTCCTGTAAGTGATTAAAATATGATTGGAGAAGAAAGTAGTGACGGCTAGATTTTCACTCCGCCAGATATTCTAGATGCGGATTCGGCGTTAACTGAAAGTCTCCTGCCAGAAAAGTCAAAAAAATTGTACGACAAAATGTACCAAGAATTTATAGATTGGAAATTTGTTTAATTTCAATTTTTCCTATGAGTGAAGATAAAGTAGTGTATGAAATTGCATATAACTTAGGTATTAAAACACTCGAGTCAACCTATTATCGCATTCGGCTTCGCCTCATGCGATAAACAGACTCTCGTGTTTTAATACCCTTCTTATATGACAGTTGCATAAACTACTATTACACTATTATTTGTTTTCCTATATTTTATTACCTTCAGTATTTTACACTACTATCACTGTGCTACTATTCAAAGACATATCTTTTATACATATAGGTACATAAATTTTGCGTACTTTTACAGTTTTGGTTCTTTTTGCTTATGTAACATGAATTATACCATTGTCATAATTATTATCATTTTATAGTAAACTCGCTTAGGTTAGCGAGGAGTGAAGCGACGAGCGGGTTAGGTTGACATAAACATAGCGGGAGTGCCAGAAACAACTTTATGGCGTTTCTCAAATTAGGGTAAATGTATTATTGAAATTATGTTTAGGAATAAATGCGTTACGAAATACAACTTTAGGAGTTGAAATATATCTTATAAGTAAGTCATATTATTAATTTCAATTTTCGGAAACATGACTGTTATGTACATTGTCGATAGTACTACAAATTTTATGAATGAAAACTTTAGGAAGAAAAATTTTTGCAAGAGTGTTCATTCGGATTATAAATCGCTATGAAGAACAATTTCTGGTAAAAAGCTTTAGATGCGCCGATATGGACCCGTATCATACAAATCATCATTTTTCTAAGTTTTAAAAATATTATAATAGATTTGAAAAACCCTGCAGTGTATTTGGCGACCTCGGTAGTCGAATGGCTAACCATGTCCACTTTGAGTCCGCGGTCGCGGGTTCGATCCCCACACAAGCCAAATATTCGTGTGCATGAACATGTCAGTTTGTGTTGGTATGCGTGTTTTCTATAGAATATATGTAAGTAAGTATTTACAAAAAAAAACTATGTAATTGAGTATAATATCAGTTATCTAGTACCCGTAGTACAAGCTTTGTTTTGTTTGGGACTAAATGGCAGTGTGTATAGTTCCAGAATTTAAAAAAAAATGTTGACATTTTTTTATTTTTACTATTGCACGAATATTAAAGAAAAGAAATTAACAATTTTGAACATAAAAATATATGTAAGTTTTATTTATCAATTTGTTCATTCGTAATCAATTTGATCTCAAATTACTTTTAAACATGAATTACATTCAAATCATCCGACCCGGATCGGATTTTTCCAATTGAAGCCTATTTCTCTTCTTTATGTTAATTACCATTAAAAACCTATTTAGTTATTTTACCTACGAATAAAATCGGTAGCAAATGTCACTAACAATTTTAAAGCTTTCATAGCCGGCTGCATTGTTGAAGTTTCTTCATTGAGGAAGAGAGGGGGGGGGGGGGGGAGAGCAAAAGAGATAAATGTATACAATTGTGATCATAGAAATAGTATTTGGGTAAATATTGACCAACCTGGTTCCATGTCATTCATTTTGGAAGCAGGCGTCCACCTTGAGATAGTCAATCTCCCAATCCACAAAGGTGTCGATGTCAAGTTTCTCGTGGCCAAGCAGCCCCGGGTAGCCCGCACATGTGTAGTTGCCGTAGTTTTGGTACATTGCGAATTTTAACCCTTTACCATGTACCTAGAATTGAAAATCGGATACAATTACTCACAGCCACAGCTGCTTTTATTAACGGAGCGGCAAATATCCTGTCCGGATTTATATCCAGGTATGTATATTAATTAGGTCTTTACCTATGAAATTGCCGTATGAAAAAAATTAAACAAATTTTTTTCATATATTTTTTATTTGTATTAATCGAAGTAATCACCCATGCAATCAATGCATCTTTGCCAACGCAGTGGCAATTTATTGATGCCCTTCTTAAAGAAATCAGCTGGACGGGAGGCAACAAATTCTTCAAAGGCATTTTGTACTGCCTCTCGGGTATTGAATTTTTTTCCCGCCAAGAAGTTATCCAAATTCTGGAAAAAGTAGAAGTCTGTTGGCGCAAGGTCTGGCGAGTAGGGCGGATGACGGAGAGCTTCCAACCCCAGTTCTTGCAACTTGGAGACCGTCTGCTGTGCAGTATGAGGTCGCGCGTTGTGTTGCAGGAGCAGCGGAGACGAGCGATTGACCAATACTGGTTGGAGACGCCAGCTTCTCCATCATTGTGTTCAGTTCTTCACAGTACACATCTGCAGTAATGCTCACCCCGTTTCGTAAGAAGCTGTGATGAATCACACCGGCGCTAGACCACCAAACAGTGACCATCACTTTTCTAGGTGTAAGTTTTCGTTTAGGGCATTGTTTAGGTGGTAAACCAGGATCCAACCAACTTGCTGAGCCCTTGCGGTTATCAAACAGATCCATTTTGCATCGCAGGTAACAATGCGGTTCAAAATTCCTTCATTTGTGTGTCTGTTGAGCAGTTCAAGGCACGTCTCGACGCGTACTTCGCGCTGGCGATCATTGAGTACGTGGGGCACCCATTTGTCAAGGTTTTTTACCATGCCAATTTGACGCAAATGGACCAATATTGTTTTGACGCTAACGTCGAAAGCTGCTGCTAATTCAGCCGTAGATTGTGTTTCATCAGCTTCCGCAATCGCCTTTAATTCGTCATTGTCGACCAAAGTCTTCGGACGACCGCGAGGTTCATTTTTCAGGACGAAATTTCCAGAACGGAAGCGAGCAAACCAATAAAAGGTGGTGCGTTAGTATGTGTGTTAGCTCCATAAACGTCGTTGATGTTGCGTCACAGAATAATTGGTTGCGTGCCGCTTGTCCCGCGTTGCTGCCACGACGGTACTCATATTCCATAATTACTCGAATTTTTAACGTCTCCATGATGACGAAAAAGATTGAAATGCGATGAAAATGTTAAGCGCCTTCCAGACTCACGCCGAGAAACCCCTAGAAACCCCGAGAAGCGTGAATGTGATCGGTTTCTCGCCGTCTCGTTCTCGCGCTCGCCTGTTCTCCGAACGTTGTCGGTATTTTTGCCCACTTCAAAGGGTTTCTCGGGCGAGAAAAGAGAACGGAGTCATATTCTTGTTCGGTTGGGGCTCAGTGCGACCTTGGCATTGATTTGATAGTGTGTTGTTGTGTAGTCTGTGGTCGCCATCGCCAAGCTATTATTTAATTACATTTGTAATTTCTAATTTTAGTATTCACAAGATTATAATATGGTAATGCACACAAAACCAAAGCCGCTGCACTGTCGTCCATTCCGGATAACGATCGAGAATGCGAGTGAGAAGGTCGCATGAGTGTAGATGTCTTCTCGGCTCTCGCGCAATTTCTCGGCGAGACTTCTCGCGTGAGTCTGGAGGGCCTATAACACTAATTGACACACACAAATGTGACACACAACAAATGACTACTTTTGGAAAAAGAATTCCATGTTTTTAAAATAAAATTAATTTGAAATTGGAATTCTTAGCCAAACAAAAATTATTTTGATTTGAAATGGCCAGTACTGCAGAACGGCAATTTCATAGGTAAAGACCTATTATATACCCAGGAGGATATTTGCTGTCAACGTCTTCATGGTCTAGAAGACAGAAAGAAACCTGTCAGTACTGTGATGCAGACACGACACGATTGGTCGAACAGGAGTGGAGGCCATGGATGGATATTTGGTCGCTTTTCCCGGGCACACACACACACAGCATGGGGTTCTTGAAAAAATGCGTAGAGGTTTTACAGGTCGGTAACGCGCGTGTGATGCCCCTGGTATTACCGATTTCCATAGACTATGATAACTGCTTTCCATCAAGCGGGCCGTGTGCCTGTTTGCAACTTTAGTGGTATAAAGAAATCTACTAGCTGTGTAGTCATCTGACTGCCACTTACACCTTAAATATGAGCTCAATCGGAAGGGACACAATGAAAAAGGCTTAAAATTCTGTTATACTTTGTAGGCATACTAACAAAGCAAGTCAAAAACCAAAACTACCCACATATTCTGACAAGGACTTCAATTCGCTAGGGAACCGTTCTCTATCGGGTACCATGCGGCTATCATTGCTTCTCTGTTTTTCTAACCAGCAGTCGTCGATGCCCACATAGTTGTAGCCAGCTGCTAAGTAGCCGTCGCTGACCATCCGGTCTGCTGTACGTTTGATCAGGTTTTCACTGGAATGATTTAATTAAAAGCAAGTAAGTATGTACCGCTTGTGGTGAAATGCCACGTAACCAGAGCCACGAAAAAATGTTTAATAAAACCGGCCAAGTGCGAGTCGGACTCGCGCACGGTTCCGTACCATTATCTATAAAAACGGCAAAAACATCACGTTTGTTGTATGGGAGCCCCCATTAAATATTTGTTTTATGTTAATTTAGTTATTTATTTTTAAAGTGAATATAAAACTAAATATGTGAGTATTTCAAGCGTCTACCTATTACCGTTATCAATTTTATTGCGAGCAAAAATTAGCAAAAAAATCAGGTTTAAATATTATTCTGTTTTTAGGCATTTGTTGTTATAGCTACAATAGAAATACATCATCTGTGAACATTTCAACTGTCTAACTATCACGGTTCATGAGATACAGCCTGGTGACAGACGGACGGACGTACGGACGGACGGACAGCGGAGCCTTAGTAATTGGTTTCCTTTTTACGCTTCGCGTACAGAACCCTAAAAAGGGAAGGTCCCTTAATTTGACTGCGATTGCATCATAAATTTTTCATCCCCCCATCTCGGAAAGAGTATTTTTGCTCTTCAATATCTGAGTGTAGGTTGAATTCTACAGTTATACTCGTACACCTAAAATAATGTATATTTTGACAACTGTACTGTAATAATATGTGACTATGCATTCTTGCAAATAAATAAATTGATTGTAAAAGTCGTTTTGTTTCCTGGCCGTGTGGTTTCCGGCAGACTAGAATAGAATCACTCCGTCTTTTCCCGTGGAGGTCGTACAAGGCGACTAAGGGAAATACATTATAAAACATCGATCAGGCCTCCCCAACCCGTGTGGCCAGCGTGGGGAGTGTAGGCCAAATCCTCCTGTCTGTGACGGACGAGATAGGGTCGTGCTCCTGTAGTGGAGACTAAAATGACCTGATGATGATATGATGAAAACTCGTTTTTATCCGCTAGCTAGAGGATAAAGTAAATTTGAAATTAGAACATCGTGTGCACTAAGTTTGTGAATTCAAAACATCATTATACCTATTTACATCTTCCTTCATGGTGCCGAATTTATCATACAACTTTTTTAATTTGTTAAAAACTCAGACTCGGAACCTCCTTGGTATATTTTATTTATTTGCTTTTCGCGCGCAAAATACTTTGCACGTTATATTGTTAAAACCATAGGTTAAAAAGGAGAAACTTAAAAACAAGTGAAAAACTTAAAATTAGTGATTTCATAATGTAGGTACTTAGTAGTTAACACCTAAACTGAAATAAACGTATCTTGTGATTGTAAATGATTTTTATGCATTTAGTCATTTCCTCGCTGAGGTGGGATGAAAAGTTACGTGTTGTGTGTGGTTTCCGGCAGACTAGAATAGAATCACTCCGTCTCTTTCCGTGGATGTCGTACAAGGCGACTAAGGAGAACATTATAAAACATCGATCAGGCCTACCCAACCCGTCTGGCCAGCGTGTGGAGTGTAGGCCAAGTCCTCCTTCTGTCTGGGACGGATGAGAGGGTCGTGGTCCTGTAGTGGACACTAAAATGTCCTGATGATGATGATGAAAGGTTGGGAGATGAATTTTTAATTAAAAAAACCGTAACCGCTTCACATCAGGCGGGCCCTTTACTTGTCTGCCACCCAATGTAGTATAAAAAAAATATGTAACTATTAGAATATGTATAGTGTATACATACCTGATGCATTCATTAGGGTACTTCTTACAGTCGTTGGCAGTGGGGGTGGCGGCACGCGAGTGATATTTTGTATTGCGAGCGTTAATATGGCTACGGTAACCGCTTCACATCAGGCGGGCCCTTTGCTTGTCTGCCACCCAATGTAGTATAAAAAAAATATGTAACTATTAGAATATTTATACATACCTGATGCATTCATTAGGGTACTTCTTACAGTCAGTGTTGCACCGAAATCTTTCCCACGAGAGCCAGCCCATGGGTGGTGTCAGCGCCAGTCCATTATCCAATGCAAAGGCAGTCGGTAAAAGGGTTGCAACCACCAGCCATAAAAGTGACTACAACATCACAAAAAAGACCTACTTATTGGTATGACAAGATAAGATATTACATTGATATTATATCTCCTAGAGAGGGTTAGTACTACAGAATATAGATAGATGGTAGCTAAAGACGAAGAAATTTAAATATAATAAATATATAGAAGAAACGAACATTACGCTCTCCGCGAAGATAAACCTAAGTTTAAGCTGAACTTCGGTTCATCTTTACTTATTTACTTATTTACTAGGTGCCTCGGCGAACAACGTACCGCTCAGTCAATGAATGTCGTGTCACTTATTAGCTGCAGAAAATTTATGATTTTATGGAACATACAATGTTTATAAATTTATTCTTCTTTAATTTATTATTACTACTGATATTGCTATTATTTAATTATTATAATTTTTTTCTGTCCTGTTCACTGGATATTTATTTAATATAATCAAATCATAAATATATATTTCTTCTTTACATTATTAATCTATTTGTTTTAACCACGCCTATGATGAATCCTTTCAAGCACTCTACGGTTGTCTGGAAGAGATCTCTTTCAGAGATAAGCCCGCCTTTATACTGTTTAATTTATTTGTCTAATTTTATTTGTATTGTTTTGTATCGTTTCGTCGTATAATAAAGAGATTACATACATACGTACAATGAATATAAAAAATTGTACAGTAATTAGCCCTATTACATTTGCACGCTGACGAGCTCTCGCGCAGTACTATACCCGCGAAGGCCGCCGGCGCATCGTTTTTTGTAGTAATTTTGAAGTTATATTTATCGTTTATATTGAAATAAGATAATAAATTCATGCTACAAAGTTTATTCATCATGAAGTAACAATTATTCTCGTATAAATTTTGCTCAATAACATTATCGTTTATTCGAGAAATTAACAGTTTACTTAAAGCGATTTTCGAAGATTTTTTGGTTAAAAGAATGTTTTTTTTTCTGTATTAAATCAATGATATTTCAAAATTCCGAGGCCGCTATGTACTATACGACTATATAACATTTAACATTCTATTTTTTTTAATTCATTTCTTTGGAACAGTTGTACAATCCAGGAGCTCAAAATAGTGAATGCGCGCATTTTATGAAAATTTTTCTCTGCAATTTTGGGTTTATTTAAAAAGTTAAGCAAAATTTACAAAAAGCGAGGCCGCTATGTACTATGACAATAGCTATTCTGTACTATTCAATAAGTCAACATTGTTAATGTATTTTTGTTTCCGAGATCAAGACCGCCAAAATTGGCCATTTTACGCAAAAATCACAGTCAAAATGTAATATGGCTCTTAAGTTTAGTTGTACGTATGATATTATATATTTTGTAAAGAAATAATTGTATTATACTTAAATAAAAAATATAAAAATTCTTTATTAAATAATCAATAACACAAAAAAAATATAAAAGTACAAATTGATAACGACAATGTTCGTGACGTAAAAGTGAGATCAATCGATTTGTCATTTTTTTTATCTCGCTGTGAAATAGAAACAGCGTCGGGGACAGCACAGAGACTTGCGGGATGCCAGCATTAATGTGTCCGTCCAATTTTTTTTATATATAAGAGGGGGCAAACGAGGATGTGGGTCACCTGGTGGAAAGTAATAACCGCCGCCCATGGAGATCAACAACACCAAGGGGTCGCCTAGCCGTTACAGGCCTTTAAAATTAAAATGGCCACGGCTCTGATGTACGGATGGGCAAGAAGCTGACTACCCACATGTCTAAGTCTCAAGTCAACACCGCCGCGGAACGGAATGGAAGCGACTTTTTGCAACGAAATTGTACATAACATAATGAACTTTATGTCAATTGTACATAACATATAAACTTAAATACGAGCCGTAGCTAAGGGAATTCTCGAGAATGCGCGAGGATTCCCGGGAAGACGCGCGATCTTTTTAGGGTTCCGTAGCCAAATGGCAAAGAACGGAACCCTTATAGATTCGTCATGTCTGTCTGTCTGTCTGTATGTCACAGACACTTTTTCCGAAACTGTAGTGTTGAAACTTGGTAAGTAGATGTATTCTGTGAACCGCATTAAATCTTAATGTCATAAATCATAACTTTTATATTATGTTACTTGCTGCTACGAAACCCTTCGTGACCGAGTCCGACTCGCATTTGGCCGGTTTTTTGTTACAGATCCCTAATACTTACCCTACTTAATTTTGTATTTTGTACCTTATTTAATTTTGTATATAGAGATTGACTAAGTATTATTGATGGTTGAATAAACTATAAACTACGTGTTTAGGCTATTATCGCCCGCTCGGGGCTTGAGTCGTCTTACTTCTCTATTTTTATTATGGCACTACAATATGTCTATGATTGTCTGTGTAACAATTCTATGTACGTGTGTGTTCCAAAATGCAAATAAACGTTATATCTATATATCAATCTAAAAATTTCGTTGCAATTTCGCAGCGGTGTAAATTGAGCCTAAGTCCTCAGGTAGGTCGAGCCTATTCCACTTTTATATTATATGAATATATCGTACCGAGTGTAAAAATAACATCCTTCACAAAAATCTTTTTTTTTCAGTTAGTTAACGCAGAATACTATTAAACGTTCTACATAACAATATAATACATACAGAAATAAATAAATTCTTAGTAAATACTAAGAATATATAAGACTTAAATAAATTATTAATTAAAATATGGAAATCCACTAATGAACTAAAATAAGTTTTGGGTAATTATTTATACATTTTTTTTATTAGGTACGTTAACAATGACTATTTGCAAAACATTATGTTTGTAATAAAAAATCCAAGATTTAATTATTCACTAATGAAGTCGGTTAGTTTTAATGTACTGGTGTACCGAAAGCATACAGCAAAAGGAATATAGTTATGAAAATTCTTAATGGTTTAATATATTTTGAATTCAGATAAATACGTAGGTAAATAAAAGCCAACATTTTCATGTGAAAAAATCTACAGGTATTTCAAAACCACGACCTTATAACTGATGTATATGTAAACCCATGCAAATTATTTGTGAACGATCGTTCGAACCGTTCATATCTATACTAATATTATAAAGCTGAAGAGTTTGTTTGTTTGGTTGAAGCGCTAATCTCAGGAACTACTTATTCGAATTGAAAAAAAACATTTTAGTGTTAGATAGCCTATTTTTCCACGAAGTCTATGTCCCCCCCCCCCCCCCTTCTATTTATTCTTACTTCTCTATTTTTTTCTTTATTATTATTATTTTCTTCGCTCACATTCATACCCATCTCTCATACCATCAACTCTCCTACTATTCTCGACACTTGCACTCTTCTATCCATCTTTCACTCAATCATCTAGTATCACAATCCTACAACCTGCCTATTTCCACTAGTTAATTATTATCTAGACCAGTGTTTTTCAATCTGTGGGTCGCAAAGCCAGACTCGGGGGGTCGCCAGCAAAAAGAAAAAAGAAAAAGGCAAAGTGTAGATACTACAATAAAAACACAATTTTAGTGAGAAGGATGGACTTGTTCGCTTAAGCACTTACTTCAACGTCTTTGTGTTGTAAAGATGTTGAGACTAGGACAACACTTTTTTACCTGAATTATAGTATTTTGCTGCTAAGAGATTTAAACTTTCGGTCAAAGAAATCCAACAACTTATTAGCTTCTATTTGATGCTTGGTTGTGAGATGCCGCAAAAGCTCTTACTCTCACGTGATAAAATATCGCTAACAAATTACACATTGAGTTATATTATTGATGACTGTAAAACCGTGTTTTAAGTAACTATCATCGTATTGTCTATTTTTTTTTGGTTTTGAATCTTCATGACACTCGTATAAGTTGTTGAAGGCTGTAATATTTTGAGAAATTTATCCATTTTGCAAACGCGAGGAGCTAGCGAAAAAACAAAATAGTCATGTCCGTACTCATCGGTGACGGTTACCTCTACTTGCCTAGATCAACCCAAAATCCTAGCGTTACCTATACCTGCCTAGCGTGTCTAAAACCGATTCCTACAAAGCCCTTAAAGCTGGAGGCCCGATTCCTCACATTTAATCGTGTAATGTGTACTGTGAATCAGCCATCCCTATACAGAAGGTGATTCCTAAACAGCTAATAGGGATGAGCCGATATACTGGTAGGTATGTGCCTATTTTCTACGTCGTGTGTAGGTTTAGAACCGCCCAAATTTGACTTGGAAAGGGTGGATGACTCGGTTCTGGACTGAGACGTGAAGGAGACAATTCGAAAGTTTTCACCAGGCAGTGTCAAGACAAGCTGGTTACTCTGCATTGAAATAGGTGACATTTAGCGTTGTAGTAAATAACGCTTGCTATATATGTCACACTCAATCGCACCCCGGGCAAAGCCGGTTGAAAAGGGTGGTTGTCCTCCGAATCACTTCATTCTTAGATTTCAAGCCACAATCCGACAAACTCTAAAATTTCAGGAAATAATTCAATAAATCTAAATTTCAAACAAACGAAGTTATCTCTAAATATTGTAACTTGAAATTTTGATACATATATCAGAAATATTCTAATGTCCATCGACACGAGCTTTACCGAACTAAATCTAGCGTGGAGTCCCCTTTAAAATTCCCGCACCTTCCTTTTATATCGAGTAATTCTTAACGTGACAGTGATGTTACACCGCTAATATAATTACCGATTCCAAGCTATATTACCGTATCGAATAATCGCCACTAACCTAATTTTTCCTATTTTTTTTTTCTCTCTACTACATTGAGAAACAATCATCTCACAGTAAAAATCCCATAATTCAATTTACGTTTCCACATTAATTGTACATAAAACCAATTCTAGGGTCATTGTCAAATTTTGCGCAGGTAAACAAGTCCCTCAACTGTGTTATTTTTATATTAGTAATAAATTTCACAACTTCTTACAAATTTAATATTAAATACGAAATACATCTCATTAGTAAACTTTGTTTATTAAAATAACGACTTAATTTTGTTTGTATTTTTTTTTAAAGTAACATTGTGGTAGTTTTTGGTAACAGAATGGTTTTCCATACAAACTCTATGTGTCCCTGGTAGTATCCGTCTATAGTGAAGATCAAATAATTTGATTTTCTGCAATATCAACCTACCTTAAATAAATTATTATTATAAGCAGTGTATTGTTATTATTTATAAAATATTTCTTAAAAAAGGAAAGTATCAAAATGTAATTAATAACTATTTTTTTAAATGGGGTCCCTCGAATCTAGTGGACTAACTGAAATACAATGTTACTTAGTAAATCGCGCCGTAGAACATAGATGGCTCTGTTTCAGTTTTGTACTAGTTTCGACAGATTGTGTGCATTAATCATGGTTGAGCGTTAGACCGGGGTGAGTGATACAGGAGGTATCAGTCAACTGCGAGGTACTGAACAGGCTGCGTGTTTTTATTATGCATCCACTCTGTTGCGTACCTATTTACGTAAGTAAATCAATTTATTCCTAATTATTTTATGTGCAGTACGTCGTCAAAGTCAATAGTCTAAGCATGAAAGAAAAAGTTTATTTTACGCTATAGTTTATAACTTACGTGATATATTATGTAAAATTTACTACTCTGTTACCACACACTCTGTTACCTGCGCGTGGTAACAGAGTGGTTAAGAAAGTAACAGAATTGAAATATGCTTCTGTTCTTTAAATTTCGACTGAAATTTTGTGTTTCAAATGATAGTTTTCGTATAATCCGTTCTTATTAAATAACTTATAAAGTTTTGTAAGTATATTCATTGATAAGTAATTTTAGTAAACTTAAAAACATTGTTTATAAACTTAACTATAGACTAGGAATTACCAGACAAGTTTTTTAATATAATTATTTAACTTTATGTTTATGTTACTATGATCTCAACCCGGGTTGGGTTGAGATCATAGTGTAATTTAGTCAAGTAGGTTACTAATACTGTAATTTAGTCAAGTAGGTTACTAAAAAAGTGTAACAACCGTGTTACTGAATTACAACTCTGTTACCTATCTGTCCCAGAGATTAAAGTACATAATAAGGTAGTTTTATGGAAAGTTAATTAATTTAACAAGGTAAAAGAATAATGCGGTGATTTGTTAGATATGTATACACTTAAATGTTATATTTAGCACTTAATATATAAATATTTAGTGTACTTCGGTAGAATTTAATGTCGGTCAAAATGTGTAAAGTAACAGAGTTGTTTGATATTTAAAATAATGATTGTTAAAATTTTCAAACGTTTGTGATTTTATATGTATTTATAAGATACACGACTGTAATTAACATTAATGCAAAAATATTTGAGACTGAATTATTTAATTTATGAATAAATGTTAAAACGTTATGATAACAGAGTTGTATTTTTCTTACACCCTCCCTCATAAAATCTGAAATAAATAATAAATCAGTAGTTAAACATCGCGGCCGACTATAATTAGACTTCGATAATATAATTCGACTATTATTAGTCGAAAATTCATTTATTTTAAGAGGCGTGGACAACAAGAAAAGTCGCATTAAAGCATTTTTATTTTTTTATAAGTTTTTCATTTTTGTCGCGTTTACCTACGCGAAATTTGACAATGACCCTCTAATATCATAAATCTACTTCTTACTATAACCACTTTACGTCATCTTTTCGTTTCCTGTTAATTAATATTAAAAAACATACTATTTATATTTAACGATATTTATTTATTTTTAACGTCATTCCATTTTTTTTTTCTTAACTCAGTTAATAATTTCAGTCTTAATCCTAATAATCTCAAACAATCTTCATTTCTACTTAATTATCTTTAAGTCTAATTCTAAAATTCTACTCATATATCAATTAAATCATTGATTCTTATCTAAATCGATTACTTCTATCTATCATGGGCTTGTTGCCCATGTTACAAAATTATAAAAACTCTCTATCAGTAAGTGATCAGTAACGTAAAATACATAAAACTAGAACGATCTGCAGTCTTAAAATTTCAATCTACTGTAATCAACTGTAATTTTTTTACATTGTCACATCCCTCCAATTCGACGCTAAGATTCAGAACCAATCAAAATCGATTAATATGTCCTTAGTGTCCAACCTATCTCAACCAATCCGCTTCCAATATGGCGAACAAAATGTCCCCTTAGCAACTCCCAAGAACATAAGGCCTTCGTCACATCGATCGATCGATCGATCGATCAGGGTTTCAGTTACTTATCACGTTCTTTGGAGTCGGTAGAGTTAAAAAATAAAAACATTTTAATAAAATTTTACTGTTTTAATACGGTATTATTAGTTCTATTCTTCTGTGCTGTCAGCGTTTTTGGTGTAAACTTGTAAAATTTGACTCCTGAAAGCACATTTTCAGCAAAATTTATTGAGCTTATAAAATCGTCCGGTCGTTCTGTCTGTCCGTTGACATGAAACACAAAATTTCGAAATTCTGACTTCGGATTCGTGTAGAGCATCAAAAAGTGGCAATGTAAAGTGACCTTGGTTTTCCGATATCAATTCGGGATTTCGAAAAAAAGTCGTTCTGTCTGTCCGTCCGTTGCCATGAAACTCAAAATTTCAAAATTCTGATTTCGGATTCGTGAAGACTAGTAGAGCTTAAAAAATAGTAATGAAAAGTGACCTGGTTTTCAGATATCAATTCGGGATTTCGAAAAAAAAAAAAAAAAAATTCGCTATGGTGGCGCATGCTGCGCGTCCGGTGTTTTTATATAAAAAGTAAATGGCTCGTTGCTCGCTGCACGGAAATGGTGACTGTATTGTCGCCTGATAAGATCAGTCGATATCGGTCAACAACATCGGATTGTACCCATACATAAATAAATAAATATTCCTGTACAAATTACACACGGCCATCTAGTCGCAAAGTAAGCAAAGATTGTACTATGGGTACTAGATAACTGATATAATACTTAAATACATTCTTTTGGTAAATACATTCATATATTACACAGCAAACACCCATACCAAGACAAACAGACATGTTCATGCACACAAATATTTGTCATGTGCGGGGATCGAACTCGGGACCTCGGAGTCAAAGTGGCCATTGCTAACCATCGACCACCGAGCTCGTCATAAAACTTAATTATTCTATTATTTGAGTTTCTACGTCGAAATGAAAAAACAAACGAATCTTTCATTTGTGTGTCTGAGTAGTCACAATCAACTTTCTCCGAATATTTTTACAGAACTATCTTTGTCCATAGTAGATAACTATTATTATATTACCCACCTGAAGGATTTATTCGAACTTCGAAATCCTTATTATGTTGTAAATGCTGATTCGGTTCATCATGGTACAAGTCCTGCAAAAAAAAAATGTTATCTTGATTTATACTCAAGGGCTTACTTGTTCTATGGTCGCAACTCAAGAGCGTTTATGGAAAAAAAACATTGAAATTGACAACGAAATGAACAAAGAAAAATTGGTTAATATAGAAAAACATTTTTAGGTCAGGTTTAAAACTAACAAATAAAATATTAGGTCAGTTGAGTCAATATTGTTGTTGTCTAACATTGCTAAATTCTGATATAGATATTTTTATACTACATACTTGTTATGGTTATTTCTCAAACGCCAAATAAAACCGTAGTTTGCACTACCTTACTGCTTACTATAGGTAAGTGCAAAGTGGGTATCAATAACAGTAGGCGTAGGGTAGCCATGTATTCGGACTTATCCGGATTTATGTATGTTTTTAGGACGAAGTCCGTGGAGCATCGCGGCGAATATTTGCAGGAAGCTTGAACCTTTTAAGTTATTATGTCCGGTCTATAGAAACCATTTTTAAAATAATTTAATACAATACAATACAATACAATATACTTTATTGCACCACAATAAATGAAAAATATACAGTGAAAACATTAAGTACTAGTACAAAGGCGGTCTTATCGTCGAGCGATCTCTTCCAGACAACCTTAGGGTAGAGGACAAATAATATGAAATCAAGGTAGGTGGCGCAGATATTAATAATTACTATAAGTAATAAATTGTAAATACTTACATACATGCTTAATTATATAAATAAATAAATATGCACATACGTACATACATATACACACATACATACATACACATACATACATACATATACATACATACATATACACACAAATTATATAAACCTAGTATAGTACTAATGAGTCTAATCAAGTAGAGGTTAAAATTGTGACTAATGAAAATTAGATAACATTAAGAGAAAGATAGTGGCTTTTGACAAGATTTTTAAACAAAGCTAGCGATTGAGCATTCCTGATCTGAGATGGTAACGCGTTCCAAAGGCGCACTGCCTGCACAGAAAAAGAATTGGAGTAAAATTGGGAAGAGTGAGACGGTGTTTTGAGGCGGAGCAAAAGTGTGTTGCGCAAGGCGCGGCCCTGCACTTCGGTATGAAACAGGAAACGTTCTTTTAGGTAGACAGGAGATTTAGGATTAAAGAGAATAGAGTAAAGAAGGGTAAGTATATGCCAGTTACGGCGAAGTCTGATGGGGAGCCACTTGAGCTGAAGGCGAAATTCAGAGACATGGTCATATTTGCGAAGTCCAAATATGAACCGTATACATAGATTTTGAAGAAGATCGATTAACTTAGATACTTAAAAACACCACTGTATCATTTCCGGCTTTTAAAAGGCCAAGACAAACAAATGTGCATGCTGCATATAACAAGCGTGTTTGTCTTGTCCTATCGGTTGTTTTGCATTACGAATACAATCACATAAGTATTTTTAAAGGACCAGTAACTTTACAATGTGTAGAAAGTTTCAATTCACTGACAGACTATCAACACCTAGGGATTTCAAAAGCTGGAATTTTACACAAAACATCTTGTGATGATGACGAGCTACGTGGCTAATCAGTGGGAGATAAATATAATTATAAACCATCAAATTTTAAAGTCACTTGAAAAAGTCAAAGTAGCTTCAAAGAAACTGTGTGTGCTCCACAGAGCGAAGCAGTACTTCAGCTCGCGGCAAAGATTTCTGCTTTACAAAGCACAAGTGCGCCCTCACATTGAGTACTGCCCCCTTACCACCATCTCTTATTGCGATTCAATAATTGAATAGATTGCTTATTCATACCAATGAATAAGCGACTCTATTCCATTTGAAAAAGAGTCGCTTATTCATTGGTATAAATAAGCACTCTGTTGCTGGCAGTCTCGCCAGCTGTTATGTGCCTCTTTTGTAGATTTTTTTAAATAATATTTTTGAATTTATGTCATTTTTATATTGTTTTTTTTTTGTAAAATATTCTAATGTCAAGTGCCGAACGGTGTGAAAGTAAATATATTTTCTTAGTTCTACTAGCCTTGTTTTTATTTTATTAAATACAGTCCATTTTTAATATACGCTCTCCTATCACTAACACATTCTATTCAGTTATTGAATCGCAATAAGAGTTGGTGGTAAGGGGGCTGTTGCCATCTTGGAGTACCCAAATACCAGCTTGAACCTTGTGATTCGATTCAGAGACGAGTTATGAGGATTGTCGACGATGTCACGCTTACAGACAACATTGAGCCATTAAGTCTGAGGAGGGACTTAGCCTCTCTTTATACGTATACAATTGGCATAAAGTTCATAAAGCTATGTACAATTTGGTTGCAAAAAATCGCTTCCATTCCATTCTGCAGCGATGTAAATTGAGTTTTAGGGTTCAAACGCACTGGATGACCCTAATCGAGACCATGCGTTCGAGCAATTAATGATGTACCTGGATTTCGTAGTCCTGATCGGGGAGTGACATATCCTCGAAGGTATAGGTGGTAGCGTATGGGGCTCCATCATGGTTTTTATTTACAAACGCCATCGCATATGATCCATCAGCTAGCTCACGTTTCCAGATCGCCAGCAAACTCTGAAATAAAAACGCATCAATTTTCTCTCTTGCACTCTAAGGTCTAAGAGGATTTCAGGAGCACACTAGCGCCACCATTAAAAAAATTATGGTTCGTAAACTTTCATAAAACATGCCCCGTAGCATCCCTGGTATGTTAAATATTTTTACGTGGTTCTCATGGATTTATACAATTTCTAATTCTTCTAATGGATGTAGACAACCCGCCTACATACGAACCGCATACGACCCGCCTGATGTGAAACGGTTACGGTAACCATACGAACGCTCGCAACAATAAATATCGCTCGCGCGCCGCTAATCCTGCTGCCAATACAGCCACTCCTTCTCGTAACCTCACTCACACGCAAGGGAAGTGTTATTTGGCTGCGGTATTCTGAGCGGTGTAGGTACTTCCCCAATCGGACAGGTTACAAAAACGCTGTATCCTCTCTCTCTATTGCCTTGCCAGAGCCTCTTTCGCTAGTCGGTAGAGTTCACCACGTGCAGGTGAGGTTGGCTTGAGCATAGTGCAGTAAAAATGGGGTGTGGTTGTGCCATGGACACGGCCGTGTCCATGAATACATTGCTTCCCCCTGCCTCTTACTTAGCGTAATAAATTATTTTATTCTTCATCTATCCAGTGGTGTGATTGAATTTTTTTATGTAGAGCATAGATTCGAAACTACAACGCCAAACTGTCCCCTTACCACCATCTCTTATTGCGATTCAATAACTGAATAGAATGCTTATTCATACCAATGAATAAGCGACTCTATTCCATTTGAAAGAGAGTCGCTTATTCATTGGTATGAATAAGCATTCTATTCAGTTATTGAATCGCAATAAGAGATGGTGGTAAGGGGGCTGCATCTCCCGATTTTGTTATCATTAGATTTTTTGGGTTGCCCCGTATGGCAGCAAATTTGAAGAAGTAGTCACGTCAATAAAAACTACGTTTTGGAAAAATGGCAATTACCTCTTGGAAAACTCGTAACCCTTGCTTCCCGAGTGGGTCCTGGTCTACAGCAATGATATCTTTGTTGAGCAGGATCTCCTTGAACTCGGGCCGTATGGTGGCGAGGTCTACACTCATGAGCAGCGGCGCCGCCATCACAGACCACACCGCCATTTGGACTCGAGCCTGGTCCACTGTCAGTCCGAAGTTGCCTATTATTAACTGCAACAGAGATTAGTTTAATTTAATTGATACTTTTATTTTTTCTTGTAAAGCTTACATATACTTTACAATTAGGTTACAATACATGTAATAGCTCATACGCAAGCACTGCTGCTGCTAATGCAGCATCACCTTGCATCAGATAACCTAACTCATACCCAAAAAAATATGTACATACATCCGAACATAGAACCTCCTCCTTTTTTGATGTTTGAAGATGTTCTATGTTCGAATATATGTATATATTTTTTTAATGTATGTTCAACGATTTGTCTGCCAATCGATAGCCGATATATTTTTTTTTATTCATAAGAGTATACTCCTAAGGTGGTCCCATTTGCGCCAAGACGAATCCTAGGGAAATCGAGGGCAACCTTCAAATTTTATAAGCACTTACATTGTTTTTCTTTTCATTTCTTTATTTTCATTATTATATCTAAACTATAAAATACTATAAAACCGTTCAAGTTTTGATTGAATTAAATTTAGATATTTTAATGAGTTCTTCTTAGGCTCAATAATCAAAACCCTTGTTTTGTTTTTTTTTACAAATCTTGATTTAAATTGTCCCAGTTATTAACAGAAATTTTATTTTAGTTTAACAGCAAAGCCATATTCAAAAATTATTTCATGTTTATTTATTTAAAAACTTTATGGACCACAAATTATATATAAGGGTACAAAAGACGGAATTAACGCAAAACGTATTCTCAACCAGTCAACCTTTGGGAATAGCAGAAATACACGATTGCGGTTCTGAAGTTTCAGCAAAACAAAAGCAGATTTAAGTAATAAATTATAATACTACGACTAATAAAATAGTAATTATCGACACTGTTGATCCCTATAATTCAAGGTTTAACATCCCCAAGTTTCAAGAACGCCGTTCTGCCCCCTTATCACCATCTCTTATTGCGATTCAATAACTGAATAGATTGCTTATTCATACCAATGAATAAGCGACTTTATTCCATTTGAAATAGAATAACATCCCCAAGTTTCAAGAACGCCGTTCTGCCCCCTTGCTACCATCTCTTACTGCGATTCAATAACTGAATAGATTCCTTATTCATACCAGTGAATAAGCGACTCTATTCCATTTGAAATAGAGTCGCTTATTCGACTGTAGTCTCCTGGGAAAATCTCTACAGCCAATTCATTCCACAACAGAGACAGGTAGAGGCTGATCGCTGTTCATGCGGCGTAATATTTTAGTTGCTTGTTGTCGTCTACCCTTATTAATCCCACAGCTTGGATACGGGTCTCCCCTCAAACGCAGGTATACTTTATTTGTGTTAGATTACTATATAAAATAAGCCAAGGTTCATCATCATCATCATCAGGTCCATTTTAGTCTCCACTACAGGAGCACGACCCTCTCTCGTCCGTCCTAGACGGAAGGAGGATTTGGCCTACACTCCCCACGCTGGCCAAACGGGTTGGGAAGGCCTGATCGATATTTGATAATGTATTTCCCTTAGTCGCCTTGTACGACATCCACGGGAAGAAACGGAGTGATTCTATTCTAGTCTATCACACGGCCAATTTATCCTGTCACCTAAATACATTGATGAATTACAACAAGATAAATAAAAAGCAGTTCCATAAAATATTCATAACATAATACCATATCCGGGTCGTTCCAGTGTCCTGGGCCAGCGAATGGCGCGAACCGATGTTGGTTATCGCCGAACCAGTCCATGATACCGACCACAGACCACCAAGAGTCTTCAATGTCGACATAATTTCTCCACAGATTGCAGTGTTTAGCCAATTTTGTGTAATTAGACTATAAATAACAAATATAAACAATAAAATACACGATATTTTATGTTGCGAGCGTTAATATGGCTACGGTAATCGCTTCATATCAGGCGGGCCGTATGCTTGTCTTACGGTCCTAACGGTCTTACGGTCCTTAAGGTCCTAACGTTTTAATTGACAATACTATATGGTTGGCATCTATAGCTTGTATACATCGTATTCTGGATAAAATTTTGCATAAATTAAAATGTTTTTAAAATGATATTATTTTTCTGTATACCAAGAAAAAATATCCTAACTTGCTCCTTTACGCATTTACCATCACTCGTACAGAATGAAATTGTAATGACTAGTTAGGTACGACGACGGTACGTATACGACCAAGTACTCGCCACATATGACAGCTACGGTCGGCAGGATGCACCACGTGCAGGCTTAGGATCTAAAGATCGTGGTGAGCCAAACACACCCCTTTACTTTTTTATAGGGCAAGACTCATTGTTGCAAAAGATTCAACAGAAACATTCAATAACATTAAAATCATAATAACAACTTTGTCAAAAAATTAGTTAGGCACCTAAAACTTCATCTAAACTAATTCGCGCTGTATTTAATTAAAAGAAGTCATCGCCCCTACACGAGATGACGGTATAGGTATCTAGGTAGTCTTCTAACTTCCGTACTTACCCCAACAAGTAAAGTAGAGGGCCGGCCCCGGCCGAAACGGCCGATGTCTGTTGATTTCTAGGAAGCAACAGGTCATCGCCCTCACAGCTGTCTTTTCTTAAGCGAACGGCCACTAGTATCATTATTACCAGTTACATACTAGGTTTAAAGCTGATCTTTTGTGCACGTGGTGCAGCCTGCTGATAAACAGACGCGGTTTTGGCAAGATGTAGGGCATATCGAGACCAACGGTACAGTATTTATTTTTTCTTTCGATCTACTGAGGTCTCAATTCAATAGCGTAGATTGATATGTCGAGAACTCGCAACAGCTGATATGTAGATACGTCAGAGGTACTTGCCATCGGATGCTGACTAAAAAAGTCCAATATTTCCTCCTCAAGCCTAGCAGGATACCGAGGCCTACCAGCGTCCACCGCAGGTTGGTCGAACCGTCCATGTTCTCGGAAGGGTAAACAGCTGCGAGAATCGTGTTCCTGCTAAACACGTATTCCGACCCGAGCCTTCGTTCTAGTAGATTCTACGCTTGCAGAACAATCTCCCCACTATCACGGTACGCAATTACCATTGCCAGGTATTCCTGGTTAGTGTCACGTCGTGTGGCGGCAAATTTGAACAAATCACACTAATACTAAAACGTACGAGCTAGAGCACTACGTTGTCGAGCTAGCACTACGGACGGCGCGCCGGTCGGCAATGCACAAAACACGCGTGCGCTCACAAACTCAGTTTAGCGGCGACTTTGTGTGTTTGTTAGTGTAATTGTCCTTCGCCGTTCGCGCAGCGCTCAAGTATGAATGGTAGGTACGTAGACAGCACATGCGCACTTGATACTACCAACATTTGCCCTGGTATGAACTCGTGAACAAGAACGGTTTTATGTAAAGATAAAAAAGAACATTTTAAACATGTTTTAATGATAAATAAATTTTGTTATACAAACACTTTTCTTCACTAAAGCGTTCAGTATATGGTATTTATTTGATTAAAATGGTATTTTTTTTTTTCTTAAAATAAAATAATAATAATTGCTAGCCGTGAAATTCCATTAGTAATGTGATGTATATAAGCAATACGCATCCTCAATTCAGTATTGTCAAATAATATGTTAGGACCTTATATATAAAAAACATCGGACGCGCAGCTTGTGCCACCATAGCGAAATTATTATTCATTTTTTTTTCGAAATCCCGAATTGATATCGGAAAACCAAGGTCACTTTACTTTTACATTACTACTTTTTGATGCTCTACACGAATCCGAAGTCAGAATTTCGAAATTTTGAGTTACATGGCAACGGACGGACAGATAGAACGACTTTTTTTCGGAAAACCAAAGTCACTTTACATTACTACTTTTTGATGCTCTACACGAATCCGAAGTCAGAATTTCTAAACTTTGAGTTTCATGGCAACGGACAGACAGAACGACCGGACGATTTCATAAGCTCAATGAATTTCGCTGAAAATGATGCCAAAGTTACTGTGAAAGCCGAAATGCTGAGAAATCCATTTTGTATATTAGAAGCTTCGGTAAGTTTTTCACTAGTAGACATTTCTAGATCCGTTTCAAAAGGGCCGTCGAACTTTTCTCTAGAAATTTATATAAGTAGTAATTGTAATAAAATAACAATACTTAAAAATATCAGTGATTAATATAAAAATACTAGCTGACCCGGCTAACGTTATTTTGCCATATAAATGATTCCTAGGATTACTTATTCAATAAAAAAAAATGGGGTAAACCAGCCTTATCACTTAGGGGTATAAAAAAACAGATAACAACCTATTCTCAGACTTACTGAATATAAATATAAAATTTCATGAAAATCGGTCAAGCCGTTTCAGAGGAGTATGGTAACTAAAACTGTGACATGAGAATTTTATATATTAATAATAATATAATATAACATTCATCACTGATATTATCGTATCAGTGATTAATATAATGTCTGTGCTGATTTAATTTCTAAATGATTGGTGTAATTAACGAAAGGGCATGATAACGTCTTATAAATCGATGAACGCCGGCTGCACGCGCGAAAAATCATGACTCATGTCGCGTTCCGCCTGAGCCGAGAGTGCAAGCGAGAGCGCGGAACAAGCGATAAGAGAGGCACGAGCGGCCTAAGCGTTCGACTTGTGACGCATCTATCTCTCTTCCACTCCATCTGCCGATGTTTTCTTATGACGTTATCACGTAAAATTATCGTCCATAAACCGACTGCAAAAAAAAACAATATTTTATACAAAACAATAAAATCGCAGGAAAACTAATGGCATTACAAACACTTACATGAATGTCATTGAGTTCCATATACGCTGGCCAACTGCACGAATACACAATAGGACGTCCACTATCGTTTAACATTTTACCAAAATTCGTGAACCCTGTAATAAAAAACCGGACAAGTGCGAGTCGGACTCGCCCACCGAGGGTTCCGTAGGTACGTAGTATCATTATTAAATTTGATATTTTTCATTATAAATAAGAAATAATGCGTCGAAAAAAATAAATAAAATATATTTTGCAATGTGTACATCAAGCCCTTTCATATGATACCCCATTTGAACTAGTAGTTTCAATTTGAAATTTCGACACCCTATAAAAAATATAGACCCCCTATTTATTTTAGATCTATTTACAAATGTATAGTTTTGAGATTTATTCCTGTACTTGTAGTCTATAACGATGTTACTTGCCAAATTTCATAGTTCTAGGTCAACGGGAAGTACCCTATAGGTTTTGATTCCTTTGAGTGTGTCGAAATATGCGTTTTTTGCTGAATAAACGGCCGTAACTTTTTTCTACGTAAACTTAGCAGTTTGATTTTTTTTTAACTTCATGGGACCGTAGACCTGTGTATACAGTTCAAATTTCAGCTTGATACCTCCACGCATTCTCGACATAGAAATGTTTGACAGACAGACAGACAGACAGACAGACAGACAGACAGACAGACAGACAGACGGACAACAAAGTGATCTTATAAGGGTTCCGTTTTTCCTTTTGAGGTTCGGAACCCTAAAAATGAAGATTTTGTATGATACAAAATCATTTAAGTAATCATTGTTATAAGTTAAAAATATTTTAATAGATTTGAAATACCCTGCGGTGTATTTGGCCATCCCGATCCCGATGGGCCCATGGCTAACCATGTCCACTTTGACTCCGGGGTTGCGGGTTCGATCCCCGCACAAAACAAAGTTTATTATGCATGAACATGTCTGTTTGTCTTGGTCTGGGTGTTTTCTATGTATTATATGTATGTATTTAAAAAAAAAGACAATGTATTTAAGTATTATAGTTATCAGTTATCTAGTACCCATAGTACAAGCACAGTATAAGTAATAGTACTACGGTACAAGCTTTGCTTAGTATGGGACTAGGCAGTATGTAATTCGTCCAAGAATAAAAATAAAAAAGGAAATAATAAAGAAAAGAAATGAACAATATTGAACATAAAAATCGAATTAAGTTTTATTTACCAATTCGTTCTTTCGTAATCAATTTCATCTCAAATTACTTTTAAACATGTAATTCACATCTTCGTCAACCCTTATTCATCCCATTGGTGGGATACGGGTCTCCTATAAATCGAAATCCCTTAGATTTATAGGAGATCCGTATCCATCCAGTGGGACATCATACTCCACCACGCTGCTCAACTGCAAGTTGGCGGAGGCCAGTGTTTTCAAGCTGCCTAAAGGCTTGACTTAAGAACTGCCCCCTTACCACCAACTCTTATTGCGATGCAATAACTGAATAGAATGCTTATTCATACCAATGAATAAGCGACTCTATTTCAAATGGAATAAAGTCGCTTATTCATTGGTATGAATAAGCAATCTATTCAATTATTGAATCGCAATAAGAGATGGTGGTAAGGGGTCTGTCATCTTAAGAAAACAGCCGAGACCGACGCCTTAACGTGCCTTCTGAAGTACAGAATTTAAGCCAAATATATTATTGTAATCGTCTCTTAAATCCATATTCGTAGGTGTTTTGATACAGTAAAAAAACCGGACAAGTGCAAGTCGGACTCGCCCACCAAGGGTTCCGTACGTAGGATCATTATATATAATTCAGGAATCTGACTATATAAGACGTCGATTTAACAAGTCGTCCCAATATAGAAAATGTCGTCGGTTTTCGAAGTAACTTCGATGATACGGCTTTCGCACTCAAGGAGGAAACCCCCGCTGGATGTAGGCCTTTCCCAATGAGGATCGCATATGGTGGAAATATGATAAATTACATATATTATATAAATTACATGTGTATAAACATATCAAATACAAACCTTATATTTGGGATTTGCCGCAGTCGCATAAAATTTTGTCCGTAGAAATGCTAGCAGACAAAAAACATTGCAAAGAACTTTTCAGAGCTAGTGACGTGGCAGATCCCGATAGCCAACAAGGCTCTAGCAAAAGAGATATATAACTGTATACAATGTGATGATGTGAGTCTGTGATCAGCCTCCTTACCACCACCTCTTATTGCGATTCAATAACTGAATAGATTACTTATTCATACCAATTCTATCGACTCTATTCAATTTGAAATAGAGTCGCCATACCAATGAATCAATCATTGGTATGAATAAGCAATCTATTCAGCTATTGAATCGCAATAAGAGGTGGTGGTAAGGGGGCTGAACTGTGATCATAGAAATAGTATTTGGGGAAATATTGACCAACCTGTTTCCATATCATGAATTTTGATGAAGCAGCCGTCCACCTTGAGATAGTCGATCTCCCAATCCACAAAGCTATCGATGTCAAGTTTCTCGTGGCCAAGCAGCCCTGGGTAGCCCGCACATGTGTAGTTGCCGTAATTTTCGTACATTGTGAATTTTAACCCTTTACCATGAACCTAGAATTGCAAATCAGTTACAATTAATGCAGATCAACGCTAAAACTGAACTCACAGTCACAGCAGCTTTTATTAATGGAGAGGCAAATATCCTGTCCGGATTTACATCCGGGTATGTATATACCCAGGAGGATATTTGCTGTCAACGTCTTTATGGTCTAAAAGATAAAAAGAAACCTTTCAGTATAGTGATGCAGACAAAACAATTGGTCGAACAGGAGGCCTTGCTTAGATGTTTGGTCGCTTTTCCCGGGAGACTACAGCATGGGGTTTTTCAAAATGAGCGTAAATAGGTTTTTACCTGGTCAGTACCGCGCATGTGATGCCCCTGGTATTACCGATTTCCATAGGCTGTGATAACTGCTTTCCTTGCCGTGTGCTTGTTTGCAACCTTAGTAGTATAAAAAATCTACTAGTTGTGTTATAAGTCAGCTGCATCTTATTTCCGAAATTTAACCTACTTAAACTAGTCTTAAACCTTACTAATACTTCCAGTTGATGTGATGTGAATGAACTCAGATAGTATATAAATCAAACTACTAAAATATGGCCAAGTAATCGTCTAGTATCCTACGTTATACCGTCAATAAACCAGTTCTTTTTTACGCAGAGTTGAGACCTATTGCAGTCTATAATTCCATCAACTTTTACTTACTTCCCTTCCACAAACTCTCACCTAGATCTTTAGCTTCCAAATGCAATCTAATTGTTAGGAGTTATGAATATTTGTCAATGACTAAAGATCAAAGACAAGTTAAATAAATGATTCTGCACCTAACTAGATTCACCTATTCAGGATTCTATCTTTGGTATTGGTTGGTTTGGTAACAAGTTAAATAAGGCATTATATTTTTAGTGGTAAAAAAAGGACTCTATCCCTTCGCCTCAGTTCACGGAATCCAGCCATATTAAGATTTCCCTGCCACTTTAGTTTAAGCGAAATCTACTTTAAACGAAGCCTACTTCCAAATTCAAAAACTTGAAGACGTTTCAGCTTTAAGCCTGCTATAGTGAATAGTCTATAACCTAGTTCTTGGTGATGTTAATCTGACCCTAGGTTAATTCAATACGCTCAAACTTAAATTACTGACTCTACACTTATTATTATTATTATTTACTTGGAACGTTCATAGCAATTCATTAAGGAAATATATTAAAACAAGTAATTCTTTTCAACAACTAGATTTCATTCAAATTTTCCATAATTAGCTAACTTTATTGATTCTAGCTATGGAAAGGTATCAGATTACATGTCTCATATTTACATGAATCTATATACTACTTACTCTTTTGTAATTCCCTAACATCTGTACGAACCCATCTCTAACAATGGTATCGAACCACATTTATTTCGATACTGTATCAAATTTATTTACTGTAGCTTTCATATGACATCTATATGTATAGGTAGATAATTCACATTCTATCATGTTAAGCAAGATTATTTTATATTCTATCATTTAGATCCTATCATAAATCTTGAAAATATATAAGGTTAGAACCTTGGTTTTGATGAATTTTTATTCATCTTAATTCCTAGTAAATATCTTTTCTGTAAGATATCAGAAGGTTTGAATATTTTGGTAAATATTGTGGAATGTGTTGTCTATTCACATTATTCACAACAAATACACTTTGTTTACTTAGGTACAGGTCATTGATCCTCACTTCAGTCACCATTCACAACTAAATTGATCAAATTTAATCATATTAACCACTTCACTTTAGATATCACTTATGTCAACCTAAGTCTATTCACTGATATGTCTAATTTATTCATTAGATAAATCCCTACTTTTATTATACTATAGATGACGTTCTGGGTTATGACATCTTGAAGAAATGTTGTATAATGTGTTTTTTTATTCACATCAGTGACAAATAAAGTACATTTGTTACTTTTAATGTCTAACAATTCACTTCGCCTTTGTATTACTTCTCAATGTGTTTTTAAGTATAGTTCCTGATAAATTAGACCTTTCAATTTCTAACTCAGTAAAACCACAAAGATACCTTCACTGTAGGTTGTTACTCTATTTTCCTAGCTCCTGTGATGTGTCCTATTCAATTCACCCTACTCCCAACTAAGAATCCTAACGTTGAATCTATCTGCCTAGACCAATGTAAAACCCTAATGTTACCTCTACCTGCCTAGATCAACCTAAAATCCTAGCGTTACCTATACCTGCCTAGCGCGTCTAAAACCGATTCCTACAAAGCCCTAATGTTATACCTTTCACCAGGTGCCCGATTCCTCATATTTAATCGTGTGGTATGTAATGTGAATCAGCCCTCCCTGTATAAACGCTGATTCCTGAACTGCTAATAGGGTTGAGCCGACAAACTCGAGTGTGCCTATTCTCTACGTCGTGTGTAGATTTAGAACCGCGCAAAGTGGACTTGTAAAGGGTGAATGACTCGGTTCTGGACTTGAGACGTGAAGGAGATAATTCCAACGTTTTTCACCGGTAGTATCAAGACAGGCTAGCTACTTCTGCTTTGGAATAGGTGACATTTAGCGTTGTAATAAATAACGCTTGCGATATATGCCACACTCAATCGCACCCCGGGCAAACCCGGTTGAAAAAGGTAGTTGTTCCCCGTTGACACCGATAAGGTGAGGCCTCAACTTCCTTCCGAATCACTCGATTCTTAGATTTCAAGTTACAATCTGTTATCTCTAAAATTCAGCGAATTAAATCAATTAATCTAATTTTCAAACAATAAAATAAACTCTTAATATTGTAACTTGAAATATTGACACATTAAAATATTCGAATGTTAATTAATATGAACTATACCGAGCAAAATCCATGACGGACTCCCCTTTAAAATTCGCGCGAAATCCTTTTATATCGAGTAGAAAATCCTTAACGCAATAGTGATGTTACACTGTTAATTTAACTACCGATTCGAGAACTACTTTACCATATCGAATAATCGTCATCAATCTAATCCTTTACCTATTTTACTTTCTCTCCACACACGCAATTTCCTTGTTTTAGAAATCTAGAACAATCGTCTTACAGTAAAATTCCCATAATTCTCTATGTAGATATTTAAATCGATTTAATTTACATTTCCACTTTCCACATTTATTGTACACTAGCTGTTGCCCGCGACTTCGTCCGCGTGAATATCAGTTATCGTGGTAAGACCATAGGAAATGAAGTACTTAACATAACCGTATAATTAAGAAAAAAACTTATGGTGAGTAATTTATTTCTCCCTATATTCTCTTTACATTTTCGTTTCGTTTTCCATTAATTGATTTAGCAATTATAAGAAACATACGAGTACGAATATCGATATTTATTTTTCCACATTAATCATGTCTCCACTTTTTGTTTAACTTAGTTAATAAATTCCTTCTTAATTTTAATTAACTCAAGTAATCTTCATTTCCACTTACTTATCTTAAGCATCTTTGAGTCTAATTCTAAAATACTACTCACACATCAACAAAATCATTGATTCTTATCTAAATCGATCACTTTTTTTCATTGCCGATATATTCCCGCCAAAATCTACTGTAAATTATTTCATTGTCACATTTCTCCAAGTTGACGCTAAAACTCTGAGACAATCAGAACGTTCAAATATGTCTACAGTGTCCAAAACTTCTTAACCAATCCCCGTCCAGTATTGTGTCCAAAATGCCCCATAGCAACTTCGAGAACATAAGGCCTTCGACTCACTTATTATTATTATTTATTTATTTTTTTAAATGTATATATATTTTTTTTTATTACTACACAATTAATATTCCATATGGTCCAGTTACAGGGCTCAATCAGATGGAACTGGTTTAAAATTAGTTGTCTACTAACAAAGCAAATTAAATAATTGTAAAACTACCCACATATTCTGACAAGGACTTCAATCCGCTAGGAAACCGTTCTCTATCGGGTACCATGCGGCTATCATTGCTTCTCTGTTTTTCTAACCAGCAGTCGTCAATGCCCACATAGTTGTAGCCAGCTGCTAAGTAGCCGTCGCTGACCATCCGGTCTGCTGTACGTTTGATCAGGTTTTCACTGGAATTGATATCGATCATGTCCTTGAGGAATTCCATTCCATTGATTTCAAAAATACATTTTTGTAATCAATGGAAAACATACACTCAGCGAATCTACCCGCTCTACTAGGGGGTACGAAAACGAAACCGGCCAAGTTATGTATTACCCAGTTGATTTCCGCTAACTTCCCAGAAATTATATAAATATTTTTAAAATGGAAAAGGTAGGGAAGTGATTTTATCCATATTAAAAATATATATAACTATTAGAATATGTATACATACCTGATGCATTCATTAGGATACTTCTTACAGTCCGTGTTGCACCGAAATCTTTCCCATGAGAGCCAGCCCATGGGTGGTGTCAGCGCCACTCCATTATCCAATGCAAAGGCAGTCGGTAAAAGGGTTGCAACCACCAGCCATAAAAGTGACTAACAACATCACAAAAAAAAACCTACTTATTGGTATGACAAGATACGATATTACATTGATATCTATATATATAAAAGAAAGTCGTGTTTGTTACAACACTTATAACTCGAGAACGGCTGGACCGATTGCCATGGTTTTTGATTTGTTGGATTTGTCTCCGTCCAGAATAGCAGAATAACTATTAAAAACATTGGAAAATTTACGAAAAAAATAAAATAAAAGAAAAATCATTTTTCCATACAAAATGTTCGTGGATGTCGGACCTGTCAAACGTGACGTTAACGTGCGTACGTCAAATGTATGCGTGCGTTCAGAAATGTGGGTATAGGATAATCACTACATAGTATAAAACAAAGTCGCTTTCTCTGTCCCTATGTCCCCATGTATGCTTAAATCTTTGAAACTACGCAACGGATTATGATGCGGTTTTTTTTAATAGATAGAGTGATTCAACTGGAAAGTTTATATGTATAATATATGCATAACATAGTAGAAAAACACTGATAATTTAGAGGTTTCTAATGTGATGTCGTAAATAAACACATTTTTTTGCTCTTTCATTGCAAACGCTGGCTGAACCCAACGAGATAGATCAAAATAATGTAGTACAGTATTGTTCACCTTAAAATGGTCTACAAAAAAGTTCGCGATGGTATATGTCTATCTCTTAGTGGTAACACACAATAACCGTTATTTTATCCTTTGCTTTTTTAAGCAATACAGAATTAATCCTTATCCAATTAAGTACCTTAAATACATTGCGCATTTAATATAGATCAATATGGCCCTTCACAGCATGTAATTTAAATGAATAGTTTAGAAGATATTACACATTTAAAATGCAGGGACATAACGGCTGTGGCGGTACCGGCCGCGGAGCCGGCGGCGTGTGCTTATAACTGGGGAAGGACTGGATAGGACAAAGCGCAAAGACCTTCTGTAGTACATTTAGTATCAGCATTGCACCCGTGCGAAGCCGGGGCGGGTCGCTAGTAAGTATTAAAACATTGACAAAATTGTCGAAAAATTAAATTTGAAAACGGATTGGGATATTTATTGATTTTCAATTAAATGTCAAATCGATTGGTCTAACTTTTACGTCGCGAAAGTTGTCCGTTGTTGTTTTGAAAATTGTTTATGAATGAATGCTTGAAAATGAATATTAATTGGTTGTCAAGTGTCATGGTACTTTATTTTGTGACATAGTAAAATACTGAACTTAATATTTACCCACTGCTGGGTAATATTAAATACGGGTCTTCCTTCAACTGAATATGTTTCGAGCATACTCCACCACTCTGCTCAACTGCGAGTTGGCGGACGCCAGTAATTTCAAGCCGCCTAAAGGCCACTTGGCTTAACGACTGCCATCTAATGATAACAACCAGGACCGACGGCTTAACGTGCCTTCCGAAGCACGGAGGAGCTCGAGATAATCTAATGATAACAACCGGGACCGACGGCTTACGTGCCTTCCGAAGCACAGAGGAGCTCGAGATAATCTAATGATAACAACCGGGACCGACGTCTTACGTGCCTTCCGAAGCACGGAGTAGCTCGAGATAATCTAATGATAACAACCGGGACCGACGGATTAACGTGCCCTCCAAAGCACGGAGGACCTCGAGTTAATCTAATGATTACAACCGGGACCGACGGATTAACGTACCTTCCGAAGCACGCAGGAGCTCGAGATAATATAAACTCATCCATGGACAGGCTACGGTTGACGTTGCTTAACTTGCGTGTACAATTAGACTGACACGCGCAATGACGCCATCGTGCTTCTCTATTATTTTCTATTAATCATTATATTAATTTCAAGACATCATAAATTTTGTTCAACTAATATGTATACCACGACATTCATTGACAATTAGGCGGTACGAAGTTCGCCGGGCCAGCTAGTTAGGTATAATTCCTAGAGCGGGTTAGTACTACAGAACATAGATGTTCTCTAACAGGCCTCTATGGACACATAATACATAATGCCGGATCAGCGTTTTTGCTGTAGAGATCCGGCGCACAAGCATAACGCGCTAGTCGTCCCCGGGTTTCCGTGCTAAGTACACACTCGTATTGGTCAAGTTATTGGTTCGAATTATTAGTTTTATGTACTTGGTAAACTATGTGGAATTTTGTAACAGTGGCAAAATAAACGTAGTCAGTTATATAAAATTACTTTTATTAATTCACAAACAATAGCACCTTCGATAGTCAGAGTGAATCGTCTGACTGTCAAACGATTACTGTAGTTTTACAGTACAGCCTTACTACAGCAAACTATTACAAGCCTCTAGGCATTGGATCGACATAGTTTAGGTAGCTAAAGATAGAATAATATTAATAATGAATAGACATGATAAATAGAAAGAGTAAAATAAAATATATAGAAGTAAACATTATCCTCTCCGCGAAGATAAACCTAAGAAGACTAAACTTCGGTTCATGATTATGTATTTATTTATTAAGTGTTACCTTATTAACCACAATAAAGTGTGCCTTATTTCGGCACTGCCCAGGTCTCAGATCTTGATTTTAACTAGACAAAAAATTAGTCGTTAATTTGTCGAAATTTGTCGCCCAAAGCAAAAAATTTGTCGGTCTCCCGTTAAAGAGTTATAAGGTTTTATTTGTGGCAGTGCCGAAATAAGCTTATTTCGGCACTGCCCACTCGGGATCTATTAAACTACAAAACATAGCGAAGATATGATTTTCTCCAGAATTAGTCGTCAATTTGTCGAATTCAGACACCAAGTATCAGAATTAGTCGACGTCCCGTTAAAAAGTTATAAGTACTTCTTTGTGGCAGTGCCGAAATAAGCCTTATTTCGGCACTGCCCAAAAAAACTACACCACCTAGCGAAAATCTGATTTCACCCAGATGTTGCCTTGAATTTGTCGAAATTTGTCGGATATAAAACACAACTAGTCGATGCGTAATTAAAAAGTTACACGCATTTTAATAATTCACGTTGTAGTCAGAGAGCCTAACGTAGGCAGAGTAGAATAACACCACCCCATTCACATATGGCTATCGTAAAAAGCAACTAATGTAGTGCTAAAGAACACTTAAAGCATTCGTAGATCAGAAAACAGTATCATGCATTGACAAGCTTTGCCAGACTCTGAAAAAGGAAGGAAATAAAACGTTTACTGTTGCATTTTGTGCATGATATAATTTTGATGCAAGATCTCGGACTATACTTATTATGAGAATTATTAAAATGCGTGTAACTTTTTATTTACGCATCGACCAGTTGTGTTTTATATCCGACAAATTTCGACAAATTCAAGGCAACATCTGGGTGAAATCAGATTTTCGCTAGGTGGTGTAGTTTTTTTGGGCAGTGCCGAAATAAGGCTTATTTCGGCACTGCCACAAAGAAGTACTTATAACTTTTTAACGGGACGTCGACTAATTCTGATACTTGGTGTCTGAATTCGACAAATTGACGACTAATTCTGGAGAAAATCATATCTTCGCTATGTTTTGTAGTTTAATAGATCCCGAGTGGGCAGTGCCGAAATAAGCTTATTTCGGCACTGCCACAAATAAAACCTTATAACTCTTTAACGGGAGACCGACAAATTTTTTGCTTTGGGCGACAAATTTCGACAAATTAACGACTAATTTTTTGTCTAGTTAAAATCAAGATCTGAGACCTGGGCAGTGCCGAAATAAGGCACACAACTTTATAAATCAGTCCTTGGTGCCAATATTTATTATTTTATGTAACACTTCCATTTTCCATTAATTAAAATGCTATTTCTAGCGTTTGAAATTTGTTAAATTTGTGTTGTTTATATGTTTCTACTTTTACAGGCAATTCAGAAATTTTATAAATATAATTTCGTAAAGTAGATATTATGCAAAGTTATGCTAGTGCTATAGGTTGACGAGCTCGGTGGTCGAATGGTTAGGAATGGCCACTTTGACTCCGAGGTCGCGGGTTCGATTCCCGCACAAGACAAACATTTGTGTGCATGAACATGTCTGTTTGTCATGGTCTGGATGTTTTCTATGTATTATAAGTATGTATTTACAAAAAAAATGTATTTAAGTACATTTATCAGTTGTCTAGTACGCATAACACAAGCTTTGCGCTTAATTTGGGACTAGATGGCGCTGTGTAAATTGTCCAGAGATATTTATTATGCTAGTGGGGTTTCATTTTGCGATGTTGGCATTATGAGCTGAAAGATTAGTCGGTTGCGAGGTGCAGGTTCGCTTTTTTTTTTATACTATGACAGATGGCAGACAAGCATACGGCCCACCTGATGTGAAGCGGATACCGTATTCCTTTCTGGTGACCTCACTCACTCGCAGGAACACAACAACCCTCAAGAGAATTGTTATTTGGCTGCGGTATTCTGTGAGGTGGAGGTACTTCCCCAGTCGAGCAGCTTAAATACTTTTATATTATATGAATAATTCGTACCATATGTAAAAATAACATCCTTTTCACAAAAATCTATTTCTTTTCAGTTAGTTAACACACATAATACTATTAAGCATTCTACATAACAATATAATACATACAGAAATAAATAAATTCTTTGTACCTAAATACTAAGAATATATAATACTTAAGTATTAATTAAAATATGGAAACCTACTAATGAACTAAATTAAGTTTTGGTTCGTTATTTATACATTTTTTTAATGAGGTACGTTATAATGACTATTTGCAAAACATTATGTTTCTAATAAAAACTCCAAGACTAAATTATTAACTAATAAAGTCAGTTTTAATGTACACCAAAACGAAAGCGTACAGCAAAAGGAATATAGTATTAAATATTAAATAAATATTCAAGGACAAATTACACACGGCCATCAAGTCCCAAACTAAGCAAAGCTTGTACTATGGGTCCAGATAACTGATATAATACTTAAATACATTTATTTTTTGTAAATACATACCTACATATATTACATAGAAAATACCCAGACCAAGACAAACAGACATGTTCATGCACACAAATATTTATCTTGTGCGGGGATCGAACCCGAACCTCGGAGTCAAAGTGGCCATTGCTAACCATTCAACCACCGAGTTTGTCTTTTTCGAGTTATTAAAATGTTTAATGGTTTAATATATTTTAAATTCAGATAAATAAAAACCCACATTTTCACATGCAGATATTTCAAAACCACGACCTTAAAACTGGGACCCTACCTCCGAAGCTGATTAGTACTGATTACCATCGAATGTTTTGATTCTAAAAATATGTCTTATGTTTTAGTTAGAGACAAACATCTTCAGCTTGGTGGGTAGAACTCCAACGGAAAGTAATAAAAAGGAATTCGGCAAATATTTATATTCACTTGTTTATCAAAAACATGTCTTTTTCATTAATAATTCAAAGTCTAATCTGCCCACTGATATTTTATTGAAAGGCTGCAGTATTTTGACTGTACAAAGCTTAATCATTAGTCTCTTAATTGGTGACTTGCAGGGCTGAAGTTTCATATTTGCAATCAAAAAATCCGATGGTAATCAGCTTAGGCGGTAGGCCCCTGATTTATATGTAAACCCCTAAATGTTATTTGTGAAAGACCGTTCGAACCGTTCATAAATAAGTTACGAGTTAATTTTTTAGATTAGTAGATGAACAGTAAATTATTATTAAAACTATTGGCTCATTTAGTTTTATTTTCTATTAAAATTTGGATTGTAGTTTACGCAGAACTGCACCATAAATATTTAATGTTAAAAATTACCTTGCTATTCACTCATGAGTACTTATTTTATTAAATGTTATAGGTATACTGCACTTTCAAGTATGACCTCATTGACTGTAAATATATATATAGTTATTAGGACACTGAAGTCCAGGAATGTAACCGACAAAGTCACACGCAGTTCATGTCATCTCTTAGCGTCTACTATGCCCGCCTAGGAAGTGCCTCTTCTCATTCCTTTAAAAAACCGGTCAAGTGTGAGTCAGACTCGCGCACGAAGGGTTCCGTACCATCATCTATAAAAACGGCACAAAAATCACGTTTGTTATATGGGAGCCCCCTTAAATATTTATGTTTTTTTAGTATTTGTTGTTATAGTGGCAACAGAAATACATCATCTGTGAAAATTTCAACTGTCTATCACGGTTCATGAGATACAGCCTGGTGACAGACGGACGGACGGACGGACAGCGGAGCCTTAGTAATAGGGTTCCTTTTTACCCTTTGGGTACGGAACCGTAAAAAACTTTATAGCGTATACATGTGGAGCAGGAAATATATCGCCGAGTAGTGGATTCCACCGGTCATAAAAATTGATTGAATGTTTTCGTATGAGGCAGCGGGTAGTAATTTTCAAATACGTGAGAATGTGCATGCTACGATGGACCTTAGTAACAAGGAATCGCTCGGTAACGCTCACTGAACATTCGCCGTGACATAGTCGATAAAAATTACTCAGCGCAGCGACTTGTCTGCGGAGAATAATCCGGACTGAAATAAATCTAGGGTCTCCATAGGCGGAGCCTTCCCAGTAATGCAAACAATATTCCACACAGGGTTTGATATGTATTTTGTAAAGCCACAGTCGTTTCTCGTTTGAAATACTGCTGCACCCTATTCAGGACTGCAAGTTTACGGTAAGCGTTCAGTATTACATTTTAGATGTAATCCCTATCATTTAGGGCTGCACGCAGATTTAAGCCCATATGATCGCTGAAGGGAAGCGAGACGCCAAGTAGAATTGGAGCCGGAGAAAAAGACCGTTTTAGTATTGGCATTAAAACTGATAAGATTTAGATTTACTTCAGTTCCAAGACATCACTTAACTCTTAATATTAGCATGGCCCTCTTATCACAGATATGCCGAGCTGTCATCAGCATAGAGTATCATACATAAATCATACATGCATACCATAGCATAGTATAATTAATAATAATTAATGAACAGTGAAGTCCATTGCAGTCCCGGGGGTAAAACTACGGCTGCCTCGGAACTCACAACGAATTTAATTAGTAGAAGTATGACAAATAAGGCATAAAGCCTTAAGAAAAAAAAAGCTAGTGAAGTGAAGCTCAACTGCCGTGCACCACCACGGTTTTAAGTATCTAACACTATTAGGGATCTAAAACATTGAGGTTAGAGTTCAGAGGCGGTCTTCTTCTTCTTCGTTACGCTGTTGACAGAGCGGTCGTGGTCGTCATGAGAGAGGATTCGGGGTTGTAGTTACTCGCCTCACAATATCCCGCCATCTCGTATCAGAGACGGTAGAGATAAAAAATAAAAGACATTTTAATAAAATTTAACTGTTATTTAATACATTATTCACAATCATTCTCGCTTCTATTCTGCTATCTTCAGGGCTCTCGGTTTTCCTTGGTGTAAACTTGTAAAACTTGACTCCTGAAAATACAGTGTTTATAGGTAAATAGAAATAGTCATAATCATAGTCAAGGTGTGTTTGGATTTGATTCAATGAGCATGATCCCGCTTATGCGGGAATATAGATCCAAAGCGTAGAGGCCCCTTTAAGAAGGATAATGCAATGTTGTACAGCTAAGAGAACGTCAACGTTGACATTCCGATCTTTGAACCATACTTATGCCGTACATAATAACAGTTACAACCGCATTGCAGTTAATAAGCATGATCTGCTCTTAGCTGTACACCCACCAACTTAATTTAATATTATAATAATAATTAAGTATCATTATATACTCTAAGATCATTATATTATGATTCGTCTTTCGTCTCAGAAGGGAGGTGAGGTCAACACGAGAGAGCGGCAGGAAATGGCCATATTGTACGTAGTACTATTACTTACTTACTGTGATACCACAGAACATACCTATCTGATTATTACCCACCTGTAGGATTTATTCGAACTTCGAAATCTTTATCATGTTGTAAATGCTGATTTTTCTCTTCTTTATACAAGTCCTGCAAAAAGAAACTGCGATATTAAGGTGGTCTTTATTTATACTCAAAAGCATTTCATCAAATCATCATCATCATCAGATCATTTTAGTCTCCATTACAGGAGCACGACCTTCTCTCATCCGTCCCAGACAGAAGGAGGATTTGGCCTACACTCCCCACGCTAGCCAAACGGGTTGGGGAGACCTGATAGATGTTTGATAATGTATTTAGTCGCCCTTAGTCGCCTTGTACGACATCCACGGGAAGAGACGGAGTGATTCTATTCTAGTCTGCCGGAAACCACACGGCTATTATATGCCGGAAACCAAAAGCATTTACGTAACAAAAATATTGTTTGTGTACGAAAAAAGGAAATCATTTAGATATATTTTTTTGGGTTATTTGAGTAAGTACAAATATTAATTGGATATTCGCGCAATTATTATTAAAATATATGATCGTTTTAATATTTTTTTTAATGTTACCATTATTTTTCAATGGTTCTTGCTTTGGTAAATATCCACTTACATATGTATTGTTTTTTGTAAATACTATCTAATATAACTTAAGAACGGCTGCACCGATTTTTATGATCTTATTATTTGTTGGACTTGTCTCCGTCCCGAATAGCAGAAAAACTATAAAATTCTTAGAAAAGAAAATTGTAGAATTTTTTTTTAATATATTTCGCGAATTATTTCGATTTTTTTTGTATAATCTGTACAGACGTTGTCCTGTCTTCCTAGCTATGAATATTTAATTCGAATTGGTTTCGCGCAAGCTGTCAAATGACTGACAGTTCTGTCAAACGCCATGGAGATATATTGGAAAAGTTAATGTCCAAGTACTCAGATAGCTGTTAAACTAACTCTAGACTAATTCACAACCACTTGAAGATACAAAGCTGTTCATTGATTTGGGTCACGTTATTGTAATGTCGTTTACTAGCATGTACGACACGGTCGGTACCTAACCTACGAGTGAGCACCGTCCGCAGATAGTAGTTAAAAAAAGTACTTAATTTAAATCAAATTGACAGTAGAATATTATTATTACCATGGCCAAACGAATTAATGTACCATGGCTGACCACCATGATAATAACAAAACAATGTCATCCTTATGTTTTTATATAGCACTAGCTGTCCCGGCGAACTTCGTACCGCCTAACAGTCAATGAATGTCGTGATATACATATATATATGAACAAAATTTATGATTTCTTGAAATTAATACAATGAATAATAGAAAATAATAGAGAAGCACGATGGCGTGAGGCACGTGTCAGTCTAATTGTACACGCAAGTTAAGCAACGTCAACCGTAGCCTGTTCATGGATGAGTTTATGTTATCTCGAGCTCGTCCGTGCTTCGGAAGGCACGTTAAGCCGTCGGTCCTGGTGTTTATCATTAGATGGCAGTCCTTAAGCCAAGTTAGTGGCCCAACCCGTAGTTGAGCAGCGTGTTGGAGTATGCTCTAAACATCTTCGGTTGAGGGAAGACCCGTATCCCAGCAGTGGGTAAATAATAAGTTCAGTACTTTACAAAGTCACAAAAAAAGTACCAATTGACAACAATAAATATTTCAATCCACAAAACAAATCACAGACAACATTCGCGACGTAAAAGTGAGACCAATCGATTTGACATTTACATAACAATCAATAAATATTCCAATCCTTTTTAACTGGCACTATTTGTATGGGAAAACGTTTTTTCTTTTATTTAATTCTTTCGTCAATTTTTCAATGTTTTTAATACTTTCCCGACCAAGACACGACATTATTTTATATATTAAATAGATTTATGGAGCTTGATTTAAATTTCTGAACGCACGCATAAATATTTAATACAATGAATAATAGAAAATAATAGAGAAGCACGATGGCGTGAGGCACGTGTCAGTCTAATTGTACACGCAAGTTAAGCAACGTCAACCGTAGCCTGTTCATGGATGAGTTTATGTTATCTCGAGCTCGTCCGTGCTTCGGAAGGCACGTTAAGCCGTCGGTCCTGGTGTTTATCATTAGATGGCAGTCCTTAAGCCAAGTTAGTGGCCCAGCCCGTAGTTGAGCAGCGTGTTGGAGTATGCTCTAAACATCTTCGGTTGAGGGAAGACCCGTATCCCAGCAGTGGGTAAATAATAAGTTCAGTACTTTACAAAGTCACAAAAAAAGTACCAATTGACAACAATAAATATTTCAATCCACAAAACAAATCACAGACAACATTCGTGACGTAAAAGTGAGACCAATCGATTTGACATTTACATAACAATCAATAAATATTCCAATCCTTTTTAACTGGCACTATTTGTATGAGAAAACGTTTTTTCTTTTATTTAATTCTTTCTTCAATTTTTCAATGTTTTTAATACTTTCCCGACCAAGACACGACATTATTTTATATATTATATAGATTTATGGAGCTTGATTTAAATTTCTGAACGCACGCATAAATATTTTAGAACCAATAAATCAGCCTGGCGCAACTCAAAGTAAAAAAACGACTCTATGAATCGGAAGCGAATTTGGTACAAATTCTGATTGTTTTCGCTTCCATTTCATACATATTAGAATTACGCTATTTGTATGGCACATCCGTCTCTTAAAACGTAGTGGTTACATTCTCTTTGCAATAAATATTTAAATCCACAAAACTATTTTCAAAACAAATCACAGCCAACTTTCAAGACGTAAAAATGAGACCAATAAAGTTTGTTTTTAATCTATGACATTTGTTCTATAATGAGCTTAATATACATTTCTGAACGCACGCATACATTTGGCGTACGCACGTACGACAACGTCACATTTGACAGCTACGACAACCACGAACATTTTGTATGGGAAAATGTTTTTTCTTTTATTTTATTTTTTCGAGAATTTTCCAATGTTTTTAAGAGTTATTCTGCTATTCGGGACGGAAACAAATCCAACAAATCAAAAACCATGGCAATCGGTCCAGCCGTTCTCGAGTTATAAGTGTTGTAACAAACACGGCTTTCTTTTATATATATAGATTGCGAGTGATCTTCGTATTTGCCTACATTTATACATTAAGAGATGAGATCATTCAATTGCAAGTAACAGGGACAAAACTAGGTATAATATGCAGAGCGAGTGCTCTGCATATCCTATCTATAGAGTGTTATTGATACTCATCAATAACACTCGGATAGCCATGCACTTGGACTTATCCGGATTTATCCTATGTTCTTAGAACAATCGCATCGTGGCCGGAGGTATTTATACAACCCGAATGTTAATATATCTAACTTTGGAACTATGAAAAAATGATTTAAAACATACCACTTTATAATAATCGGCTTTTAAAAAACCTATCACATAATATGCCCGTTTATATTGACTTGGGTCCTTTTGTATTACAATCACACAAGTATTTAAAAAAAGGATCAGTAACCCTTGTATGTACCTATCACACACAGTGTGTAGAAATTTGCAATTCACTAACTGACCATCAACACCCAGGGTTCTCGAAAGCTGGAATTTTATACAAAATCTCTATGTATGTACGATGATAATACAAGAGAGGATTCTTCGACATTTTCACTGGATATCGAGGTACAGAGCTGATACGTATTGGGAGATAATTATACATGTAAAGCATCGGTATGATTTTTTTCTATAAAAGGCAACCCTTACTGACTGATCTATCAACGCACAACTCAAATCACTACACGCATTGGGTTGCAAATGGCCATACATATAGCTATTATGACGTAGGCATCCGCTAAGAAAGGATTTTTTAAAATTTCTACGTACCGGGATACGCCTATAAGAAGACGCGGGCGAAAACTAGTTCTTTAAATGATAACGATAGTTTGGATGGACGGATGACTGAGTGAACAAACAAACTCACGTAGCGACTTTGTATTATACTATTTAGAGCTCAAATGTGATGTACCTGGATTTCGTAGTCTCCTTTGGGGAGTGTCATCTCCTCGAAGGTGAAAGTGGCAGCGTATGGAATTCCATCATCTCGTTTACTTACAAACGCCATCGCATATGATCCATCAGCTAACTCACGCTTCCAGATCTCCAGTTTCGTTTTCTAAAAAAAAATAAGAACTTATTAATTTTCATTCCTTTGTCTCAAGTTCTACGAGAGAAAATCATAGTTCTCATAAAAAAGAAGTTATCATAAATTATGTCCTGTATCATCGCTCAAGGTGAGTTTTAAGTATTTTTCAGTCAGTTAGTTAACACTTAAAATGTTGGTGTGAGGCAAGGATTTACAAAATTCAATTTTTAATATAAAATATGCCATAACGTAGCTAAACGAACGTTCTCTCACTTGCCTCGGCGACCTCCCTTCTCATTCAGCCATAATGTTTTCTATACAAAAATAGTTTTAGTTTCAATGTTTCACATCTGTCAGGTGTCCAGCAACAGTATCTTTTTTAAATCCATGACAGGATAAGACAATGAATTTTATTGTAACACATTTTACATACTACTTAGACAATATCGTGTCGTTTAACGTTTTTAGTGCAAGGAAGATAATTACCGTTTTGGCAACTCTTAACCCTTGCTTCCCGAGTGAATCCTGGTCGACAGCGATGATATCTTCGTTGAGCAGGATCTCCTTGAACTCCGGCCGTATGGTGGCGAGATCTACGCTCATGAGCAGTGGCGCCGCCATCACCGACCACACCGCCATTTGGACTCGGGCCTGGTCCACTGACAGTCCGAAGTTGCCTATTATTAACTGGAACAGATATTTTACGTATTTGATACTTTAAATGATCAATTCTTACTGTCGCAAAAGCTGTCCAAAGATTTGAATAAAACTTAACTTAACTTTGGCTCTCACATTTACATTATGTCAAACAGAGGGTGAATTTGCTCCAGTTCCTATTACACTCTCCTACTGGTAGAAGCACGAGGATATATTACTCATGCTTCTAATTTCCAGTAGAACCACGAAAAACTTTCATTCTATGTCCCCGTCCTCATACTCTTGTGTGGGGATACGTTAAACCGTCTATCCCGGCTGCTGTTACTAGATGAAAGTCGTTTAGCCAAGACAGCGGCCTTTAGGCGACTTGAAAACACACCAACTCGCAAAGTTAAAGGTACTTATAAACATCAGTTCCTTAAAATATTAATAACATAATACCATATCCGGATCATTCCAGTGGCCTGGGCCAGCGAATGGCGCGAACCGATCTTGGTTATCGCCGAACCAGTCCATGATGGTAACCACAGATGACCAAGAGTCCTCAATATCGTCGTAATTTCTCCAGAGATTGCAGTGTTCAGCCAATGCCGTGTAATTAGGCTGTAAAAAACAAATATAAAAAATGAGATACTAGATTCTGAAATGTGATGTCAAAGATACTGTCGAAAAGTGGAGAAACCAGGATTTAGTGTTCTGGAAGGCACCTACGGTCACTTTCGTCATTTTTAAAAGTCGCTAGAGCCGTTTCAAAGAAGCCTGACTTCCTTCTTTTTTCAGAAATTTCGTGGTTAAAGGCCCGTTCAAACAAACCGTCTCGTAGAGGAGAGCAGATTTTGGTGGCGTTTATAACAGAGTTTTATGTCATTGGCATAAGGTTTACTTTAAAAATCCACATCGGCTCTCGACCATTCTCATATAACAAAAAAGTGAATTAAAAAAATAAACCTTATACCAATGACCTAAAACTCTGTTATAAACGCCACCAAAATCTGCTCTCCTCTCCGAGCCGGTCTATGCGAACGGACCCTATTCGTAACAAGCTTATCTGCGCAATTACGTCTGCGTGTGAGGGAGAGAGGGTTGAGATACGTAGGATTACCATTAAAAGGATATAGTGCGCCAATCTTAAATGATAGACATATGCTATCACGGACTTTTATTAGGATTTTTTAAGAGGAGCAATCCCATGATATATGATTTTTGCGGAACTTTAACTATTTACGCAGCGCATGAATTGTTTGATTGTTAAAGTTTGATAATACATAATGTAATTTAGTCTCGAAATATTGAGCACAGTGTATCAATAATACGTGTTAACTACCTAGCTTTAAGATGATTTTCAAACACAATGTATATTGTTAATGAATAAACTGAAACTGAAATCTGATACATGGAACGAAAGCTGTAAGGAATATCTTTTTTCCAGTTTTTGCAATATTTTCAATTAGCCTAAAATAGCCTTCAAATAGCCTTTTTCGATAAATGGCCTATGCAACACTAAAATATTTTTTCACTTCGTTCTATTATATTTTCTCACTAGTTCCTGAGATTAGTACGTTGAACCAAACAAACTCTCCAACTTTATAATATTAGTATAGATAAAATAATGATTAAAGAGTACTCAGAGGCTGTGGATGATCTCTTGAAATTGAGTAATTACAACGCTGAGCGCTTTGATTCACTCATCAACAACCATCCATGTAACTGCGCTTGCTTTAGTTCTCCACGGCCAGTGTGTGCTACTGCGGTTGACAATAATAATACTGAGACTTTGTGTGATAGCTCACATACTGGTATTAGGACAGAGCAGTCATTAGGTGCATCAATTGATGTAACATGTTGTACACCAGGTGATGCACAAAGTACTATTATGTTTAGTGATAAAATATGGGCTCAAAATTGAATTCACTTATTAAGGGACAGTCAGTTGTAAACCATTGCTTACCATCTGCAAATTATGAAGAAATTATGAAAAGAATTTTAAATTTCAAATTTAATAATTATGAAAATCTCATTATTTTAGTAGAAAATAGGGGTAATTTAAACAAAAAGGATTTAATAGATTTTTGTGATTATTTATTATCTCTAGACTTAAGTAGTATAATTTTGTTTACATTCCCCTACTCTAAGAGCTTGTCAGATGCAGAAAATAATCTTAGATATAAGTTGAACAGTGTACTACACACTATAAGTACATATAATGATTGTATTCATATGATTGATACTAACAGTTTTGTTAGCAGAAATTTATATTATTTGACTAAAGGTAGATATTACCTTTCTGCTAGTTTTAAGCGACAGATAGCACTTTCGCTATCCTATTTTTTTGACATTTCAGCCAAAAACTTGGCTACAAAATCCGCTTCTATTGAGCGGACTGTTGACATGGAATTTTCTAATAATGACATTTCTAATCATTTAAATTACTCTGTTCCCACTTGTTCAGCTGACCAGTTCAGTTGACTGAACTAACGAAACATTTTTTCTCATTAGTTCAGTTGACTGAACTAATGAAACATTTTTTCTCGTTTGTTCAGTTGTGTTTTTGTGCCCAACTTCATTTATTTACATTTAGTGATTTACACGTAGGTTTTCTAAAAAGAACGGTCATTGATGTCATCGTTAATAAGTTGTAGTTGAACTTCACGTGTGAACACGTCACACTTCACACTCTCTAGTAAGGTGGCTCTTTTTGCTCCGCTTTTACGTTGAGTGGATACAAAATCCGAAGTTTTCATGCATCTTGTCCAGCTTCCAGCGTTTAGAGATGGCAACCCTAGTTGGGTTTAACCCGCGACCTGCCATTCCACCACCGGCCCCACCGGGCTCGTCAGGACTGATTGTTATGTACTAGAAGAAGGATTCGTAAATGGCTCAAGCAAATGTCAAGGCGCCCTCGAAGAATAAATATATTTTCCAACCTAAATAGGTAGTTATAAGAACATTTAAAGAAAAATTCTTCATACCCTTCGAATTTTGGAGGCAACCGCAAGTTATTGTACTAGTCTTGAGTAGTACATGTACGATGTACTAATAGGTGACGGTACTTGACACTGTACTAAAAGAAACGTTCCCAAACGCGAACTCTTATTCGGACCTAATCGGACTATTCGTACAGTGTACTAGGTTATCCAAGCCCGAAACACTTGTCTGTCTGTGGTACTGTGGTCTGTCCGAGAGAATAAAGCGCTTTCAGCGCCGTGTGTTCTATTCATAGAAAATCGTATACAGCGCTGTATAGTGCTTGTAATTACCAAATTTACATTGATCACATGACTATATTGTCGGCTACATTTCTAAGTACTAATAGGTACTAATAGTACTATTAAGGTGTACTAGTACATTAATCGGACTGTACTATTACAGTGCGCACGAGTGTCCGATTAAGCACAAAACTATATTGTACTGCCTATTTATTTATTGTGTACGCTTCGACCGCTGTTTGCTTACCGCGCAGGTGGCGCGGGCGATATTTCATGTTGTAATGCTGCGGCTACAGTACCGTGATATGCCAATAATTATTGCCATAATTTCAACAACGCCTAGGTGTAACCACGATTTATGGCAAAAGCGTGTTTTAATACTATCTTAAGCACATCCCAAGACCATTCAGAACACATCTCAAAACCATCCTGAACACATCCCAAAACCATTCAGAACACATCTCAAAACCATCCTGAACACATACTAAAACCATCCTGAACACATCTCAAGACCATTCAGAACACATCTCAAAACCATCCTGAACACATACTAAAACCATCCTGAACACATCTCAAAACCATGCTGATTACGCATGTGTGAATTCAATAGTACATGGGCAGAAACTGGCGCAAAAGTATGTTTTATTACCAACTGAACTAACGAGAAAAAATGTTTCATTAGTTCAGTCAACTGAACTGATCAGTTGAACAAGTGGGAACAGAGGAAATTTTTAAAAGATTTATCAAAACTAGACTATGTCAAAAGGCTTACTATTGTATCTCAGATTACATAAATGATAAAAGTATTTGGAAATGAATTGCTCTTGTTATGTTATATTAATGATTGTATTTGTATTTAATGTAACGATATTGGCAATTAAAAGAGTCGGCCTTGAGTTTCTTGCCAGTTCTTCTCAAGAAGCCCCGTCGCCGGAACTGGCACTTAAATTCACTTTCACATTCAAGATAGTGTGATGAAAGTGAATCTAAGCTCTGCGGATTTAGAGTAGTAATGATTTACACATGTTTCTTATATTTAGTTTGTATGACGTTTCTAAGTGCTTTATAAAGTCCAAGGAATAAAGATATTTTGACTTTGACTTTGACTTTGATGTATAATGATGTTTTCAAATATGGTAGGATAGTAACTAAAATCATTCCTATGCTAAAGATATATAATTGAACTTTATTTTGGTTAAGTTAAGTACGTATTTTTCTCAATTTATTTATGAGAAACGATAAAATCACAGGAAAACTTCATGGGTAAGTATACATTTACATATAAAGTCTTCCAGTATTTTCTTTACATATTGTTTTTACTTAGTGTTAGGTTTGGACTTGACTAGTTTGCAACCTGACGTTTCACTTTAAATATTTTCTTTCATTTACTGTTCAAAATTATGAACAAAAATGTTACGTTAAAAAATATTAAAAAATATATATAATTATATACATACGAGTATATCCATGGACGCAAGCGCGTGTAATAATATTACCGATATTACTTACAAGAATTTCCTTGGGTTCCATATACGCGGGCCAACTACACGAATACACTATAGAACGTCCAGTGTCGTTTAGCATTTTACCAAAATTTGAGTACCCTGTAATCAAATTAATTTAAATCATCATCAGTTTAAAAAAAATCTAGCTAAAACTGGGCTATTAGCGCACATTATGACTGGCAAGCAGTCTATTATACTTCATAGTATCTGGATGAACGAGCTCGGACGACTGACGCTCGGAGTTTTTAGGGGAAAGCAAATTTCCTCGTAATAGAGACTAAGCCACCTTAAGGTGTAAGTACACTTGAAGTGTAAGTACTTAGCTAACCATGATGATCTAAGCCAAAGTAATCTACCTACTCTATATGGCAGAAACCAATAGCTAACGTGCTCTGACGAAAGAAGTATTGGCAACTGTAGTCATAGAAATGATGAGGAATTTGGAAAATATTGTTCAACCTGTTTCCATATCATCAGTATTGATGTAGCAGCCGTCCAACTTGAGATAGTCAATCTCCCAATCCACAAAGGTGTCGATGTCAAGTTTTTCGTGGCCAAGCACTCCCGGGTAGCCCGCACATGTGAAGTTGCCGTAGTCTTGGTACATTGCGAATTTGAACCCTCTGGTATGAAGCTAGAATTGAAAATTATTAATTATTTGCAATGAAACTACAGTGAATCTATATTATCTGCGTGACGTCCACTTTCATTTTATTCTTCTATATATTTTTCAAGTGACAAACAATCACAATTCACTCTTGATAGTCCTGCATTCTTTGGCAAAGGACAGATGTTGTTACACCAGTCAGACTGCTCTGATTTTGAATAATTAAAGTCTAGACATCTCTATGGCTCAAAGTTCAGAGAAATCTACTAAACACATAAAGACAATATTATAGGTAGCTACTAGATTAGACATCAGAAAGCGGAAGTTATGCATGTCATGAATTGGGGATAAGAGATGTTGGGAATAAGTCCGTCTATATAATATAACGTTATAGAAATATGATATTACCAAACAAAAAAACGCATCAAGATAAATCTAACAAATCCAAACACAAAATAATGAAGCCACCTCTATGGTTCTATATTATAATATCGCCAAAGTTCCATTTATATTTCCATTTTGAGCTGGATCAGAAAGAATTGCCATATAATTCAGTCATGTTATACACTAACTACAGATACTAGCAAGCACGTTAAATGAAAAGCTTTTAAAAATACCCACATATTCCGACAAGGCCTTCAATCCGTTAGGGAACCGTTCTCTATCAGGTACCATTCGGCCATCGCTGCCTCTCTGTTTTTCAAGCCAGCAGTCGTCGATGCCCACATAGTTGTAGCCCGCTGCTAAGTAGCCGTCGCTGACCATCAGGTCTGCTGTACGTTTGATCAGGTTTTCACTGGAATGATTAGTTACATATAAATTAAGTAATGAACTTTGGCTTGCAGAGAATAGTTTGAAAAAAATCGCGATTTTTTTTTTATTGACAAGAATACTTATGAAATACATACTTATATTTACAATACAATTTATTTTTTATTTTATTTACAATGCAGTCAAAATAAGCTACATACGAATAAATAAATGCTTTCCAAGACACTTTAAAATATTATTATTATTTTTTTTATAAATACATTTTTTTTTTGTAAATAATAGAATATAAAAAAAGCTATTAACACGTAAAATTTTACAATATAAAAAAAATAGTACGTAGAGTCCCTCCGCGCGGAAGAAGTGAAACTTCGTAATGTGGAAATGAAAATAACTTTAAACGTTTAACGCAACCTTGTTAGAAGTCGCATTAGAAGTTTCACTTCAAAAAATATACAATATATGACTAGAAAATCCATAATCGTATAATCCACATAAGTTCGGTGGATTAAAAATATCCGGTTAAATCCAGATGGATGCAAATTGATAAAATGTGAAATAAACACATGGTAAGTAATGCAACTGATAAAATACAAGGGGAACAATATTTTCTGTCACCTAAGTTTAGATGTGTCACTAATCTGCAGTACCTTAATAATAATATCTATCCCCAAGAAATATATTAGTCATCATTTTAATTAAAACTGTCTCTAAATATAAATTTTCAGCTTAACAAACTACATATTAGAATCATATAATTCGTTTGATCATCAAAATAATATATCTGTCACCAAATAAATAGATCAGCTCCTTAATTTAATGAAAAAATGGCTAATGGGGGCGAAGTCCAATTGGCGTCATATTCACTGACGAGTCTTACCAATACTTGGTCAATGCAATAAATCATGTTTTGGTTAGATTTGAGTTGATTTTTGGTTAGGTTAGGGTTTTCTTGTGTCCTATCATCGGTAATAGGAGCTCCGCGAAGCGGAGCTCCGTCAACCTAGATGATGAATGATGTGGTGCCAAGTGAGCTTAATTATTAATAATTGACAATATAATACATACAAAAACATTTACTTGGTACTCGACCCTATATCTCCATGATTTTAGGTGATTTGAATGAAACTATTTATTTTATTTTTTTATTTATTAAATTTATTGTAGAATCGATTTTATATTGTTTGGTGACTACATTTTGGTGACAAATCTATTATTTTGCAGGCAAACCCTATTAGTTAAGAAACACAAAACGAATTAAATTGGCGATAGCTTAAATGATACCCAAATACAAGAAATAATAGAATTTTAAATACATATACCTGATGCATTCATTGGGATACTTCTTACAGTCCGTGATGCACCGAAATCTTTCCCACGAGAGCCAGCCCATGGGTGGTGTCAGCGCCTCTCCATTGTCCAATGCAAAGGCAGTCGGCAGAAGGGCTGAGACCACCAGCCATAAAATTGACTGTAGAAACACAAAAGAAACCTACTATGGACATTATTGTTCCATCGATATGAGCCTGCTACCTTTTTTTCTTCTAAACGGACTCTACGCGTTAGATCGATATCCCTACCAGCCGGGCCCGATCTAGGGGGGGCAAGCCGGGCATTTACATTTACCCAGAGCGGCAAAAAATGAGGGGCGGCAAAATTGACCAATTCCTATTCATCTTCCAATCTAGCCATTAGCCATCTACCACCCAAGTTGGCGTGCCTTATTTCGGCACTGCCCAGGTCTCAGATCTTGATTTTAACTAGACAAAAAATTAGTCCCTGAATTATTTTAGTTCTAAAGAAAGAAATTATGAGTAGTTTAGATAGTTTCATTTCGATACTAAGTATATTTGGACACGATACTTTTGTTCCGATATTTTTGAGGTATCTATACTTTTATATCGCCGTTATATTGCGAAAACCAATTATCTGATAAAAATATGGAACTGAGATAATGCGTCTACAAAGTTTAGGACGTTGGAAATGACCCTTGTAAAAAGGTAACATTATTATTTGTATAATTTATATATACATTGATAAATCTTCTATAATAGGTGTGACAGAGTTTGAAAAAGTGAGAAATTGCTTTGTATAAAATTTGCTATAACTGACAGAAGGTTAATTACTTTTCCCAGAAAACTGTAGTCTCTATAATTTCTAAAATAATAGGAATACAACAAAATCAACGAAATTAATTTTTACTTTCATTAATTCAAAATTGTCAATGATATAAAATTATTAAACAAGTGTATTTTTGTGAAGACACAAGTAAAAATGTTTTCCCTGGAGAACATTTAAAAAATTAAATTGCTAAATAAGTTATTTATAATGGAAATAGTAATTGAAAAAGAATCTTTAAGAAAATAACATTTATTAATAAAAAAACACAAAGTTCAAATACTAGTCGGCTACTCTGTAATTATAGTCATCTGAAGGAACATATACACGTGGGTCTGGAGTGAGATCGGTCTATAATTCTTCAATAAGGTTTTGTCACCTTTTTTTGGAGAACAAGACGACCAAACTCCTGTTCCACGCGACTGGTGCATTGTGAATGACGGAATCAAACAGACATTGTAGTTCCTTTAGAACCGGAGTTCCTTTAGAACCGGAGTTCCTCCAGCTTTCAACAGTTCCGTTGTAATTCCGTCGTCCGTAGGTGCATGTGCAACATAGAGTTTGCCGCAAAATCTCTCTACCTCTGCGAAGATCTCTGGCTTAGAAGACACGACGCGACCATCCTCTAGCTTGAGCTTCGACAGATAAGCTCTTTCAGAAGGCCGAGAAAAGACTTTTGAGTCACTTTTTTCACCATTGTTGCGTGCTATCACGTCCTCAACTCGTTTAGCATTGAAGACGCGATAGTCCCGCGGTATCAGCCTTCTGATCCACTTATTTAAAGCTGCATATTCTGTCGAAGCCCTAACAGACGCTGTCGCCTCTCGTCTCTTGATTGCTGATCTTAGAAATTTTCCGAAGCTTGAGTGATTTGAGGAAGAGTTGGACGTAGATTCGACGTCATCTTTCAAGTTTATAGCTGATATTTAGGGTGCCTCGTACAAGTCTGTGGTAACAGTACCAAACCTGTTGATCACCGAGACATCCCTAAATATTCGCCTTTTATCGTATATAGTAGTATCTCTTAGTCAGTTTTAGCACAAGATACGCTGCCCTCGACGACACACTGGATACCTCCACTACGTTGTTGACGAGAGCTTTATGGACCGTATTTGGTGGAAAGCACTAGGGAAGAAGACATAAGCCGTCCTTAGTGCTTTCCACCAAATACGATCATCCGTCTTCTGTACCCGACCGCTTACAGTGAGGACGCACTGGTGAAAACTTTAGTCTTCAAGCATTAATATTCTACGAAAAACTGTTTAATTTACACAATTTCATTATTTTAAAAAATGACTGATTTGTTTTATAGTAACTTAATTGATTTTTTTATCAGTATTAAATTTTAAAACAAATCTTTTGTTGTGTTATTTTTTATACGAACCGTAAGAACCTTGACTTAAACCTATAAACCTTAACGTTTGACCATATTAAACAATTAAACAGCTTGGTATTAATCTTTTTAACTTCTGAAACGATTTTGATGAAAAATGTTTATTGTTTCTTTAGTTAAAGGGTCATCATACATAGGCAAGATTAGCCCTATACAGGAAAAATTAGCACAAGCGAAAAGAGGCACATACGCAGCAGTGAGTTAAATAGGTTGACGATGATGATAAAATTTAAACTTACATAACTATGTCGATAAAAATATATATCAATCCATTCAGTAGTTTCTGTGAATCCCAACAATATCACGTATTTTAGGTAGGTATACTTAATATCCCCCAACATATATTTGGGGGTTGATGCTACTCACGTCCGCAGGCTATACCCTAGTTTCCCTGCACGTGACCCCCGGGTGGTGCTAATCGAGTAGCTTTTTTCCTGATGTGGTAGAGCCAAGCTGTAGTCGTTTGGTGTCCAGAATATGATCGCGGTCAGGATTTGGACATTAAATGATTGCAGCTCGTAATTGGGCCGGCTCGTCCGGGGCAGTACCACTCTCTCACAGAAAACCGGCGTGAAGTAATAGCTCGCTATTGCATTTCGTACGGTGAGTGTTGAGACCCGGAGCCCAATCCAAAACCCACAACTCTAAATATGGCAGCGGTAGTACAAAGAATAATACCCCAGGAGGGTACCGTCATCGTTGGTGACGGAGAATCCCTCCCTGAGCACCATTACTCAGGCCGCCCGACGTATTCTGGGGCGGGCACTACGCCGCTCTGTATTTCTGCCGGGAGCAAACACAAGAAGAGTGTGGTGGCACCTCCCCCTGAGCTCTGTGTTGAGTTCTGTAACATTAGGGGGCTTAATTCCAACTTAAATGCTGTCCATCATCATCTGGAGACGGTTGGGCCGGCCATGCTCTTTTTGACGGAAACTCAGATATTCCCCCCTGCTGACATCTCGTATCTGCGCTACCCGGGATACAAACTGGAACACCACTTTGTGCCTCGAGCCGGTGTTTGCGCGTACATTCGGGAGGATATCTGTTGTCGACGTCTTGGCAGACTTGAAGCGAGGGACCTGTCAATAATGTGGCTGCGCACAGATTTCGAGGACCGCACTCGTATCTATGCGTGCCTCTACAGGTCCCATAGCGGTAATGTCGAAACGGAGCGTCTTGTGGAGCACATTCAAACGACGACTGACAGTATACTCCAGCAGATGCCATCTGCAGAAATTGTAATACTGGGTGATTTTAATGCCCACCACATCGAATGGTTAGGGTCAAGATCAACTGACCATGCTGGAAGAACTTTCCATGACTTTGCCTTGGCATATGATCTGGCACAGCTAGTTTCCTCGCCCACGCGGGTGCCGGATGTGTCGGACCATATAGCGTCCCTTTTGCTGACCTCCCACCCTGAAAATTATCGTGTATCTGTTGACGCCCCTCTTGGGTCTTCGGATCATTGCCTCGTGAGAAGTATTGTGCCGCTCACCCGCCAAAAGCGGCCGCGGTCAGCCGGTTCACGTCGTGTGTGGCATTTTGGGTCAGCGGATTGGGATGGGCTGCGTGGTTTCCTGGCCTCCTACCCTTGGGGGCGGGTTTGCTTTTCGCTGGACGATCCCAGCGCCTGTGCTAATGCTGTCGCTGATGTGGTTCTGCAGGGCATGGAACTCTTTATTCCTAACTCTGCGGTGCCCATTGGTGGCAAATCTCGACCATGGTTCGGTGGGTCTTGCCAAGCCGCGTTGCGTCATAAGCAGGATTCTTATCGAGCCTAGTCCGAGGCTCGGGCCGCTGGAGATGCAAATACCGGTGTCCTCAAAAAAAAATTACAACGCTGCCTCAAGGTCCTTTAAGGGCTGCATCGCCAAGGCAAAGTCCAAATTCATTAACAAAATTGGTGAGAGATTAGTGCGTTTGCCCTCTGGGTCTCGTGCGTTCTGGTCGCTCGCCAAGGCTATTCAAGGTAACTTCTGTCGGTCGTCGTTTCCACCATTGCACCGAGTGGATGACTCACTGGCCCACACTGCAAGAGAAAAAGCCGACCTCCTGGGATTTCTCTTTGCGTCTAACTCGACTCTCGATGATCAGGGAGCAGCACCGCCACGGTGTGAGAGTTGATATGCCAGACATTAAGTTCTCGCAAAGAGCTGTCCGTAGAGCGCTTTTCTCCCTGAACATCCATAAGTCGAGTGGGCCGGATGGCATTCCACCTATTGTTCTAAAAACGTGTGCTCCAGAGTTGGCTCCGATTTTAACACGCCTATTTCGGTACTCCTACTCACTTGGCGTGGTCCCCTGCTCGTGGAAGGAGGCTATGGTCCACCCGATCCCTAAAAAAGGCACTTGTTCAGATCCGTCCAATTATAGGCCCATTGCGATAACTTCCATATTTTCCAAAATCATGGAAACTATTATCAACCAACAGCTTGTAGCCTACTTGGAGAGTCACCAGCTGATAAATGATCGCCAATATGGCTTCCGCCGTGGTCGCTCAGCTGGTGATCTTCTGGTATATTTGACTCACCGTTGGGCGGAGTCAGTGGAAAGCAAGGGCGAGGCTTTGGCTGCTAGTCTGGACATAGCAAAAGCTTTTGATCGGGTGTGGCATAAAGCATTACTTTCCAAGCTTCCTTCTTTTGGGCTACCTGAGAAGCTTTGCAATTGGATTGCCAGTTTTCTCACTGAGCGTAGCATCAGGGTTGTGGTTGACGGAGCACGCTCGGATCCGCTACCCTTGAATGCTGGCGTACCACAAGGCTGTGTATTGTCCCCCACATTGTTTCTTCTGCATATCAATGACTTGCTACTTGTACACAATGTTCATTGCTATGCGGACGACAGTACAGTGGACGTGGGATACACTGGCCAAGCTAATGTTTCTCGGGACTGCGTCGATGAGTACCGAACAAAACTTGTGTCTGAGATTGAGACGTCTCTTGGACACGTCTCGGATTGGGGTAGATTGAACTTGGTACAGCTAAATCCCTCAAAGACTCAGGTTTGTGCGTTTACCGCTAAAAAGTCCCCGTTTATCGTAGCTCCTAGATTAGAAGGTACTCCCCTTAGTGTTAGTCCCAACATTTCCATCTTGGGTGTCGACATATCGAGTGATGTTCAGTTTCGCGGCCACTTGGAGTGCAAGGCCAAACTGGCTTCTAAGAAGATTGGGGTCATCAATAAAGCCAGGCGGTATTTTACACCCCGACATCGCCTTCAACTATATAAAGCCCAGGTTCGCCCTCACATGGAGTACTGTTCGCATCTCTGGGCCGGTGCGCCCCAATACTTGCTTACTTCATTTGACCGCATACAACGAAGAGCAGTTCGAATCGTCGGGGACCCAATGATCTCGGATGGACTGGGCTCTCTCTCTACACGCAGAGATGTAGCGTCTCTTTGCATTCTATACAAATTATATCACGGGGAGTGCTCGGATGAGCTGTTTGATTTGATACCTGCCGCTGAATTCCACTATCGTACAACTCGCCATAAATTAAAATTCCACCCATATCATCTTGATAATTGGCGATCTACTACAGTACGTTTCCTAAGGCATTTTATACCACGAACGGTTAAATTGTGGAATCAACTTCCCTCAGCGGTATTTCCAAACAATTACGACATGGGAGCCTTCAAGAATAGAGTATTTAATTCCCTTAAAAGGCTGGCAACGGATCCGCGATCCTTTGGTGTTGCTGATCTCCATGGGCGGTGGTGATTGCTTTCCATCAGGTGACCCACATGCTCGTTTGCCCCCCTCTCATATAAAAAAAAAAAAAAAAAAGTGTGCAAACAATCATTTGATTGCATTAAATTAGTAGAATCTTTGATCAAGTCATTCCAGGAAGTCGTGCAAAATAGCAGAAACATGGCACTATCGGTTTTACTGATGACTTATTACAAGTAATGTAAGAAGATTTTGACTTTATTTTTCGGCATGTCCTGAAGCCGGGAATAAGATAAAGAAAGAAAACAAAAACAAGCTCTAAATGACATTACCCCACATAAGCATTATGACAGGTAGGCGGCGAAAACTCATGTTCGTGTTTAAAAAACTTCGTCTTGTGGCTGATTCGAATATTGTGAAAATGGTATACCTGGCTCTTTGCCAGTCCGTATTGCGGCTAAAACATCCCTCTTAAAACTTGAAAGAGCCCAGAGAGCTGTTCTGAAAGTCTGTCATTTCAAGCCCATACTGTTCTCCACCTACGATCTTTACCAACTTTCACAAGTGCTTACAGTGCGTCAGCTTTTCATCTTACATAGTACCCTTAAACAACATCGTGCTACTCCATTTGACCCCAACCTTTACTCATCCCGACGATCTCGCCCCGTCGTTAACGCAGCCGTTGTCAGGTCATCCTTCTGCCATCGATTTTTCTGTTTCTTCGGCCCGTCTCTTTATAACAAGCTCCATCGTCAGCTAGACATCCTACCATTATCGAAATTCCAATGAATTCAATTGAATTCAATTGAAAACTCAATACTTTTTTGCAAACCCTAAACTATTCGGACACTGAAAAACTCCTTCACTCAGATTAATAAAATAGCACCCTACAATACACACCTTTTACGTACACCTTCCCTCACACCTGTTAAACACCTTCAGTTTCATTTATAACTTCCTTATTTATATATACATTATAAGACTATATACATATTACTATATTAATCGCTGCATTTCTCCTTGCCTTATGTACTGCAACATTATAAAATTCATGTAGTTTTCTCGAGGGGTGAGTCCTGCTGCCTTGAGATACAGGCTCTCTGCCTAGTTCAATGGCTCCAGTCTCCCAATTTTACGCCCTACCATGTTACTTAACCATTAGTTTATAAGGCATCAGTGTAAAATTGGTTTGAGAAAATAAATTATTTTATTATTATGTGAAAAAAACCTAGGCAATCCAAAGGATTGAATCCTATATTTAATCTTAAAATTTTGTACAAGGCTCAACAATTCCGACATACGAGCTACAAAGTCACAGACGGAAGCAAATGCCTCTCGTAGTCTCTTTGCCTATACCACAGTATAAGTAATAGTACTAACGTACAGTATGGACACTCTCTGCCGCTCTCACTAGTCGACCTCACCTCCCCTATGGAACCGATTTGGAACCGTTCGCAAGGAATGCCACGACGTACGAATTGACGTCGCTTGTATTTTATTCTCCATTCAGTTTAGAATGATATGCGAGTATGTAAAAGATGAGAGTTATTTGTGCAGTGGATGGATGCCTCAACACATGGAAAGTAAAAAAAAACAATTTGGATGGATGGATGGATCGATGGACGGACGGACGGACGGATTGATGGATGGATGGTTGGATGGATGGTTGGATGGATTGATGGATGGATGGATGGATGGATGGGTGGATGGGTGGATGGATGGGTGGATGGGTGGATGGATGGGTGGATGGATGGCTGGATGGATGGATGGATGGATGGATGGATGGGTGGATGGATGGATGGATGGATGGATGGATGGATGGATGGATGGATGGATGGGGATGGATGGATGGGGGTGGATGGGTGGGTGGATGGGTGGATGAATGGATGGATGGATGGATGGATGGATAGATGAATGGATATGGATGGATGGATGGATGGATGAACGAGAAAACGAGCATTAGTTGATAAAAAATGCTATGCAATAGCTTTACCGCGGCAGTCCCCGAGTGTCACACGTTTTTTTTTTCTTCACTACGCCCACCTGATGGGAAGCGGTTACCGTAACCATATTAACGCTCGCAACATTAAATATCGCTCGCGCGCTGCCATCCCCGCTGCCAACGCAGCAACTCCATCCTCTCTGGTGACCTCACTCACTCGCAGGAACACAACAACCCTCAAGGAAATTGTTATTTGACTGCGGTATTCTGTGAGGTGGTGGTACTTCGTCAGTCGGGCTGCTTAAAAAATACTCTATGTCCTACCTCTCTTTTCATCAGAGCCTCGTCTGTCAGTCAGCAGGGTGTACCCCGTGCAGGTAAGATTGACTTTGGTTCAAAGATGTTGATGAACCACTTACACCCCCTTACATGTCCGACTAATAATTAAATAATGTCAGCCCTAGAGAACGTCACTCAAACATAGGCACGTGTACAGACGTCATTTGGTTACTACATGCAAAAGCGCCATTTTTGTATGGAGTGGCCGGGGTTTGCCTATACTGTACTATTGGTACAATAGGTTCTGTTCGGAGCAGTCGCGCCGCTCGCCATAGGAAGTGAATCTATCCACATTATAACCTAATTGGGCGCGTACTGTTCCAAAGGAGTGTTCTACCACAAACTCTCAAGTTGTGGAAATAACTCCCTGCCAAGATTTTTTCATGAGACTACCTACAGTATGTGGTTCTACAAGAAAGGCGTAAAGGGATTTTTACGGTCGGCAAAGCGTGAGTGATGCCTCTGGTATCGCAAGCGTCCATATACTGTGACGACTGCTTACCATCAGGCAGGTCGTACGTTTGTTTGTCACCCTAGTCATATAAAAAAATGTTTGTCTTGTACGGGAATTGAACCAGCATTCTAACTACGACTATTTACTACTGCAAACCACTTGGCCACCGCAGTGTTCATTTGCCAATAATCATATATATATTATCAACAATCGTCAGTTAAGCGGTTTATCTCATAAATCATCATCATCATCATCATCAACCTGTATCTACCCACTGCTGGATATAAGCCTTCCATTGCTTTCCACTAAATACGATCCTCCGCCTTCCGCATCCAGGCGCTTCCAGCCGCTTTCCTAAGGTCATCGGACCATCTAGAAAACATCTCGTCAATAGTTATGCAAATAACATGAATTCTAACTAAAATGCAAATACTTATTCTAAACCGGCAAGTTTGGTCGTCTCTTTCATTCTTATAGTAACAGAAAGAGTTAGAGATGCTTGGGCAATGACCGTGGGTGCTGCGAGGGTCTTGGCCACAGACTAAAATAGATCAATGAACACAATTGTCAAGATTGTTAAATTATCAATTATCTACTGAAATTGAAACGACTATAAGACTTGATCTTGACCTAGAATTCCAACAAGCAAAAAATAATAACCGGTCAAGTGCGAGTCGCATTTGCTATGAACGTATGTTCCGTAGTTGTATAGTTAATATGTATATTTACATAACAATCTCTATGTTTAATTAAACTACGAGTGTCCGGCAAAAAATAGATAAAGTACATATAATGTTACAACAAAGATTTAAATCGTTGCATTACCAAATAATGATGTCTATTTTAACCGACTTTAAAAAAGGAGGAGGTTCTCAATTCGACTGAATATTTTTTTTGTATGTATGTTATTCGATATCTTTGCGAATTGTGAACCGATTTTCATAATTCTTTTTTTATTTGAAAGGGTAATTGCGAGGTGGTTCCATATTCACCAAGTCAGGATCTGATGATGGGATCCCAGGAAAATCGAGGGAAACCCTTAAATTTGCCCTATGGTATTGCTCTGCGCTGGATGTCGTGCAAGGCGACTAAGGAATCTTGTGTCACGCGATAACTTTTCTCCCGGAAGACGGGCAGCAGCGTCTGCCGGGGTATTCCACCAATAAGCTGCGCTCGCCAACTGAAGTCGGTTTCAATTTTTTTTTTAAATCAACTTTATTGCAGTTACGATTGAATATTGCCATATAATATAACATAACAAAATAGCAAAATGTACCTACGTGTGCTTTCTCGCCTTGATTGAGCTCCTTTCAATGACTGTAAGGTTTACTGGTCTATCTCTATTATGGATAAGTCCGTCTATGTATTACTATATCTTTTTAAGAATTTTATTGTATTAGATATTGTTATTACATTAAAAAACTTAAAAATAAACAAACAATTTATGTGTAAGTGTTTCATCAATATCGTTGAACCAAAGCCAACTTCACCTGCACGCCGTGCACCCTGCTGACTGACAAACGAATCTCTGGCGAAAAGAGAGGTAGGGAGCGTAATTATACGGCTCTCCTGATGTGAAGCGGTTACCATAGCCATATTAACGCTCGCTACATAAAATATCGCTCGCGCGCCGCCACCCCCGCTGCCAACGCAGCGTCTCCTTCCTTTCCCGCCAAAAAATATTTTATACAATGAATTTGTTTAACTTTAACAAAAATACTTTCGAAATCCAAACATTTATGGGCGGCCAAGAGAGCGGAGCTTTCAGTGTGCTCTATATTATACCCCCGTATATATTTGTACCATACATATGTTTTTTTTTTTTTTTTTTTTTTTTTTATACTACGTCGGGTGGCAGACAAGCATACGGCCCGCCTGATGTGAAGCGGTTACCATAGCCATATTAACGCTCGCAACATAAAATATCGCTCGCGCGCCGCCACCCCCGCTGCCATCGCAGCATCTCCTTCCTTTCTGGTGACCTCACTCACTCGCAGGAACACAACAGCCCTCAAGGGAACCGTTATTTGGCTGCGGTATTCTGTGAGGTGGAGGTACATTCCCCAGTCGGGTAGCTTACAATTACGCTCCCTACCTCTCTTTTCGCCAGAGCTTCGTTTGTCAGTCAGCAGGGTGCACCGCGTGCAGGTGAAGTTGGCTTTGGTTCAAAGATGTTGATGAACCACTTACACCCCAATATATGTGACATATTTGTAGTATTTGTACCATAAATTGTAAAAACCGCAATCAATGATGTTCCGCACTTCTAATGGTTGACTCGTAGAGAGTGCATTTAGCAAGTGCACATAGTTATTGTACAAGTGTTCAAGTCAATTTCGATATTCCAAAAACTAGATATGGCTATGTTGATAACAAATAAAAATTTATAAATAATTTTCCCGCTAGAAATTTCACCACAGAATATACAAACATTACTTACCATGACTATGACTGTACGAAAATTCCAAATTCAAACGGTAATGTTTCTAAAGGTTCACAACACTAAACGCGAGACGTCCGTTTTGTCCTATTAGAGCGTGAATATTGCTCCGACCCTACCTAATGCGTCAGTTATATTTATCGGTTTGTAGAGATAAGCCAGGGATGCAGGACAGGATATCATTAATAACTTTCACTAATTTATGTGTACCAAACAACACTTATTTTTATAGTTAATTTATTCTTTATAGGATAGGGTTGATACATAAATAAAAACTATGTAACACTATGAACATAGCGTGTATTTATTGACTTATTAATGAACTGGCGACAAGGATGGCATAATGTTTCAGTATTTTTTCAGGCAGACAAGTTGATGGAGAATGAGAAAAGTATGAATTGTAGGTAAAACCGGGAGAGCTCATGAATTTTTTCACTTACATCTACAGCGATTGTAATAATAACGTTACAGAGCCCTACATATAAAGCTTCACGAGTTCTTGACTGTACAATAAATTAAACTTATAAATAAATAGAACCTCCAGTTCCCCCCCCCCCCCCCCCCCTTCCGCGATGCCCTCCTCCTCAATTAATTACATATCTGTTTATTATTTGCGTAACGTATTTACGAAAATCTTCGACTAATGAATACGATAATAAAAGGAAAACGAATAAATATAGCGACGTCCTTTCCTTGTTGCAAAGTGTTTGCATGAATATTAATAGTATAGTTATTGCAGTGGCATTCACCAATCCATGAATAGCTATTATTCAATTATTAATACATGAGTATTTTTTCATATGAGAACGTGACAAACGAGCATGTGGGTCACCTGATGGAAAGCAATACCACCTCATATGGAGATCAGCAACACCAAGGGGTCGCCGAGATCGGTTGCCAGCCTATACTCTTTCCTTTCTTTCTTTCTGGTGACCTCATTCACTCGCAGGAACACAACCCGTAAGGGAATTGTTATTTGGCTGCGGTATTCTGTTAGGTGATACTGCCCCATTCGGGCAGCTTAAAAAAACGCTATGCGTCTATACGCGCTATGCTATAATACGCGTGTATATATTAGTCATATTAATGCTCGCAACATTATATATTACTCGCGTGCCGCCGCCCCCGCTGCCAACGCAGCAACTTCTTCCTTTCTTTCTCACTCACTCGCAGAAACTATAAGTTTTGTCACTATCATGCTTAAGGACGATTTGAAATGCAAGAACAGCAAAAGACTGTATTAACTACCAAACTAAAGTCATTTTGTTTGTCCTTTTGTCCCTTATAATGTACATTTTGTACGGTTGGTTATCAATATGAAATGGGTGAATAGTGTAGCTACCTGCTGGGACATATTTAGGCATACATTTTATGCGAGTCAGGTATGCACATTACGTGCATTCTTGCCTCATTTAATAGCTGGTATGAAGGTATTCACTGTATACAATTTTGTATGAATGCAATGTTGTCTACAAAAAACATTGCTTAGGGTTGATGTTAATTGCTCAGCATTGAAGACAAACCTCTGCTGCGAGCTCTTCTAATGCTATTAAATGTATAACTTCTTATAAGTATTTGTAAATTTAGGAAGTTTTACTTCAATCGTGTGTTGTAAAACACCGTCAGTATTTTTTGTAAAATCGTAGTACGTATGCAGGGCCTGACTAACCCTTAGGCTAATTGGGTTGTTTCCAATGTTTAAAAATTGTACAAATAAATTACCATATCTCGAGAGATTTTTGTGCTATCGAAGTAATTCTTTCACCTATGGTTATATTATGGAGACGTCCCTACATATCAAACAGAAAAAAATGTTAGTCAAATACCCAATTAGGCTGAAGCCTAGGGCGCGAGGATCGGAGGGGGCGCGCTGAAATCGTTTCTTCGCATGCACCTAGCATCATTGCAACTACCCTACATATTTCAACTAGAAGACTATAACTAAAGAAAACACTAAAACTAAATGCGCTGTGAACAGCTGTGAACTGAAAAAGCTTGGGAGCCCCTGATTTTAACAATAAATTTTAAAAAGTGCGCGTCTGTGTCTCTTCCTCATAATAGGCTTGTTGCCCATGTTACAAAATTATAAAAACTATCTATCAGTAACGTAAAATACATAAAACTAGAACGATCTGCGATCTTAAAATTTTAATAACTTATGTCCGACGTGTTTTATGTGCGGTCAAAGTTTGGTGGGAAAGTCCATTATAGAGGTATGAAATTATAAAAAATAAATATTACCATTGTAGAAACAATAAAAAATACTATAACTTTTGTTACGGCACTGGCTACATAAACGCAATATTTAACATAGCTACCGTTCAAATTTCTGATTTAATGCATATAAAATAACATGGTGTGACGTCATAACGTGGTGGCCTTTTGTATGGAGCGTTTTCAGGATAGTCCAAAATTGTGATCTTCAAGTTATCATATCTCGAGAAGTTTTTATGCAATCGAAGTAATTATTTCACCTATATTTATATTATTGTGATGTCTTTCAATAACAAATCGAAAAAAAAAAATGGGATACAAGCCTATTAGCCTAGGGCGGTGAGAACTCTTAATCAGTCGCTGTACATATGTATCTGTAAAATTTTAATCCAGCCTTCTGTCCCATAAAATCTTAAGTACTTACTCATCACAAGCAGTAAATCTGACATTTTGTCTAACATTAAGATGTTCTCAAGTCTAATTACATATCAATTGCTGGAGATTAAACCAATTAAATAACGACAGTAATAGTAAACAATGTATCTTTAATTGACATTACAACAGATAAATTATCATTAATTGACAGTTTTTGTTGAAAGAAATTGATTTTAATTACCCATACTTATGATATGGAGTTTACCTCTTATCACAGTATAAGTAATTGTACTACATACATCATACTGTATTTGTTTATACATACTGTATTATTGGCCATAGGCATCCCTGCCGATCTCTTGTTCCGACCTCACCTCCCCTCTGAGACAAATCTGGAACAGTCTGTATGGCGCCGTACGCACACACGCTCAGTCACGATCTTCACTGACGTCTTTGTTTATGTAGTAGCACACCCTGGTCAGGGCCTGATTAACCCTTAGGCTAATTAGGCTGAGGCCTAGGGCGCGAGGATCGGAGGGGGCGCGCTGAAATCGTTTCTTCGCATGCACTATTAATCTAGCATCATTGCAACTACCCTACATATTTCAACTAGACCGAGACAAAACACTAAAACTAAATGCGCTGTGAACTGAAAAAGCTTGGGAGCCCTTGATTTTAACCATAAATTTTAAAAAGCGCGCGTCGGTGTCTCTTCCTCATAGTTAGCCTAGGGCGGTCAGAACTCTTAATCAGTCGCTGACCCCGGTCACTCCATACAAATGTCGCGTCGTTTACTACTACATAAACAATGACGTCTGTGCAGAGCGTGAATGAGCGTGTGTGCGTGTGCCGCCATACAAACGGTTCCAGATTTGTCTCAGAGGTGAGGGGAGGTCGACAAGAGAGAGAGCGGCAGGAAGTGGCCATACTGTACGTAGTACTATTACTTATACTGTGGTAGGCACAGGAAATAGAGTTACTGACATAGCTTTCAAGATCAATAGGCTGAGGTGGCATTGGGCAAGCGACATAGCTCGCTAAACGAAGTTGAAGGGAGATATAAGTTAGTAGAGCTAAAGAAATTTACTTCAGTCATGGGGTCTAATAAAGCACACCCGTTTTTTTTACTTTATGTTGCAACACATTTTTTTTATTAAATACTTATTGCTTATAATTTCACTCGATACGAGAAGTGAGTCTAATTGAACACACAAGTTAACCAACGTCGGCCGTAGCCTAACCTTGGATGGGCTCATTTATCTCGAGTTCCTCCGTGCTTCGGATTGCACATTAAGCCGTCGGTCCCGGCTGTTGTCGTTCGATGACAGTCGTTAAGCCAAATCAGTGGGCTTTAGGCGGAAAACATTGACCTCCGCCAACTCGCAGTTGAGCAGCATGGTGGAGTATGCTCTAAACCCCTTCAATTCAGGGGAGACCCGTATCCCAGTAGTGGGATGAATAAGGGTTGACGAAGAAGAAGAAGAAGGCTCGTTATAGCTCATACTTTTATACATGTCTGTGACAAATTTCTACTTACGAAGACATGTTACAAATCTTCGTAAATATAAATATCTAAAGTGGCACACCAACAGTGTTTTGCGAACAGCACCACATGTCACATACAAAATCACTTAACTACATAAGTAATAAATATATTTAGACTACTATCCTCAAGTGCAAATGTGTCAACTCTGTAAATAGGATGCATGCGCCACGTGGGGTCTCTAAAGATAACAAACATCCATTCGAAACCCGGTGCGTGCCACTTAAACTTCGAATTATTCAACATAGGCCCGCTTTCCTAACGGTTTCTAGGACAATATAAACCTGTCTCAAGTCTCAAGTCGATGCTCCCAATAAATACGATTAGATCGACCAGAGACAATGAGTGTCAATCAAAGGGTATCTGCCCACTTGACATCATACAGTTGGGAGATAATATGAGTGCTTTGTTTGTTTATTGCATAATTTAAAGAGTAACTGGCAAATGTTTGGGCAGCCAAAAAGTAGTCTATCAGTTTTCACAGAATTTCCTAACAAACGTAAATGTTGCTTAAGTTGATCTTCTAATATTTTGAGAGCAAAATACGGTAATAGACAAGTAAGGTACAATCAATAAAAAGAGTACCTACTACCGGGGATTATAAATCAAATTTTCTCAAAGATGCATGAATCGATTATACGATTTCTTATCGGTAGTTTGCTTATTGGATTGTTTAATTACAGTTGCGTAATAAAATAATGCATAATGATCTCTTTTGTTGACTTTAGTACATTATCTTCGGCCTTAACGAATTGCAACGGTGCTTTTTCTCTGTACTTCTTGCCACCAATTTAGCAATGGGGGAGAAAGATATTTCTTAACTTGTGGCCGCGAGTGTGTGTATGGATGTCCGCCGTCTTATCTATGAACATTTGAATTAATAAGTAATGCCGGCATGACTTGCAAAAAAGCAACACCAACTTTTACATTAATACAGTATTTTTATTGTCTAAATAAATGTAATTATTTTTCAGTACCTACTAAAATTAAATTGTACTAAATTTATTCCTGTGTTTTTTATTAAAGTTCCTTGAAATTGTGCTTGATTTTCGAAGGGTCCGCGGACCGAAAAAGGTTAAGAAATACTGATGTAGAATATAGCAATAAGAAGGAGAAAAGTTACCTCCATCCACAGACATCTAAACTAATCTAAAGGGTAGCAGACCAAGCATTACATACTTACAACGTGAAACAAATTTTTGCTTATTTATTGCTGATAAAAATGTATTTATAAACAGTTACTTATAAACAACAATACATACTTATACAATTGTGTGTATTTTGTGTATGTACTGGGTATTCTGTCATATATTTTTTGTAGGGCTATTAATAGCACAGCTGTACCAAGCTTGATCTTTTGTGCTGTATACCCCATTTTAATCCACTACCCAATACGACTCGTATGAAAAATTGTTGGTTCTTTAGAGACGTGAGTTGCTTAGCTTCCTTTGGACAGAGTATTTTCCTAAGATTTGGTTACGTTTTGATATTAACGGGCCGCAGTGCCACAGTATGTGCTGTGGCGTCTCTTCGGTTAGGTTGTAGCATCTGTAGGTCGCAGAGGTTCGGAACCCCAGTTTCCGCATATGCCTGTTAAGACAGCAATGTCCCGTTAGTGCTCACTACCTTCCTAAATTTATTCCAGGCTTCCCGAGCCCATTTGGAGTCATATACATTCAGGGCTTTGGAATGTCGCAGATCTGGGGCTCTGACACCTAAGCTGTACCTGATTATCATCAGATTTAGCTTGGCATCAACCCTTAATCATCATCCCACTATCGGGATACGGGTCTCCCCTCAATCGAAGGGGTTTAGAACATACTCCACCATGCTGTTCAACTGCGGGTTGGCAGAGGCCAGTGTTTTCAAGCCGCGCTAAAGCGACTGACTTGGCTTAACGACTGTCATCTAAAGACAACAGTCGGGACCAACGGCTTAACGTAAATAAACACATCGATAACTATCATCATCATCATCATCATCAGGTCCATTTTAGTCTCTATTACAGGAGCACGACCCTCTCTCGTCCGTCCTAGACGGAAGGAGGATTTGGCCTACACACCCCACGCTTGCCAAACGGGTTGGGGAGGCCTTGTCGATATTTGATAATGTATTTCCCTTAGTCGCCTTGTACGACATCCACGGGAACAAACGGAGTGATTCTATTCTAGTCTGCCGGAAACCACACGGCCAACCAACCAGGCTGCGGTCAACGTTGCTTAACTTGCGTGTTCGATTAGACTGACACGCACACTGACGTCATCGAGCTTCTCCAGGATTTAGCCTAGCTGGTAGTAACTCTGGAGCTCTACCGACTGAGGAAACACGATTACCATTCTATGCTGAACCAGGGGCGCCGACTCCGTGGGTGCTGGGGCTCGAGCACCCATGAGAAATAAACAGTGGGTGCCGAGCACCCCTGAGAATAGACATCAAGAAATAGATCAGTAATCGCCTATTACCGCCTTTAAATTATAATATTTCTTGTTTCAATTATAATATTTCTTGTTTAAATTTAAGCAAGAAATATTATAATGAATAATATAATTATATTATAATATTTTGTGTAGTTTCATTTTTATATAATTGTTTCATCTCATATTTTTATCAAACATAATTAGTAATTAAGTACGCAGTATGTAAGTAGGACATTTATTTATTTGTCGGTCGATCAGTGTGCATTACTCATCTCACACTTCGCCACTTTTTCGAGTCATCAAATGAGCATGAGCACCCATGAGGTTTTCTAAAAGCCGGCGCTCCTGTGCTGAACCATGAATCGAATTCAAAAAATTCGATGGCGATAGGCTTCAGCTTAGGTGGTACGGGGCCTGATATTCCAGTATCTGATGCAATTCAACTGAGACATAATCTTAATTTAAGGATGTCAATGTTAGGTAAGTATTTACTTGTCAACGCAAAAACGATCATGATAATAAAATTGGGTCAAGAGATAAGTTTTGGCAGATAAGTTGTGACAGTTTTTTTATAGTACCTATTTTTGCAATATTTTTGCAATTGCAAAGCCATGAGAACATTCAGAATAGGGTTTTTTTTTATACTAAAAAAAAACGACAGGCATACGGCCCGCCCGCCTGATGTGAAGTGGTTACCGTAGCCATATTAACGCTCGCAATACAAAATATCGCTCGCGCGCCGCCACCCCCGCTGCCAACGCAGCATCTCCTTCCTTTCTGGTGACCGCACTCACTCGCAGGAACACAACAACCCTGATGGGAATTGCTATCTGGCTGTGTATTCTGTGAGGTGAAGGTACATTCCCCAGTCGGGTAGCTTACAATTTGCGCTCCCTACCTCTCTTTTCGCCAGAGCTTCGTTTGTCAGTCAGCAGGGTGCACCGCGTGCAGGTGAAGGTTTTGGTTCAAACATGTTGATGAACCACTTACACCCCAAACTAAAGCTAAGACGCTATTAATTATCTTGAAGGGTAGTCAGTCCAGCGACGTGCGCCCTTTATGTTATTCCCTATAAATCTCTAGGGGATTTTCTTTTTACTCTTTTAAATGCTCAATTGTTCTTCATTAAATGTTTCGCATAAAGTGTTTGGATAATGGTCTAGTCTAGTCTCTTCCTGTATGATTTCATTGAGTGTTCCATCTCTTCTTAAACTCTTCGAATTTCAAAGTGTAATGTTGATTTGATAATCTTTTTTCGTCAGCATTTAGGACTGAAATCTCTGGAGTAGAATCTTCTGGATTAGAATCGGAGGCTGTTCGTTTCGTTTTGTGAATAATGTTTTTTTATATACAACTAGGATGGCGAACAAACATACGACCCGCCTGATGGTAAACAGTCATCCAGCCTATGCACGCTTGCGACACCAGAATATTACTCACGCGTTGCCTACCCTGTAATAACTTATTTAACCCTTTCTTGAAGAGCTTTTCCGATATCAGCCCCCCTAGCCAAGTGTAATTCGTAGCGTAACGAACGTTAGATACATCACGTGACATTTGTCAATTCGAACATTTTAGTATGAGCTCCACAGTTCAAATTAGCGATCGCTACGCTTTTCTACTTCGCAAACTGCCATTTGGCTAGCCCCACTGATCAGATATCAGGCGATCGCTACCTACTAGCTATCTAGTGTGGTTTATTTTTATGCGAGCGAATTGCATATCTGCACAGACTGCTCTGGACCCCTAGGCCCTAGCCAAGTGTAATTCGTCTCGTAACGAACGCTAACTTATAATATATAATAGAACTCATACCTACTAGAGAGAGTGTTAAATTATATCACGTGACATTTGTCAATTCGAACATTTTAGAATAAGCTCCACAGTTCAAATTAGCGATCGCTACGCTTTTCTACTTCGCAATCTGCCATTTGGCTAGCCCCGCTGTACTCGTGTGTAATTTGCTAGACTGTGTTATTGATTTTAACGAGCACAAAATGATCCAATGTAGACTATGGAAGTCTGTTAACAGACTACAGTCCGGCAATACACTGCCATTACTGTCGGTAGGATGTTTTCTGGTTCGCGATCTGTTTCTTTATATATTGATTGTTAAACACGGATCTCAAAGAAAGATTCTAGAAGAAGAAGTATTCTTTCTTTGAGATCCGTGTTGATAAATCAGTTTTGGTTTCTTGCGGCTTATGGCTGTGTTCTTTCTCATTTTGTAGTTTTTTATTGTACAGTAAATTTGAGTGAATCTTTTTAAGTAACTTCTGAATTCAAATTTTTAGTCATTTTGCTCTATAGTCGCTATGTATAGGATGTACATTTCTCTTCTCAACATAATATGACAGTATAAAAACATTTTTTTTAAGTTTGGTAATTACTTTTTAATCTATTTTTTCAGATTTTTTCTCTTATCTTTGATCGACCCTAAAACAAGTCATACTTACTTTACTCTTTGAACAAGTCTGTTGTAATCGTAACAAATTTTATTATTCGAATAAATAAATCTAGTTTTGTGTATTTTATGATATCTACTTAGAAATATTTTTTATTCTTTAGGAACATTGTCAGTCAAGTAGCTGTATTTTCCTCCAAAAGATCACTCAGAAGGAAAACTTTTCTAAAATCTATTCTTCGACCGCATAATAAACTGCATGAAACGAAACGCAACTCAACTGCCAGGATTGCCAACCGTACAAGAGCCCTCGTACAAATACGAGATTTGTGGTCTGCTGTACGAGAAACGAAGACACGACCAGCCTCTTACAATTATGTACGAGATTTTCATATAGAAAAATTTATTACATATTTTTTTTAATATGGAAAACATTTTTGGCTATGTGACATCATTGGCAAATGGGTTGCAAAAGTTATATTACTATAGATATGGCATACCTACTCGTATTAAATTGCGTCTAAAACGGTTCTTGTTGCATATGACAGCTATGACTATGGTTACATTTTGCGTCAGCTGGGGCATAGATTAACAAAATTAAGAACAAAATGGATATTCGAAACAATGTAGGTAGACAATAGAAATAAATAGGCATTGTTTTAGATGCACAAAAAGATTTTATTTTGTTACTCTTATTAGGTACTCAGTACTTTTTTTTTTATATGGGAGGGGGGCAAGCGAGCATGTGGGTCACCTGATGGAAAGCAATCACCACCGCCCATAGAAATCAGCAACACCAAAGGGTCACCGATCCGTTGCCAGCCTTTTAAGGGAAATATTGACTCTGTTCTTGAAGGCCCCCATGTCGTATTTATTTGGGAATACCGCTGGAGGAAGTTGATTCCACAATTTCACAGTTCGTGGTAGAAAATGTCTTAAAAAGCGTACTGTAGTAGATAGCCAAATATCGAGATGATGAGGATGGAATTTTAATTTATGGCGAGTTGTACGATAGTGGAACTCAGCGGCAGGTATCAAATCAAATAGCTCATCCGAGCACTCCCCGTTGTATAATTTATATAGAACGCAAAGAGATGCAACATCTCTGCGTGTAGAGAGACTCCAGCCTATCAGAAATCATTGGGTCACCGACGGTTCGAACAGCTCTTCGTTGTATGCGGTCAAATGGAGCAAGTAACAGTACTTACTTGCTCTATTTAAGCGCATACAACGACCAGGCGCACCAGCCCGGAGATGTGAACAGTATTCCATATGAGGCCTAACTTGGGCTTTACCTTACCAATGTACTTACGTAATGAGTTGAAGTCAAAACAAAATGAATATTATGATGGAACTATATTATTATACCTAACATTAATATTTAGTAAGTTATGATGATTTATTTGCAAAAATAAAGTATAATAGATGTTACATAATTGCATTTCCAACTTATTCCACCCACGCAGGGGCGTGCAATTGTTTACTAACTTTTTTTTCAGTTGATTGCTTAAAATAATTTTTAAAATAACAATTAACTTATATATTGTTAATTACATTTCAACAAATATATCATTTAAATATACACTTTGGGCGGCGCGCGAGCTATATTTTATGTTGCGAGCGTTAATATGGCTACGGCAACCGCTTCACATCAGGCGGGCCATATGCTTGTCTGCCACCTGACGTAGTATAAAAAAAAGAAAAAAAAAGTCATTCACATAATTCATTTTAAACAATGTCATTCTTAAGGCTTTAAAATTGTCAGGTAGATGATTGAAAATGTTTATTGGCATGCACTGCACGCTGTCAGAATACAAGGCTAGCCTCTGTTTAGGTTTACAACTAATCGGGTCTTATGTCTACTTCAATAAAATTCACCATGTCTCATAAACAGATATTGGTTTCTTTTGAACGAAAAGACACCATTCATAATTATATACACATGGAAGGGGTAAGACATTCGATTTTTTAAATAGTGTTAGTAGTTATGGGCTCCACAATTGTCAATGATGTTTCGTGTGAAACAGAGGTGTGTAAACGCATCGGGATGGTATAGAGTGCCATGTCTAAGCTGCAGAACATCTTGAGGGACAGAAACAACCATAGTACTACAAAGATTTGGCTCGTACTGTCACTAGTTTTACCAATCTTCCTCTATGCATGTGAGACTTAAACATTGGACAAGGCGGCCGACCGGAACCGAATAGATGTCTTTGAGATGAGGGTTTGGAGACGTATCCTGTGCACTCGTTGGTCGGATTGACGAACAAACGTCTCGATATTGGAGAAACTACTAATGACAACAAGTCTAAGTACCATATGTCTTCAAACAATACTGGAGTATTACGGAGACATCTCCTGGAGGGAAGAGGACAGCCTTGAGAAACTCGTAGTAAACTTGAAAATCGAGAGAAGAGAGCAAAAGACCCCGTAGCCGTAGTCCGATGCGTTGGACTAACCAGATCCGCATAACTCTGGATATGACGGTGAGCGGTGTCATTTGCGCCGCTAAAAACAGAAGTAGATGGCAAAGCGTGGTGCGCCGTTATGCAGTTCTTCGGAGAGGTCACGACTCTCAGCATTAAGGAAATCGGAACAAAGATTCCTCTCTTTTTTCACATTGAACATTTGAATGTGCTAAATTAAAAGTGAAAGCCAATTTGCGTATATTCGCAAACTTTTTTCAGTTTATTATTGTCGCAGCCCTAGACAAATTATTTATTTTCAATTTGCGTGAAAATGGTACACGCGCGACAGATTACCCGGCAATTAAAAAACTGACAAATTTCTTTATGAGATAGATCTATTTTCATAGAAATTCTTTTTGGACTCGCTTAAAAGCTAAAGTCACAACGTATTCTTAAATTATCGCTTCTGGTATATAGTATGTGCTACAGAAGCACATACTTACAGAGTATTTTTAAAAAAGGACATACCTACCATTTTTTTTAATTCAACTCTTTGCGTTTTAATAATATCTACATATAATATAATGAAAATAAATATATAATAGAAAAATGTCTATTAAAATAGGTAATAAGTCTTATTTTTTATTTTACAATATTTGATGAATGTTCGAGGTTTGAAATTCAAAATACGAGATATTTTGTTTCTGTACGAGAAAAAATTCTTTGGTTGGCAATCCTGACTGACGCAAGTTGACGCAACGCTAACACAACTCGCACTCAACAACCAACCGCAACATTCCAAAACAAATGTAAACAAAGAAAAGAATCACACTGACGTTAATTTGAAATTTAAGGAAAACAAATGAATAAAAATGTAAAGTGCATTTTAGAAGTGAAATTTACTTTTAATTGTTGCTCTGTAAGATAATAAAGTTTAACAAACAAGTTAGTTTGTACAAAACAAGTGACATAAATGAAATAGAAGTGAAATCGCAATCTCACAGGAAATCGCCGCAGGAAATGGGCCCGTTGCGAATTCTAGACGTGAGAATTTGCGGATAAATGACTCTATTTTTGTATCATGGGTTCCAATTACAGAGAGTTATTCAAATTATATGATTTGATTCAATGCGGTGAAGTGAGGTATGTACATGTGCCCATAATTTCTTATTAGATTATTTTTATTTTGAAACTTATTTGAAAGTGATTATTTGAACTTAAAGTGATTATACTTACTATATTTATGTATATAAAAAATTTAATTTCATATTCTTAGTTCTAACTGGCAGCAGGTGGATGGCAGATGCACAGGCAGATGTCTTTAGGATTTCATAATTGCATGCAAGCAGGTGTAAAGCAATCAATGGCTGAGTCATAATATGTGTTATGACTACATACCTACATTCTGTGGAACATGAATATGTATTGAATTCAAAATTAAGTTGCTTAATAAATATAATTGATATTGTTGCTTTTGGCCAACTTGCCCGAATATTATTAATATTAAAAAAATGGAAAAATTTGGTTAGAGTGTAGCAAAGTGTGCGCGAGAACACAGTATAAGCTTCACAGCAGTAAAATATAAAATGCAAAAATTCATCACCAGTGATCGGAATAGGTAGTGATTTGTTGGACTTGCTGTCATAATATGGACATGCCTTTTTCATGAACTGTTGGTTGGAGTATACCCTTCGGGGCACTATGGCCAGAGCCAGGGACTTTTTTTTTTTAATTTGAATATTTTTATATGCGCACATCAAAGATCACATCAGAAAGATCATTTCTTGTCATGTACAACTTTTTCGTACAACGCGCCGTTTTCGAGAAAAATAGACTTTAACAATGTATGAATCAGGACTTAGCCAATTTTTAGAAGATATTTTTTTCTTTTTAAATCTCACATTTTTATATGCGCACATAAAAGATGACATCAAAGAGATAATTTCTTGTCATGTACAATTTTCAGGTACGACCCACCGAACTGTTATCGAAAAATTTCGGGATTTCGGGATTTCATTAATGGTTTAGTAGCCATTGTATTTGAAATTAGAGGTTATGATAGTAAAGCACTTTTAAGTAGTACTTTAATTGATATATGTATGTGAAATAAAAAAAAACTGATTGATTAACGGAATCCTATGTTTAGACTTAACTTTGGAAAGCACGTAAAGATATACATGCTAATAATGTAAAGTTATAAGTGATAGCTTTACATGCTTACCAAAGCAACCGGAACCCTGGAGAATTAAAGCCTCAATAGTTTCGAAATCCCGAAATTTCGGAGGTATGTCCATATTCATATCAGCTTTTGAGATTATTGACTCTAAATCACTCTACCTATTCCGATCACTGTTCATCACCATCACAAACCTTTAATAACATTGTGACATAATAACATTTGTACATCTGCATACAGGTGGAATACTGAAACTCACTAATCACATGTAATATCTTGTAAAAAAATGTATTCTAGCTAATAAATATCTTTATCTTCCTGGAAACTCAGTTAGAAGAGCACTCAACCAGTAATTGAGAGTTCGTGTTCAAATCTCAACTAGGCAGGCAGGTGAAATTTCAATTTTTAAAATATTATAAGTTGTTTAAATTGTATTTACAGATCTCTAGAATGTTACTTGAGTGATAATATTGTGGCGATCAACGATATATTACCATGCAAAGGTATAGGATTATTGCACTTGGCTGTGGGTATAGACCCCCCTGAAAAGTCAAAGAAATTTACTGAAATTATATTGAAACATCAAGGAGACCCTAACTTGTGGTAAGAAATAATTCACTTAACATTTTATAAATATATTTGTAACTTGTTGTTAATTTTTTATTAATTTCTTATTATATCTATTATCTTAGTTTATAATAACAATTAGTGTATTTTTTAAATCACTAAGACGGTAATTAAGCTTACAAGTTGCTTGATAGTAAGCATCTTAGCATAAGGTCACTAGTAACAAATGCTGACTGATGGTACCCTCTTAAAATTTTAATACTATTGAAGAACCCCATACCCTAATTCACAATTATTATTATTTTTATATTAGCTCGGCATAGTGGGCTCTGCTTCGCCTGATGGTAAGCAAAAAGAGGAAACAAATTGCCCAAAAAGTTTCTTAAAAAAAAATTCTGTCATGTCTAACAAAACTTTTTACAGTTTTTAGGGTTCCGAACCTCAAAAGGAAAAACGGAACCCTTATAAGATCACTTTGTTGTCCGTCTGTCTGTCTGTCTGTCTGTCTGTCTGTCTGTCTGTCTGTCTGTCTGTCTGTCTGTCTGTCTGTCTGTCTGTCTGTCTGTCTGTCTGTCTGTCAAACATTTCTATGTCGAGAATGCGTGGAGGTATCAAGCTGAAATTTGAACTGTATACACAGGTCTACGGTCCCATGAAGTTAAAAAAAAATCAAACTGCTAAGTTTACGTAGAAAAAAGTTACGGCCGTTTATTCAGCAAAAAACGCATATTTCGACACACTCAAAGGAATCAAAACCTATAGGGTACTTCCCGTTGACCTAGAACTATGAAATTTGGCAAGTAACATCGTTATAGACTACAAGTACAGGAATAAATCTCAAAACTATACATTTGTAAATAGATCTAAAAAAATAGGGGGTCTATATTTTTTATAGGGTGTCGAAATTTCAAATTGAAACTACTAGTTCAAATGGGGTATCATATGAAAGGGCTTGATGTACACATTGCAAAATATATTTTATTTATTTTTTTCGACGCATTATTTCTTATTTATAATGAAAAATATCAAATTTAATAATGATACTACGTACCTACGGAACCCTCGGTGGGCGAGTCCGACTCGCACTTGTCCGGTTTTTTTTCATACCAGCTTGCTGATTTACCTATAATAAATATATAAAAATTGTATTAATTTTCATTATAAATAAATATACATTATACAAGCTGCTTGATAGTAAGCAGATAATGTAGCATGTTTTATTTTGACCTGTATTTATAAAAGCATTTCTTATTGTATCCAAAAAGATATTTTATATCCTTCCACACAATCAAAATTAAATGTAATGTATCTACTTTGTATTAACACACCTTTATTCTATAAGACTTCAAGTCCTGTCTTATGTCTATTTAGTATTTATGGAGGCCTATGTCAGAACTCTGTGTGATAAATTTCAGCCTTGTTTTTTTTGTTGGGTGACAGACAACCATACGGCCCGCCTGATCTAAAGCGGTTACCGTATCCATATTAACGCTGGCAACATAAAATGTCATGCATCATAAGATGCCAATGCAGCATCTATCTCCTTTCTGGTAACCTCACTCACTCGCAGGAACACAACAACCCTCAAGGGAATTGTTAGGGAGGTACATTCCCAGTCGGGTAGCTTACAATTACGCTCCCTACCCCTACCTCTCTTTTCGCCAGAGCTTCGTTTGTCAATCAGCAAGGTGCACCGGTGAAGTTGGATTGGTTTAGAGATGTTGATGAACTACTTACACCCCTATCCTGGTCCTTCCAGTAGATGATAGAACTGTGTGTTCATCAGTCAATGAGTTAGCCATGTTTTCCTTTTATCACTATGAATGAGTTTTTGTTTGTTAGGGCTATACTCAGACGGATCCAGAACCTTGAGTTGCTAGTATTTTTTTTTATATATGAGAAGGGGCAGACGAACATGTGGGTCACCTGATGGAAAGCAATCACCACCGCTCATGGAGATCAGCAACACCAAGGGGTTGCCGATTTGTTGCCAGCCTATACTCCTTCTTTTCTTTCTGGTGACCTCGCAGAGACACAATAACTCTCCAGGGAATTGTTATTTGGCTGCAGTATTCTTTGAGGTGGAGGTACTTCCCTATGCCCTACATCTCTTTTAGCCAGAGCCTCGTATGTCAGTCAGCAGGGTAAACCACGTGCAGGTGAGGTTGGCTTTGGTTCAAAGATGTTGCTGAAACACACCCCAATATGTTAATTTATTTAATACAATTTAGATAATATTAACCTTTCAACTGCCATGGTCTGATATACTCTGAAATATACTTGTCTCGTCTCTGTACTCTTTGCCTGTTAATGTTAAGATCTAAAGAAGTGTAAACTTTGCTAGTGTCATGCCTGTATGTACCAAAATAAAATAAATAGATAAATTAATAAAAATAAATATAAACATACAATAAGGAGCTCACAAGTGTTTGGCAGCCGAATGGTTAATACTTTAATTATTATTTTGTCATTCTAGCAATGAAGATGGTATCACTCCAGTCCATATCGCGGCTATTTGGGGTCGTGTGGACAACCTGAAGCTTCTTATAGGCTGCGGTGGAGACCCCTCATTGCAGGACCTTGACGGGCACTCCGCATTTGACTACGCCGCTAAAGAGGAGCAGTGGGAAGTGTATGACTATCTACATAATGTTGTAGATCCCCTCGACGACTCGCTGATCTCAAAATGTGGATATACATTAGATTTAGGTAAATACAAGTAAAAATTTAGGAAGTACAGTGTAGTGCAGCCAAATAACTCTAGCTCAACTAACTCAAGGGAATTCCTTGAGAATTGTTGTGTTCCTGCGAGTGAGTAAGGTCACGAGAAACTTTTCATGTTGCAAGTATTAATATGCCTACAGTAATGCTTCACATCAGGCGGGCCGTATGCTTGTCTGCCACCCAACGTATTATAAATCCTACTTAGGACAGGACCCTTCTACTTTTAAAAAAATCCTATTTAGAACCCTTCCTCAAGTCCATCATTAGACTTTTCTATGTACCTACATACAAGCTAATGATCTCAGGGCAAACCCACCACACAGTCCCCTGTGTCTTTGTTTAGCTAGTATTAACAATGGCGACCTACAAAAACGCATTGAACAATGAAGTTCATTGCAGTCGCGGGGTGAAGCTATGGCTGCCTTGGAACTCACAATAATTTTAATCACATTTGATTTTCAGTTCTTTAACTAAAAAAAAATAACTAGAAAGAGGGCGATTCCAATATTGCGGGTGCAACATTTAGACGCATTTAAAGTTTCCTAAACTACATAAATATTAGTCTATGAGATCTGATAGCCCATATTATATCTCTGGATGCTGCAGATTAGTAAATTTAAAACATTGTTTACTTTTCCAGATAAAGTATTAGTGACGACGGACCAAATGGTTGCAGAATATGAACCTGTGACCGGTGACCAGTTGTCACACATATCAGCGCCAAGAAAATCAGAAATGGTCCGCGATTGGTGCGAAAAAACTAGTTTAGTCATGAACAAGTTATACCCAACTATTTTAAATGACACGCATCTGCTCGAAAACGAGTCAGTACCTTGGAAAAGTATTGATTTTACCAAAAACATGACGTTAGATCTCACTAACACTAGATTAACCAGTGACCTGAATGAAACAAATATTAGTTTTAAGACGTGCCTCTCTAAAAAATTGCCTTATGAAGCTGAAATAAGTGGTATTAAAAGATTAGCAATCACATCAGACGAGTCGACAGAATTAACTCGGAAAAGTCAAACAAGCAGTGACAAATCAAAAGACACAAATGATGTAAGTCATATGTTAAAGCATGACCGTAGAAGTATTTACGAGAACTTTTCATTACCAGGATCTCCAAATAGTATCACACATACAAATTATAATACAAAAAGTTGCTTGAAAAAGTCTAAATGTCCTGCAAATTGTAGCAGTAATATGCAATGTTCAATACCTGAAAATTCGACGCAATCTGAATTAGATAAAGCAATGGTTGTAGTCCAGAATAGGACAAATGAGTGGCTGTCATCGAATGATGGTCAAGAAACCCAAACCAAAGACATGAATACCAGGAGATCATCAGCCAGCAGTGGTGTGAGTAGTAATTACTCATCGGGAAGCATTGTTATAGCAAACATGCAGGAGGAATACAAGTATGAAGATAAGGACGAAGATGTTGTCTTGATAGAGAAAAGACTGATTGTTACGCCTATAGTGTAAGTTAATTTTTTCCTGTTCCTCGTATAAACTAGGCCGGATTCTAGCCCACGGGGCCGCAATGGAAGTTGAGTGGCAGCGAGTAGATTCGCTGAGGGTATGTTTTCCATTGATTTAAATGAAAATGTATTTGATGATCATTCGTCAAGGACATGATCAATCTCAATTTTTTTTCGACACAAACCTCAAGCATGTCGAGGTATTTAATTGTGACAAGTTTCATCAAAATCAGTTCAGTGGTATTGGAGCCTATTCTTTTCTAAGAGTGACTTTTTGGTGTATATAAGTGTTCCGCTCGCTCCACACAATAAGTGAATATTGCTCCTCATGTGAGGTTCTCCCATCATACTTTGATCAACATAGTTATTTCCTTCAATACACTCTGTACAGCCAAAAGCACTTCCACCTTTATACAGACCTTTGCCGTACAAAATAAGACTTACAATCTAATTATCTATTACAATCTAATTTGCCTATCAACCATGATCTGCTCTTAGCTGTACATGCTTTACTCCCCATTACACTGTACATTTATGCTACGAGTATCTCCCCTTCATACTTTGTCGACCTGGACCTACGCCCAGTACGTACATGCCTTTCTCTCCCATCGCACTTTGTGAACCTCCCTTGTTCTTCTACCACACATGAGGGAAGTTCATAACCTCTCTTCTTTCCTATATTATATCACATTTTACCCTGCAAATAAACTGAAACATGCCTTTGTTCTCGTTGAGTACAAAATGGTGTACCATTTTGTATTGTATTACACTGTTACACATTGGGAAAAAATATCGATTAGTAACACTGTAACTCAATGCCACATTTTTATTCCCATAACTATACACTGCGACCTAAAAGTACGTAATAGGGTTACTTATCGGGAACAAAATGTCAGTTACAGTACTTTAATAAAATTAAAACAAACTAACTTATATCACTACCTAGGGAATGTTCGGCGTTCCTTTTCCTACTGTAGTTCTTATGGTATGTTTACGTCTTCCAGTCTACCTCTAGAAGAAGCAGCGGATATGGCTAGCCCTGACCAAACCATTCTCTCAGTAGCCTCATCGCTCCCACCCTCAGTGCAGTACGACAACGAAACTTTAAGGGCTGAATTATTAAAACTAGGCTTCCAACCCGGCCCCATCCAGGACTCCACAAGAACTCTATACTTAAAAAAATTGCAAGCCATGAAGAAAAACCCGATAGTTGTGAAAGCCCAAGGAAAAAGTAAGTAATTGACTTTAAGTCAAATTGACATTTTTGATAAATTATGTTTATTTTGTATCTAAGTTAATATTTTATAATGGTATTCAAAAACTTAAAATTGCCGAGTAAAAATGCTATTCAAATACTGAATCAAGGTAAATAATAATAAGCCATATACTTATTCTTAATAATGAATCATCTTATCTTTATTATTATATTAATATTATTTTTTCTTATCAAGGACGTCTTTTTTAATAAAGACGACGTCCATTTTCTTTTAGTTGTTCCACAGTTTTTTATCTTTATTTGTTGCTGTCCCAGCGATATAAAAGAAAAAACAAACTGTTTAATTTTATTTCTAATATAATTACTGACTGTGATGATACTCTTATTTATTATCTACAATTTTAACTGTTTATACTTTGTGATAAGATTTATCATACTGCTAATCCATGGAGTAAAGTCAGGGTTAACAGAATTAACTTATCATTAAATTGTGAAGTGGTGATAAAGACCAACCTTGAATAGTATAAGTTAAACAATTCTGTCATTCAGCAAAGGAAAATTCTCCTGCTTTAGAATGCTCACTCACTTTAATTGATGAATGAAATTAATTGATTAACAAATAAGAATGCTGCTTGATGGTAAACTTATGTATAAACGGGATTCGTCATAAACGCTAGTCGTCACACACGCAGTTCGCCACACTCGCAATTTGTCATATCACTGGTTGCCTGTTACATAATTGACACATTCCTCTTAGGTGCGACTTTGCTACACTAAAACAAAAAATATTTTGTATGGAACAGCAGTAATTTTTTCGCGATCTGACAAATCATCTTTAAAGTAAAAGTTGTTTGTTTTCGTGTACGGCGTGGTCGATACAGAGAAATTTATTTCGCGTTAATTATGTCCCACGTACACGACAGGCCTGGCGGTGTAATGGCTAGCAATGGCATATTTAGCACCAAGGGCGCAATCGATCCCCGCAGAAGGCAAACATTTGTGTGAACATGAACATGTCTGTTTGTCTTGGTCTGAGTGTTTAATGTGTATCATATGTATGTATTGACAAAAAAATATTTGCATTCGTCCTATAGATATAAAGACCATATAATTTAACGGCGTTTAACAGAACTGTCTGTCATTTGACAGATAGCGCGACACCAATTCAATATTAATTGTTCAATATAACAAGTTAAATATGCACTTTTCAGCTTACAGCATAGAATTAGAGAAGTCCTTTCGCAGCCACGACTGGATGAGCAACCTCACTCCATACATTGAGTTAGATAATAAGGCGCGCGCAGACTTCGCGAACCCCAACAAGAAATGGAGAGAAGGCACCGCTAAGACCTCGTTCACGTACTTACTGCTCGACCCTCGAGTCACTGACAACTTACCAGCGAAGGCTAGCAAACAGGCTCAAGGAATATCTTGGTCTACGTTTGTCAACTCTATATTCTATGTTGGGAAAGGTAAGAACCTTTGTAATAAATATAGGCATATAAGTAACTCCGTGTGATTTCCGGCAGACTAGAATAGAATCACTCCGTCTCTTCCCGTGGATGTCGTACAAGGCGACTAACGGTAATACATTTTAAGATCAGGCCTCCCCAACCCGTCTGGCCAGCGTGGGGAGTGTAGGCCAAATCCTCCTGTCTGTGACGGACGAGAGAGGGTCGTGCTCCTGTAGTGGAGACTAAAATGACCTGATGATGATGATGAAGATGATATAAGTAACTCACTATTCAGTGTTATAGCACAGTACCTATAAGTAATAGTACTACGTACAGTATGGCCACTCCCCGCCGCTCTCTCGTGTCGACCTCACCTCCCCTCTGACACAAATCTGGAATAGTTTGTATCGCGGCGCACGCACTCACGCTCGTTCGCGCTCTGCACAGACGTCATTGTTTATGTAGTTGTAAACAATGCGACATTTGTATGGAGTGTCCGGGGTGTGGTTATAGCCAAGTTCATCTACACATGATGCACACCGCCAAACAAGGCTCTGGCGCAAGGAGGATTGAGGACAGCAGTGGAACGACCCGAGTGGGAAAGGATTCGGTCATACAGAGTATTTGTAAGCTTCCTGACTGGGGAAGAACCTCCATCTCACCGAACACCGCAGCCAAATAATAATTCCCTTGAGGGTTGTTGTGTTCATGCGAGTGAGTGAGGTCACCAGAAAGGAAGAAATTACTGCGTTGGCAGCGGGGGTGGCGGCGCGCGAGCAATATTCATGTTGCGAGCGTTAATATTACTACGTTAACTGCTTCACATCAGGCGGGCCATATGCTCGTCTACCACCCGACGTGATATAAATAAACTGTAAAAAAAAACTTTTTAAAACAAGCTTTTATTTAAGTGACCTAAAAGATGAAAATAAACATTTAATTAAATCAAACTAATCAATTTAGTTTGGGGGTGTAAGTGGTTCATCAACATCTTTGAACCAAAGCCAACTTCACCTGCACGTGGTGCACCCTGCTGAGTGACAAACGAAGCTCTGGTGAAAAGAGAGGTAGGGAGCGTAATTGTAAGCTACCCGACTGGGGAATGTACCTCCACCTCACAGAATACCGCAGCCAAATAACAATTCCCTTGAGGATTGTTGTGTTCCTGCGAGTGAGTGAGGTCACCAGAAAGAAATGAAGGAGCTGCGTTAGCAGCGGGGGTGGCGGCGCGCGAGCAATATTTTATGTTGCAAGCGTTAATATGGCTACGGTAACCGCTTCACATCAGGCGGGCCGTATGCTTGTCTGCCACCCGACGTAGTATAAAAAAAAAAAAAAATTAGTACTATGTACCTATAACACAATTAAAATTATATAAAAGCTTGTCGCGATATTTATCTGCTTATTTTCTAAGATACATATTATTTCTTATTCTGTCAAGTCAATATTGTGTCATAACTCATAACGAGTTAGATAAAGGCACATCTCACGACAAGCTTTTATAAAATTTTAATTGTGTTATAGGTACATAGTACTAAATTGATTAGTTTGATTTAATTAAATGTTTATTTTCATCTTTTTAGGTCACTTAAATAAAAGCTTGTTTTAAAAAGTTTTTTTTACAGTTTATTTATTTTTTAGTTATTATTGAGCATATTTTTCATGTTCTACTTAGCAAGCCCTTTTATTTGATACCCATATTGTGGTAGTGCAGAAAAAATAACGAGTCCGCCATCTTGTATTATCCGCCATATTGGATTTAATGTAACGTAGTATTATTTTTCGTGTTCTCCTTAGCGAGCCCTTTTATTTGATACCCATATGAAGTAGTAGTGTAGTACGTAGTGCAAAAAAAAATGCTAGTCCACCATCTTCGATAATCCGCCATATTGGATTTAGAATGACATCACATAGCTAACCATGCATTGTCATCTAAACTAAGCATGTATACAAAATTTCAGCTCAATCGGTTGAAGATAACTGGTTCAAAATTAAGTTGCACCCGGACAAACATACATACATTGCAAGTTAAATAAAAGCTTGTAAAAAGAAAACAAAAAGTGACCCAATATTTTTATTTTTCTTTGTACGATGCAGACTGCTTCAAATATAAGCTCTTCATTAATACAACAGAATGCTTATTCATGCCAATGAATAAGCGACTCTATTTCAAATGACATAGGGTCGCTTATTCATTGGTATGAATAAGCATTCTATTCAGTTATTGAATCGCAATAAGAGTTGGTGACAAGGGGGCAGGAGCCAAAATGATAAAATAAAACCAACATTTTTTTCCAGGTAAACGTTCAAGGCCATACTCACATTTGTACCAAGCTTTGACCCTCTGGAAACGAGACTTCACAAACTCAAAAGACAAAAAAGTCCAGCATATACTAGATATTTGGTCCAACAAGGTGGGTGTCATCTGCTTACACATATTCCAGAACGTTATCCCCGCTGAAGCTTACACGTACGAAGCAGCCATGATAGATGTCCTAGGGCTTTCGAATTTGAAAAATCTCAAGTGTGGAAACTACTACGGTATCGTCGCATCGTGGCCGTTGAAACAGAGACGTATGCTAGGTTTATATCTGTTGTACAAGGCGATGCAGATCTTCCTTAGCGAAGGCGAAAGGCAATTGAGACCTGATGACATTGACTGATATTGTTTTAAATTGTGTGAAATTACAGTGACAAAAAAATCTAAAGGAGTTGCGTGACCTCCGATTGGAACGATGTTCCCTAAGGTTGAGGATAATAAAGCTCCATTTATATTATTTATAACGGTCGAAATTTTATCGCGTTTTTCAGCTTAGCTGTCGCTAGGTATTTGCAGTGTATGTTAAATAATTTCGCTCCAAAAAATTCGTCGATACAGCATGTTGATAACACGCGACAGCATCAATATTTTTACTCGTTAGTCGCAATTTGTACGTAAGACAATAGCGCTAATTGCATAGTAATAATTGTTGAGTCTTCCCGTGGATGTCGTACAAGGCGACTAAGGGAAATACATTATCAAATATCGATCAGGCCTCGCCAACCCGTTTGGCCAGCGTGGGGAGTGTAGGCCAAATCCTCCTTCCGTCTAGGACGCATGAGAGAGGGTCGTGCTCCTGTAGTGGAGACTAAATTGGACCTGATGATGATGATGATGATGATTTGTTGACGAGCTCGGTAGTGGAATAGCAATGGCCATTTTGTCGCTAATTTCAATCTCATTGTTTATCTGCTCGAGTTGTACTGTACTTGTGTGATTTTGAATGTTTGCTCTCTATTTGTGTCCTCGAGGCTGTTACAACACACAATTACCACAATTTCATTCACAATGGTTGTGAATGAAATTGTATTAATTCGAATTACATAGACCGTGCTAGTTATTTATAGTGTATTTTATATGTATGCAATTTTTTGATCGTCAATGATCATTTTTTTATGTAAATATGATGAATTTATATATTTTTTTTTACACGAATTTATATGCGTACCTAATAATAACAATATCTGTGATTAGCTTCTATTTCGTATAAGTATTTTGAAAGAACACAAATTGGTGAATAGAATATATTGGCGGTTTCAGACTATGCATATATACATAGATATATGCAATAAAAATTAACCAACAAAGTTTAGTAAACTAAAATAAACAGCTTTTACATTGGCTATTCGCGGTAAAAAAAATACTTGTACCTTGCAAGATATTCATACTGAAACTAAAATGTATGGAATTGATTAGGGCTTCCTTCGCCATAGTAAAAAGTATTTTTTTTTTTTTTATATTGAACTACCTCCTGTAATTTCTCCGGTTGATTTTGTTGCATCCTAAGAACTGTATTTGTATACCACCATTTAGATAAATGTGTTAAACTAAAACATGATTTGGTAACGTACAATCGACAACAAATCAAGCGTAATATAAATATATAATGGTTCCTACGTAAATAATTGTATGTCGTCGTCCGACGTCAACCATTATTCATCCCACTGCTGGGATACGGGTTTCCCCTTAATCGACGGCGTTTAGAGCGTAGTCCACCACGCTGCTCAAATGCGGTTTGATGAGATTAAGGCCTGATCCACACTATAAAGTCGATTACGGACGGCGAACGAACCGTGATCGACCTTATAGTGTGATCCAGCTTTAAACTTTTGAGAAACTGAAATCAATAAGTCTTATTTTCTATTATTTTTTATTTTTTATTATTTTACTTTCAAATTAACACAGTTGATAGTACTCTAATGGGATTACCCATCAAGTTCATTTAGAAAAAAGTAAAAATAGCAAAATTGTGGGTTACGATCATTTACGTAGAGCCATCGATATGTTGACCTATTTGTAGGTCAGATAGCTTAGTGCAAGTAGTAGTAGTTTTTTGATCACATTAACATTTACGAGCCGACCAAATTCAAGAAAAAGTTTCATATTGTGAATACACCAGACGCGTGTTACATATCCAAATTAGCCGGGTTGCTCACTTCAAAATGTGAGCAAGTAAGCCACATAATTTTGATATGTAACACACGTCTTATAAATTTACAACATGAGAGTTCTCCTCTATTTGGTCGGTTTCTTTACGTTGACATGATGGAACGCGAGCAAAAAAACTCGCACCAAGCACTCGGCCCCCTTACCTCCAACTCTTATTGCGATTCAATAACTGAATAGAATACTTATTTATACCAATGAATAAGCGACTCTATCCAATTTGAAATAGAGTTGCTTATTCATTGGTATGAATAAGCATTCTATTCAGTTATTGAATCGCAATAAGAGTTGGTGGTAAGGGGGCAGGACGGCTATGGTGATTGCAATGCAACTATTACATGAATTTGCAGTCGATCATACATCACATTCTATAAACACGTTTACAAAGGCTTTAATATTAAAACTGTTTGAAAATTACCCAATAATTTTAACTTTTACTATATTTATTTATTAAGTAGTATTAAACTTTGCCGCTTTTTATTATGGCGCTATTTCGGAATAAAAATTAATTAAGGTTAGGGTACACGGGTGTTCCTAAAATGCAATTGTCTTCTATTTTGGATATTAGCTACCTAATTGGAACTATTTCGACTCGTGCATAGAACAGAGTTCGATGTGATCATAGAACAAAATGTGTTAAGCTAGCTACAAAGTAAGGAATATGAATTCTTCAAATACGTTTTTTATATTTTTTTATGTCATCTATCTTCCTATATTTAGAACTAGCTTCCGCCCGCGGCTTCGCTCGTGTTTACGAAAAAGTCTTTTCATTTTTCGGGCTATGATACTCGGCAATAACGTGCCTATCTATTGATAAAGAATTTTCAAAATCGGATCAATAAATCCAGAGATTACCTCCTACAACCTCACAAACTTTCCCTCGATAATAATATTAGTATAGATCCAATAACGATCAATCTGATATTAGCTATAAATATAATTTTAAACTTTCACGGTTGTTTACATCACAATTGTATGTACAGCCCCTTTACCACCATCTCTTATTGCGATTCAATATTCATTGCTTCGCATATTGCATCGCTTATTCAATATTCATTGAATAAGCATTCTGTTCAGTTATTGAATCGCAATAAGAGATGGTGGTAAGGGCGCAGGACTTGCCGCGATCAATTTTTATATTTTCCTGATAATTTGGCGATGTTGCAGACCCCATAGTCACGGGACGACAGTCATGATATCGCGCTTAGTCCCGTACAGACAATGCGAATGACGAGCTCGCTAGTCGAATTGCTAGCAATGGCACTTTGACTCCGAGGTTGCGGGTCCAATCCGCGCATTAGACAGATATTTGTGCGCATGAACATGTCTGTTTGTCTTGATATGGGTTTTTACATTATTAGTATATATATATATATTATTTAGAATAAAAATGTATTTAAATATAATATCAGTTATCAGGTACCCATAGTGCAACTTTGCTTAGTTTGTGACTAGATGACAGTCTGTAATTCGTCCAGGAATATTTATTTATTGATTGATATTGATTAGCCATAAAAATGTTTGAATGTGAACTACTAACAATACAGATCGCACTTTATTCTATGGACGAGTCGTTTTTTCAATACATATCTATTATAAATATCTGATAATAGAAATGTAAGAACTATTACTGTAATGTATCCGATTGCAGTATGTGTCGGCTATCTGTGTCAAAACCCAGTAAGAACGCTTTAAAAAAAAACAGGTCAATCTTATTATTTACCTGCCATGTCTTATTTCTGCATCACCCTAACTTGACTGGTAGAGAATGCTTGTATAGCATTAAGTCCGCCTCTGTACAATTTTGTGCATGAAGTATAAATAAATAAAAATAAATTAATCTACTTAGTAAATTCCTATGAATGCAACAACATCAGCATTGTTACTGTTAGTCTCACAAAAAACCGAACATTTTCAAACTCATGACTTAAAACACGGTTAGTCATTCTAAACCTATTGAAAACTTAGCAAATCTCTAGGGTTGCTAGGTATTGGATAAAATTAAATAATCTTTATAATAAAGCACTTGTACTGTTTAGCTGTTATAATCTTTTTAACGCCTTACTGGGTTTTGACATGGGGCAGCAGTATTATCGTTATTGTGTAACAGCAAGTCCATGATTGTTCCTTCCATCACTACCAAAAATATTTTAGGTGATCCCAAAAAATAATTAAAATTTTTGGTGTCCCCTAAAATAATCGAACGAACAGAAAATTGGTAAACTTAAGGCCGTACCTGCTGCAACACTAGTGCCACTCGAGTGAAAGATTAATTATTCTGTAAATACACAACAAATCAAAAAATCTGCCCCCTTAGTATTTTAATAACTCATAATATTGATAAAATATTATACTCTGAGGCTGATGAAGTAAAATGCGCTAAAACGACAATTTTTTAATACTATGTCGGGTGGCAGATACGACCCGCCTGATATGAAGCGGTTACCGTATCCATATTAACGCAACATAAACAATCGCTCGCACAGCGCCTTCCCCGCTGCCAACGCAGCAACTCCTTCCTGGTGATCTCACTCACTCGCATGTACACAACAACCCTCAATGGAATTGACTATTTGACTTCGACATTCTGTGAGGTGGAGGCACTTTAAAGTTTGCCGCAAATTTTGTTGTAATAATTACATGATTCAGTGTTTCATCAATTTTGTAAGATATAAAAAAAAATATGGGGCTTAATAAACAAGCGTGTACGACAGATTTTCGATAAGTTTTTAGCGAATATAAAGAAGACCCATGTTGGCAAGTCTCTTTCAAGCATTCTCTTCTTCGCCAATGGTCAATACTGAAATGCTAGTAGATAAAAAAAATACAAAAAAAATAAGAATATTATTAATAAAAATGTGTAAGACGTTTGCCCTAAGACAGAATAAATAATTATCTAAGTGCACATGGGCCCAATGACAGAATAAATAATTTCAATTCGACTCCCGTAATGAAGCATTATAGCGAATGCGTCTAATTATCTTGGCCGAGTTTTATGAAGGCCCTCACCGTGCACGCTCTAGTACTTATTTTAAACACCACTTTAAGTGATTTCGCCACTTCGTATTATTAATTTAAGTAGTTTTAAGTATTTATTTGCTAACCGAGTTTTATACTATTTATAAAACTGTATTTGTACAAAGCCAAAGTATGCGTAAGATTTATTATAAGTCATTTAACATTAATATATGATATCGTAAAGTATCGTTTTATAGTTACGATCCATAACTGTCAGTTTTAATGTATTCTGCGCTTTTAATTTATTGCTACGTAAGCTTTAATTTTTTATCACATTTTGTCTGCAATTAAGTTACCATCGTTTTATATTTGAAGATTGAAATATGCATAATAAGTGAAAAATGTAACTGGAAAAGTTTCTGAAGCGATAATGTTCTGTGCAATAAATGATCACACAAGCAAGAATGAACGTTTTATTTTTTCCCTATAAATTGCCTATTATGGTTTTCATACTTTGTTGACAACATCGATGTCTCGGCGACATCAAAAGTTCGAAGTATCGAACGATGGAGAGTTCCACATGTATTTATTTAACAACATACAGCTATCATTACAAACATATAATACCTAATGCGACAGTGTAGCAAATTTTTTTTATTAAATTAAAATATAATCTCATAAAATAAGTCAAATATCCAATAACAGAAAAAGAGCGATATGATCATAATTATTATTAGAGATGGGCAAAATGCCGGGCATATATAAAATAGGACATTCCTCTTAGGGACCGAATCCGGAACTAAGAAAATCGACTGAGAACTATATGTAGGTAGTCACCTAAATGAATACATGCTAGCTAATCGGAACTATTATAATTTCGAATGTTATATTTTATTTAAACGACTTGCAACCTTCTTACTAGTAAAGAAAATCTTCAAAATGCTTGTGGGAGAGAAGCACCGTGAGGCGATGGTTTGCTGAATTTGAGAGAGGTCGGGTTTCTTTACATGACGAATTTCGTGAAGGGCGGCCTTCACTGCCGTCAACGAAAATAATGTGGCTACTGTTAAGCGGCTAATTGAAGAAAACCCGCGGATTACCTATGAGACAATTCGAGAACTATTGGGGGTTGGTATGATATGAGCCAAACTCAGAAAAATTTACACGAAGAATTAAAAGTTCGGAAAATTTGTTGTCGTTGGATCCCTCATGAACTGACAGCGGAGCAGAAGCGGGCTCGCGTGGAATGGTGCTCACAGATGGCACTGAAATACGACCACGGACATTCTAATGCTGTTTATGACATTGTCACGGGAGACGAAACGTGGATTTATTGTTTTGAACCCGAAAAAAACAGCAATCTTGTGAATGGGGTGTTTGAAAATGAGAACAGGCAAAGTGAGGCAGGCGAGAAACGTTAAAAAAATGATAGCAATTTTTTTCTCAGCTACGAGTCCCATCTGCACAATTCCACTTGAAGATCAAAAGAGTGTTAATGTCGAGTGGTATTCTACCATTTTTCTAACACCCTGGGTAAACCCCAGGCGAAAGACGACCAAAAAGCCGTGTTCTCCTACATCATGACATCGCTTCTTCACACACGGCCAACAAAACAAAGTCATTTTTAGCTTCCGAAAAAGTACAACTCGTCACCCATCCTGCACATAGCCCCGACCTAGCACCCTGTGATTTCTGTATTTTCCCCAAAATCCAAGATTTGATGAGAGGTCTTACACTTTTACCCAACTCCGAAGAGGCAATGATAGCGTTCAATCAGCACGTAGAAAACATGCCTTCAGATCTGTGGTCCTCCTGTTTTAAAAAATGGTTCGATCGCATGAAAAAATGTTTAAAATGTAAAGGAGAATATTTTGAAAAGCAATAATATAGTATTTTGGTTATAACATGTTTTATTTAAGTTACGCAAAACTTTACGTAGTCACAGTAAATTTGTATAGTGACTATTTATTCACTAAGACACGCTAAAAGTTGGATGGCTTGATTTTTTTTCTATGTCCAAATCCATCCAGTATACAATCAAAATATTGACAACCCTTGTAATAATTAGTAATTAACCTTAATAAGTGAGGTGAGTTTTAAATTTTCAAAATATTATTTCAATATGGCGTCAGAGATAAAAAAAAGTTATCGTTAGTATTTTCTAAAGCGATCGTTTTAAGTGTTTTTTTTTTTTTTGTTTCATTTAATGATTTCTTGTTTATTCACTTTTTTTAAACCAGTCAACGAAGCAAAATGAATGCGAAAATTTGTGTTTTAATTAATATTTTTTATGGTAGTGGTGGTTCCCAGACATAACATAAAAGTCCACAGGTGGGGGTGCGAATCTTAATTCGCAAAATTAAAATAAAATGGGACTGGATAGCAATGTCCCATTTTTTTTTCGTAGTCCTAGAAAAAATGTCCTCAAATAATACTTTTTCCGTGTGCAAACAAGCATACGGCCCGCCTGATGTGATACTATTACCGCAGCCATATAAATGGTCGTAACATGAAATATAACTCACGCGTTGCTACCCCCGCTGCCAAGCTACTTCTTCCGTCCCGGTGATCTCACTCACTCGCAGGTACACAACAACCCTCAAGGGAATTGTTATTCTGTGAGGTGGAAGTACTTCCCCAGTCAGGCAGCTTATAAATACCGCTGTACCTTTCTTTTACCAGAACCTCTTTCGCTAGTCGGCAGGGTGCACCACGAACAGCGGCAGTGGACTTTGCCTCTATAGATCGTGGTGAGCCACTTCATTGAAAGCCACGACATTCCAAAATCACGCGCGCACATCGCAATAACATCGTGATAGCGAAATAAGCAGCGACCGCAAGGTATGGCAAAGTGAGGCGAGTGAGGCACTTCATATACTGCGAGTGAGGCACTTCATATACTGCGAGTGAGGCACTTCATATACTCCATGTGAAGTCTGAGGGGCAATTCTCGTAATTAAAATGTAGTCAAAATTCAGATTCGATCCAGTCTCGATCTCATAAATGTCACATTTGGTATTCTCGTAACACAATATGTAACTTCAAAATTAAATTTAAGCGGGATTGTATCGAAATATGTGTGAAAATTAAACAAACTAAGAATGTTACTTTGCCAACAACAAGAATTGATAATAATTAATTAATGAAATCAAGTATAAAATTTTAGTCAATTCACAATTCAATCTCGATTCGGTCAATTTTCAATCTGCGTTCGTAGAAAAATTACGAGAATTGTCCTTCTGATTTGGGATTTACGACGAATTGAATTACTGCTTTGCTTTACTGAGCTGCTGGTACACTGAAGATTCGCTACCTATGTGATTTTTATCACAGATATACATTAAAAATACATAGCGTCTTCCTTGATTTCGTGTTAGACTGTGTAAACAGGTAAACAGTGTGTCTGTGATGGACCTAGCGACAATTTAAGGTCGTTTATTTCATCAACAAAATCAAGCCCCAAAGGAGGTGGTATATTATCGCTAATTCCAGCCCAGATATACTGTATATTTTTATAATTTTGCGTTATCCCAGGAATAAATCCTGGGAACATAATTACATTGATGTAGGTTGTGAACGAATTCCATATTTCGTTTATTGAGTAATTAAACGTTTCAACAAAATTATTAAAATCACAAAGAAGGACTTGTAAGTGAATTAAACAAGTATAAGAAATAATTTATCTTTATTATTCCTTTTTTTAAACGTCTCGAATTCCTTTCTAAGAAAAATCAAACTTTGCTTTAGTTACATTAAAGAAATAAACAAATGTTCATATTACAATATACCGATGCATTATAAATACAATGATGAAGTTCCATGCCACTGGTCACCGTAATGTAGTGTGGTCGCCTCGAATGAAGGACCTCCTCATCTATCGCAACCTCAATTAAGGCTGATAGCACACTGAAATGGCTGCGTAGCTATGGTCGGTAGCGTTAAGAGCTCGCGACGCAACGCTGCAATTCCGCCGGCGCGAAGGCGCCTACATTTATTAAAGTTATGCTTTAAAATTCAATCAGCTCTGCCGGCCATTGCCCTTTCAATGTGTTTTAAGCCTTGTTTTAAATCTTGTCAATATGAAAGTGAAAATACACTTGCTACATTTAAAGTGTAGCAAAATATGAGCAGCTGTAACAATCAGTCACTTTAGTGCTACTTGCAAGCGTGACACAAGAGAGCCTTTCATATCACGTTATATGGGCCTCAATATGGAAGAATAAAAAGACTACGCCATAATAACAAATGTGTTTTCACTTAACGCTATGGGCACATAATCACGAATTACACAAAAAAAAGGCATGTCGCTCATATGTTCATTTAGATCGAGAGTCGAGGCAGCCCCCTTACGACCATCTCTTATTGCGATTCAATAATTGGATAAATTGCTTATTCATACCAATGAATAAGCGACTCTATTCCATTTGAAATTCATTGGTATGAATAAGCATTCTATTCAGTTATTGAATCGCAATAAGAGATGGTGGTAAGGGGGCAGGAGAGTAAATTGGCGTAGCCAGCGTGTCTAAGGCAATACCCTGCATGGCCTCCTCCCATTTACATTATAAGCATGCCTCCACGCGATGATACTGTCGCAGCTATAATTCTGACACGTCGCAATACACTTTCTCGCAGAGAGCGAGTGTGCCTTAAGATTTTAATTCAATTTTTTGTCAATTTACAACTGATGTAACAGCGTAAAACATGGTAAATTTAAAAACATGTAGTACAATACAATTTCTTACGACAATTTTAAAAAATAATTATGAGAGTGAAGACCACGCCTCGACCTCGTCTTTACAGTGAGCGAATGCCTTTACAGTCACCCAGATCACGATTTTTGACTACTTAAACTAACTTAACATTTTCTATTGCGGTCGTATGCAGTGCATGGAACTTACAAGTAAATGATCAGTCAGTCTATGCATTCATCGACATGCAAGGAGCGTTGCCTATGAGATCATGATAGCTACAACCTGCTTGTATCCTGTTCATTCGTGCAATGCTCTATGACAGGGGCCTCCAAACTATGGCCCGGAACCACCACCGATCCGGCCCGCTGTTGCGTTCAGACTATTAGTTAGGTTGTTTTGATGCGGTAGACAATAGTGGTAGGTTGAACCTTCATAAAAATATATATATATGAAACTTTCATGGAATAACAGCCCATTCTCATTTGTCGGGTCCGGTAAACTGATGGGTGGTATACCTAAAATTTCATAAGAAGCTGTTAACATCTATGTCATCTATCCGACACTGTTTTGACAAATATGTTCGGGTGTTTCGCCAGCGTGCATGCCCGATCAAAAATCGTGTAAGATCTCGCTACATACGAGTCGTATCTATTGACATTATGAAACTTATTTAATTTTAATTATCTTGACACTATAATATTCTTATTGACAATTGTAATTGAATTTTATATTATATACTGTTTGTTCTATGTATTTTGACATATATATTTGTATGCCTGATAACAGGCTGAATACAATGTACCTATAAGTACAAGAAAAAAATAACATCTGTAACCAAATGTATTTCACAAATAATTCTAAGTTTCTGTATTCACAATTTGTTGTATATCGGGCAGTGGCGTAGGTCAGTGACCTACTCGTATATCAAAATTTGGCTCCAACTCAAGTCAGGGCCCTTGTAGCCCGGGGGGCCGTATCGTTGATATGGCTGATACAGCGCTACGCCTGATATCCGATCCAGAAATCCTAATGCATGTTAATTGTTACTGAAACTTGTACCAGTAGATTTTTGGATGTAATTATGGAAATTCTCAGAATATTTTCTTTGCTCGGGATTGAATTCATCTAATAACTTTTTATTGACTGTTTTTCTTAGTGTGTTGGCCGACGTGACATTATTATGTCAGGAAAAAAATGACTACAGCTTAGACCGTGTTCGAACAGATGCGGCGATATCGGACAAGTAAGAACGAGTAATGAGAAATATGCAGCAAAGCTTTATCTCCTTTTCAAGCATATCTCAATTTAACTTTTTGGATTATATTCTTTTTATATATAATGCAATGTTCGAACAGATGCGGCGGTATCCGACAAGTGAGAACGGCATGTAATAAGAAATATGCAGCAAAGTACCTAGTATCTCATTTTCATACGTATCTCAATGTAACTTTTTGGATTATATTCTTTTTAGATATAATGCAAAATGTAATTATTAATTAGTTTTAAGTTAAGTTGAGTTGACTAAAATGTTTGGAGACCCTTGATGAATTAATCTGTGGTAAAATGAAGCTGAACCAAATTCCAATATTAATAACAGCGTCGGAACAAAAATATTAGTTCAATTTGCACAAGTTTGTTTAGCTTATTTATATAATACCAATAATGTAAGGATTCAATAGAAACTTAATTAAAAAATACCATCATTCATTCTATCTATACGTGACAAACTTATTTTTTTTTGTAGACGAACTCGGTGGTCGAATGGCTGGCAATAGACACTTTGAGTCAGATGTCACGGGTCCGATCTCCGCAAAGACAAATATTTGCGTGCATGAACATATCTGTTTGTCTTAGTCTGGGTGTTTTCTATATATTATATGAATGTATTTACAAAAAAATGTATTTAAGTATAATATCAGTTATCTAGTACCCATAGTACAAGCTTTGCTAGACTAGATGGCGCTGTGTTGAACATTTAGTTCAGAAATATTTATATATATTTAAATTGTTCATAATTTCCGTAGAAGTAAAAGATATATTCGCATAGTAGAAATGCTGAGTTACCTATTAGGGCTTTCCTCTTTTAAGAGTATTTCCGTTTCCTACTCAAAATGCCCTAAAATATTTATTTATACAAATAAGTAGGTCGAAAAATTTTGGTAGACCCAAAATATTTACAAATTTTTGACCCATTCGGAATATTTTCTCATTGTCTTACTGCCATGAAGCGCTTCAGACAAAGCGGTTACGAAATATTTAGGGCGAGACCCGGCTATATGCATGTAAGAGACGGCGATATACCATCTCTTGTCTCACCTATATCTGTATAAATATCGTAACTTCATATGCCAGTTCCGCATAGTCTCAATTGTGTCCTAGTAGGTTTGACCCCGAAATAGATTTTGGGTTGAAAGCGGAAAGTTTTTTTTTTTTTTTTTTGGGAGTATAGAAAAAACATACAAATATTTTTGTTCCTCCACTGTACAATGATACATTCAATTTTATTATTATTTGTACCAATAGCCTAGCGTGATAATAAAATGTATCGGCATTACCACAAAATACAACCACCACATGGCACGAAAAACAAGGTATGTTCTTTCTGTGCTAGTTAGTTCACGCGATTGGAACTAAACTATGTCTTTAGATGTCAAATTTCGACTATACAGCTGGGAAGAGAATACCTTGTTTCATTGTACTATGCTACCAGTAAGGTACGACTGTATTTTTACGTAACATTTTTATACTAACATTATAAATACGCAAGTGTGTCTCTCTGTCTGTTTGTTGCCTTTTCACGACTAAACGGCTGAACTGATTTGAATTAATTTTGGCATGGCCACATAAATATCCCGAGGAAGGATATAGGCTACCTTTTGGCGCATTATAACTGACATTTATACGTGCGAAGATGCAGGTGAAAGCTAGTATTATTTGTAAATAAACAATATTATAAGGTTATTTAAAATTTGAATCGACGCAATGGTCTTTCAATTATTTGCAGATATAAAAGTGTGTTACCATTATATAAGTACTAGCTTACGCCCGCGGCTTCACCCGCATGAATTGAATATCGGTTATATCGCGCCAAAAGCATATAATTTCATTCAAATCCGTTTAACCGTTTAAGTCGTAAAAGAGTCACAAAGAGACAGACACTCTTTTTTATTCATAATATTAGTATAGATGTATGTGTGACTTCATTTGACACGCACTGGACTATCAGCACAAATTACACGTCCGTAAAAATTGAAGGCCATATCTTAAAATTGGATAGGAGGTATGAGCGTTTAGAAAAGACAAAACAATTTATTTTATTGAAAAATTAAAAATAGCTTTATGCATCTCTCAACCCCTCAGGCGTCACTGTCGAGTTCCTAATCACCTAGAACGTGTACAATTTTAGAATACAGCCCTCAATACTTATTCACATCAAATTACACATTAATATCTACATAACACGAACGTGGCATGACCTTTATTATAATGAACCATTTTTTACCATTCTACTAGCTTACATTCCTACAACAAATAATTATTTATGGTCAATGAAATCCTCCGTGCTATATAAAATTAAACAAAATCAGTCACTGGTTGTTACATGATACAATTTTTTATTTTAAATCCGTAGGTACTTAGGCCCCGCATTTATACAAATGTTCTTTCGTTAATTATGAATTATGAAACAGGTACATGCGTACATTGACTAAATGTCATGAAAATAATACCATATCACTATAATTAGTTATCCGAAATCCGAATTTCTAATATGTTATAACGTCGGTCAGCTAAAATTGAAATGCATTCAATCGACGCTTTCATTTGCATCATCACTTCACTCGAACAACACGTAACATATATTGTATTAAGAGTAAGCAATGATTAGTTCCACTGTCCATCCAAACAGTGTATAAAGGAAATACTAAACATAAGTATGACTGCGAATATCTCAAATCAACCGCTTGGAAGACTGTTATTGAGTTGAACATTATATCTTGTTAGGGCTGCATATTACAGCGCCAATCGTACGGAACCATCCAGCAGATGAAGTCGCCACTGCTACTATAAACGTAAGGCAATATAACTAATAGAATGCTAAAGATTCGATCTTCCCAACAGTTGGAAAGATTCAAGAAGCTCCGGTGGATGGTCCCTTCAAGAAATATGAAATACATACCGTGACTTTAAATTAATTCATCCAAATAATTATACTACGTGGCAGTCCATTCCACATCCGGACCGTTACATAAAACAGAAACCGAGCATAGAACGGCCCCTAACTACTGAACAGTACAGACGGTATGGAAACACTAATCCCTTGTATGAGAATATCGGACTATGAGATTTTTATAGTTATCATATCATTAAAAGCCAGACATACACACACGTACAGCGATGTCCAAACACACCACGACTCTATAGGATGCTCTCTACGGTAATATAATAAGTCATTCCCACTATAATCGAGACAGAGTACGTTTTGTGCACGCTACGATTCATATTGTAATGATCACATTGACGCCTTTAAACTTACTCACTTAACATTAACTATCTTATACTTTAAAACTAGGTACACTTGCTTTCTTTGTGGAATGCAGTATTCATAAATAAAGATCTTACTAGGCTGTATTCGCTCGATATCAAATTTTATGGGGGCTTCCAACATCAGTACAATGCCCAAGATGGAAAATCAGAGAATTCGATGTGTATATTACATTATACCTTACACAACACTAACGACTTAATGTAATTTACAAATAACACTAATATTTACAAAACTAGTTTGTGCTTTCACTAGTAAATCATATAAAAACAAATAAGTCGAGGGCGGCGATGGAGCCGCGGCGCCCTCACTGGGAACACTCGCACATCCGTGGGGAGTCTTCGATAACACAACACTCGTTTCACTATAAAAGAACTCAGGTAACTATCAGTTCGGACACATGCTATAACATTCAAAGCGCACATCACATACACATTTCGTGGGTTACGCGAGATCACAGTGTTTAAATTATGGCTACTAGCATAGAGATTAGGTCCAAAAAAACAATACACATTTTCACAGTCCAACACTGTCTTTATGTCACATCCTTATTTGCAGTTCGATTTCACCGGTTTTGAACACCGGTTAGTTTCCGAGCGCCGTTCGCAACGCTAGTATGTCAGGGTAGAGTCCGCTAAGCGTCCGGTTTTTCTCATTTGGGCGGCGTCGGGAAGGAGTTCACGACCGCTTGGGTGCTGGCGAGCACTGCTGCCGCTGCAACACACAACCTCCATTACTGTTAGCTCTCTTAGACATCTCTATTAGCTACACGGGCTGGGCGGGGCCAGGCCGCTTGTCCGCCGTGTGCTATCGAGCCCCTGCAACCAATTACATCACATGCTTTATGAACAGTGGTTGAGGGGTCATTATAGAGATGTATTTGACAACTAAATATGACCGTATCGTTAATTTGTTCCACAGAATGTATGTGAAACGTGGAAAGGCTTGTTAAAAATTCTATATCCAGTATTTTTTTGAAAAAAAAACTAAGTAATATTAATTATTCACAAAAATGATAAACTAACTGATTAGTTGCTCGAAATGGGCCCCATTTTCTTTGGATACACAAATTAATTCTTCTATTGTTAGAATTAATTAATATTAATTAAATTAAAATGACTACAGGTAATGTACAGTCACGAACTTAGCTACTACGACATGATGTATGTTAATTGTATTGCTTTCGGAACTATACAATCACGGCCGCCCCATTTCTCGCTTAGCATAATAATCGCTATATGTCTGTAGCAGCGGCCCCGTGCACGATGACTGAGAGCATTGCTAAATTCTATTTAGAGTGCTGTGATTTGTACATAAACAGACGACGTTTGTGCTCAAACAAACATGAGATTGATAGATTTGTCGAGTGAAGATGAGGTCACTTTTAAACACATGGAAATGGTTACTACTTTTTATGTGTGTGGTAGATGCTTCACATGCTTGGTGCGTGTGGTAGTACGAGTAGATGGAGCGGGCTGAATGAATCCATTTATGCAATTATTCTGGGGATCTTAATATACTTCACCTCTTTAATTGCATTCTATATAATTGAAAAAAAATAAAACATCTTGCTACAACAACTTGTGTGGTGTTACTGACCGGGGTAGGGCGGCGGGTAGATGGGGTACCCGAGGCCTCGGTGCGTGTGGTGGTGCGTGTGTGGTATTACTGACCGGGGTAGGGCGGCGGGTAGATGGGGTACCCGAGGCCGACGTGCGTGTGGTGGTGCGTGTGTTGTGTTACTGACCGGGGTAGGGCGGCGGGTAGATGGGGTACCCGAGGCCGACGTGCGTGTGGTGGTGCGTGTGTTGTGTTACTGACCGGGGTAGGGCGGCGGGTAGATGGGGTACCCGAGGCCTCGGTGCGTGTGGTGGGGCGTGTGTTGCTACTGACCGGGGTAGGGCGGCGGGTAGATGGGGTACCCGAGGCCTCGGTGCGTGTGTTGCTACTGACCGGGGTAGGGCGGCGGGTAGATGGGGTACCCGAGGCCTCGGTGCGTGTGGTGGTGCGTGTGTTGCTACTGACCGGGGTAGGGCGGCGGGTAGATGGGGTACCCGAGGCCTCGGTGCGTGTGGTGGTGCGTGTGTTGCTACTGACCGGGGTAGGGCGGCGGGTAGATAGGGTACCCGAGGCCTCGGTGCGTGTGGTGGTGCGTGTGTTGTGCTACTGACCGGGGTAGGGCGGCGGGTAAATGGGGTACCCGAGGCCTCGGTGCGTGTGGTGGTGCGTGTGTTGCTACCGACCGGGGTAGGGCGGCGGGTAGATGGGGTACCCGAGGCCTCGGTGCGTGTGGTGGTGCGTGTGTTGCTACTGACCGGGGTAGGGCGGCGGGTAGATGGGGTACCCGAGGCCTCGGTGCGTGTGGCGGTGCGTGTGTTGCTACTGACCGGGGTAGGGCGGCGGGTAGATGGGGTACCCGAGGCCGACGTGCGTGTGGTGGTGCGTGTGCACGTGGCGCTGCGGCGGCGGCGAGCGCGGCGAGCGCGGCGGCTCCTTGGGCGGCGGCGGGTCGGCGCGCGGCTTGGCGGCCGGCTTGCCGTGCTCCTGCAGCTCGTGGATCTTGTGCGGCGCGTGCGGCGCGGCGTACGCGTACTGCGCGCCGTGCCCCGGCAGCAGCTCCAGCTTGCCCGGCGCGCCCGGCCGGGACAGGTCCTCCGGCGCGTGGTACCTGCACACGCGTTCACCGCTACATCCTCTACTAACGTGGCTCACCAATAGGCTATTTGACAATGTTCAAAAATTGTATAAATTATTTAACAATATCGTAAAATACACAAAACTATAAAGTACTGCAAACTTACAAGTACTTCGTATACGGGTGGTAAAAAATCCTTCATTGAAGAATTCGACTCGCACTTGGTAGGTAGTTTTCCGTCAAGGAAATGACACTCTAACTGCTTCTAGCCAAGTTATTCATCTCGTAAAAACACTATACACAGGCAACTACCGGCTTTTGGCCTCACGTGCTTGCTGCCAGCGTGCAGACATGACTTAAACCCATGTTAAATGTACCTGGGCACTGTCCAGCCGCCACCGAACCCGCCAACCAGCATGGGGCTCAGCGGCGCGCGGTACACGGGGTCGAAGGGCAGCGCGCCGTAGTGCGGCGGCTGCATGTACGGCGGCAAGTAGTACTGGGACGTCGGCGGCGGCGGCGGGCCTTGCGTCTCCGTCGTCGGCTTCTGGCCTTCTTGTTTCACCTGGAAATAAAGATAACATGTTAATTATCCGAGCCACCGTCATACCTACTAAGGATAAGGTATGTATTGGAGCGATGCAATTCTACCAAGAAATACAAGAAAATGGAAAAATGCGTATGAACACTCTAAAGAAAATGTCGCATAATGTAGTCAATTCAAACCCAATCTAGTCTCACAACTATCGCTTTTGGTATTCTCATATCACAATATAAAATTTCAAACTTAAGATAAGTAGTGTGATTTTAACTACGAATGGTATTCTGCAAAAACCAAGTATCTATATACAATTTTCATAATTCAATCTCGATTCGTAACTTCCATTATGTGGTGCATATATTAGGAGAATTGTCTTTCTTCTGTTCTTGCTTAATCATAAGAAAAATATTAGCAACTGTTATATATACCTAAGTAGATTGCACAACTCTAGAAATCCTTCCTTTTGAAAATTCTTTTCTTAATGTGTCAGTTAATTGCAGTTTATGTATATAAAGGAAAAAGGAAGATGTTTAGACCTTACCAGTTATGGTTTAGATCAATGCTTGTGATTTTATTCTATAAAAAAATGCTCCACCTTATATTTATGGCCAACATTGAAATTTAAAATATATATATATGAGAAAGAACACACGTTAACCACCTTTGGGCGGCTTGATAACATTGACCTCTTCCAAGCCGCAGTTGAGCAGCACACCCAGAACCCAGCAGTGGGATGAATATTGACCTGGTGGCGGTGATATAATAAGAGAAGGTGGAAATATACAATGAAATACAATTCTGACCTTAACTTCCTCCTTGGGTTTCTCATCTTTGTCCTTGCCAGGCGGCTTGTGCGCAAGATGCTGCGGCCTCGGTTGCGCGGCGGGCGGCGCCGGTCCCGGCCCGGAGCCCGGCGCTCCGCCCTGCGCGGGGGCCCCGGGCTTCGGATCGCCACCGCCCTCTTTTCTTCTCTGCTCTAACGTCATGTAGTACCTGAAATATCACACATTTTATATCAGCTTGAAATTAATGTTTGCAAACCTAAGGTAGAGTTACGTAAGACTATTAATTACTCTGTGACAGCGGCATTATTTTGCTTCATTACTATAAAATTGTTTTATTTATAACTTATTAAATTAAATTCTTTATTCTGTCATTGGGCCATCATGGGCACTTAGACATGTTCTAACACTTTAAGATAGTGGATTATTCAATAAGATTAATAGGTGCTCTGTATGTTACTAACCTTCGTAGCTCGTCTTCCCTCGCATGCGGCGGCCGCTGGAAGGCATAAGGGCCCATCTGCGCCTTCATTTCAATGCTCTCTTTCAAAATCTGGTGGTTATCATTAGGTCGGGCCGGGTTCTCCTTGCCGTCGGGCGGACGAGCTTGCTTACTCTTGTCCAGAGGACTGGGCGTAGTCTTCGAGCGGTCGGACTCCTTCGACTTGTCCTCTATGGGCCCGCCAGGCGGAGGTGCCCCCGGCTCCACGTTGTAGGGAAAATTTGGTACGTAGTTGTAGGGGTAAAAGTGTTGTGGAAGAACTTTTTGAGGTACATTGTCGGGTTTGCCATCCTGTAAATTAAATATATAAAGCTGTTTAATACAAGATGTCTTATTCTATATCTATGTTAATATATAATTGAGAAAGTGTGTCTGGTGACCGGTAACTCAGGTTTTCACCAAACCTACTTCAGGCACCAGTCTCTCACCACATAGGCTGTATTACTTTGCGCCAAAATTGTAAGTACATACAAGATCTTTGTGTGGAGAAAATAAACAAATAAATATTAAAATTATATTAATAAGTATGTTTGTTTACTAAAGCTAGTTTCACGAGTAAGCGGCTGAACTGATTTGACATAAATTTGGCATGGACATAGATTGTATTCCGAGGAAGGGCATAGTCTTTTGGCGCGGTATAACCGACAATCAAGTAGGTAAATCGACTATAAACGGCCTACCTGATGTAAAGCAGTTGAAATAGCATATAAAGGCTTTGCAACACTCGCAGGTACACAACAAATCCCCAAGGTTGATGTTATTTTTTTACGATCTTCTATGAGTTGGAAATACATTCTTCTCTCTTTTGATATTATTTGTAATCTATACTACTATAAAAAGGTAAAGTTTGTGAGATTGTAGAGGATAATCTTTTACCAATAGAAGCCACGTTATTTGTGAGTGTCACAGACTTTTATATTATCCCGAAAAATTAAGACTTCAAAAAAAAAATTTACCGTCCAACGAAGTCGGTACGGGTCAGCTAGTTATCTAAAAATCTAAACTATTAGCCTAAAGTAAGTTGAAAAAAAAACGAGTGTTGCCACACGACTAAAGTAAAACTTCTTTAGCTCCATCTATATGTTTATCATGAACTTTAAAATGAGTTTACAATTTTATTCACTTTAAACGTAGAATATTTAATGTATTGAACAAAATTTTAATTTACAAAATTGTTCAAGGCTATGAGAGAAAGAATTGAAAGAAAATGTGTGCTCGCACCTCTCTCTCTCTTGCCTCTATACTTGTCTGTGGTCGGTCCGAGAGAGAGAGAATAAAGCGTCTTGCCTACGTTATCATAAGAGTAAGCGAGATAGGCGGTACGCGCGCTGCACTGGTATAAATCGCTTGTCAGTGCCGTGTGTTTTATTCATAGAAAATCTTAGACAGCGCTGTATAATAACTGAATTGCTTGTAATTAATTACACACAAGTTACAAAGTTACATTGATAAGTGCAGCTTAAACGTGCTTTAAATCGTTCCTACGTCCAACAATACTTAGATTTAGCCAGCGCTTTATCGCTTCCATTGGTAATAAACTTATAAAATGCAGTATTTCTAGCGTAACTGCGCTTCAAAGCGTTCAACGTGTATCGATAAATATAATTTATTCAGCGCTCGAGTCGCTGTTGAAACCATGTGCCAATATTTCCATACTGATTTAAATGTACCTAATTTGTTAACTAGCTATGAGACAAAGAAAGAAAGAAAATGTGTGCACACGCACCTCTCTCTCTTGCCCCTACAGTAATATACGAAACGTAACTCTCTCTCTCTTTCTATCTTCACTAACTTATAACTTCTTCTGAACTTCTGTTCGCCTAACGTCCGTAACGCTCTCGTCACGCATTCCCCAGCTTACTACCCTTACCACCCAAACGTGCAGCAAAGAAGTTTTACTTCAAAAACAATTGCGAGTTATAAAATGGGTACCTGTAGTATTCACATTTGAGCATTATATTTATGCTTAATAAATTATCGTTAAAACGTTACGGTTAATGCTCATCACACATTAAGCAGATACGATATATATATATATATATATATATATATATATATATATATATATTTAGAATTTTAGAGTGAGACACTGCTATAGGTGAGACAAGAGCGGCTATATCACCGTCTCTTACACGCATACAACAGTGTCTCGCTCTAAATATGTTGTATATTTTTATTATTTATCAAATAGCTTTACGGCTCTGGAATCAAAGTCCTTTAGGGACCATCTTTGTATTGTTTATCTTATTCTCGGCTTCAGGGATATGCCGAAAAATATTGTCAGGAATCTTCTTGTTCCTCCATTACTTGTAGTAAGTTAACAGTAAAACCGATAATTTTATGCATTCAAATTATTAATTGCTCTATAATACACTATCTCTATTATGAATCAACATCATTATTATAAAATTATAAAAATTTGTTTAGAAGCACACCAGATTACCAAGTTCGAGCCAAAAAGTCCAATATATCGTATATATTTTTTTATCAAATAGCTATACAGCTCTGGAATCAATGTCCTTTTGAGCGCGTCTTTGTAATTTTTTTTTATCTTATTCCCGGCTTCAGGGACATACCGAAAAATATCGTCAAGAATTATTTTATTCTTTCATTACTTGTAATAAGTCAGCAGTAAAAGTGATAGTGCAATTTTCTGCTGTTTTTCACGACTTTTTGTAATGACTCGACAGCCCCGATTTTAATCAAAAACTTTTAATCAAAGATTCTACTAATTTTATGCACTCAAATGATTACTTGCACCATAACACACTATCTCTATTACGAATCAATATCATTATATATTGAAATATGAAAATTTGTTTAGAAGCACAACCGTGCTCACCAAGTTTGAGCCAAAAAGCCCAATATATCGTAATTTTTTTTTATGAAATATTAGCTATACGGCTCTGGAATCAATGTCAAAAGGACAGGACAACCCGTCTTTGTATTATTCAATATTGGTATCGGGCTTACTATTCATGATGTTATAAATACTAAATATGTATGACTGTATGTATGGATGGAGATATGTGATACACATACTAAATTGCGTACGAAAACGGTTAATGTCGCTCGTGAGAGAGAGAGTAATGCTGTCCTTATCTTCTCGGCGCTTTAAATTACTTGCTATCTCTTTCCGTCCCTGAGTGCGTAATCAGCGCAAAAGCGTCTCTTTGTTGCAAATATATGAAAATAAGCTAAAATCAGCATTGACATCAAATATGTGTATAATTTCGTGTGATATGTTTTGGTTCCTTGGGCTTTATTTACTTTATCAACATAAATTGTACATTTTTCTATTAAGAAGATGGCATTTTCATCCATTTCAATCATATTGTCACAAAAGCTTTTGTTAATTGCGAGCCAAGACAACTGGGGCACTTCTCAGGTGTACGTTTTTGACGCTTGTGCCATACGAGTATCTATAGTATGTACTTATTTATATCATTACCAATTACATGTCTAATGACATTTAATTATCATTTAATTATCTTAATAATCTTTCGTCAGATAACTACGTAATTAACTAAATAATTCATAAATGTTAATAACCAGTGGTTAGTAATGGATTTTGTAATTATTAGCTTTTACTTTATCTTCAGATCAATAGTCGAGTCGACATTATATAGTGGCGTCGAGGCGAGGGCGTATAGAAAACGCAGGCGGTTGTTTTACTTTGTTTTTTTGTTATAACTTTATTGTACATCAAAAATAAAACAAAGCAGTACAAAGGCGGACTTATCCCTTAGAAGAATCTCTTCCAGTCAACGTTAGTGTATCAAAAGTCTAAAAATTAAAGGTTGTAAACAGTAATCTCTATGATGATAATGTAAAGGATAAAAATTAAGACATAGATGTAGTAATAGAATTTTATTTTGGAATCACTTTACTGTTTATTTTCATTAGATTATTATGAAGAAAGTTATTGTTAGCTCCTCGTTCGTAAGTACTATTATTAAATAATACTTAGTATTGTTAGAAACTGTGGTGTCGACCCCTTGGTGCAAGGGTAAATTGTTTTTTTTTTGTAAGTGACCTCCAGATATATTTAATCACCAATTTGTTATGTTTCTCAGGTACCATTTAAAAACTAGTCTTCGATCATTAGGTATATCGTGATTTCTATGAATCCTTACTTCGAAATAAAAGAAATTCAGTATGTATAATAAAATGAAATATGTTCAAATAAAAAGTGTTTAAAAATAGATTGTTTAACTCGGGTATATACCTGCCTAAATTTCATATACATAGGATAAATACCTACTTCGTCGTAATATACACGAGTAACTAGTCAAAGTTTCAACAACTCGGCCATTTGGCTGTTTGTGGTAGAACAATCGGCTAGTTAACTAGTTATTTTGCTGTTTGAAAGCAAACAGCAATTGATCAATCCGAATCACACCAATTGACAGCTTTAATAGCCGCAGTTTGGCTAGTTGTTTCACCAATGTTACATCACGCTTATTACTTTAATCTCTATCTACATTGCGTTAACTGCCCCTTCGATTGGGGAAAGAAGATCAATTATTAAAGATCCATTAATATTTTTTAAAACAGGATGAGTTTTACGAATAGGATAATCTGTAGAAAAAAATCATTTTTGCAAAACTAAAATGGCAGAAATAAATAAGCGATAAATTGTAAATTTATTTATGAGAAAAGATCTCTTTAGTTAAAATAGCTTTATAGTCATTGAATGAAGCCCGTATGCCAGCAGTGGGAAGATTAAGGATTGACGACGACGACACTTAAAGCAGACGCATCGTATATGTCCGAATAGTGTAACTGTCAGTTATGCTATTTCATCTCGGACACAGCGTACGTTTCTTTTATTCATACATCACAGAAACTATTGGCAGAATGGAAAATTTCCTTAGCCTGCCTGCTGTCATGTCGTCTATACACCGCTAAGAACAATATACACCGGAATTATTATTCTCTTCTTGCCAGTTCTTGCTCGCCGACTGCCGGACACATTACCGCGCACTTGTAAACTCGTTCCTAATGTATTTAGATTTATATAACAGCCTATATTTTATTACAGCAAGATTTAATAAACAGGCAGACTACCTGTTAACGCCAGTTAGTTTACCCTCCTTTTATTTATATGTCGAATGAAATGTTGAACAACAAGAGTTAATCCAATGGCTTGCGTTCTAGGCACCAAAAGTCAATTGAGTGACTTTATTTCCAACCCTATTGATTGACTTATAATTTTCAACACCAATTTCCGACATATATTTCCAACGTAACTTCCATGTTCTTATAATGTAGCATCTGAAGTGATGCCCTACAGTCCACATTTGCTTGTAGCCAAATTGAGGTTTCCATTAAGGCCAGATCTGGCTCCAACATCTTTCGTACAGAATTTTGGACCAAACATACTAGTCCTTTTCAAACCGGATTTGGATCTGGCTAAAACATTCTGGTTCTTCGAGCCGGAACATTGCCTCTGATATATTTTTTCCGAATAGTATGGATATCCAAGTAGATCTAGTTATTGAGTCAAAAGCAGAATATTTTCGTTTCAATTATCTCTGGCTTTCATTCATATCCATTTCAAATGATATTAGCCACAGATTAGTCTGCAAGCAACAGATAAATGAAACGAAAATACTCTGCCTTCATTTTGACTTCAAAAAGTAGATCAACTTAGATAATAATTCCTTCATTATGATTCATAACCATCGACGTGGTATACTGAAAATTTATTAATAATTAAGCAACCAAATCGCCGAAATAAAAAAATTACGCCATCTGAAATGCATAGAACAGCATATATACAAATGTGGATTTATCCCACAAAGGGGTTTCTTCCAATCAAGTAATGAAAAATTTTATAGTTGATGATATATGGTAATATATGTGATGTAGGATATATAGACACACTTTTTTAAAATGTTTTAAATTAAGCCTTTTTTAAAGTAATAGAAAGTAGAAATATTGTAATAGAAAGGAAAAATAATGTAATAGAAAGTAGAAATATATTTATAAATCAGTATCGATAACCGAGTATAGTACATTGTCTGTACATTCTTTTTTTAAATCTTTTTACTGCCTATTTATTTGGTCGTTGTTAGTAATATACGCGTGCTTCTCCGGATCGTAATGGGCTCCAAAGGAACTCGCCGCCTCTTGACCGACAATCGTGGTTTATTCTAGAATAGAAATGTAATAAATATGTTAAATACATATACTTGAACCCATTAAAGTCATTATGAGATAGGCATATATGCCTTACTCATAAATCATAATGACGTTATACTTAAGTTAGAAAAGTATGTAAGTCAGATTAGCATAAAATAACATAATAAATTTCATTAACCTGGTTTACGACATCGGCTACTAACCTTACCAATTAAAGTTCAACACAAACACAATTTATCAACACTATATATTATAACACATTTTTCAAGGAACCTTCGCTGCTTCTGGTCGAAACAACTAGTGATCAAAATGCTGGCCTCTTCTTTAATTTTGCTTACTGGTTGCGATTTACTAGATTAAATAATATAGGTAATGATATTTTTTTTCTGTGTATTTTCTTATAATTTTAGTTTTGTAACTTAATTAAACTTTATATATAGCCACACTTCAAATTTAATATTTACTAGATTAGTATTTATTTAGTTTATATATAGATCAGTTTATTTTGCGATGTAATCTGTATAGGTTTGTTTATTTAGGAATTTCTGTATGTTGTAATCTTGTATTTATATATCTCTAAGTTATTTTAAATAAATTACCCTTTAATCACTTAACACATACACATTTGTTTAATTTGTCTTTATTTTTTATTTGAATTGTACTATATAAGTCTTGATCCAAAATTGTTTTATATGCAGTTATTTTTGTTGATTTTTATATGCAGAATTTGTACACTCTACACTAATATTCTAGGAAAGATTCCTATATAATATTCGATAAACTCCGAAACTACTGAATCAATTTCAATATATTTTTCACGATCCGAAAGCTGCATTATCCAAAAGTAACATAATAGGCTATTATTTTATTTCAATGTTAATAAAAAATAAAGAAAGCGAAGTTAAGCGCATTTTGTTTGACAAGTCACGTGACTTATCAAACAAAATGCGTAATAGAAAGCTACAGGACTACTTTGATTGTGTACTATAAAGATTGCATAAACACTTTTTGATGTTTTACAATTAAACTACCTCACCCGACAGACGTTGTTCTGTCTTCTTAACAATGAATATTGAATTCGAATTGGTTTCGCGCAATCTATCAAACGACATTAAGTTACATTAGAAAAGTTAATAATATTAACTTTTCTAATGTAACTTAATGTCGTTATAAATATATTAGAAAATTTAAGAAAACTGAACAACCATATTATCATGGTTGTTCAGTTTTCTTAAATTTTCTAATTTTCCAACGCAACTTTCTTATTTTTTTCTTTCATAAGAAAAAAAGAATTAGGGAAATTGGTCCAGCCGTTCACGCGTGAAATAGAGCTTCACTTTTATATATATACATATATAGATAAATTAAATCGTGAGAGATCACGATAGTTTTAATCAAAATATGTTAAATTGTGTAATTTAAAATATAAATCACCTTAAGATCAGTCTTCGGGTCCCCTTTGCCCAGGTCCTCCTTACTTTTATCCCCAGAGGGCGGGGGCGCGTTCTGCGGATGCGTCGGCGGTAGGAAAGGGGTCTGGCCGTAGTACTGAAATAATTTATTAACATTTATTTAAAATACAAAGGAATTATACTACGTAGCGAAATGAAACAGATAAGATAAGATAAAATTCATTTATTCACAAAAATAAGGTGATACAGATGTCAGACTGAGTTTCACTTATTCTGCCCGATTTTGGGCGTGTGAAATCACAGTAGGCAATGTACTTTTAATTCCCTGGCTGGCAAACGAATGATAATCCTAGGAGCGGCGTACCCAGACCAGGAGGACTACAGGCTCTTCCCAATTAAAGGCGTGCTGAAGTACATGTCTCAAGAGGGTCGAAGTACAAAGGATCCACGAGGTCCATCGGTGCTGCAGCACTGGACCCATTTCAAGATAAGGCATTGTACTGTATAGATTGCGTCCCCAATTATATTAATTTAGTGGCTATTGTAAAATCACAGTTTATGATTTAACAAGAATAGGAACTACCAAAACACCACAATGTACACAAGTAGAGAGAAACATGTTTGTTTCTATAGCGCTATATTATACATTACATTATAATAAACCACTCTACTGTGCAATAGAGTGGTTTATTTTAGTTCAGCATGTACTCCTATAACCAAGATAATTAAAGATGAAAGTATAAAATCACTACATAGTATAAAACAAAGTCGCTTTCTCTGTCCCTATGTCCCTTTGTATGCTTAAATCTTTGAAACTACGCAACGGATTATGATGCGGTTTTTTTTAATAGATAGAGTGATTCAACTGGAAAGTTTATATGTATAATATATGCATAACATAGTAGAAAAACACTGAAAATTTAGAGGTTTCTAATGTGATGTCGTAAATAAACACATTTTTTTGCTCTTTCATTGCAAACGCTGGCTGAACCCAACGAGATAGATCAAAATAATGTAGTACAGTATTGTTCACCTTAAAATGGTCTACAAAAAAGTTCGCGATGGTATATGTCTATCTCTTAGTGGTAACACACAATAACCGTTATTTTATCCTTTGCTTTTTACAAGAAATAATGCCTTATTTACGAAGCGATTTTAAGCAATACAGAATTAATCCTTATCCAATTAAGTACCTTAAATACATTGCGCATTTAATATAGATCAATATGGCCCTTCACAGCATGTAATTTAAATGAATAGTTTAGAAGATATTACACATTTAAAATGCAGGGACATAACGGCTGTGGCGGTACCGGCCGCGGAGCCGGCGGCGTGTGCCTATAACTGGGGAAGGACTGGATAGGACAAAGTGCAAAGACCTTCTGTAGTACATTTAGTATCAGCATTGCACCCGTGCGAAGCCGGGGCGGGTCGCTAGTGTATAATAAGATATCTTTCGAAAAAAGAAATGGAATAAAAACAATTTAAAGAAGATATGAAAATAATAGAGTGAAAAATAGAGTAAGCTTTTCGAAAAAAGATATTCAAAAACAAAGTGGGTTAAAAGTATAACCTAAGAAAAAAAGATATCCATGCAGCATAGAAGCGCATATTAAAGGGGATATAAAGTGTGGACGAACTGGAACAAAGGATCTTATGCCTACAGCTAATGCCCCCCTGTGCACCAAACTTTCGCTTATATCACAGCATTGCGAGTCTCTCGCCCAGTAAACCAACCAAGCAAGAGGGCATTTACCTGAATCGCTATCGCGCCCAACCAGGCACCCGAGCAGATTAGTAGCAGGTCTTACTCCCTTTCACCTGCAAGCAGGCTACTTGGGCACTCTTAAGTCGAGTAACTCGACTGACTGAGTACGACGAACTGGAACATAGGGGGGCAGGCGGTGGCAGCTTTTTCATACAAAGTACAAACCGATAGTACGCGTAACGTACGTTATACGTAATAATCTTATGAATTCTCGCCGCCCACTTCGAAGTCTCTCTTCATATTTCCTCATAATTCCACCCAGACTGTAGCCTAAAGTACTGCCAAGCTTACCTGATGATAAACAGGGAAGGGGCGATGCGCCGGATCCGGGTCTGCCGGTCCGTCGGCAGGTGCAGCATCGTCGGATATGTCGGAGTAGGCTGGAGAACGGACTCCCGGCGTTGGAGAGCGGCGCGCTCGGCGCTTGCCCGGCGACTCGTCCGGCGGGGACTCCGTCGACTTGCGCTCTTCCGGCATCAGTGCAGACCGGGGTTTCACCTAAACACATCGTCAGACATACAGATAATGTTAGAGAAATACCCAAAAATTGCCTAGTTTGTTGCCAGGAGGACGATGTCTCTGTGTAGCAAGAAATGTTCATCCTTGCGTGGATACACGAAGAGAGAGCTAGACTTGAAGTATTGACTCACAAATGAGTGTGTAGGAGAAATGGAGTTACCGACATAGCAAAACGATTACTAACGATGGTAAAATGCAGTGTAGGGTAGTCCCGCACTACATGTACCATCAATCCAGTAAAAACTGTCGGAAGCCAATGGATGCGAACAGTACAAAACAGATCTGAAATTCTAAGGAGAATGGATATGTTCCAATGTGGAAGTCATTCAACTTATAGACTGAGGGGATCCCAACAGTAGGATGAATATGAGTTGATACAGATTAATTGTAGATACCTTGAACTGTGTAGGTTGCAACGACGGTAGCGCTTCAGGGGGAGGTGTGGACGCAACGGGCGGCGTAGGAGGCCGCTCGACTGGTGCCGGCGGTTCCGGCGTACCCGCAAACTCTTCACCGAATCGCGGCTGCGGCGGGGACTCTGCGCTCGTCTCTGGTTTTTCCGGCGACTTCTCCGGCGTTTTATCACCCTTCGCATCCGGTGATTTAACCGGTGTCGGAGACTTTACAGGCGTTGCCGGCGTTGCTGGCTCTGATGGCGGTCGTGCTGGAGACGCTGGTTCCGCTGCCGGTTCCTCTTGCTCCGAACTCGACCCGTCCTTATCATCGTCATCAGGCGCACCATGCGCATGCGACCGATGATATTTGAGACCATTCGCGTGCTTATATTTCTTTGAGCAGTTCGGTTCAGGACACTCCAGAAGAACTGGGTCCGGGGGAGGTGATGAAGGCGTGGGAGGAGGTCGCTTTGCTTTTGGCGTAGGCGGGCGTTCATCAGCTTCCGAAGTACGTTTTCTTTTTGAATCTGGTCTGGGTGGTGTGAATGGAGTGGGCGAGGGCAGTGCTCTCCGGCCTTTAGCACCGCCGTTGCGAAGTTTGCTGTGAACTGACGAGCGGGTTTCAGTAAAATTCGTCATATCGGTGGGAGCCGCGCCGCGACCACGTTTCGCTCGCCCTTTCGGCGTCCGAGCATCTAATTCTTCTGTAGGTGAATCGCAAAACCTGAAAACAAATTTTATAAACATTATTAATTATAAAGTAAATAATTTTAAAAACTGTCGACAACAACAATTTTTCTACTGTTTCTATAAATCTTCTTTTTTTCTCAACTAAAGATCTGAGCTAGTCAAGATTACTGCTAATAAGAAAGAATATTTCTACAAGATTCGAGAGTTGGTAGAGTTCTTCTAATTTTACCCTTTAATAAGCCCAATGGTGATAAAAGATAATGGAGTTTTTCGATGGTTTCATTGTGCGTAATTGTTTGAGCGCGCAGGTAGGCACGTACCGCTATCCGCAGGTGTACCAGTAATATTTGCACGCCATACTGTCCTCTACCAACCCGTAATGTAGCAGTATATAGAAATACACTCGAAATCGCTTATTAGACGACTAAGTACACAGGATGTCTACAGTGTCTTCTCGCTTACACATCACAAATACTTACAAGCCAACACCATGATAGTCTGTCCAAAAACCTCATAATGTAATTGGCTATTCCGATAGTAGAATAACTATGACTGATTAGTAAGGGTATACTGACCGTGGTGGCGCCCAGTCGTGCCGCGTGCAGTCCAAAAGTGTCCCCACGTAAGTCTTCCCTCTCCAAGTCACATTCACTACAAGCACGCCTGCAACAATACAATTAACGTTCAGATTATGCTTCCTTAGTGATAATAACTCATTAGAAATGGCGATTCTGGTAAGAGTATTTTTAATATAACAAAGTAGTTATGACACAAGTTATTCCAATACTAAAGTAATCTAGTATCGGTGATGATATCGTTCCCTCGTTTTCACCTCGTCTATGTATTGTAGTGTACGATACAAGCATTTTACAAGTTATCTTACAAAGTGTTTTCTCCTACAAAAACCATCAAATCCGTGTTTTAAATCTACGCCGCAATGAGTTAATAAACCCCGCATTAAAGTTTCTTTGAATAAAGTCAGTATTATGTATAAAACTAGTATGTAGTAAACTTGTTTCTTCGTAAAAACAATGTTATGTAGAGCAGTGTTCCACAAAGTGTGTGCCGCGGCACTGGTGTACATAACTAAGATTAATTAAGTGTTAATAAAATTTGTATTAATTAATACATACAATTCAAATTAATTAACTAAAAAATTAAGTTTGTAATCAAGTACTCCGTAATAAAGTTCCCAGAAGTCTCATATGGAATGTCTAGCGGATAGAACAGCTGGGATCAGGGAAGGTTATAAATGCGTTATGGTTAACGAGTCTAACTTGCGCTATTAATTAATCTCTAGTATAGATAGTTGTATCCAAATTTGTACATAGATATTTAATTTGTTAATCTTTCACACAGAAACGACTTAATGGATTTGGATGTACATTCGGCATTTATCGTATCCCCGTTCAACCTTAACGTCGATTTCATAGCTACCCTGTACTACGAGTACGTATTCTGTTATTATGTAGAGATATGGAATATTTTTTTACCATTAAAGTGGCAAACAAGACGGACTACTTTAAGGCTTTCCTTAGATTTCCAGTTGCAGTAGCCTATGGACGCATGTAAAACCAGAAGTATCACACGCGCGATGCCTGTAAAACCTTAAATGAACTATATTATTCTTTAATGATATATAATAAATATACTTGTAATGTCTATCACAGACAATTTATATTATCTTTGCATATATTATTTCATTTTAACAAAAGGTCTATATAAAATACCCAATAAAAAAGTTTCCAAGAGTTACCTCAGATTCTTTTTACGTGCCATTCATTACAAAGAATACTCTCGTTTGCCTCAATCACTGTGATTACGAAATTTCCTCTCTGTGGCTGATAATCAACAAATCTTTCTTGGGTGATTTAAATTCTTTGTTGAAATTGCACCACTTTTACTTTGTGTTTTATAATAAAGTAAAAGCAGCAATACATTAGCTAACGTCTTAGTTATGTTGCCTAACAATTCAGCTGTACATTGACGTATTAACAATTAAAATATCTGTCAACAAGATTGACAACACTTACAAACATACACGTAGATACTAGACAAAAGCTGCCATACATTCACCAACATGTTACTTGTGTTGGTCATGTTGTTTAACAATTTAGCTGTGTAAGGATGTGTTGTCAATCATGTTGGCAGATATTTTAATTGACAACACGTCCATACACAGCTAAATTCTTAGTCAACATGACCAACACGGCTAACATGTTGGTTAATGTATGACAGCTTTAACAATACTGTGTATCGACGTGTTGACAATCATGTTGGCAGATATTTTAATTGACAACACGTCCATACACAGCTAAATTGTTAGACAACATGACCAACACGCCTAACATGTGGCCTAATGTATGACAGCTTTAACAATACTGTGTATCGACGTCTTGTCAATAGTGTTGGCAGATATTGTGTTGGCAACACATTTATACACACTTATTTTTAGGCAACATGATCAACTCGGCTAACATGTGGCCTAAGGTATGTCAGCTTTAACAATACTGTGTATCGACGTCTTGTCAATAGTGTTGGCAGATATTGTGTTGGCAACACATTTATACACACATATTTTTAGGCAACATGATCAACACGGCTAACATGTGGCCTAAGGTATGTCAGCTTTAACAATACTGTGTATCGACGTCTTGTCAATAGTGTTGGCAGATATTGTGTTGGCAACACATTTATACACACTTATTTTTAGGCAACATGATCAACACGGCTAACATAATGACTAACTGTGTGGCAGCTTCAATACTGAAAGCAACAGTAGGTACATAATTTACTTATTACTACTACTATTGGAGATAATAAATAAACAACCCGTTGGTCGTCAAATCAAGCAACAAAATAACAGTTTCATTTATATAAAAAAGGCATATAAAATATAAATCCCTTAATCTAAAATAGAACCAATAGAATCGATTTATAAGATGACTTTGACAAAATCCGTGCAGTGAAGTTATTTTATGGTGGCGGAGAGTTCCGAACCAATTTGTCACGGGCCCCCATTTGCATATTAGGGTGCAGGAGGGTCAGAGGAGCCGCACTCGCGCGAACGTGACTCCGACCGCATATTTAGAAGCACCGCCATCGTGCCATGCCACCCTAGTACTTATCACGCTTACATGTCAACTTATGCAAATTTAATTAATCAATTTCGCTACCCCCTTTTATCTAAAACGAATTTTAATATTTTTATTATTTTATCTACACTCGTACACTACGTACATGTACACGTAGTTCTCATGAATCTAGAATAGCGTACTCAGACCTATTTTAACCCTTTAGTTCGCAATAGAAATTGTGGTAAAAATTGCTGTTGTTTTTTAACTATTCGATCTATGAATGTCATAAATTACTTAAAAAAAATAAAAAATAAAATCTGTAAATAACATTTTTTTGGAAACTGGATGTTTAAAATACATAACATTGCGAAGTAGCTAATGTTTAAATATTAAAAATTTATGTTACCTATTCTTAACTTTGCGAAATGCACAGGAAACGAAAAATAACATTTCTACGGTTGTTTTTAATACAATTTTTTATTAGTTTAAGAAAATTACAAAGGGAATAATTGCAGACAGTACATAGAATATTTATGAAACATTTTTAAACTGTTGCGCTTCCTTAATTCCTGAATTCCTCACGATTAACAGTTATAGACTTCAGTTTTTTTACAAGGTGTACCTATAAATTCGTATTTTGAATAATCAAATCAATAACGTCTAAAAAAATCGTAAAAGTAATCGGATGGCGACTTTGAATCAGAACCAAATTCAATAAAAGTAATTTCTTCTAGTATTACACGATTTTAAAATTTACCGCTTTCCCATCACAATCCAATGGTTTTCAAACAAACGGTTTATTTATCTTTATCAACAATGTTGTTAAAGGATTAAATTTGTTTTTTGAACGTGTTTTCTTGGTAACTCTAAAAACTACAGGACTTGATGGATCAGACAAAACATAAGATATAGCTTGGGTAGCAAGTAAATCTTGCGGTAAGATTTGTTTCGCGAGGACCTGACAAATAGATGGAGTGGGTGGTACCAGATCTTCAGGCAACACGGTATCATATAAATCCTCCAAAATGTTAAGTCGTTTAGATGAAGAATTGAAAAATCGAGGTTCAAAGTTATAATCATTATCGTCATTTGTCATATTTTCCCTATCATTTCCTGATATGCTACTATTCCTAGAAGAAGTATCACACGGTGGTGTAAGTGCCAGAATCTTCTTTACACGTTCTAATTGCAGGTTATGCTACAACAAAATAAAGCTAACAATCATGAAAAGACCCTCCAACACCAAATTTACCGAAATAAAAAGCCATTATGGACATCCCTTATCATTTCGCAATGTTAGTTATTCTTTACATTCTTATCCTCATCTCAATTATCGGTATCTTCGCAATGTTAACTATAGCTAACATTCAACTTTAACATGTTTTAGCACATACAAACTTGCATTTTTAATAATACTGTAATTGTACAATTATACAATGCGAACACAAAAACATAAATAACATACAATATTAAGGCAAATCAAGCAACTTAAGTAAAAATATTGATAGTTCTTAACTTAGGCGCGGGAGCAGCTCGAGGTTGGGTTGCTATTTTTCACCTTCATGTCAGAATTTACAACACAATGACGTTTTTTATTTTTTTATGCGTGCGTAGTAATGATCTTTACTTATTATTAGAAAAAAACCGTAAGATAATCGATGTTGTATTGTAAATAAAATTTTAGTTATATATACGTTAAGTATACCTAACGTTGCGAACTAAAGGGTTAATTCACAGCGAGTTAATCTTCTCTTTGTGCGCAAAAATGTTTTTTGTAAACAAGATGAACAAATTTAGATAAAAATGAGGGTCTCGGACAATCCCTTTTTAATCCCGAGCGAGCTCTTTCGGAGCCTCGATTTTATATAGCGGTCTCGTTGAATTGTAAATAAGTACATGTTTAACATTTTAAAGAGGTTTAATGAGATTTCAGAGGCAAAACGTTGAAACATTTTGCATCTGAAATCTCATTATACAATATTTCGGCGTTAATTTATTGCGCGCACCAACATTTAATACATTTAATTAATCTGTCGTCGAAATTTTATATTATTAATTTCAATTTATTTTAATAATGAATTCAGTGTAAAAATCATATCTATATCTGATATTCATTGCATTGATCCTAATAATATTATAAACGTGAAAATTTGGAGTATGGATGTATTGAGATAATTGCGAGGTAAGTATATGGACGTCCGCAACTGTTTAATGCATAAAATATGGTAATGAAATTTGCCATTATTGTGTGATAAAACTACGTTCAGCTAATGTGTATTATGATTAACTTATTCTAAGGTACTTTTTATCCCAATACCGAAAACCTAGTAAATAATTAAAAAGCATAGGTTACAAGTTCTCGTAGAACACAACTAGAAACAGTCACGAATCTCATTATGTTTGCACACATAAAAAAATAAGGTACAAATTATTGTGTATATTTTTCTGAGTTTATTATTTCCTTACAGATTACTGTTAGTTTCATTAATAAAATGCTATCAAAACATCGGATGATTTTCTAAACATAATGAATGACGTAATATGTTTATTGCAACTTTGTAGAGAAAGCACTTATAGTACAGATCAAGGCAGATAACATACACAGACAAAAACGAGTACAGTACACATCAATAAAAAGAATTCGTGAAAAAATAAATAGGCATTGGAAACCCGCCGGGTACAGACAGCATTGAAACATTGAAACCGCACGAGATCTCAATTCTCAGGCCATATTTATTGTTTCACGGAACAATGGACACATAAAGCATTTCTAGAAGCCATTAGCATAAAATGAACGAGTTATTTCTTCGTTTAATTGGGCATCATCTGACAAATAAGACGATCGTCAATATTCAGTTAAATGGCGATTCTGAATTCATCCTTCGTCGATGGTCGCGTGTCTATTAGTCATTACAATGGAGGTTATAACGTTCTTTTTTGTTATTTGTATTCTTTATTTGAAATTACTGCGTTCCGTTGCACAAAACTTTTTCACTTTAAAGTAGCCAAACATTACCAATAGTACAATGTCATTTCCTCGTAATGGTCTCGTATTAAATACTAAACTGTTCCTTTATTTCAGCCGTTAGTTACACTATCAATAACAATGCCGTTATTCGATATTAATATCATTTTATTACTTTAAGTAATACTACGTTTAACGTAGTGTCTTAACAGTGAATATTAGTGCTGACTTTATATTGTTATTTTAATTCATTGAAATAATAATCATTGACGAGATCGGTGGTCGAATGATTAGCAATGGCCACTTTGACTATGAGGTCTTGGGTTCAATCCCCACACTCGACAAATATTTGTGTGCATAAACAAGTCTGTTTATCTTGGTCTGTGTGTTTTCTATGTATTATATTTATGTATTTAGAAAAAAAAATGTATTTTACTATTATATCAGTTGTCTAGTACCCCATAGTACAAGCTTTGCTTAATTTAGAAGATGGCCGTGTGTAATTTGTCCAGGAATATTTATTTATTTATGCAATATTAACAACCGCGAATATATTATATCTATTACCACATCATACATATTATCTGAAGAGGGTTATTAGATATCAGAGAACTCCATTCTTCATTCGTAGTTTCGTTTGCCGATAAAGCAGAAACGTGCATTGTTATAATATTGCATCCAGTGTGTTCTTTCACTTCACCTCACAATAATAACGAGCTCATAACGAGGCGGTGAATTCTTCCTGCTGCTCGAGACAGCGGCGCGCTCGATACAAGTTTAACTTTAACTTTCTATACATTGTTAAAATCGTCGTCAACCCTTATTTATCCCTCTGCTGGGATAGGGGTCTCCCCTCAAACGAAGGGGTTTCGAGCATATTCCACCACGCTGCTCAACTGGAGGTTGGCGGTGGCCAGTATTTTCAAGCCGCCTAAAGGCTACTGACTTAGCTTAACGATTGTCATCCAATGACAACAGCCGGGACCGACGTAACGAAACGACGGCTTACGTGCCCTTCGACGCACGGAAAAGCCTGAGATGAATAACCCCATCCATGAACAAGCTATAGTCGACGTTGCTTAACTTGCGTGTTCGTCTAATCGAACACTGACATGAGCAACGACGCCATCGAGCTCATTGTTAACAACTGTAGTACTTATTGACGAGCTCGGTGGCGTAGCGGTCAATGCCGCGGCTTCGACACCAACGCTCGTGGGTTCGATTCCCACATAGGACAAACATTTATGTGCATGAACATGTCTGTTTGTCTTAGTCTGGGTGTTTTCTATGTATCTATGTATTTTATGTATCTATGTTTTCTATGTATTTACAAAAAAATGTATTTACCTATGTTTATCAGTTGTCTAGTACCCATAACACAAGCTTCGCTTACTTTGGGGCTGGATGACGCTGTGTAATTTGTCTGACAATATTTATTTATTATTAATTGAGTGACGCTTATATACGCCGAAAAGTCACTCTTGGAAATGAATAGGATCCAAAACCACTGAACACATTTTCATAAAACTTGTCACAATTAAAGACCTCGACATGCTTGAGGTATGTGTCGAAAAAAAATTGAAATAGATCATGTCCTTGAGGAATTACCATCAAATACATTTTCCATTGAAATCATAGACTCAGCCTCAATTTCGACCCCGTGGGCTAGAATCCGGCCTAGTGTTGTATCGCAATAGAGCCCATCATAGCAGATTACTGCGATACGATACTCTTAATAAGATAAATGCTATGAAGTAACTTCAATAACTTCGATTTGTTTCCATAAACGGTGGGTACATTAATGTCACACAAAGTCCAACAATAACAACGACTGAGCACGGACAATATCATTGTAAAGCCCAAACAATCTGACGTTTTGAGCTCAGGCAAATAATATTCGAGAATTTTATTCGAGCAAGATTGTGTATAAAATATCTAGAAAAATAAACACTGAATACATTTAGGTCTAAATGTTTTATTCAAACACTTTCGTTTGTGAATGCCCGACGCGGTGGCGGTCCAGAAAAGAAAAATAAAGAAATACCCAAGTATCTATGTATTATGTTCTTAAATTAGGCGAACACTTAGTAGGGATGTGCCTACCTCCCTTTTTTATTAGATTTTTTATGTAGATGGAAAACAGCTATACATAAAATAAATATTTATTATTTAGAGTTACAGTAATCAGTATTCTAGCCCTATAAATATTGTACCACAAATTTGACGACCCCGGTATGCCCCGGTGGTCGAATGGCTAACCATGTCCACTATGACTCCGGGGTCGTGGGTTCGATTCCCGCACAAGACAAATGTTTGTGTGCATGAACATGTATGTTTGTTTTGGTCTGGATGTTTCCTGTGTATTATATGTATGTATTTACAAAAAAATATATTTAAGTACATTTATCAGTTGTCTAGTACCCATAGTAGCTTTCCGCTTAATTTGGGACTAGATGGCGCTGTGTAAATTGTCCAAGTAATATGACCAAAAACTGCCAATGGAGCACTTCCTCCATTCGCCATGGCATTACATGACATCCTATGACATACTCGCTTTCAGAAACAGAATAATAACTAGGGTATTTATTTATTGGCCGCAGTCTTCTATGAATACCCGGTAAATCTTACAACATCAATCCCAATCCCATCATCCAAATCATCCCATCCATTGGGATACGGGTCTCACTTCAATCGAAACTGCGGGTTGGCGGAGGCCAGTATTTTCAAGGCGCCTAAAGGCCACTAACTTAATTGACTTAATGACTGTCATCTAGTGACAACAACCGAGACCGACGGCTCAACGTGCCCTCCGAAGCACGTAGGAGCTGGAGATAAATAAACCCATCCATAGATAGCTACGGTCGATGTTGCTTGAGGGATCGATTAGACTGACACGCGCACACGCTATCGAGCTCCTCACCTACCAGATTTAACTAACTGCTCCAAATTCGGCAATAAGTTTTTCTTTTTCCTAATCTGTTTTACTACATTCGCTTTATAGTCGGTATACCAGGGTTACATAATTACAGTACAGTTGAAGTTTACTTTGTTTTCAAACACCAAAACAACAACTTTATAATTATAATAATAAAACACACACAAAAAACCGGAATAGCTGGCAGGCGAGAATATTTAAGACGTACCTATACGGGCAGATGGGCCATTCAGCCAACTCGGCGTCGACTTCGAGGAAATTGTCGACCCTGCGCACTTTTATTATTTAAGGGTGAAATTCCCCCGTAAATGGTTAATACGGATCGCCGGTCACGGAAAAGTTAAATTACACTGTCCGGTTGTATGGTTGCGTGTAATCGTTCCGATTTGTACCTTTGTCTGTCACTAATGGCCAGATGTCATTATCTACATCGTTAACATCATTTTGTTCTGTTATTAAACCGTCATGTGTTCCTGTTTCTGTTTTATCTGTTTGTTGATAAATACTTGTTAATATATCTAACGAATACTATTGACCTATCTATCTATACTAATATTATAAAGCTTAAGACTTTGTTTGTTCGGTTGAACGCGCTAATCTCAGGAACTACTCATTCGAATTGAAAAATTATTTTAGTAGTAGCCTATTTTTCGAGGAAGGCTAGCAGTGGAGCACCAATGAAAGATGTTGTATAAATGGAAAAAAAAATATTCCTTTTGAGAGTTTCCGTTGCGTACGCTGCGTAAATAGCAAGTTACGCAACAATTATATACTTACGACGGAATTATTCATTTTAAAAAGTTCTAACAAAAAAATCCGTGATAGCATATGTCTATCTTTTAAGATTGGCTCACTAAATAGCCTTTCAAATGGTAAGCTTACTCTTCGCGAGCCAGCTTGTATTGTAATATAATAATAATAAAAAAGCCTAAAGAGATGGGTAGTCAAGTGAAGCTCAACTGCCGTGCACCACGGATTTTAAGTATCTACCACAATTGGGGACCTAAAACATTGAATTGTTAGTTGTTACCTAACACATCGACTCCAATAATATGAATTTTAAAATCGGCTGAACGCTTATTATGCATCTATCAAAAGTAGTATTATAATGTTTATAAATTCGAACATTTCCTTTGTTTGCTCATGTGTTCCTGTTATTTATCTGTTTGTTGGTAAATGCTTGTTAATATATCTAACGAATACTATTGACGCAGTAAAAATATCACTTCGATAAGTTTGTTCACGTCCTACGCATAACAAACAGTTTTGTGAGTAAAGGTGTCAGGTTCTTGACCCGCGTGTTTTCCATGTATCAAAAACAACTAATACTATTTGCTACGACGCCATACACTCGAGAGGAGCTTGATTCAGTTGCGCGTTACAGTCTAAATCGAAACGTTGACCATAGTCCAGCTCTTCTGAACCACACATTCGCACCACTGTGTTTCCTGTGTAGCCTGGATTAACTAAGCTATGGACAATGAATTCCATTGCAGTAAGGCTACGGCTGCCTTGGAACTCATAACGAATTTAATCAGAAGAAATTAGTAGGAGTAAGAGACTTTTGGGCTTTGACTTCCCTTCTTAGTAATGTGAGACATAGCAATATGTCAATTAAGGCATTAAAAGCCTAAAGAGATGGTTAGTCAAGTGAATCTGAACTGCCGTACACCACGGATTATAAGTATCTAACAATATTGGGGCCCTAAAACTTTAGATTGTTACCTATTAACACATCGATTCCAATAATATGAATTGCAAAATCGTCTGAACGCTTGGTAATTAAAATGAATCTAAACTAGTATTATAAACTAGCTGTTACCCGCGGCTCCGCCCGCGTAGTCCAGGGGAGCTGCCATTGATTTGTGTATATTTTTTTCTTGCTTGCTTCTGTATTCGGTGAGGTGGAGGTACTTTCCCAGTCGGCCAGTTTACAAATACGCTGTACCCTAACACTCTTTCGCCTATCAACTAACACATCGATTCCAATAATATGAATTGCAAAATCGTCTGAACGCTTAGTAATTAAAATGAATCTATCTAAACTAGTATTATAATTATTATAAATTCCAACATTTCCTTTGTTTGCTATTCATGGTTAATCTGCTAAACCGATCTCTACACTCACGGATCAGAACTTTACGCAAATGTGTCGCGTGCAGAAAATAATTCAATATAATTTTATGTAAGATAATTTCCGTATAATTTCAAGTCCAGCGCAAAGCAATTTTAAATATCGCACAAAGATCCATATTTTCTACCAAAGATATGGTAATTTTTCCGAAATTCCTTGTAAATTCCGGGTAAAAAACAAAGATTTGTTTTTAACCCCCGACGCAAAAAGAGGGGTGTTATAAGTTTGACGTGTCTGTGTGTGTGGTTCTGTCTGTCCGTGGCATCATAGCTCCGGAACGGATGAAGCGATTTCAATTTAGTTTTTTTTTGTATTAAAGGTGACTTATGTGCGAGTGTTCTTAGACATGTTTGATGAAAATCGGTTGAGCCGTTTAAAAGTTGTGGGGGGTAAAAGTGGGGAAGAATAACCGAATGTCTGCAAATATACCAGAGTGGGCAAATGAAATGAAAGCGCATCACGTGCATATTATAAAATTATAAGGTCAATGAAAATCGCTTGAGCTGTGAAAAAACTCTGGGGGTAAAAGTGAGGAAAATATCCAATGTCTTCAAATATATGTGTGTGTGGGGGGGGGGGGGGGGACAGCAAATATACCCAAGTAGGGTAGCAAATGAAATAGCATCACATGCACTTTACAATATTAATAATATATTAAATGAAAAATATTCAAAAAATCGGTTGAGCCGTTTTAAGTTAATCTACATTATAATAAGTATGTACCTATAAAAAGTATAAAATAAAATATTAAATAAAAAATTTAAAAAAAACCCCGACACAATAACCAAAGTATAAAAGAAACTCAATCTCATAGTACCTAAGTATGTATTAATAATTCTAAAAAAAATACGTCGCGTTGGGGGACCGCTCCAAACCTAACAATTTAATTACAAATAGTCTAACCTAACCAAAACTTTGGTTACTGTGTCGGGGGTTTTTTTAATTTTTTATTTAATATTTTATTAATATTATTAATTAATATTTAATATTTTATTGAAGTGAAAACTTCTTTAGCGGCGTTGTTGCACACTTTTTGGGATGGGTAAAAAATGTTAAACTCGCGTCAGGACACGTGGCCTGATCGAAAATTCGTAAGACGGGGGGAGAGTAGACCGCCGGCGCGGCGTAGGAGAGGAAGTCAGATCTCCCTCTCTTTCTACTGCGCGGCGAAAATGTATGCCTGCTCCTACTGTTTATTTTTAATGTAATATAAATTGTCATGTTTGTGTACGATATCGCAATAAATGAATATGGTATTTTACCACATAAATGATAGTACTTTTATACTGATAAATAAAGCAATTCGTGCGAAATTATTCCGTAACCATACCAAAATATGAAAAAAACAAAATTAAAAATTTTGAAAAAACCCACGACGGTTAAAACGTTGTTGAAAAAGGATAAAATAATTTTGAAACTTAAACAATTTATACTATGAAGTTAATAAAAAAACCCAAGAAAATCCGTTGGGACTGCCATAAAATGTACTAGTTTGGCAACTTGTATACTTATTTATATTTATGTTGAAAGCAGCCCCCGACGGATTTTCTTGGGTTTTTTTATTAACTTCATAGCATAAATTGTTTAAGTCGGGGGTTTCAAAATTATTTTATCCTTTTTCAACAACGTTTTAACCGTCGTGGGTTATTTCAAAATTTTTAATTTTGTTTTTATTTCCAACTTTTTAGAGAGCAAGCATTACAATTGAAAACCGCATTAGAATCAGACTAGTAGTTTTGGTTTTGCACAAACAAATGTTTACTGCAGCGCCCTTTGGTGAGTTTTCACTGTAACACCTATCTAAGAACATGCTCCAATCAAACCCGAATCCATCACTGAAATCTGCATCAAAATCGGAGTAGTAGTTTTGGAGATAAATGGCAACATTGGTTGCACAAACAAATGTTTACTGCAGCGCCCCCTGGTGAGTTGTCACCGTAACACCTATCTAAGAACATGCACCAATCAAATCCGAACCCATCACTGAAAACCGCATCAAAATAGGACTCGTACTTTTGGAGATAAATGGCAACATTGGTTTCACAAACAAATATTTACTGCAGCGCCCCCTGTTGAGTTGTCACCGTAAAACCTATCTAAGAACATGCACCAATCAAACCCGAACCCATCACTGAAAACCGCATCAAAATCGGACTCGTAGTTTTAGAGATAATTGGCAACATTGATTTGCACAAACATCCTAGCACCCCAAATGCATATACCGTTTCCGTTCCGTCGCGGGTAAAAAAATGCACAACGTTAATGTTCAAGTTTTCACTTCTGCCGGCACTCCCGGAGTGCAACCCGTTTTTTTATCGATAAATCTACGTAATAAATGAAATTTTATGATCTTACGTTCTTCCATTTTCTATTCTATCACAGTTGTAACTGTACATTTTCATCGACATTTTATTGACGCACACTTTCTGAACATTAAACTTAGGTTGTAAGACGTCAAGTCAACTGATAATTGGCAAATCGATGTCTTGACTTAATTAATCGTTAATAATATGATCATACTAATATATTAACAGCCAAGAGAAATCCTAGAACAATAAACGATAATATCCATCATACATATTCAGTAAAGTCGTATTACTTGACATCAGAGACGGTGGCTGTAACCGCAACACCAGAGCCCGCGGCACTAAGTCTTTATTATAATTAATTCAAGCCCGTTGTTAAGGGAAGCAATATTAGAGAGATGGAATGTCGAGTAATTTAATTAATCCGAGCAATTAACTAAGAGTATAGAATTAGCAGGAGTCCTATCTTACTAAATGTTTATCGTCTGATTGAGATCGCGATGGCTATACCAGGGGAGCAGCGGGCTAAAATAGGTTCATTTTGGCGGTGCTAATTACACCAGGGCTTTGCTAACTACACTACTAATGGCTGTCGTGCCTCCCCCACCTCGCGCCACACGCCTGCTTTCTGTTCAAACCACCCCTCATAACCTCCTTATTCTCTCTGAAAGCCGTAGTAACCAAGATTATAATCAATAGACCGACACTCTTAGATAATTAATTGTTTTTTTTATCCGATTTCTGCTGCCGAATATCGCTCAACTCGTGTCTCGTCAAATTAAACTGTCACCGTGGGTGTTAGCAACAAGAAAAATGGTGAGCCGCTTATACCCTAAAAATAAATAACAATGCAATTGTAATATAAAACCAATACTTTTCTTCCATGCAACAGAAGTAAAAAGATGTGAATTACTTATTCCATTTACTTTAGCGCCTTTCTGCATTTCGTATCTAATTTTAAATTCCACCCGCGCGAATCCAGGGCAGGGCCGTCTCTAGCATAGGTACTTATAGCTCTGTTACCCTCATAAAAAAAATCCACTGGTATCTTTTATAACTTGAAATCCATCTAACTTAATGGTACAAAATAGCCGTGGTGGGCGTTGAAGCTCGGCCCGAGAATGTTCTAATCAGACTTGCTCATTGTTTCCCACACCGAGACAAACAAACTTCCAGGGATTTCATTTACATCCATTCACCGCAGTACGAGTACGACCTGTTGGTAAACTTGAGCTCTTAAGAGGTTCTCCACACAGACGAAAACCATTTCATAACACCATTTAACGACTTCTTAAAACCGACAAACTTTCGAGTAATTATTTTAAGTGTTAATTGGTGTTCACATTGAGCACCGGCTAACGAGTTAATAAAATGACACAAACCAAACCTCAATAAGCAAATGTAAATAAAATATATAAAATAAAATCGGAGTGTCAGTTTTTATTAAGATAACTGCCCTCCATCTCCAAATAAGCTTATGTAAGTAGTAATGATTTTATGATCATATTGCTCTTTATTGCCGTTTGCATATTGCTGCACTGCCGCCTAAAACGCTACCTATCTATCATATATAGCTTTTTTTATTAGAACGAATATCTATACTATAAAGTTGATACGGTTGATTTTTGGCACTTGGTACCTACCTTGCTTGTGCCTTAGCGGCGAAACCGGTCGGTAAAATTAAATATAATTACGTGGAACAGTACAAGTGCTTTATTATAATAAACACTATGACTATTTATACTCATTATTTAAGAAAAGCTTTGATTTCTGACTTTTACGAGTATTTTTTCAAATGTGTAGCCAGAGCCGCAAGCGAAAGCTACTGTAAAATAATGTCACTCAATTAGTGAAACGAAATAAAAGGCGATATGGCCATATACACTTAATTATAGTCCTTTTGCGGACTTCATAAAACTGTCCCGAGGCGTATTGCGTTTTTCAGTCCATATGCCGCCATATTTAATTTTAACAAGTTAAAGAATTAATACCACCGATGGTATCTTAAACGATTAAACTTTATAACACGCGATACCTTGATGAAATTATAACGCGGTCGGCGTCTCGTAGTAAACAGTATTTAATTTCCGTAAGCTCCTCGCCACCATTAGCCGAAAATAAATAAGTTCCAAGAGAGAAGGGCGTGAATTGCCTGTGCCTGAGCGAGCCAGCGCGCAGCGGGCGGATAAATTTGGAAAGTGGCAAGGCAACAGAAGCGGGCAGATGGTGATTTATTACTGTGTTTTATAATAATTACAAGCGGCACCGGGGAGGGGCATTGTGCTGTGTGAGCCCTCTAATGGCGTTTGGTACGTGTGCTCTCCTGTTACATTGTTCTGTTCTATATCCACAGTTATGATGGACGATCGCATCTTGCGATTAGTGATGCGCATAGACGATTTAATTCCGAAATTATTCGTAGATAATCAAGATAGGGTTGGTCACTATTGTCATAAAATTGCATTTATATGCAATTTGTTGATCGAAGATGATGGTTAGTGGTGAAAAATTTTTGTCGTTATAAGTTTGCGGAACTCGCGTAGAGTTACATAACGTTATCAATTTTATTAAAAAAGGAATAACCTACCTATTTCTTTTCTGTGCCCCAGATACACTGCAGTGTATAATTAAAAAATATATTTAACGGTACAGCGCTTTGTTAAATATCTTCTTAATGTGTATTCAGATCGACATATAGTCGGATTCGTCATTGGATTATGTATGAATTTGCATAATTTTATAACTTATATACATACTTATTTGGATTGTATAGTACGAGTATAATGCGTCGTTTCTAAAAACGGCTAATAGTTTTAGAAATTTGACATGCCAAATAATGAATTGTAATTTAAGTAAATTTGGTGTTACATTTTTGTTTTTTTTTTTATCTTGAACTATTCAATGAATATTATTTAAATTCAAAAGTAAGAATCGTTTTAAAAAACCTGTGTAATAATTAATTCATTTCCTGTAAAGGATTATTTTTCGCTTATTTTCGTCAGATGCATTGGTTTAAAAACGTTTCAAGATCACTGGTGTCACTGAACACAACGCGTCAGTCAAACGCTGCCAGCATTTTCCATAGAATACCACGAAGGGGGGCCTTTTTAGATAATATTACGTAGTACTATTACTTAACACTGTGTTAATAGATTTATTTTTAAATTAACTTATTTATAAATAAAACTAATATTATCACAGTATAATATATTAATTAGTTTTATTTTTCTAGTAGATCATGAGTAGATCAGTATTATTATATTTTTTTTGAAAAATGGAAAAATTCACCTGCCCCCCCTAGGTGGGATTTGAACCCACGAATTTGAATTTTTCCATTTTTCAAAAAAAATATATTTATCTGGCAAGTTGGCCAAGACAACTATTTAAATAATAATAAGATCAGTATTATTTTTAGAATTTATTAAGTACATATATTATATTACGTTATACTGATATTCCAATCAATAAACTGCAGTTTCAAAAATGTTTATCAGTATTTAAAGCATAAACACCTCTTTAAAAAATATCCCTCTACCTTTTATTGCTCTGACTAATCTAAATAGAGAAGTAGTCACAAATTGATTTTTTGAGGTAAAAATAAACTACAATTTAAAATTATAGTAAACCGTTAACAAGAGTAAGCTTTAATTACCAGGCAAACATAAAAGGTGTAAAGGCTCTCGTATTGCTCCAAACCAGCTTATTAAATATACCGCGATGCTATCTACATCTACCGCTAATAAGCGCTCAGTTAATTATGTGGGAAGTCTCATTGACTCCACTGTTTTATGTTCGCCATGAATATTTTAACATTTAATCGCGGCTTTTGGGATTGTGAGCTATAAATACAGCCAGCGAGAAAGGGCGCGATGGTTATGACCGCCATGAAATGGGTATAACGACAAAAAAGGGCCAAGTACATTCAATAATCGCTAAGAGCCAGGTGTTATAAATTAATTTTATTATTGCTTCAGCTCGGCCGTCGACGGTTAAGTATTTAATTTAACCAAGATATGTTAGTATATAAAATACATACGTAGATACAGACTGATGATGATGATGATACAGACGTTAGAGTGGCTACAGAAGTAGTAGAGATGGGGTAGTGTAGAGAGCTGTAAAATTGGCTAGACGGTTTCAAACAGAGACACTGGACTACAATATAGTTTTTCAAAAGATTTTGTAAAATAGATCCGTAGATGTATTGCATTAATCCATGTTCAATATAGAGACCACGATTGCGCAATGGAGGAACTCATACTCAAGTGTTCTCGATTATTATCGACGATGAAGTGATATCGATTCTTAAACCTTTATATTTCACCAAAAATAAGAATCCGATCGATATAGTTGCTATCATACTGTGACAGTGTAGATTACTTTGTAGTCGCTAAACTAAATAAATTGATAAGATATGCAGTAGGTATCTTCACAAAATTATTCACTCCTCCATCAATTGACCTAAATTAATAATTCAATTAGATTCAACGGTCGGCCTCATCTGTGTAACTCGCGAACATTCCGTCATGGTGTTTACAAAATCACGCATCGTTTTTCAAGTCTATTGTTAAAATGTGTCGGGCATGCAGACATTTAATTTGAACATCGCACAATTCAAAAGAATTTAGACAATTTACGACAGAAGATCTCAACACATTATATATTCAGTTTCTCACATTTGGATTTGACTGCGGTATCTATGAGGAGCGATACTTCTCCTGTCTACTACATCAGTGTTCCGCAAAGTGTGTGCCGCGGCACACTGGTGTACCGTGGTCATTAGTTGGTGTGCCTCGGAAAAATAAGGTTATCTCATGAAGCTAAATAGACGGACGGAAGAAACATTCTTACACTAATAAAAACAGATTTTATATTTACGGTGTACCTTAAACACAAAAAGTTTGCGGAACACTGTACTACATAATCTACCACTCCTTCACCAGAACCTCGTTAACAGGCGCCCTACCGCCGAGGCTGAAGCCGATTACCATCGATTTTTTTTATTGCAAATATCAAACTTCAACTTAGATTGGTAGTAATTGTATTTAGCTTAGCTGGTAGGAACCTGATGCTCTACCGACGAAACTATAGATGTTTGTCAATAACTAAAATATCTATTTTTCGAATCAAAATATTCGATGGTCGAATCGGCTTCAGCTTCGGCAGTAGAGTCCCTGGGGCCCTACCGCCAAAGCTCAAGCCGATTACCATCTGAAATTTTTAATTCGAAAATGAAACTACTGCGCTACTGCTTACATTGTTATGCATTATGTTTAGCATAGCTGGTAGAAATCCTAGAGTTCTACCGACTAAGCTGAAGATGTTTGTCAACTTTAACATAAGGGCAATTTTTCGAATAAAAAAATCGATGGTTTACGGTGGATGGGTTTGGTTTATGGTGACAAGCCCTTCAAACCCGTAGTGATGATTACTCGTTCTATTTGGTTAGAATGAAAATTAATGGATTGCGAAGCAGGAACATTCACCAGGCGTGCATAAGCGTGCAGAAGATGAGAAGCGAGCGCTACAGTGCATTGCGTTCGTGCGTTAATAACAACTCACCACCTTCCGTTTCGTGCCACACGATGCCTTCCAACGTGACCGAAGTTCCAGGTTCGCAAGGCCCTAGGCAGTCTGGCTCGGTGATCGTCCCAACTGACGTCCCCACGCATACTTCTGCGGTTTCCTGTAATAAAAAACATTAATTTGGTTATTTACAGAATTCTCCTTCCACGTACATTCTGCAGCTCTGAATAAAATAGTATAGATTTTTATTTGCATAAATGTGATGACATAGTTGAACATATCACATAAGTTATGTAAACTAAAACAATCTAGATTAAAACCAAATCAATGTGTTATTTACATCATCATAACAAATACATTACCAATCCCTATGTTATGTAAAAAAGGATCACAATTATTATTATTATGTTAACTATTTATATAATAGGTAGGGGAAAAAGTCTTTTCGCATTATAGTATGTATGAACTTGTAATAAAATCTCTTTGGTTATACCATTTGTGTCTGGCAGGTTTTGATATCTTTAAAAAGTTTATATTTTAAAAAAGATAATTCCAAATTCAAATTAGGTAAATGTGTGATTTTCATTTGTTTTTTTTACTGTCAAGATGAGTGAATCTAATGAAGAAATTCGATTCATTTTAAAATTTTACTACAAAAAAGGTAAAAATGCAACGCAAGCTGCGAATAAAATTTGTGACGTTTATGGACCTAGTGCAGTGTCTGTGAGAGTAGCACAAATTTGGTTTAAGCGTTTTCAATCAGGAAATTTTGATGTGAAAGATGCACGTCGCTCTGGTCGCCCTGTTAGTGATAAAATGGATGCCATTTTTGAAAAAGTGGAGCAAGAGCGGCATATCAGTAGTTACGACGTAGCTGAAGAATTAGGAATTGACCACAAAACAGTTTTGGCGCAATTGAAAAAAGCTGGGTACACTAAAAAGCTCGATATTTGGGTGCCTCACGATCTCACTGAAAGAAACCTAATGAACCGTGTACTCATTTGCGATTCTTTACTACGACGTAATGAAAGCGAACAGTTTTTGAAGAAGCTTATAACTGGTGATGAAAAGTGGATCACGTACGACAAGAACGTGCGAAAAAGGTCGTGGTCAAAGGCCGGTCAGGCTTCACAGACTCTGGCAAAACCCGGGTTAACCCGCAACAAGGTGATGCTGTGTGTATGGTGGGATTGGAAGGGTATTATTCATTATGAGCTGTTACCGCCAGGCAGGACCATCGATTCTGAACTCTACTGTGAACAACTGATGAGATTAAAGCAAAAAGTTGAGAGAAAGCGGCCGGAATTAATTAACAGAAGGGGTGTGATTTTTCATCATGATAACGCTAGACCTCACACATCTTTAGCCACTCAGCAAAAATTAAGAGAGTTTGACTGGGAGGTGTTAATGCATCCGCCGTATAGTCCTGACCTTGCACCTTCTGATTTCCACCTGTTTCGGTCTCTTCAGAATTCTTTAGGCAATGTCAGGTTACCATCACGAGAAGACTGCCAAAACCACTTGTCGTGGTTTTTTGAACAGAAGTCCCAAAATTTCTATAGTAATGGGATCATGTCTCTACCTACAAGATGGCCAAAAGTTATCGAACAAAATGGCACCTACATACTTTAGTTAAATGTAAATAAACTTTATTAAAAAATGTTTTGAATTTTCATATAAAATACGAAAAGACTTTTTCCCCAACCTAATATTACATTTTAATGTCAATTATTTATATAATGTCAATTGCATATAGCCAGGATTTTTAAATTAATTACTAATTACATTTTAAAGTTTTTCTTCCACATATTCTTGTACAGTATATAGTAACATTTAAATTAAATAATACATTCCTATAGAGGTTTAAAGGACAATTCCTTGATAATGTTGGGTAGCTTATTGTAAAGGCGTATTGCCATTGGGTAGTATGTATTATATCAGTTATCTACTACCCATAGTACAAGCTTTGCTCAGTTTGGGACTAGATGGCAGTGTGTAATTTGCCCAAGAATATTTATTTCTTTATCTTGTAAATAAGCAGTTTATAAATAATAATATTATATATTTTACTCATATGTCTATATTTTTCTCTAACTTGGCCTGCGGTTCATACTAAGATAGGTAATGAAAGGAATAATGTCTGTTAAATTTTCTTTCCGAGGAATAAATCATGATAACAATAAACAAATCTAATTTTATAATATAGATCGCCATATTGTTTGTAACAGTAACTGTTCTTAAGCTTCTGTCAAAGATGTGATTGATTGAATAAAATAACAATGGTCTCAAAATGTTACAGTCGCCTCAAAACTTATCATCACCATTGTAAATTCTTTATATTGCTTATCAGAGATATGACACCAACACTAACATCGGAGATAATAAATAACTATTACGGCAAGTAGTCGATGAGAGAAACTTCGTGCTCGAAAATACTCACTCGGGAATATATATACCAGGAACACAACAACCCTCAAGGGAATTGTTGTAAATTTATGAAATATACTTTACGGCCTATGCTCATACCTACCAAATATACATAAAAAATAGGATTTTTTTATAATTATATGTTTTGTTTTAGTCAATAGTCCGAAGTCTAGGCGCTTCTAGGTTTGACTAGTTAAACCTAAGGCAGCTTCCGTTCCTCGTCACACCAAAAGCAAGTCAATCACTTGGGGTGAAAGTGGTTCATCAACATCTTTGAACCAAAGCCAACTTCACCTGCACGTGGTGCACTCTGCTGAGTGACAAACGAAGCTCTGGCGAAAAGAGAGGTAGGGAGCGTAATTGTAAGCTACCCGACTGGGGAATGTACCTCCACCTCACAGAATACCGCAGCCAAATAACAATTCCCTTGAGGATTGTTGTGTTCCTGCGAGTGAGTGAGGTCACCAGAGAGAAAGGAAGGAGATGCTGCGTTGGCAGCGGGGGTGGCGGCACGCGAGCAATATTTTATGTTGCAAGCGTTAATATGGCTACGGTAACCGCTTCACATCAGGCGGGCCGTATGCTTGTCTGCCACCCGACGTAATATTAAAAAAAAAAAAAACAATTTTGTTGATTACTATTAACGTAACCTAACTAAATATATATAGATATAAACAAAACTTAAACTATTACACATGTATTTAATTGTCGTATACGTGATGAGAGTCGTTCTCGAGATATAAAGTGTTAAAAAGCGAGAAAGTTGTAGTTAATTTTACTATATTTTCCTATGAAAACTACGGACTATTCCGTATCTTGCTAGTTCTACTTAGCACTATGGATTTGACAAAAGATAAGAAAGATAGTTTAGTTAGTGACACTAATACCACAGTATAAGTAATAGTACCTAATACCTAAAAGGACTGACAGGTACTAGGGCTGCATAAACAGAATACATTATAATAAACGGTGTCGCAAATTCAATTAAAAGCGGTAATTTATTTAGCGATCACGATTGTGGTTCGAATTGAGTAGTGTTGCGATATTTCACAAACATTTGCGGTTGCTTTCACTCGGCTTTGTATCAATTACCACAATAATAATTACACAGTGTACGTTCATTTGCTATAACAATTAATAGCTTACCGCGATATGCAATAGGAAGATGCGTATCTATTGTAACAGCGAACTTATTCGCTATCATTCCATGAAATATTTATATAAAAGTAAGGTAGCGTTTTTTTTTGTTGCTCTAAAAAAATCGGTGTTAAACACATAAAATCTTTCTAAAGATGAGCGAAACTTTCGAATATTATCCGAGGAAAGTTCTGCAGGAATGAGCAATTTCGCAGAAAACGATGTGTTTGTTGATGCGTATTTTATTGTTCATGGAATTACATAATAAGAACCAAATTTAAAATTGAAGTGTCTAATGACAAACAAAATTTAAAAAAAAATGTAATTTTATTACAATTACAAATAATATAGGTATTATAGAAGTGTTTCGAGTTGTTTGCAATTATATAATTTTATATCTATGAGTGCAATGATTGCATTCACCAACATTCACACGACATTTAAAATTATAACCCACACAATGTCTGAAATTAGGTCCATTAAAAAATAATCTTAGCTGAATGTTTTAAACCATCTATAAAAAGTAATGTTACTAAGCGCAAAACTCTAGAACGGCTCGACCAATTCTGCTAATTTTTGTTTTCATATTTACGTTAAAGTGGAAGGTTCTTATAGAGAGAAAAGATTTAAAAATTACGAGGAAAATAAAACACCTCTTTCTACGCGTGCGAAGCCGGGACAAATAATAATAATAATAATCATCATCAATGTTTTAGAATTAGATAAACCATTTTAGAGTCAAGTGGAAGAACAATTATTCGATCGAAAATATCACATGCCTATTTTATCTTATTTCATTGTGAACTTCTGCTCCATCGGGCAGTAACACTTATGTACTCTGGTCACACACACGCCAGTCGTGATTGGACAATAACGATGCGCGGGTCACTCGGAATACAAACGATACCCTTACCTCATACCACACGAAAAGAAATGAGAGGAAGCATGTGCCGTCCGGGCAAATTGGACTTTATTTTATTGTAACTACCTGTTACACGCGGCTTCGCTCGTGGTCATTATTATTTTAATAAAACTATTTTAGACGTTGGTGTAAAGTGTTTGCCGGTATAAAAAGTAGATTATTTAACTCTCAAGACCTTAAACTATCCGCGTAAAAAATCATGTCAATCCATTGGTTCCTTTCGACGTGAAAGAAATACAAACAAACAAACAAAGCAAACTTCATCTGCACGTGGTGCACCCTGTCGACTAGCGAAAGAGGCTCTGACGAAAGAGATGTATGGTACAGCGTATTTGTAAACTCCCGACTGGGGAAGTACCTCACAGAATACCACATGTAATGCGGAGGAATGAAAGACATGTGACAAAGAGGGCGATGACTTTCAATGTGAGTGGATACAAGAGAGAAAGATCCAAAAAGAGGTGGTTGGATTGTGTGAGAGATGATATGGTTAAGAAAGAGGTAAGTGTATATGACGGCTGATAAAGTCAATGGAAAAAAAAATACATATACATACAAGTTCAAGCCAATGAGGACATTAGAACATGATTGATGGAATGACAATGTCAAATAGGATACTTTTTATCCTGGGATTTTATTAATGCTGGGTGAAACCCGGGTGGCAGAAGCTAGTAAGCGTATCATCATCATCAGGTCATTTTAGTCTCCATTACACGAGCACGACCCTCTCTCATCCGTCTCAGACAGAAGGTGGATTTGGCCTACACTCCCCACGCTGGCCAAACGGGTTGGGGAGGCCTGATCGATGTTTGATAATATATTTCTCTTAGTCGCCTTGTACGACATCCACGGGAAGAGACGGAGTGATTCTATTCTAGTCTGCCGGAAACCACACGGCCAATTAAGTAAGCGTATATTTAATGTAAACTTATTGCACTGAAACGGCCTATCGACAGAAGATACTGATACAGATGATAATACAGATAAGATAAATTGTCCAGAAATAACCACATTGCAGAAATAAAATGCTGTGAATCACTTGCTCTACATACATAGAAAAATTTCGTGCATTTGTGCGAACAACTAACTAATATTTGACGAGCTCGGTGGTCGAATAGCAATGGCCACTTTGACTCCGAGGTCGCGGGTTCGATTCCCGCACAAGACAAACATTTGTGTGCATGAAAATGTCTGTTTGTCTTGGTCTGGGTGTTTTCTATATATTATAAGTACCTATGTATTTATTTAAGTACATTTAATTTTTAACTAAGCTTAATTTGGGACTAGATGGCGCTGTATAAATTGTCTAGAAATATTTATTTATTTATTAAGACTATCCCGTAACTACCACTTCATCTGAATAAAAAAAGAACATAATTCGGGAACGAAAGTTACCAAACAATGCATTTATCACATAGATGTAACATATCAGGAATACCTTAAACGTGACGCAAATAAATTATTTTGATAATGAATTATTTTTACATTCACTTAGTGCAACATTTAAAATTTAACACCAGCCCCCTTATTGCGATATAATAACTGAATAGCGACTCTATTGCAACTCGAATAGAGTCGCTTATTAATTGGTATGAATAAGCATTCTATTCAATAACTGAATAGAATGCTTATTCATACCAATGAACTGTAAGGGGGCAGAAATGCCTAGACAAAAGTGTGCAAATCGAACGTTTTCTCCACCATCCGTAGACAATTAAAGTTAACAGACAGAGATAGATAAGTGTCGTTTCGACGTGAATACTTACGTCTTTAAAATTGCTTAAATATGGAGGCAATTAAAAAAAACGAATGCTAACAAAATCGGGGAATACAGTTTGATATTGCAGCTATCTATCATCTCCATCCAAAATTCAATCACACCACTGGATGCAGGATCACATAATTTGCTACGCTAAGTAAAGACTATAGAACATCGCGTGCGGGGGGAGGGAAGCGCAGCCATTTTGAGATAATTTCAATGCATATAATGTATTCACGTACAACACACGGCCGCGTCCATTACACAACCTCGCCCCATTTATTTATTCTTCATTTTAAAGTTAGTTTCTAGTTAATAATTAACGGCCATTAAACGCCATAATCAATAAAGAATAAAGAATTTATTTATTTGCACAAAACATGAGTAGATTTTGATTTTATGACATTTGCATGCAAAGTGTCTTTGAAATTGTGAATTTTAGTTCATCATGTCTTGCCTTGTCGGCGTACAAACGTTTGAGAAAGAGCAGCTAACTACAATATCATATCAATATCTGTAGACTTCAAGAATTGACTTGATTAAATCAAGCGATTAAGCAAGATCTTTTTTTTTTATACTACGTCGGATGGCAGACAATCATACGGCCCGCCTGATGTGAAGCGGTTACCATAGTTATATTAACGCTCGCAACATAAAATATCGCTCGCGCGCCGCCACCGCCGCTGCCTACGCAGCATCTCCTTCCTTTCTGGTGACCTCACTCACTCGCAGGAACACAACAATGATAAATTTAATCGTAGCAAGTAAACGACCAAAATAATTACAAACACATACCGTCTATTCCACAACCCGATTTAACGACGTCACAAGTAATAAACGATGGAATTTCCTGGCATAGTCGGAAAACCTTGGCTTGTGTTCGGAAATCAGGGAAAATATGAAATTGGCGGGATTTATCGAAACGGAAATTTTAATATTTATAACGTAATAAAGAAGACATTAAATCTTATTAAGTGACTGTGCCATCCCATAAAAATATATTAATTACCGCTCAAATGGTAGGAAAATTACTCAAAAATCATTGACTTTGTCATGTATTGTCTTTTTTAGATCTTAGTATCCATGGTTTTCAGTATTTACTGTATGAAGTACTAGGTATATAATATTTTAAGAGCGTATGTGCGATGCTAAATATAAATTGAAACATTACAAATCAGCAATTAAACATAATGTAAATTAATCTTATTTAAGTGTCGTTTAACCTATATCGTCTCCCGGGCTCATCAACCTATATGGCGACCCTGTCAATCTGTTACTAAGTAGCTTATGTTCTCGAATAATATAATCACTGACTTACCATTGTTTAGTCTATAAGAGGTATTTCACTATAATCTCGAGTTTTCACTCCAGATTATGTATATGCCTCCAAACTTAGCACACGGTAAAGATGTACAGAATTATTGTTAGAATTACTTAAAAAATTCAGACTATCTAAGTATTGATACGACAGATACAAGACATACATTCACAATCTGCAATCTATGTTCACATAAACTATGTAAGAATGAATGATGGACCGTTAAAAAAGATTAGTCCATCTTGTTAGTATTACAAAGGTCACGCACGTTATTTCTACTAGCGTACAGTTAACTCGGGCCAAACCGTTGTTTTAGACCAAGTTAATTTAAAACTGAGACCTTGAACATAATGATTCTCTCTACTCTGAGCTTTCTAAGTTTTAGTACAGTATAAGTAATAGTACTACGTAGTTTTCGTGAGTTAGTAAGTAGATATACCGGGCAATCCAGTAATATATAATTTATAAGTACCAATTTTTTAGCAAAATATTTTCTACGAAAGCGTTGAACAAACATAATTAAGCTGAACAATAAAATTGCTAGAATCATACTATTCTGGATTTACCTATTTTTGTTTGTATATTAAAAAGGATAATACTAATAATAAACATTATTAACATAAATTAAATAATTTATTTACCTTAAAAAGATTTAATATAATTGTTAACATAATAATTGGATTATGTTAAAAATTAAATTAATATTTATTAATTACTAGCTTTTGCCCGCGGCTTCGCTCGCGTGATTTTTTTTTATTAATCAAAAGTATATGTTACTTGTAATAAATACATTTACATTTATAATATTAGCAGGGATAGACATTCACAGTTATAAATATTAGTAGGGATTTACATACTACAGAAAAAAAACAATTCATCAAAAAAAATACCGGAAAATTGCTATTATTTTCTTTGAATTTACTAGGCTGGTATAAATGCACAGAACGTAACGGCATAGAACTGTATAATCAAATGAAGCCATTTACATTCAGCTCCCGAGGTAAGGCGACACTGCTCCCCGTCTCGCTCACGCACGCGGTTAATAGCATCACAAATTGTGAACTAAAGCACTTCGCCGCTGAATGCGACGACACCGACTTCCAACTCCAGCTATTGGGGAAATAACAAAATTTTATGCGATTCGACAGATATTACGGCCCCATAATAATCTTTTCACGTTTCGGTAACAGGGGGAACGGTACCGTCACAATTCGCACAGAAGTACTTGCTAGATACAATAAAAACATCGGTATGTGTTATTACGCTTGTTGTACCTACACTGCGGCACACTATATGTAGTAAAACTCTGATTGCGGTGACATAAATTATAATAGAAGTGCGTTTATAATAATTATAAAAATAAACACCACCTCACACCAACTTGCGAAACACGAAATAAGCAGGGTATAAAATAGGCGAATTAGCACGAACAGTGAGTAATAGTCACGCAAACCATGTCATGGAAATACGGAAACGTCAATAATAAGGTTGTGTTAAATGCAATTATCAGCATTTACATTAACAAGCAGTGACAACTTCACACGGTAAATCGAAGTTAACAAACCGCTCGAAAGCAAAAACAAATCGTGACTCGCGAGTTAATGCAAACATTGAAGAAATTACAAGCCACCTGAACGTTCCGGCATCGGCGACCACAAATAAAGTCACAGATTCCGAGAGTGAAGCTGTTTTTGACGAAACTATTTGATGCCCTTTCATTTTGGCAATACATCTGAGAATGAAGTCATATGTCAGCGCGCATTAAGAGCGATAACAGCAAAATAATCGATTATCTTAAACCCACGCGTTGGCTATAAATAAAATTAAACGCTTTATTGTTAGTCGAATGACAAATGTGCTATCATCTTACGCCCACCGAGCACTCGACGCGCCCGCTCCAAGCAAACGGCGGAGTGCCAGCGACACTCCGTTTAAATGGACAGTTTCGCCGCAAACATATTAATATTTCGACACGCCATATCGCTATTAAATCCTTTATGGGCTCCGGCGTGAACGTTACAAGCCGAGGCAGTCGGAGAGGGAAGCATTGTGCGCGGAATACGAGGGTTGGTGAAGTTACGAGCGCGGCTCAATGCTCTCCCGCTAGTCGAGTGCAAACAGGAGGGGTCGCCGGGCCAGCTGCCGCTTTATCTTGACAAACAAACTCGTTTCGCGGCGGAAACTAAGAAAAAAGTTTATACAGCCAGAATTTACATTTCAATAAAAGTCCGCTCAAGCGCGCACCGGAGGCCATATCGAACGCAAATAAGACCCGGAGGTGTCGGTGTCGGTGCAGCGAATCGAAACAATAGGGAGTAAATCAATTCACAACCGCCAAGAACAAAAGAGCGCACAGAGAGAAAATGTAATGAGCGCGCCGCTGCGATTAAGACGCCGAAGGGAGTCGTTCTGAGATCTTACATTGGCGCGTCGCAGGAACTAATTTGTAGTCTCGACACCGCCGACCCGGACTGCAAAAGGAAACCGTTCTGTCGATCGGCATCGTCCTATGACTCGAATACATGTCTAATGAATCACTCTTCTACAATGACAGCTTGTAAAAACAGTCTTGCATATCGGCGAACTTTCCCGAGAAGTAGTGCCAGATCGCATATAATCTTAAAACAGCAACTACTAATTTGATTTAGGAACGCATGGAACGTCCACTGAAGTTTTTGAAGGTGTATAACCGAGTTACAATCCGGTAAAACGGGGAACATACGTCATTAAAATAATTTAGGGAAATGGCACGTTTAAGTGCGAGCGTTTATGGCGACGCGGTGGATGCCGCGCGGCGCGCAGCTCGCCAGCGGCAATAAATACCGGGGCGTAGCCGCCCACCATCTTGTTTATACACCACCTACCCGGGGACGGTACATTAATTTTCTGTTATGCGGAAAATGGTGACAAAGTCTACATTTCTACATAATAGCCTGGAGTTGAGCACATCAAAACATTAGACTTGTAAGTTTAGCAACGTGAAAACTACTTGATATCAGGGTACCATTAACAGAACGGAGGCATTCCACAACAGCTACGAGGGGAGGTCAATAAGTTCGCGGAATGAGAGAGAAGGAGGTTGAAATTAAACACCAAATTATTTTTCCTTTTCAATATATTCTCCTTTAACCCTAATACATTTTTCGGATCTCTCAAATAGCTTGTTTATACCATCGAAAAAAAATGATTTGTCTTTGGTGTCAAAATAGGCCGAAATTGCCGACTTGACTTCATCATCGTCGTCAAATTTCTTTCCACGCAGCTCTTTCTTCATTTTTGGAAATAAATAATAGTCACTGGGGGCCAAGTCTGGACTGTATGGAGGGTGGTTTAATTGTTCAAAGCCGCATCGGTGAATGGCAGCCGTCGCAACATGGCACGTGTGGACGGGTGCATTGTCGTGCAAAAGGAGCACACCTTTTGACAGTTTTCCTCTTCTTTTTTTCTTAATGGCTTCTTTCAATCTTTCCAGTAAAGAAGCGTAGTACTGTCCCGTTATAGTCGCACCACGTTCTTTATAATCGATCAGTAAAATACCTTCTGTATCCCAAAAGATAGTCGCCATGATCTTTCCGGCCGATTGTGACACTTTGAACTTCTTTGGAGGAGGTGTGCCTTTTTTATGCCACTGCATCGACTCTTGCTTCGACTCAGGTTCATAGTGGTGAACCCAGGTTTCATCTCCAGTAACAATCCGGGCCATAACTTCTTCCTTTCTCTCTCCACAGAGCTCCAGAAACTGGTGAGAGCACTCGACACGCTCGCGTTTTTGAAGTGGCGTGAGCATTCTCGGAACCCATCTTGCACTGACTTTAGTCATCCCAAGATGATGATGTAGGATATTTAAAATACTTGATTCGGATACTCCAACCATTGCTGCAAGTTGCTTCTTCTTCAGTCGGGCATCTTCCAATACCAGTTTTTCTACTTTTTCGACGATTTCCGGTGTGGTGGCCTCAATTGGCCGTCCGGAGCGGGGGTCGTCTTCAATGGACTCCCTTCCTTGTTTGAAAAGACCATGCCACTTGTAAACCATGGTTTTACCAGGGGCAGAGTCCGCGTAAACCGCTAACAGCTCTTGAAAAATCGTCTGAGCGGATTTTCCTTGCTTGGTAAGAAACTTAATAACGGCACGGTGTTCAATTTTCTCCATACTGGCTGACTTCTTCCCGATTTAGTTGTTTGCAGGTCGATAACTCAAAAGTTAATGACACGATTAGGTTCAAACTTGGTATATATACTCTTAATGAGGTGCTTAACTAGTGCCTACCTGGACGGGTAAATTTATCCCCATCAACCCCTCCATTCCGCGAACTTATTGGCCTCCCCTCGTATGAGGAAAACAGTGCTCGACGCCTTGACCCACTTGAAAGAAATTAACATTTAAATGAACTAAAAAGTAGAAAGCGGTTTGTTATGGAAATTATTTTAATTTTCACAGAATTGTTTGAATGTTAAAAACACTGGTTAAATTATTACCATATTTACATTGTACATACATTTTCATGTTAAATTACATTTGACAAGAAAAAGATCAACAATAACACTAAACTATTAACAACTACCAACGCAATAAATCAAATGCGATGCGATATACGTAAACATGATAGTGTTGTAATTTTGCAACGACATTGTCACGATGACTTACGTTGAGTATGTAACTAGTCATTTCGGCTCTGTAACGCTCGTTCGAGTAAAGGAGAGCGAGAGATTAAGTTTTCCTTCTGTCGTGTAGTCAAGCACATAGCGTTTTTCTTTAAGTTGATACATTTGGCATAAATAACAGATAGAAACATAAATTTAAAATCGCATTCGGACGTCCACGAATCGTAAATCATAACGATAAAATCAGCGCCGTATATACGAGTGTCGCCGCGGCCAGTAGCTAGCGAGTGAATAATAATTAAGCATGTAACACAATCAGGCCGCGATCCTCACGTAGGGCTGGGGCGATGGCGACCCTTCTCAACGCTGACACTCTCTAATTAACTTTGTACGATTCGATTTGACGCCACGCAACTGTTTCAATATTCGTTTATCCAGTGGCAAGCCTTGCTCGCGACCTATCTGCGTCAATCTCGCGCGCGATCGAAAATAAAATTGAGTTATGAATTAAACAAACTCAATTAAAATAATGTATGTTTATTTCCAAAATAACGCGTAAAGGCCTAGTGATGTATAAACAGCACTAATTTATTATGACTTGAAAAAAATGAGTATTTACTCAGCTTCAGCACTGAGAAAGACCCGGACATCATTGGTGTGGCAAAGCTCACATCATTCGCTGGCTTGGTCATCTAGGAAGGATGACAGAAGACCGCAACGTGAAGTAAGCGTCACAGAGTGGAGATCGCCCGGTTGATAGCCCAGAGCATAGCTGGAGTGACCAGGTGGAAATTACCTGCGCTACCTTCAAGTCTCAAGGTGACCAGAAATTGTAAAGAATAGAAGCAGGTGGCAAACTGCTTGCCCATCACTAGCAAGGACACATCAAGCGATTGCCTAATACGAACGAATCACGTAATAGTACTTAGTTCATTGTCCATAGCATTACGTAAGTTGTAATTATGTAACCTCACAGGTATGTACACTATACGACCCTCAAAATATATTGATAAACATGCAAATACATAGCTCATATTTCATAATGTTCATTAGGTAAGTACCAGACTATATGACTTAATTTTGGTACAACATTAAACTAATGAGAAGAAGACTCGTTTACTAAATCCACAGACTAAATCCAATAAAACATGTTTTATAATACAAATTAATACCACTTTTGACTATAAAACACACGGAGACTATGAATAAGGAGAGATGAAAATGTATAGAGATAAGATCAGGACAAAACTAAAAGACCGTTCCCCACATTAGATCCCAAGTTTATAGTATAGATATTAAAGCAAAATTAATTACGCTAGCTTGATAAAACCGGTTGGAAGTATTAGCAGCTATTATTTTTCCAACAAAACGTTTATGAAGACGGGAGGGACGTTTAGAGAGACGGAGCATACGGGCCCTGTCTATTCTATTTTAAAGCGTGTAAATTGAAAAATATTGAGTCTAAACTACACCACCAATTGAATCCACAGATGGACAGAGGAACAGCCACAAAATATAAGAAGGAACCGAAAGATCTCACTAGGATTTTTTGAAAACTATACAAGAAATTAGAAAACCTATCACTAATACATATCACTAAATAATAAAACACGGGCCACACAAACAAGTCTAGATTTAAATATCACTTTTATATATATTAATTGCAAAAACATGTATAAATTAACTGTGATTTTTAATCTCAGTGAATTTATTATGTTTTACAGAAATGCTCACCTACTAAGAATCTCTGCATCAACCCATATTTATCCACTACTGGGATACGGGTCCCACCTCAATCGAAGGGGTTTAGATTAGAGTATGACCACCACGCTGTTCAACTGCTGGTTGGCGGAGACTAAGAAACATAACATTAAAAATCGGACATTACTGTTAATTCTCAACAATTTTAATTTTTAATCTGTATCGTAAGTACCCATAAAATCATTTTGTGTAATATACACAGCAATAAAGGTAGTAGCACAATAAAATCTTGGAATAATAATGAATGCGAAACAATTAAAAATCCGTTTCCATGGTGAATCTGAGCAATCATTTTCCCGGCGGTAACTGGAATGGGATTAATTAAAAATAAAACCTCCTATAGCCTTCGGTAATTAAAACCGAGTAAATGAAACCAATTTCAAGTCTCCATTTACAATAAAGAAGGATACCTATCTATAACCTCTAGATACGGCAGGAAGAAAAATCAAAAGCGAATTTTTAGCGTGGTTTTCCGTGGGATTTTTAAGTTGTTGATTTTGTGATAATATTTAATGTCTCTTGTCTATTATGAATGATGACTTTATCTTCGTGATATTCATTGAAGATTTTATCTGACATTTAGACATAAGCATGGCAGTTATTAGTCTGATTCACAAGTCGAAAAACGTAGTAATTTTTTGCTATGTAACATACAGTTGACAACAATTTTGTGGCTAAATATGTATATTCATATTTATACATTTTTTTATTATAAGTTTTAATTTAAATAAAATGCCACGATTTTAAAAGAAAGTATTCGTACTTTTCGAATACCTATGTTTTATGTTTATAAAACATTTTTAGATATTCTAGTGTTTATTTAAATTAACTATTAAGAAAAAAAATTTACTTATTATTAAAAAATGTCTGAAAATTATTTGCCACGCAAAAAACATATTTTTGTAAATAATTATATCAAAATAACAAATACTACGAAATGTAAGCATATTACATTTCACAGTATTTTTTATTTTGATATACATATTTCCAAAATCAAAGCATGCATTTGTTTTGTATAAATTTTATAAATTTAAATAATATTTTATTATAATTTAGACAATAACGAAAACCCAACATAAATAATAAAATAAAATAAAGGAGAACTTGAGGATAACAAACAACTCCAACGTTTTCCTAAAACTTTTCTTACCTTCATTTTCACGTATCCAATTTTTCGTTAAACACAACACAGCAATTTTTTTTCTTTAACAGAACAACTTCACCGGTTAAAAGTTAGGACACTACTAATATTCGATATCCTAAAACTATCCAAACCCACTTCGAGTCACAAAGAAAAAAATGTACAAATAGTACAATAAACAATACAAATATGACCATAAAATTGCAGCTGGAAAATAGAGATAACATTCAATTTTAATAGGGTACCGAAATGACTCATTTCGTACTAATTTTCTATTTATTAGTGTAATTATGGATATATTAGTTAACTATACACACCGGATATATAGGAAATGGCCCACCACACCACATTTTTCCCACCACTGTCTCCTGTGTAGCCAGGATTAACAGCTGGGACCACCACAAAAGGCAATGAACAGTGAAGTCCATTGCAGTCCGGGGGTAAGACTACAGTGCCGTGTCAGGCGTAGGTCTTGTATCTTAAGATACATGAGTTACGCGTAACAGGTGTTAATCGTATTTTTTTAGCCTCCTCTATCCAGTCCTATTGATACTTTTTCCAAATCTCTTACCGATTTTGCATACGCAGCTGTCACACAAGTCATGTAACTATGATTTTGGCTGCTATTATCATGGGTAAATCTTGTATCATATACTTAACAGACATATTCAGGACAGTTGTGAACTCTTTAGTAAAGCCTAACTCTGGTAACTAGCTAGTAATACATGAGTTAGCCGTGACGGATGCGCACAGACAGCTACGTTCGCTCCGTAGAAACACAAGCTGATATCCATTCTGAGCCTCGTAAGCTATCGTTAATGGTGGAAAACGTTCAAGATCAAGAAGATAAGGCCGCCCATCAATTTCTAAACAGATTTCAATAAAATCAGGAATTAACAGGTCAATAATTTAGTCACTGTCTAAAGAAACTACTCCAATACTATATACGATATTGAACCACAGTCACCACCAATTGATTTTGATCGTCACCAAACTCGTACACTGAACTTCAGCCTGTCCAAATACTTTCAAATACGCTGCCAAAACTCAAAGAAGATTTGGTCGATTTAAATGAAAACATGGAGTTTGGTGATACCGCCACCACACGTGCAGTGTACGATTTACCATCTTTTGATTTATCTTCATTTGCTGAAAATGCTGACAAGGCTATCTTAACACCCAGTCAAGATAATTTTATGTTAAATATATATATCAACACCGACTGATCCTTCGAAAACCATATTGGTCAAGCAAAACAATTTGAAGTTAATTCTACCAATCGACATCATCTATCATATATTGTACTAATAATGTAAGTGCTGCAACAGCTGCCGACAATGAAAACTCATTCGATATAAGTGCTGAAGAACTTATACAGCAACTTAGTAGTGAAAACACTTTCAGAATTGGTTGTTCATCATCAGCGTAAGAAAATAGCAAGAAGTAGGAAAGGAATCCTAAACGTCTAGAAATGGAGAAAAATAAATATACTTTTAAGACACCTTGCAGAAAAGAATGCCGCAAAAAATGCTATCAATATTTTATAGACCAAGAAAGAGAAGAAATATGGTTAAATTTTATAGGATTCAATAAGCAGGAACAAAGAAATTTAATCTCTAGACACGTAAAGAAAACGAAGAAATCTATACACAACAAAAGAAAACTCTAGACGAAACAATACGTTGACTTGGACTAATAGAATTCATATTTCTAATAGTCCAAGTCAACGTATTGTTTCGTCTAGAGTTTTCTTTTGTTGTGTAGAGAGTGTGCAAAGTCTTTTTTTATGATGATATAATAACTGTGCTAAAGCTAATTTTAAAAACGGAATTACTGATGTTGATGAGTTACCAGCAGCTCCTGAATAGCATGGTCGAGTCAGACCATGGAATTCTTTTCCAGAAGAATATAAGCAGACAGTTAAAGATTACATAGAAAAGATTCTTCCAACTATATCATATTATAACTTGTATCATACTCCAAACCGACGTTATTTGCCATGCTGAGTGTGGTTATGGGTTTATATAAGTCATACATAAATTATTGTGATGAATCTGATGTAAAAAAATGCAAATATGCGAAATTAGATAATTGTTGACTATTCATTTGTAAACAATATAAATGGATATATTGTAAAGGTTGAATTTATAGAAGTTCAAAAATCTTTATGACGAGACGTTTACATTATTAGTGATAAATAACATTAACATAATTAAGTAGAAATAAACGATTCAGTGCAAAACTTTTTATTTTTAGGAATAAATTATCTCATAATAGTGTTAAACCAATTTCTGGTAACTAATACTTAACTGAGTTGAGAAAAACACTCCGTGTTAGATTTGTAGCAGCTAACTCACGTATCTTAAGATACAGAGCACCTCATAACAAGCTTTGTATGGAGAGCTTGTCACGCCTATATCTGTTATTGCGTTTAACTTGTAATATATTAGTATAAAAAGAAATCTGATTAATGTCCGATATTTGTCACATATTAATACGTCTGATTATGTAAAAACATTTGATTTAAGGGTTCTATATATTCAACAAAACGAGAATATCTGAAAAAATCTTTAGAAGGCGATTTCTCAAAACTATGTTTCGTGAGATAACGGATATAGGTCTGACACGGCAGGTCTTGGATCTCACAACTAATTAAATCAGAAGAAATTTGTAGGAGTAAGAAGCTTTTGGAATTTGACTTCCCTCTTAGCAATGTGAGAAACAGCAATATGGCAAATAAGGCATTTTATAAGCCTAAAGAGATGACTAGTCAAGTGAAACTCAACCGCCGTGCACCACAGATTTTAAGTATCTAACTCTATTGAGGACCTAAAACATTGAGTTACCTAATACATCGATTCCAATAATATTAATTGCAAAATCATTTGAGAGTTTAGGGCGAGTTTATTTGATCACATTCAAACGTGTTAACGTATACGACGACCAAATTGAGAAAAAGTTTCATATTGTGAATTTATTCGACGCATGTTTCATATCCAAATTAGCCGGGTTGCTCACTTCAAAATGTGAGCAAGTAAGCCACATAATTTTGATATGTAACGCGCCTCTTATAAATTCACAACATGAGTGTTCTTCTCTATTTGATCGGTTTGTTTACGTTGACATGATCGGACGCGTACAAAAAACTCGCACTAAGCAATCTAAACGTTTGGTAATATATCAGAAAGTAGAAACTCATTATTACATTAGATTTAAGTACTGACGTATCAATATATGATAATAACAAAATATTAAGAAAGCGCCATGAAAATCAATTAAAAAACGCTATTAAAACAAAGTAAAATGTTTATTGTATAATTAATACCAACACTTACAACATAAATCAAAGTAGAATACTAATACAAGTACTTGGTATTCTACTTTTTACCTACACTTACAACAATGAGAACCCCAGTATCACTTTACTCTAATAAATTAATAATATCAAAATTAAAAAAAAAGTATTTGAAAGAAAAGCATTTGTATTGCGTATTCTCCTTAAAAACTTTTCAGACAGCTCTTTGAAGATATAAAATTTATTCGTTTGCTAAAACGAGTGAAGTATCGTTTAATAAAATCATCACAAAGAGCCCCGAAGCGAAATTACTGTTAAAATATTTTTAATAATAAGTACGCAGATGTTCGGAGGTGGTTTGAGTGGGAAGGTTGATACACCTTAATTAAATACTAAATGCGCGCTTCACATAATAAGATGGCTCTTTATGAACAAATAAATTATAATAAGTCAACGTATAAACCTCCCTGACTAGAATATGATAAATAAGAAAGGAGAAGGCGTATGATACTTTATTATACGTAATATACCTAGTCAGGCCAGGCAAACATCATGGATGTAAAAATTGTCTATAAAGCGCTTAGTCAATTCAATACCTACGCTTGTATACAGGCATTACGCAAAGAAAAAATAAAATAACGTGAACGTTAAGGAAGGAGTTGCTGCGTTGTTAGCGGGGGTGGCGGCGCGCGAGCGATATTTCATGTCGCGAGCGAGAGGCTTCGATAACCGTTTCACATCAGGTAGACCGTATGCTTGTCTGCCACCACAGAATAATATCTGCCACCCAACGTATAGAAAAGAAATACGTAAAAAAAATGGAGATAAAATGAGTTTCTGTGCAGACATTTTATCTACAACTTTTCAATAATTGTTTTTCATTAGCGCTAACTCCTTATGGCGTTGCTTTCTTTCTGCCAAAATGGAGGCAGGTAGAACGCATCTATAGATAAAAATATCTTAGGAAAAGACATTATGACCGTCTGTGCGTCTAACTGACGGGCAATTCTCGTATTTAAAATTGAATCAAAATTCAGTTTCGATCTCACAAACGTCACATTTGGTATTCTGGTATCACAATATGAAACTTCAAAGTGTTATTTAAGTGTGATTATATCGAAATATGATTACGAGAATTGGCCTTCAGGTATATTCTCGTCTACGTTTTGTATTTTTCGCGGTATTATTAACCCATGTTAGTATACATCGGTTTTTCGTAGAGTAGGAATTAGACCAATTAACAGTCTGTAAAAATTTGCACACTGGCAATTATCAGCCGGATCGCTCTGTTAATTAAATGATGGGTACATGTCAATTTTTGGATTGACCAATTGGTCAAATATGTACTGACCTACGGAAAACTGGCGTGCACACCCCTGAATTCTTTAGTGATGCGTAATCGCTTACATTAAGGACTAGTCTTCGCTGTTTTACATTCCTTAAATAGATACCTAGACAAATTTGGCCCTAAAAATCCGAGTATATGTATAAATAGTCATTCTTTTCTTTTAAGATCACGTTGTATTTTCTGAAGAATAGATATCCCGCACTAATTGCACAATTGCACAAACAAAGACATAGCTATGGAAAGGCATACCAAACTGGCATCTTTAAATTCGTGAATAGTTTTGCGGTGTAAGCGGCTCACCAAGATCTTTAGAGCCAAAGCCAACTTCATCTGCACGTGGTGAACACTGCCGACCATCGAAAGAGGGTTTGGCAAAAGAGAGAAGAGTACAGCGTATTTGTAAGATGCCCAACTGGGTAGTACTGCGGGTATTCTGTGGAAGTACCTCCACCTCACAGAATACCGCAGCCAAATAACAATTCCCTTGAAGGTTGTTGTGTTCCTGGGAGTGGCGCTGGCAGTGGGATTGGCGGCGCGCGAGCGATATATCAAGTTGTGAGCGTTAATATGGCTACGGTAACCATTCACATCAGGCGGGCCTTATGCTTGTCTACCACCCGACGTAATATCACAGTATAAGTATGTAATAGTACTAACGGTAGTATTAAAAAAAAATTGAATTATTCAAACAATCTTTATAAGATAACTCAGATAACAAATAGAGGGATACCGAATACTAAAGAGGTTTTTAAGAACAGTCCTCCATTCATTTCATTACAAAAGATAAAAACTTAAGTATTATTGCACTGCCGAGTTCGCCCGAGTGGCTTGCATCGAGTCAAAGAATGTAACTTTGTTCCGCGCCCCTTTGTGCATCAGGCGGTTAGTGCGCCGTTTTGTGCAAATTTAGCCTTTACGACGAGAGTAATAAGAATATAATAGCGCTGGCGAAGCGTAAATTGCAAGGTATAGTCTGAGCGCGTGTTGTAAGGTTGCACTCTGTGTAACGCGAAGCAAGGATGACACGGAATTGTGTCAGGAACAGGACAGAAATTGCTTTGAAACTAGGACGACATAATCGCAAGGAGATATGACGCAGCGGAACGCTTAACAACGTAAGTATTTCTGTTGACAACACTTAGGTAGAAGAAAATATCACAGTACTACAATAGACTATATTTTGCTCCTAATAAACTCTTAATGGTGTTGGTAGTTGACTATCTAGCACCTGTTACACACAGTGGGTAAGCTGTCCTCTCGTCAACCCTTGTTCATCTCACTGCTAGGATACGGGTGTCTCCCCAATCGAAGGGGGTTTAGAGCATACTCCATCACGCTACTCAGCTACGGGTTGCCGGGAGCCAGTGTTTTCAAGCCGCTTAAAGGCCACTTACTTGGCTTAACGACTGTAATCTAATGACAACAGCCGAGACCGACGGATTAAAGTGCCCTCCGAAACACGAAATCTCGAGATAAATCAACCCATCCATGGACAGGCTACGGGTGACATTGCTTAACTTGCGTTTTTGATTAGACTGACACGTGCAACGACGCCATCGATAAGCTACCCAGTAACTATTATTTATTCTGTGCCAGGGCCTCACGATAGATTTCAGGCAAGATCATTAATCTTGATAAAATAAATAGGTATGATTGTATTGAACGATCCGTTCAACTTCGTCATCAGCCTGTATCTACCCACTGCTGGGTAATATAAATAATATAAGTCTTGTCCAATGCTTTCCACCAAAGGCGATCCTCCGCTTTCCTCATCAGCCACTTCCAGTCGCTTTTTAGAGATCATCGGGCGTTCTAGAGGCGGGGGAGCGAAGGGGGAGGGAGGGTGCAACATTGCATCGCTTCACACGCGGCTTCCTCTCTAGAACCATCCTCCCCCATCTACACAATCACTGACTCGGTAGATATAATCTCAGCATTTTTCCTCATGGGAATTGTTATTTGGCTGCGATATTCTGTGAGGTGGAGGTAGCATTCTCCACACACTGCCACTTCAGCTTACAGACACTAAGAGCTATATCGACCATTTTGGTTCTCCGTCGGATTTCTTCGTTTCAGATTCGAACCCATAGCATAACTCGCTCGCTGTATAACCTTTAGCCAAAGCAGAAGCTTTCTAAAAGCAGAACATTCTGTTACCAACTGGAAAAACGGGCGTCTTTTGTTTTGAATTTAGCTCATCTGTTTGTGACGTAGCGCACCCATCTGAATAAATCTAGATTTTGCGGCTACTCCTTTTGTCTGTTACGATAAAATAATCATTTGTCATAGTCACTGAGCCAGACTTATGATTCTGAAGAGTACAGGGTCTCCAAATGCCCCAACAGGTTAAAGATAGCCCCGATTTGAAAACATATTATAACAAAGGTAATAACTACTGTTTAATTTTACTTCTCCGACCTTAATATATAGTTTTTTGGCGTGATAACGTCTTATAAATCGATGAACGTCGGCTGCACGCACGAAAAAGCATGACGTATTGTCACGTTCCGCCTGAGTCGAGCGTGCAAGCGAGAGCGCGGAACAAGCGATAGAGAGGCACGAGCGGCCTAAGCGTTCGGCTTGTGACGCATCTATCTATCTTCCACTCTATCGGCCGATGTTTTCATAAGACGTTATCACGTAAAATTATTATTGTCCGTAAACCGACTTATACAGTCAACCATTTTATTATTTGTAAAAAAAAAAGTAAAAATGTTGGCAAACATACTCAAAACCCCTACCTTAATACTAGAGCAACATAATGACCAGGAGATTTGACGCAGGAAGCTTACATTTGATGACACACTTAGCGAGAACAAGAAAGATTTATTTGCGAGAATTAAAAGCAAAGGGAATTCGCCTAATGATAATTAATTGCCCTGGGCCGGGTTTTGTCGCCTTTGTCCAAAATCCGGGCGAATATTTCTAGAAGTTTTGGCTTGTAAAACGTTTTCAGAGTAATTTGGCACTGTGTGAATTCTCTGCATGTAAATAGCCCATTTCCTCTGGTCGTACAATGTTTGTGTCTGCTACATTAATTTTACTGTTTGAAACTTACTACGAATTTACACAAAATCCGTGCTCATGTTTTTTTGTCTTTTTAGTGCTGGTACTTACTTTTTATTGCATAGGTATATGTAGATAATATATTAAAATTTCTTTGATACATTTACTATGCTCTGCGAAAAGATGGATGTCATAGTAAAATTGTGAAGTCACGCGTATTTGATAGGAATGAAGTAATAAACCAATAAATGTAATTCGTCGTCTTCGTCAATCCTTATTCATGCCACTGCTGGGATATGGGCCTCCCCTCAAACGAAATAATTTAGAGCGTACTCCACCACGCTTCTCAGTTGCGGGATTGGTGGAGGCCAGCGTTTTCAACCCACGTAAAGGCCTCTGACTTGGCTTAACGACTGTTATCGAATGGCAACAGCCGGAACCGACAGCTTAACGTAGCCTCAGAAGCACGGAGGAGCTCGAGATAATATAAACCCATCCATGGACAGTCCACGGTCGACATTGCTTAACTTGCGTGTTCGATTACAGTGACACGCGCAAAGACGCCATCGAGCTCCTCAAAATGAAAAGAAAATGTGTTTAGTTTTATTAAAATTCCATTTAACATTTCATTTATCAATTAAAATATTTCTGCGTTTAATTATAGATACGGTAATGTTATTATTTATTCTGTGGTTTGATACCACGCTGATGTCGACCGCAAATCACTCGTTACATTTGAATCATCATATAGCTAGCTGTGCCCGCGACTTCGTCCGCGTGGAATAGTGTCTTTGGGCAGCATTTTTAAATATTTCGGCTAATTATTTTACAAATAAGACACATACGTATTAATACTTATATGAGTTGCAGTGTGCCATCTAGTGCTTATATAGCTCTTTTGTGGAACATTGTACATTCATCCCAACCAACAGCTTACACTGCTGCAACTTTCTTCCGCGCTCACTGCTTTTGCTAATGTTACATACCGGCATGTCCTCATCAGCTAAGTTCAATGGTAGTTTTAGAACCGAGTGCGCTATACCCCTATAACTATTTTGCTTTTAACCGTAGACACAGAAAACAAAACTTCTTATTATGAAAATAACTTATTTAAGTATTTTATTTAATTGTATAAAAACCTATTTAAAAAAATATTATAAACCCAAATGAATTAAATTTAACTAATTTTATTGACCCAAATAAACAAAATCTCTATACTAAGTATAACTTTTTACACTTGTACTCAATAACTTGTTTTTATGAACCATTTGTAACCGATTCCTAGAAATCCCTTTCGGATATTGCGACTTCTGACTGAGTCGGCATGCAAAGGCATAAAGACTCATTCATAAAACTATTAAGCTTTCTTATCTTTTGTTTACATTCACAGATGGTCAAATGCTTTGTTTGTACAATGCCAGTTTCTCATTTTGTAATGACTGCGTAAATGTTATCTACATCAGGATAGCACTAATATTTTGTCTCGTGTCGCAAACTTATAAAACATTCACTTATACCTTACATATTTGCATACAAACTTTCATCCCCTATTCCCTATTGTTATTTTACCCCCGTGTGGGTAAAACTTTTACAAACTTTGAATGTCATATTTATTTATATCGAATCAACAGCCTAAAAAATAAGTTTCAAGCTTCTATCTCTAAAAATAACGATACTTCCATACAACCTTTCACCCCCCCTTTTAACCCCTTACAACCCTTTTTTTGCATTAAAAAGTAGCCTATGTCCTTCCTCAGGCTCTAAACTATCTGTGTACCAAATTTCATTTAAATCGGTTCAGTAGTTTTGCCGTGAAAGCAGGACAGACAGACAGACAGACAGACAGACAGAGTTACTTTCGCATTTATAATATTAGTAAGGAGTAAGGAAGTAAGGATAAGGAAGTAAGGATAATATACTCGTACAAACGAGTAATAGTGTTTTTAGTAGTGCTATTTGACACACCTAAGAGACAATTTTAAATAAACAACAAATACTTCTGGACAATTTACACAGCGCCATCTAGTTCCAAATTAAGCGCAAAACTTGTTTTACTATGGGTAGTACCTACTTAAATACATTTTTATTTTTGTAAATACATAGAAAACACCCATGACAAACATAAATGTTCATGCACACATATGTTTGTCTTGTGCGGAGATCAAACTCGCGACCTTGGAGTCAAATGAACCATTGCTATCCATTCGACCACCGAGCTGTAATAAGTCCAACAATATTTATATTTATTTATTTATATATAGTAGGTAATCAAAAACCAATAGATGTAGGAACAATCCCATGTTAAATAACTTCTAAACGCTACTAAATTGTCGAATAAAACATTTGTTTAATACGCATAAACACTTTATCTATGTGTGAATTTACATCGAACGGATGCTAATAAAACATTTATTTTAATTTATTATCAGTTCGGCGAGAAAAACATTAATTATCGTGACGTTAAATAATTGCGAACAGTCATTTTACAAGTTATAAATGCTACGTTTTTTTAAGTGATTAAAAAATATATTGAAACGAATAAACACAAAGATTAGCGCTGGGAATTTTATTAAAATATGCAAAATAAACAAACGGCAATTCTCATAAATTAACATAATTTAATTCATTGTTAAATTTTAGCAATCATCTTCACTTGAGATTATTTCTCTGCTCTTTTCTTACGTTAAGTATTTCGGGAAAATATTCAAGACGCCTTTTTGTCGATGAATGTCGTATATTAGTAGGTATCTCTTCTTCGTCGTCAACCCCTACTCATCTCACTGCTGGGATACGGGTCTCCCCTCAATTGAAGGGGTTTAGAGCATACTCCACCACGCTGCTCAACTGCGGGTTGGCATCTCTTCTTACTTTCCTTTTTTTTCTGTCTTGCCATCTATTTAACGTAAATATTCAGTATACGTTTATCCACTCTCGCCTACGCCTTCTATCTTTCTACTTGATGGTGATGATGATGATTTACAATTAGGATATTTATAGTTACCATGGTTGGTAGTTTTGTATTAATCGGCCCAAGATTTTGTTTATTTTTCTTATGAATATTGATGATACAAAACTAATCATGATTCCAAACCAATTTTTTAAATCGGGTCATATACCTATCCAAATTTAAATGTCAACCATCATAATAAAAAAGTATATAATAAATACGTGATGAATATCTTAATAATACTGTAACATACAATAAAGAATTCTTCGAATCTCCAGGTGTGTGTAATATTCTGTATTCAATAATACTCCCACATAACAATATTGGAACGGGAAATTGAGATTTGTTTTGTTCTCAGAAAAGGTAATATTATTGAAATCATCCAGACTAATATAACTGGCAAATAGATAACTTAATTACGTAGACCAATTTATTAATGACAAGCGAGGACCAGCGACTTTGTCCGCGAAATTTCAGAACAGAAACAATTATTGTTAATAACTCCTCTTTCTTTCAGCGTATCGAGATAAAACATATACCAAAGCAAATTCTCGTAAATATTTTACAATGCAGAGTGAAAGTGTACCGAACCGAGATTCAATTACGAATATACTGAAAATTTCATTTGATTTAATTCATTAATTAACATCAATAATGTTAATTACACTATTTATGACGTTAATTTTAAATGAATATTTGTGTGTCTGTTTGTCTGCATCGCTATGAGGGCTGCCTCGCGGCGTGCGGACGGCAGGGCCGCGCAGCGTTCTTAATGCAAGCAGAATACCTTATAAGTTTAGTTTTCGGTCATATTTCGATATAATCACACTTTAATTAAATTTCGAAGTTTAATATTGTGATATAAGAATACCAAATGTGACATAATTGTGACATCGAGACTGTATCGTATTACATTTGTGAACAACAATGAACGTTATTTCTTTATGAACAGTAATTAAATTCCTTTTGTTTGCCGAAAAAAGAACTTTAAAAGAAAAGCAACTATTTTGTTTTTCAAGCGTGTAAATCTATAACCCTTGAGATACTGCAGTAAAATTGGAACGTTTTATGTATCCAATCTATACAAACGACCCTACCGTACTAACTTGCCAACCAAACATATTGGTTGCCAAGATATTATTCTGAAAACTTTCATGTCTACCCATTTTTAATACCAAGTGAATGTCCCAGCCTTGAAGAAAGGCTATTTGAAGGGAAACTGGGCTTTGTTTTTAAATAAATATTTATACTTGTTTTAAATGTATTTGACGAGCTCGGTAGTCGAATGGTTAGCAATGGCCACTTTGACTCAGAGGTTGCGGGTTCGATCGCCAGAATCCAAGGCAAATATGCACATGTTTGTTTTAGACTGGGTGTTATTTATGTATATATATGTAAAATACATTTTTTATTATTTATAAAAAAATGTATAATATCATTTATCTAGTACCCATAGTACAAGCTTTGCTTAGTTTGAGACCAGATGGCCGTGTGTGAATTTGTCCAGGAATATTTATTTATATTATACTGATCCGCTCTAACTTCAGTTGTAAATTGACTCCTCTAAAACCACATTTGATGATTAAATTCGACTATAAAAAATCTCCCACACGGGCGAATAAACAAGAAAATAAAAGCATTTGGAAAACATCGTAATTTTCGTTCAAAGCCATTTAATTTAAGCACAGTGCGCTGTGGGAGGGAGTAATCTGATTTATATCTCTAGGCCGTATTTCTCCTTTATACGCTGCCCCACACTACCGTGGTAATTTGTTGAAAAACATTCAGTTAAGTGCTTTTTTCTATTTAGAACGTTGGCATTTCAACCATTCCTTTTTTGTCCATTCGCTGCGGCTTGCCGTTATGCAACTAATTAGCGAAAAACTCAACTAATCGCGTTTAATGCGTAGTTTAACTTTAAAGTAATAACGTAAATGTAATTAATTTTGTTTTACTACCACAATTTCTACGAAAGAATTACACACTTGAATCGAAAATTTCGAGAAGTCAAGCCAATTCAAATAAACAACATAAACAAAAATTTGCCATTTAATAATAGCCATTTCATGATGTCCTATTATGATCACCACTTGGGATTTGGGATTTATCAAATATAATGTAATTTTTAATTATTCCCGCCACGTCTCTTTTCGCATCCAAAAACTCATATTTTATATTCTATTTTACAATTTAATAGTAGATTATTGCATCGAGCACAAAGTAATTTATTATTGCACCGAGTGCCTGATTTAGAGCCCGAGCGTTAGCGAGGGCTCTAATCTAACAGGCACGAGGGCAATATAAATTACTTAAGGCGAGGTGCATAATCTGCTTTTCTTTCAACTAATACCTATAGGAATAGTAGATAAAAGAAACTCATATCAAACAGTTAAAATAGAAGTTTCTTTAACACTGTCGGCTTCATTTAGAATTTTCTGGAGTTAATGTGTCGCTAGATGATTCCATTTTAATTCGAAGCCGAAGCACTCAAAATCTGATACTATCACACTTTTATCGTTTCCAAAAATATTGTCAAGCAAAATTAACAAAGTTCCCGCCAAATAACTTTTTTAATTTTTTTTCATTTTTAATTCAGAGTTAGCAGCAAGCATTTTTTAAATTTGGAACAAGTAGGATAGAAACGAATAATACGTACGAAAAAAAAAGTATTGATATCGGCTGGCTGAATAGAGCTAATCCATTGAGATTGGCACCTTTTGGTGCGATTAAAAAAAACTGTGCAATAATGAAATTTCATACATTTTTATTGCTCTAGAGCATTAAAGACTCGTTTTGTACTGAGTTTTTAGTGTGATTGTGATGAAATTAAAGCATAGTTGGAAGAAAAGTTCTTTTTCTGTCTTATTGTCAGTCACGACAAGATACGCCTTTTCAATTTATATTTAAAAGTATGTGACCTTTCGTACGGTTCTATTAAATTAAACAGACAATACCAATTTACGTCCGTAAAGAAAAAAGTAAAAGGAGTTTGTGTACAGTAAATAAATGTTTGTATTTTGTTCTAAGAAAGTAATCCATGTGTAATAGGAGGAACCCTCGTTACGCGGCGATCCCCTGACCCCGGCGACGACGTGTTATTTATCTTTCTCCAAACGCTTTTTACGAGCACAATATCGAGGTTCGATTTTTATCCCGCCTCGGGGAGAGATAAAAGGAGCTTAGTGCCTCGACGGCTCCCTATCAGTCTATATTTATCTTCGGTCGCAGATAAACATATGAAATTCCACACAATTTACACCGCAACTTGAATTATTCAAATATTTTAGAGAACGGCTTCAAAATTTGCTGTTTAAAGCCCCGCCCGCAGTCTAAATTATTCATGGTCCACGAGGCATATAAATATTACTCGAGACAGTCGGGCGCGTTAATGAAACAAGATGCTAACTCGGTGAGCTTTACTCAAATCTTGAAATTATTCCAGCCGCGTCTCCGACTCCGAGCTCGTGTCTTTATGCTCCTCGCTATTATTTAAAATTATTTTTAATTGAGTAAACGCGAGGGAAAAACACGACCGCTCCCCGAGTTAATTACTTTCGCTGCGAGTATTCAAAGAGCTTTTGGGACATAACAAAAACATTGAATTTAACGAAAAAAGCCGTTTTGGCGATTCTTAATAAGAAAATGACACGCGAAAATCATAACTCAACAATGAGTCGTAACCAAATCTGTTTTTTAAGGTTGCGTCAGGACTGAGCAATTTTAACCTCGTTTTCATTGAAATTCACATTTCATCCGAGCACAAAGGGTTCGGGCTCTTTGCAAAATGTCAATTGTGAGAAGGGTAGCGGTTCGGTAATGTTATCCTGGTAGGCTGGTAGCGCAGACACGTGTATCGGCGGGACGAGCACACACGCGGCGCAAGTGTGTGCACATGAAGCCACCGGAGTCAACTGAATAATGCATGAGGAGCAAACGAATGCTTTAAAAAGTTAACAAGCTTTTCCGAGTTTTCCTTTGTTCCGCTATTTACAGAAAATCAAATTGTTCTGCAACAACGCACTAGAAAAAAATGATTGCACGTTGATTCCGCTATTTTACATATTTAATTTTATTCTGGTTCACCACTGTCCTTCCTTCATAAAAATAACATTGTACATATTCACATTATTAAGGCCGACATGTACGTACAATACCTGTCAATACCTCCTACTTTTATAACAAAAACCTATATTCAGCGAGTAGACATGCAACACACAAAATAAGTAATCCAAAGATAATATCATTTATTTGTCTCAGTGAGACCCTTGTCGAAACTAAATGTGCCGGGAAGCCGGGATAAATGTAGCCAGCAAAAGTAGCCTGTTCCGCCCACGTTTTCGCTATGGATAGCCAACCGATAACAGGATTAACGCGCCCTCCCGTGTCGTTACCTAGTAATTCGCACGCAACTTCCTACAAACACTCCTGCACGCTAATACTCTCCTGGTAATTCACATGATATTCACTTAGTTACAAACCAATCTGTTAATTAAAAAGTACCCAAGTAATTCGGTGTGTGGGCTCGTAATTTTCTTTAGAGCTAAAGAAAATCGCACAAGTAATAATACCTCTGCCTCTCTGAAAACCGCAACCAAATAATGAGGATTCTTTTGTTCCGGAGTTGCTAAATTAATGTGCTAGTATAATAATAATAATAATAAGCGGGTCACGACGGGTGTACAACATTGCATCACGTTGGATCCATGTCCCCGCGCACGCCTATCAAATGACCGGTCTTGATCCGTGATAAAAAAGATATATTTATTCATATCTCACAAGGAAAATGTTACAGTAGGTACAATACATTGTTTAGTTTGTATTTGATAAGCAGGTACAAATCTTTGTGAGAGTCTGGAGTCCGAACTAGACCGGTGTACTACGGATCTCCAGGCTCTGTTCTTGGGTCGATCTATAACCCTAACAGTTAATGATACATATTTAATTTGAAAGAAAAACTATGAAAGTTGTCTTGATTAAAATTCCATCCATAATCTTGAGGCGATCTACTACAGTACGTTTCCTAAGACATTTTATACTACGAACAGTGAAACTGTGGAATCAACTTCCCTCAGCGGTATTTCCGAACAACTACGACATGGGTGACTTTCAAGAACAGAGTTTTCATTTCCCTTAAAAGGCTGGCAACGGATCGGCGACCTCTTGGTGTCGCTGATCTTTATGGGCGGTGGTGATTGCTTTCCACCAGGTGACCCACATGCTTGGTTGCCCCCCTCTCATATATCATCATCAGGTCATTTTAGTCTCCCCTACAGGAGCAAGACCTTCTCTCGTCCGTCCCAGACCGGAGGATTTGGCCTACACTCTCCACGCTGGCCAGACGGGTTGGGAAGGCCTGATCGATGTTTTATAATGTATTTCCCTTAGTCACCTTGTACGACATCCACGGGAAGAGACGGAGTGATTCTAGTCTGCCGGAAACCACACGGCCAATCATATATTTAAAAAAAAAGATACCTACTACTAAAAATATACTAGAGAAAAGGAAGAATACTGATATATGTAAGTATAAACATAATACCATTGTTTACGATAATTCAAACAAAATGTTTATGTAGGTAGTAACAAATGTTTCTCAATAGATGGCGCTGGTATAGAATTGCCTCGCACAATATTTGTTCTCTCAACTCTGCATATATGACTTTTTACGTTAGTACAAATAAACCAGCTTAGATCAGAATACAGTTTTGGTTTTATTATCAACCCTACTAGTATTCACATTCAGTTCAAAATACCAATGTGGTATGAATCACCGTGGTGTATGAAGTAATTCGTTACATAAATCACAGCCGACTTTGAAAATGAATCTCCACGTTATACTTTTATAATTATAGAAAATAAACTCGGAGCAGTCAGGAGTCGTGAAACGTTTACGACATTATAAAATGGTAATGTATTAACTTGATCACCGCAGTGGGTTTAACGAGCGGACGGACCGACTTCCTCAATAAAATAATAGTCATCGACGCGATATTTGGAGGTTTAAAGCTGAAGTTTGAAACGGTTTACCACTAAAATCACGCACACAAAGGAAGACAAAGCGTGGTCGTATTTTAAAGGAAAAACAATGGGATGTGGCTGTATCATGGACGCAGCCGTGTACTGACCTGACCTGAGGACATGTACCCTCGAGGGGTACGTACGGGCCTCGAGCGAGTGGCTCTTTGCCCGGGCAGTCTCCAGTGGTGCTTGCACCACCGCGTAATTTTTTGGGAGCCGCTCTATGCGGCTGAGCTTATGAAAAGCAGGTCTAGGTCGTTAGGGGTGTATTTTAAGCCACTTAAGGGCTGAAGGGTTGAGTTAATAGAGTGTGGGACATCTAATGACATGCTACCTCTCTCCATATACACAGACAAACAATATGCAGTGGTGCCTGCCTGGGACCGAAGTCGACATTAACCAGGCGAAACACCACTGCACATGTAGGTACTGTGTGTATTGACGTATACACCCCTAGAGATGTATACGTCCATACACACCGCACAACACTAAACAATAACAACGAGGACGACACGTAGGGACTACATATGTCTGGAATCCCGGGTTGGGCGATTTCAGACATATGTTTAACACCACTGAAAGAGATAAGCCTACAGCCGTATGTATGCACTTAGGTGCATGCATACGGCTGCCTTAGTAGTATGTGTATATGTGCTCATACATAACTATATATATGGGCACACACACACACAAATACCCAGAACATATATGACTTGCATACAGTAAAGTTTAACTGCAACGTAAAAATGCACCGCAGTGCACGTATACGCCGCTTTAAGGAACGACAATCATGAATGCCAGAAAGGGACAACACGATGAGACAGCATATGTTCCGATACCCGGGTTAGGGCGTATCAGAACACATGCTGAACCACTAAAGGTAATTATTGTACACATCCGTGCCAACACGCCGTAGCCCATGCACACGGCAGTCCTGTTCCCTTCAGTTGTTGCATGTGGGGATGCAACAACTGTAACGAGCAAGCACCGAGAAACATTTGCCAGACGATATTAACACAGATGTATACAACTTACCGGTTGAAATAAGCAAGGAATAATCTCAATGACACCGGACCAAACGCGACACTATGACCATATGCGACACTATGACCAAATGCGACATTATGACCAAATGCAACACCAAGTTATTTTTAAGACGGAAAGAGACAGAAAACGATGACATTCACAAACACATTTTGGACCGAAAACGACATTTATGTATTTGTTTTATTTTGGTAATTTTGACACATAAAGAAAAACGTACATTGTTTGGTAAAAGCACGGCGTAGCACGCCAAAAGTGATTTGGAAAAACAAGGCGTAGCACGCCAATTGTGATTTGAGAAACACGGCGTAGCACGCCAATTTTGATTTGGTAGTTTATGAGTTGAATTTAACTTATTTATAAGTTAGTTTAAATTAAATTAAGTTGAATTTTAAAATTTGGAATAAGTTAAGGTTTTTAGTTTTGTTGGTTTGGGTTGTTGTACGGACGTCCCTCTAGAGGGCGCCCGCACAACAACTCAAACCTACGATGAATTTACAAAAAGAATGACTAATTTTGTTTTGTTTTTAGGGCAACCCTTGGCTATGGAGGGTCAAGATTTGCATCAGGGCGTTGGTAGCTGCCGTCCAGACCTCAACCCCTGAGGTAATTTCGCGAAGCATCTCCACTAGGATTCCTACGATTGTCGCAATAGGATCCCTAGTGGAGACGGATTGTGCGCGGGAAGACGCCCGCGAAGGGTAGTTGGCGTCTTGCGCCGTTTGTGGCATAATAGTGCGACTAAAAGCGTCGCGACGACTCTGACGAGGCGACTGGGGAACAGAGGGCGCGGCGTTGGGCCCGAAAGTAGCGTTTTCACCGGATTCGGCACGGAAATGTACGGCCGGCGACGGGTATCTCGACGCCGGACGCGATGAGTGACGCGACGGAGGTCGTGACGATGGTTGTGACGTCGGACGTGAGCTTGTTTGAGACGTCGGACGCGAAATAACATTTTGCGTGTTTTTATTTTTGTTTTTCTTCCGCGTACGCGGTTTGCGTTTGGGACGCGCGGGGTTTGCAGGTGGCGCTAAGGTGGTGGGCAATTGCCCTTCCTGAGTAGGTGGAACATGTTCTACACGTAAATCTCTTGGGGGAACGCGGCTTTCCCCGGCTACTTGCCACCCTTCCGCCCTTTCTTGCTCCGTGAGCAACTGCGAAGGGCGGGCGGCGCGTTGAGGTCGTTTTTGCGGCGGCGGAGGGCCCGGTATTTGAATCCCTCTCTTTCTCGCCTCCTTGCGCAGAGAGGGACAGCGCCTATCATTTGCCGCGTGCGGCTTACCGCAATTAGCACACGTCGGCAACGCTTCTTTATTTACCGGGCAGTTACTAACAAAATGTTCCCCAGCGCAACGAATGCATTTGAAGGGACGGTGGCAATTAGTAGAGGCATGGCCGAATGCCTGGCACCTGTGGCATTGAGCTAGGCGCCTGGTATTCCTCCATGCCTCTATCGTTATCCCGGGCATAAACAATAGCTCATCGACCGCATACAGCCGAGTGAGCTCATCCTTCGAGAGGTGGTCGAGTTGGACGTGAAATAAGCAACCCGACCGTCCCCAGTTTGAGGTAACGAGACGCACTAACCGCACCGAGTAGCCCAGCGACTCGAACGCCGCCTCGACGTCTGCTGGACTTGTGCTCCCTGGGAGCCCGCGAACGGCTATCTTAGTAGGTAATTCGTCCGCAACTGAGTAGCAGAACCAGGATAACCGTGGCTCACGCTCTCCTAAGTTGCGGAGGTATGCTTGGATGCCCCTATACTCCTCAGGGCTCTTAGGGAGGAAGCGCACGCCCTGTCTATAAGGGCGTGCGTTCGGTGGGTGGCCCAACTGAGCACGCAACGCAGCGAAGTGTTGCGGCCAGTTGGGCAGTGACTCGACTACTATGGGCGGGTAACCCTTTGCCCTTTGTTGGGGTTGGGATTGTGTACCTGCGGAAGTGGTAGCGGGAGGCGAAGGCGCGGTGTTAGTGCGTCGCGGCGCTGACGACGCGATGTCTGCGTAAGACATATTCGATTGGGACGGCGGCCTAACACGTTCCAAACGCGGATCGACGTTACGCGACGCCCTGTCGATGCTAGCAATTTGCGCATACGACGTATCGTAATAATTTTCCCCGGCAGAGTCGTTAGGTCTGTCATGGGAACGAGAACTCGAACGAGTTTGAAAATTTTTGTTGCCAACGAGAATGTTTGCGTCCGCAGGCGACGGCGATTTAGGCTGCGAAAGACGCTGCGGAGTACTACGCCCTGCTGGCGGGTGAACTAAATGCCCTGGCGGCGAAAAGGAAGTAGAAGAATCCGAAGCAGAGACGGAGTCCTTCCCTGCTTTAGGACGTTTATCTATGTGCGTCTGACTTTCGTCAGACGCCATAGAGGGAGGATTAACGCGCTTTGAACCGAAGTTACGACGCGGGTAGAACTGGTATTCACTATAAAAAGTGTTATAGGGCTCATGTTGAGGCTCATCTTCAAATGAGGGGGGAGGGGAAATGGTTGGAGAACGCAATGGACTGCCAGGAAGGCTGCGAAAAGGAGGTGGTTCCATCTTAGAACGGTGGGCTTAGGCCCGCTTAGACGAGTCGTCAAGTCGCGGACGGATTATTGCTATAATAATCCTCCGCCGTCTATCTACTCGCCCAAGCGATACTAAGCATTGATAGTTGCCTTGAAAATCGATAAATCGATTTGCAAGGCAAACCACAGCAAGTTTGCTGCACCCACTGCTCACCAAAGTGATCAGTATGTGCAACAGACCAGCGGTAAACAACTACGTAGCACACGACTGACTGTGACAACGACAACGAACAATTTACACTCAAAGTGCGACAAGGACAACAAAACAAACAGTAGACAAAGAAAGGGATAGCACTATCTAGTGGGCAAAAGCCAACGGGGGACGGTCGATTTCCTAACGCGAGACGATGACGACACTACGAAGGGACTGCCTAGTGGTTTTTACATAGAAAAACCCTAGTCAGACCCACCCCGAACTCGTGAGTACGCCACGAGCCGGGTATGTGTGCCGACACACAACCGAAAGGTGCGAGGGAGAAGGGAGACTCAGCGCGGGGTAGAAATCGCTCGGTGACTAGGGGTGCAGCAAGCTGCTGTGGCCCACTTTCCGCCTACCCAGAGCAAGCTCAATGGGTAAGGTACTAGTGGTTCCCTGCCACAAAAACCCTCCGAAGAACCGAGCGACCTCACTACCTAAAGTCCTAGCCCGCACTGAGTAAGGCTGGCAATCGATCGACTAACACGTGTTACCGCTTAGCCGACCAAAGGCGAACCTCGCAGCCGTGTACTGTAGAGTATATGCACTTTTATACCATATTGACAGTGCTTCCCCCTCTCCCGCATGCGATATTCCATAGTCCTTACTTAACGTAATAAATTCTTTGATCCTTCATCTATCCAGTGGTGTGATTGAATTTTGGATAGAGCTGATAGATATGTAGCTGCAACACCAAACTATATCTCCCGATTTTGTGGATATATGGAAGCATTTTTAAAGAAGTAAGAAAGGTAGAAGTTGCTGCGTTGGCTGCGGTTGCGGCGGCGCGCAAGCGATGTTTTTTTTTATACTACCTCGTATGGCAGAAAAGCATACGGCCCGCCTGATGTGAAGCGGTTGCCGTAGCCATATTAACGCTCGCAACATAAAATATCGCTCGCGCGCCGCCACCCCCGCTGCCGACGCAGCCTCTCCTTCCTTTCTGGTGACCTCACTCACTCGCAGGAACACAACAACCCTCAAGGGAATTGTTATTTAGCTGCGGTATTCTGTAAGGTGGAGGTACATTCCCCAGTCGGGTAGCTTACAATTATGCTCCCTACCTCTCTTTTCGCCAGAGCTTCGTTTGTCAGTCAGCAGGGTGCACCGCGTGCAGGTGTTTGTTGGCTTTGGTTCAAAGGTGTTGATGAACCACTTACACCCCTAAATGTTATTTCATGTTGCGAGTGTTAATATGGCTACGGTAACCGCTTCACATCAGGTGGGCCGTATGCTTGTCTACCACCCGACGCAGTATAAAAAAAATATTCACATCAAAACGGACAACTTCCTTGTGTCCACAATACACAAAATAGAAGGAAAATAACCTGCTTTTAAACTGAAATAGAAAACTTGTATTTCCTATCTATGATACTATATCGGTGTCGTTTAAACCAAGCTTCCGGCTGTTTTATAAATATGAAGGTAATAATTATATACCAATTACAACTGACATGATAGATAGCCGATATCAAAGTAAATGCTACTAATTTAGTACATTACAAATTATATGTCAATGAAAATTACCCGCATTTGTAACGTTAACAGAGCCTAGTCCATTTGTAGATTCCAGTATATTAGTCTTTTAACATTGACATAAAATTCAATGGACTGGAGACACACCTCACCGTGCTGACAGTAATTGCACTCGTAAATCCCTGCAGGCAAACACGTATAAGTTCTAGACAAATAGGATCTCATTTAAAATGTGGTGGGAGAGATTGGAAAACTTTGCACAATTCATTTTTACCAATAATGTGATTTGTTTTCTTTATTTCAATGAGTGTTTATGTAACAGTAAAGTTCAATGGGGATGTTTGATATTTTTTCTGAGATTAGATGTCGCTAGGTAGGCCGCCAGGTCGGGTCCAGATTGTCAAAATGTACTGAATTATTCGACAGTGAAACTTTAAGACGACAAGACAACACAAGACGTCAACAAGACATTTGACAAGTTGCTATGAATTGACAAATGATTGGACCGTACGCTACAGTGCTGCCAAAAGACCCTCATTGACTACAATATAGTTTACTTACTTACTTAGATTTAGGTTAAGGTTGTTTTTATTTACAAGTATTTTTTACTACTCACGAAGGAACTTTGTAGACATTTTGTATTATTGAAATCATTTGTACAGTTCCACTTTTTTTGTATTATTAAAATCACTTGTACAGTTCCACTTAATTAAATGTAACAGTACTAGTGATTACTGTTCCACTTAATTACGCGGAGTAAGTCAGTACAAGTGATTTCATTAACACAAAGTATTTCTTACTTTTCTATAAACAATAGTATTTTACTGTATCATTTAAGCTAGAATGTAACAATGATTGTAAATCTCAGGATATTTTTAAAATAAATAATGCTCGAAGTGAGGATATACGCTTTACAGAACTATTTTATTATTATTATGGCATTTATCTGGTTCAGATAGATATGCCCGGTCCATCAAGCCCTAATCTCCGGTCTCTCAGTGTCAGTCAGTCCGACTCAGTGATGGGATGCGATAATGCACACACGCTCATTCATGCTTTGCACAGACGTCCTTGTTTATGTAGCAGTTTACGACGTGACATTTATATGGAGTGGACGTGGTGTGATCTGTACCTTGATACGTCACTCAGTCAGTTTCTTCTTGTATGCCCATACAACCAAATCCGGTCGTGGTGACTAAAATTTCGGTAACAAAATAATCGACTGGTTGCAATGTCGTAATTGTTACTACGCTTTGTGCCTGCGTGAGGTTTAGCCTCAAAATATTGTAACAGAGTATACACTTCGCGACTTAAATGTGTGAGCCTAACTTTTGATAACAATGTTTCGTAAATATATCCACACTGTTACTACGTTATGATATCAAGAACAAAACTACCCAAAAGTGTTTATACTGTGACTACATTTTTGTTCCTAGAATGTTACTAAACTTTGTGTATAAAGAGATACAAGTAAATGTGCACATTAATTAACTTAGTTTTGTAACATAGTCGAAACTAGTACACAGTTCTAAAATATTCGATACCTATTAAAAAAGTTCAGTATGTTCTCAAACATTTTATGTGATAATTGAGTGCTAGTACATATTAACAATTAACAATATGAGTAAACCTTTTAGACATACAACTACTTATTACCGACGACTCCACGCAGTTAAGGAAAAGGAGCTTCATTCAGCTCAAAGGAGGAAAGAGAATCATGTAACTCCGACATCTTCACTTTACATCTACACTTCGTACTATCTTTCGTCTTTGCACACCTTTAATGTAATAATAATCTAATGTGGGGATATTTCACACAGGGCCATCTGATCCCAAATTAAGCTTGTAGTAAACTTGTGCTATGGGTAACAGCCAGCTGATATATTTACAAATATAAATACATACCGCAATAGATAATTTACATCCAGACACAAGGCAAATACAAATGCTCACCACGTAAATGTTTGCCTTGGGTGGGAACCGAACCCACAACCGCGAGCTTCGCAGGCAGGTGCACTACCTACTAGGCTACGGAGCCGACAAAATGTTTTTGTTTTATATGAGAGCGGGGCAAGCATATTAATGCATAAGCATGCAAGCAGAGCATGTGGGTCACCAGATGGAAAGCAATCACCACCGCCCATAGAAATCAGCCCATGTCGTATTTATTTGGGAATACCGCTGGAGGAAGTTGATTCCACAACTTCACAGTTCGTAGTAGAAAATGTCTTAAAAAGCGTACTGTAGTCGATCGCCAAATATCGAGATGATGAGGATGGAATTTTAATTTATGGCGAGTTGTACGATAGTGAAACTCAGCGGCAGGTATCAATTCAAATAGCTTATCCGAGCACTCCCCGTTGTATAATTTATATAGAACGCAAAGAGATGCAACATCTCTGCGTGTAGAGAGAGACTCCAGCCGATCAGAAATCATTGGGTCACCGACGATTCGAACAGCTCTTCGTTGTATGCGGTCAAAAGGAGCAAAGTGGGGCGCACCAGCCCAGAGATGTGAACAGTATTCCATATGAGGCCTAACTTGGACTTTACACAGTTGAAGGCGATGTTGTGGTGTAAAATACCGCCTGGCTTTACAGATGATGCTAATTTTCCTAGAGGCCAATTTGGCTTTGCACTCCAAGTGACCACGGAACTGAACATCACTCGATATGTCAACACCCAAGATACCAATGCTGGAGCTAATAGTAAGGGGAGTACCTTCCAATCTGGGAGATACGTCAAATGGGGACATTTTTGAGGTAAACGCACAAACTTGTGTCTTTGAGGGATTCAGCTGGACTAAGTTCAGTCTACACCAGTCAGAGACGTGTCCAAGAGACGTCTCAATCTCAGACACAAGTTTTGGTCGGTACTCATCGACGCAATCCCGAGAAACATTGCATAGACTCTATTTTGCGTCCAAGGTACTGTCATCTGCATAGCAATGGATGCTGCATACATGCAGCAAGTCATTGATATGCAGAAGAAACAATGTGGGGGACAATACGCAGCCTTGTGGCACACCAGCGTTCAGGGGTAATGGATCCGAACGTGCACCGTCAATCACAACTTTAATGATCCACCCAGTGAGAAAGCTGGCAATCCATGTGCAGTCTCTCGGGAAACCCAAAAGAAGGAAGCTTGGATAGTAGTGCCTTATGCCACACCCGATCAAAGGCTTTTGCTATGTCTAGGCTAGCAGCCAAAGCCTCGCCCTTGCTTTCTACTGTCTTCGGCCAACGGTGAGTCAAAAATACCAGAAAATCAGCAGCCGAAACCTTGGCGAAAGCCATATTGGCGATCATTAATCTGAATTATTGTGATTATTAATGTGAACTAATACTGTTCTGTTTAACTTATTTTCTAATATCATAATATTAGAAAATAAGTTACAGGTCCAGTACAGAATTTATCAATCTATCTACGCTCATGGTCAGTCACTTGCCGAATCTGCATGACGACAGCATATAGATAGGTACTTGGATACATGTTGGGAACCACTGACATCGGATTATTCCGTCGGCCATAATAGATTTTGTTACTGAATTGAGCAATAAGTACACTTTGTGTCGACTTAGTAACTGAACATTGTGATAGCCTTACGAAATCAATTAAATTGAAATCAAAACAAAATAAATGCATGTTTTTGCAAAAATTATTGTATCCTAAAATAAATATTAGATCTAAATAATTTAATCTCTCTAATTAGCAATAATAACACCTTTGGAATATTAATTTTTGTTATCACTAAATTAACAAAAAAGTAAATGTTTTTTCTTAAGTCTTTATAAATCGCCGGCGCCTTTATTATTTGGAATTATATTCCAAATTCCCTCGACAAACGAACTTGCGCATTTTGTAATTAACTATAATGAATTTAAAATTTACCGTAACAAACAATGAATAATTATACTAACTTGTAATGGCCGATGACTTTGACATAAAAGTAAAATGATGAAAGAAGATTTAAGTTGCATTAAACGTTCAATCATTCAATTATCGTTCATTCAAAACTGTAACAATCTGTTAACAATGTTACTATAATTTTACGAAACATCTTTTCTAAAATGTAACCACTTTTATGTTTCTTAAATTCCCCACTTTTTGTCGAGGTGTCAAAACAAGGTAGACACAACTACTATTTTTGTTACCTGTGTAGTAACATCAAAAAGTAACAGTTTCTACACTACAACTGAAATGGTTGTATGGGTGGATAAAGGTACACTCCATCACTCATTTCCAGCATAAAAATGAACTCCAAATGTTAATCCAGACTATTGTCTGTGTCAAATGCGTTCAGCCGTTTCATCATCATCATCAGGTCATTTTAGTCCCCACTACAGGAGCACGACCTTCTCTTGTCCGTCCCAGACAGAAGGAGGATTTGGCCTACACTCCCCACGCTGGCCAGACGGGTTGAGGAGGCCTGATCGATGTTTTATAATGTATTTCCATTAGTCGCCTTGTACGACATCCACGGGAAGAGACGGAGTGATTCTATTCTAGTCTTCCGGAAACCACACGGCCAGCTAGTTCAACCGTTTAGCTATGATTGAATCACAAACACATCTTCACAACTTTCACATTCATAACATTAGTAGGATACTTGCTATACAGAATAAATTACCCCGCCCAAGTGTCGTAAAAATTACAATACAAAGCAAACTATTATAAATTACAATACATCATAGCTGCGGGCACATTTTTTGTTACACTTTTTGCTATGTTACCGAAATATTAACGCCATTTCTCATCTGACCATTTTTTCTAAAATGTGCCAAGTCAAGAGCGTGTTTGGAATATTTGGAAATATATATATATATATATATATACCACAACATATATATATATATATATATATATATATCGACGGTCCCTACGTATAAAGCGACATGTCAAAAATGGCAATTTTTTTTTATTGCATAAGTTGCTATAGATTGCCCGTAAAAAACATTTTCTTTTTTATTTTATTGATTGTATATAATCAAAAAGTAAGAAATTAACTCATTTTTCCAATAATAATTTCTTTAATAACTATATCGTAGTATAAGCAGACATGTCTAAATTGACATGTCGCTTTATACGTAGGGACCGTCGATATATATATATATATATATATATATATGTGCATATATTGTGGTATGTAACATCTGCAATCAGTCGCCAGACTATAATCAGAGGACTTGTGTGACTTGTAGATCAGTATAGAGCAGTAGGCCAATGCCTTACTGCACTCTCAAAGCACGTGGTTTCGTTTTAACCTCTTCACCACGTTGACAGTGATAAACAACCCAGAAACGAGTGGGTTAGGATGGTTAGTAATACGTTCAATATGTTGTCTTATAACGCTCTATTTCTGAGGCAACTGTTGCAATGTTCAAATACTCATGTATTTCGTAATTCCTCGTGAACCATGGGGCATTTACGATATTCCTCAATATGTTGTTTTGTGCCCTCTGCAGGCACATGACGTTAGTCTTGCTGGCAAAGCTGGATTCCATAGGTCCATATGGCTTTGAGAATGGAATTGTAAACTAGAAGTTTGTTGTCCAGAGAGAGCACTGAGTTTCTACCCATCATCCAGTAGAGAAGAAGTAGTTTTTAGTTAGAATATCTTAATTCATTACACGTAAGGTCTAAAGTTTAATACATTTAAATTAAACAGGATTCTGACAAAACTTTTTGAAGTTTTGTCCCGCGTACTATCAAGCTGTGGAATGAGCTGCCTGTCGAGATTCTCTCAGAAGACCGTCAATAGACAGGCATAAACGGTCGACGTTGCTTAATCGATTGCGTGATCGATTGGACTGACACGCGCAACGACGCCATCGAGCTCCTCCATGGATGAACCTCCGAGTCTATCTATTGAGGGGAGACCAGTATCCCAGCAATGAAATGAATAAGGGTTGAGGACGATAATATAATTATATTGTGCATTTTCTAATAAAATTTTCATACCACCAACTCCCTCGCTACGTTCGGGAGTTAACTATAGTCCTTCGTTACGCTCAGAGTGCAATATGCCGCCCGTGACGTAAGACACTGCTTTATCCCATTGGTACATAATCTACTATTATTCCTAAAATCTCGGTACGTAATTTTCTACACTCCCAAAGGTCGACTGGTATAGAATGCAATTAGCATTAAATCGGCCTGTACGAAACTATTGCGGCCAATAAAGTTACAAATGAACATAATAATAATGGGTAATCAAAATCAGTCACGTTTTCCTTATTAATATCATTAATGAATCCTATAAATGAAGACGAAGTGTGTTAATATTTAATACAAACAATGCTATTGCACCACAGACACGTTATAGTACGCGACCTAGAAACGAATATTGAACGAATGGAGTGCGTTTAGTGAAAATTTCTTCATTGTCTTTGATATGATATACAGGACATACGGTTTGATATGATATAGTAACTACGGGTATTTTTTTAATCTTTTCTTTTCAAACCGAAAATCTAATTAATTACCACGCTCGTAGTCGCCTCTCCAAAGTAAAATTCGAAGGGGGCCGTCCATAAATTACGTCATCGATTTTTTCCCCCCTATAATCATCCTATCGTCATTTCTTAATGACCCCCCCCCCCCCCCTTCTCCCAAAATTGACGTCATTACTAGTTTGACAAAATAAAACATTGCAGATTTGAGAAAAATAGGGTATTATATGATTAAAACACTTGGTTATATTTATCACAAGAACATTATCTTTCCTTAGTATGAGACATGTATTTAAGTATAAGTATAGTATTAATATGTACTTTTATTAATTATGTAATGTTGTAGTTATTATTTAAGTATTGTGTTTATTATCAATACATAGTATAAAACAAAGTCGCTTTCGCTGTCTGTCCCTATGTATGCTTAGATCTTTAAAACTACGCAACGGATTTTGATGCGGTTTTTTTAAATAGATAGACTGATTATTAAAGAAGGTTTATATGTATAATAGATGTAAGTACCACGGGCGAAGCCGGGGCGGGCAGCTAGTATTTTACTAGGTGTGCTGGAAGAAATTTCTTTTTAGAAATAATCTTTTTGTACGTGAAAAATAAACTATAAATAAATAAATAAGAATGACGTCAATTTCGAAACACCCCCCCCCCCCCCATCTATCATTTACCGTCATCCGCAGACCAACCCCCCCCCCCCCCCTAATTTAGAATGACGTAATATATGGACGGCCCCAAGGTTCCTGAGAAAGGCCATATTCAGAAAGAAAGCAGGCAGCCTATGTAGGCACCGATAAGCGCCGAATGCATACCAGGGGCGCTACCGTCGAAGCTGAAGCCGATTACCATCGGAATTTTTGAATGCGAAAATGTTGTTGGTAGTTTATGTTTAGCACAGCTGGAAGAAACCCTAGATCTCTACCGACTAAGCTGAAGATGTTTGTCAATAACTTTAACATAAGACCAATTTTTGAAACCAAAAAAACCGATGGTAATCGGCTTCGGCTTTGGCGGTAGGGCCCCAGTTCCGTCTGCGACATTCAGCGATTATCGCTGCTGGCTAGGCACATTGTATCAAAACTCGGCACTACTCCCTGCGTCGCTTACCCGCGCAGACCAGATCCAATAAGCGTTGGTAGAACGGCGCAGGGTGCCTGCATTCTTTCTGAATACGGCCAAAATTCTGAATTTTTCAGATATGAATTTCCTGTGATTGGGGCGATCGATACTAACATTTCATCCAGCAGGGTTTCATTTATTGTCTCAATAACACAACAAATATAAAACTTTTACATTTGTTTTCTCGAAGACACTACAAAAAGTTCCTGCACTTGAGACTGGAGTGCAGCTAGGTGGGAGGCACAAGGTGATCGGGTACGCAGGCGATCAAGCTCTGTTGGGGGAGGGCAGGCATACAGTAGCTGAAGCAGCCAGAGTATTGGAGAAACAGATAAGGTCAGGCTTAGAATCAGTCACGAAAAATCAGATTATCTCTACATTTCCGCATTGTGTGATCAGATCCTAATGAACTTTAAATGGAAATGCCGTTAGAGTACCCTACGTACTAACCAATTCGTTGATGCAAATAACAGCCCGCCGGCACCCACCTACTACCGGTGGGATCCGGCCGATAGTAGTTTGCATGAACTAATTGGTGGCAGAAGCGCGCAAAGTAGTGTAGATAGCAAATTCACTGTAAATTTGACTTCTGCAAAATAACACCTGAATCAATTAACTATTTTTCGAAAAACTGTTTATAGCCGCCGGCGACGCGCCGTCACGTAAACGTACTTAAAAAAATCGACATGAGAACTTACCCTTTTTCAAGTCAAACCGACTTTCTAGCTACTACCCAAAATAGGATCAAATTACGCTCGCTTGTATCGAAATACGCCGGCAGCCACTGGCCGGAATGTTCTTATTTCGTAGACCGGCGCAAGGCAAACACGGTTATACAAGCCCGCTAATATCAGATAACGATGACGAAATACACGTCACATAGTAATTAATCTTAATTATATTATTTGTACAGCTTAAGTCCGCTTTGCTAAGATTATTATGTCAACAATTTATAAATTAGATAACGATCGAGTTTCACCTGCAAGGAATTTATGTTCACTGGCACACGGGAACGCTGTCTTTTTAACCGACTTCAAAGAAGTACTCGAGACGTCGACGCTTCGGGGGAGAATTGTGTGTTTGATCTGTATGTATTTATGTGCGACTCTACATTCCCTCGTACCGATTGGACGGGTCAACCAATTTTTTTTTCTTCTGTGTTGTTGACACAGAATAAACAAAATTGGTCCTCCTAAAGGCAACTGTTACTGAGCGATCTATCAACTTAGAGCTCAAACCACTGGACGGATTGAGTTGAAATTTGGCATACATGTGTAATATTTAGCTATTATTATGAAGTAGACATCCGCTAAGAAAGGATTTTTGAAGATTCCGACGGGGTCGTGGGCGCAAGCTTGTGATTATTAAGAGGTCGTTTGATTCGTCTTGTTATTAAAAGGTACCTATAAAAAATTAAAATAACCAATATTTGACGACGAATTGGTATTAGTTTTTTTTTAAAAAAAACCTCATCAAGTAAAGTCCAATATAAATGATTTTAAGAGTCGGTATCTGAAATTGCGCCGATTTTGTAAAAAAAATGATCAACTTTTTCCCTTTGTTTTCCAAAAAGTATACATTACACTGTATTTGAATATATTTTATGAAAGACCATTCCAATTGGGACGAAAGTAATTATATTATTTAATTAATATGTACATTAATTTGGGTAAATCCACCTCGATTTGACAACGGTTTTCTCGAATTTAATGAACAGGGTCCAAACAATGGCCTCGTTCCTATAGATTTTGTTAAGGAAACACTTAGAAAATAAAAACGGTAATTAAAAAAACTAAAAAACCCGACTGCTTTTCTATGTAATTTGGAAATGAAAAACCCCTAGAAGACCAATTCTAGAAATGGAGGCTTAGTGAATTTAGAGCACATGTAGGGTCCCGACTGCTACATGTTTTCTCGTTTTAGGGGTTTTTCATTTCCAAATTACACAGAAAAGCAGTCGGGTTTTTTAGTTTTTTAAATTACCGTTTTTATTTTGTTTTTTAGTTTTATTTATTTTGATATATGCAATGTCGCTCTCACAGTAAATACATATCTAATGACACCCCTCAAGCTAAAATCCATCGACCCGTCCAGACTGCAGCGCGTATTTGCATTTGAACTTGGCGCCAAAAATCCGCCATTTTTTTTATTTTTTATTTTGACGTACCCAGTATCACTCTCACAGCAAATACGAATCTAACGACACATCTCAAGATAAAATCCACCCAGCCGTTCGGGCTGCAGAGCGTGCCAAACTATTATACATACATACATACATACTCTCGAAAAACATAACCCTCCTTCTGTCGCAGTCGGGTAAAAATACCAGGCATTGTTTAAAAAGTCTTTAAGTGAATAAACTTTTGTTATTTTTTTATTGTTTCATAGCGAAAGATCCAAGGTCTGTGGTTTAATATAAATTTGCGGAGAAAAAAAAAACTGTTAAAACACACAAATTTTCGAAAAGTCGGCGCAAAAGTGATGGCTTTTTTGGCTATGTAGATCAATATTTTATAATACAAAAAAAACATCTAATTAAATGTCAGTTTAATGACTTTATTAATGTGCAAAATAAAATAAAACATTGCTATTATTGGTTTTCGTAATAATAATTATCTAATACTACTCGAAAACTCTGTTTGTTTTAGAAATTGTGAGTTTAATTAAAAACCAAGTTTTCGAGAGTAGGAGATATCAGCGTTGAACAATGTAGTACAGGAAAAATACAAAATTAGGCAAAAACATGTAGATTTCACGATAAATTAAAAAAATATCAGTTAAATAAAAAAGAGCCCGATTGCATTGTAATTGGCGACTATCTGTATCGTTGTTTATCTATAAAGGAGCCGCGCGAGCCGCCTTTAATTGAAAGAAGTCGGTTTCTTTTTTCTGTTTGCTGTTAAAATATTTTTATACACTAGCTTACGCCCGCGATTTCGAACGGGGTATTACCGATATCCCACTGGAATTTTCAAAAATCCTTTCTTAACGGATGCCTACGTCCTAATAGCCAAATTTCAACCCGATCGGTCCTGTGGTTCGAGCTGTACGTTGATAGATCACTTAGTTACGGTTAGGGTTGTCAGATGGTCGGGAATCGTCTGGACATTCAGACTCCCGCCAAATAACAAAATCTCCCGACAAATATACGTATCTTATCATAATATTCTACCGCAAAGGGTTTGAAGGGACGTGACAATAATTTGAAAATGGTAAATTGGTGGACTCGGTAAAAAGCAATGCCAAACGCTTGTGGCAAACAAATCGCAAAAATAATGTAAATTTTATTAAAATTTTTCAAACAGCTGTTTATTTTAAAAATATCAAAATCCCGATATTTTGAAATGTTATCCTATAGATAGATTTTTCGATGTGGCCACCCTGTTACAGTTGGCTTTTATAGATACAAAGAAGATAAAAATAATACAAGTCTGTCATAAAGATTTGCAAACTGTGGCTCTTCCGCCAAAGCTGAAGCCGATCCCCATTGAATTTTTTGGTAGCAAAAATCTAACTTAGCCTTAGATTAGTATTAATTGTATTTGAGCTGGTAGAAACTCTGGAACTTTACCGACTAAGCTGAAAATGTTTGTCAATAACTAAAACGTAAGACCTATTTATTCGAATAAAAAATTTGATGTTAATCGGCTTCAGCTTTGGCGTAGAGCCCCTGATTTTAAACCCCCGACGTTATAATTTTGGATGCAAACGGCACAAAATCGATCTTTGTGGAAGTCTAAATATTCGGAATTCCGTTTCGAAATTCCGATCCAGGATTCCGTAAACATCACACACTATGTTCATTTCAGTTCCGAATAACGCGTCTTTATGAACTTGCGTTCAGAATAGCTTTTTTCCTTTAGGAACTTCGAACGCACAGGCTGCCATTCGGAATTCCGAATCGATAAAAAAAATCGAACGGAAAGCTATTGTTTGTGTGTGATATCTATTTTATATGAATTGCCAGCGTACGGAAAAAAAATTCGAATCGATTTTTCGAATTTTTAAAACGGAATTCCGAAAGAAATTCCGTCTGTATATTGCCGATCTAAGGGGGAGGGCTATATTCAACAGTGAAAGTCCTTTGGTTAAAATGATGATCATGTAAATTAGGTCCAGTTGTAAAAGAATACCAGCAAAGATAAGTACATCTAACGCAGTTCAGCTCTCAATAATTATATTTAGTTCACAACTTATACTTACACTTTTGGTTATAACAAAAACTATGGAAACCTTCCTCATTTTAAATCGATGCCGGTTTACCTAAGTTTCTTTTTAATTATCGATAGGTAAACCAACCTCGATCAGATGATGATAAGATGCAGTGGGGTTCCGGACATTATTCACAGAAACACAGAAATTTCGCATTCTTTCCATATAACACATTTTATTAATACAGTTACTTTAAATAAAAAATAAATTCTTAGCACAGATTATAACATAACGTGTTGTTGTTAATTTGTTACTATGCTGAAAACTCGATAACAATATTATCAATACGAATAACTCCCAATTAAAAATAACTGTTATATCGACGTCTACTTTATCTTAATATTGTGATACGGCTCGGATAAAATATTAATATATTTTATTTTATCCGAGCCGTATCACAATATTAAGATAAAGTTTAAAAAATATAAACATTTATTAATATGTATATATATATATTTTTTTAAACAAGCAGCTAATAAAATGATAACATATTCGTAAAGACGCGTACGTGCGTGAGCTGAAAGGCGAATTCAGCTTATTATTCTAATTGTATTCCATATTATGAGACTATTTCGAGATACTCTTTCAAACAAAAGGAGAGTTTGATATCGGTAAATAAACAAGAGAGGGTATACAAACGAGATAAGTTAATTTAGGCTGAGGCTTCATTAGTGCGTTGCGTTGCGCCCGGCCGGTCGGCCTCTCCATACAAATGTCGCGTCACTAACTATTACATTAACAACAATTTCTTTGCAGTGCTCTGCACTGCGTGATTTGCAGACCGTGATTGAACGTGTGTGCATGTAGCGCATTACAAACTGTTCCAAATTCGTCTCAGGGAGGAGATGAGGTCGATACGAGAGAGCGGCAGAGAGTGACCGTAGTACTATCAGTGAGCTGTTATTACTACGTAAATAGTTCAATGAGTACTATTGCTTATACTGTGACGACGCATGAAGTCGTCGTCGCACGCTGGTTCAAGAAATTAAAAAAAGGGAATTAGCGATTAACTCAATATTTTCGATGGTACTATGTGCAAAATGTTATCAGAAACATAATATTTACCTTAAATTGTTCTGGAAAATGCATAGTTTCTTACTAAAAACAACTTTTTTATAATTTATTTGTAAAAAAACGTTACCTTCATAAGAGTTTCTTTCGAAATGTTAAAATTTATTAAAGGTTGCCAATAGGTTTAATATAATCATACTAGTCTAGTACAAGCTAATACAGTAACAACTTTGTCCCAGTGCGTCCCCGTTTAAGTAATAAGTTCTCTTTTGTTCGGTATGGAAAACGTAAATAAAATACATGGATATAAAATAAATAAAGCAAATCTTTTAGGATATTATATTGAGTTTCTAAAGTAAAAAACTAAGAAATAGCAATATGCTTGCCCAAAACTCATTGTACAACATCAGTAGATACTAAATCATATCATAAGTACGAGTACACATTAAATCTTCAACATCTATAAATTCAAAATGTTCGCCGATTTTATTAACTGTTCAAGGTAACAAAATTAAAATAAAATTACTTCTTTAGCAAAAGGAGATGTTGAAGTCATACACATTTTTGATCTAATTGTTGACAAAAAGGACCCGAAGAAATAAATGATTAAAAAAATTACGGTTGATAATTTTTCATTGCTTGTCGTTCCAGCAATAACTGTCTCTTCGCTGCTTACAACGCAATAGCAGTCATCTATATAAAGAAAACATATTAATTATTACAAATAAAACTTGGCTTGGCGTAATTAAGAATCCATTTTGCGACAACCTCTTTAAATTCACTTCACGAACCGGGACTGAGGGAGACTCAAAGGCAAAATAATTAAAGAGGGAAGGAAGAAATGCCGGTAGGTAGAGATCAAAGCGCGGTGCTCCCCTCGGGTGAAACCGGGTAAATAATATAGACATTGCGTGGCGGGATTTTGGTATTCGTTACATTAAAAATACCTATTACGATGAGTTATTGGTACCCAATTCACATTTGGATACGTATGGTTCTTTTATAGTACGTTTATTCACACGCACAACACTAAAGTATACGAGGTTATTTATATATTTTATTTATGAGCAGATGTTTATGTTAAACTATATATTGTGTTGTACAACATATTTCCATTTCTTTAATGAAAGTATTAGATGAATAAGATCATTTAAATACGTGTAATAAAATGGTATTAAGGAGATAAAATCGAATGTCTATATTTTTGGAAAGATCAACATCACTTTCGAAACCCAACGACATATAAAATACTCAAAGATTCTAATGATTCAACTAATGAACCACAACTCCAAACACTTCGGCAATTTGACTAAAAATGCCATTTCCATATTTACGAATGCCAATCAGGGGCAATAAAATATTACACAAAACAATAATTGTTCATTATGGGCAAGTCTAAACACGGCATATGGCGATGATATCACACGTTCTATTCATGTAGATATATTTGAAACGTGACGACGTTCGACATAACTTTGATTATAATAAGATTTCACTCAGTGAAGCTAAAAACATAATTATGCAAACTTCGGCGTTTGTATGCAAATGCTGGGATGAATAAATAAACAAAATGAAGTTCTATTGTTACCGAGCTATGTATATTTCAGTTGAACTTACCAGATAAACGACAACGTTCGTTTCTATGAGCACCTTAATTTAGACGGCTTACCTGAAAAAATAACAAGCTAACATTAAACGTAATTCATGTTTTGAAGTCAATTAATAAATAATAATAATACATATTAATGGACAAATTACACACAGCCAAATAGTTCCCAACTAACCAAAGCTTGTACTACGGGTACTAGATAACTGATTTTTTTGTAAATACATACTTAGGATACATAGAAAACACCCAGACCAAGACAAATAGACGTGTATGTACATGCACACAAATATTTGTCTTGTGCGGGGATCCAACCCGCAACCTCGGAGCCAAGTGGCTATTGCTAACCATTCGACCACCGAGCTCGTCAAAAGAATTGTAAAATAAATGTAAAAATTAATAAAATGTGATTACTTTTTGATATTGGCAACTTAGCAGCATTTTAGCCTCGAAGCAAACAGCTCGCGGAGCAAATGTTCTCGTGCAAAACGATAACCGCCACGAAAGGGCTTCTTTGGACTTGTTATGATACAAAATATACTTCATTGCTTACGGTACTACGACGCTACGGGCTACGGTACCCGCACAATAATCGTAAAATCGCATTATTACGTCAACGTTTACGGCCGCCATTTCGGGCGTAAATCCGAAATGAACGAGCTACGGTATTACGAATTCAACAGACGCGACGCAACTCATAACAAAGTCACTAACAATCTTAAATTGTTAAAAATTAACATTCAAATTGGGGGTGCGCTGTTAGTGGAATTAGCGAGAGTTTCACTCATAAATCGTCTGGAGAGGGTGGCGATACCGAGCGCGAGTTTATTGGCTCCGACTCTACATTCACCCGCTAATAAATGAAGCAGAAAACTTCTACCTAAGTGTAGTGTGCTGTTTGCCCACGGCGGAAGACATCACCGGCTGACTTACGGAACTTACCTAATCAAAAAGTGAGTTTAACCTCAACGACGTAGAGCTCAAAGTTCACTGCTGAACAGTTTTATAACTGACTCTATCTTCGTTCCACTCCCCGTGAAAGAACAGGACGGGGCGAACGCATTATGGGTTATGAAATGAGCTCCGCCGCCTCATGTTGCCCTGCCAGAGAAAATGAAATTATGGCTGCGAAGCGCGCAAAGAAAGAAAGCGCGCATGACATCTCCAATTCTTCCTAACGCCAGGTTTCACGGGGAGCGCATTCATTAAAGAAATATAATACAATTTCAAAATTGTAAGCAACTACTTAATTAGCGTCGACGGTAACTTTCTCGATGGATCATTTATATTCGTTCGTCAGTGGAGGTGAATCTTGGCGTTCTTACAATTTGTAATGCCTTTAACGAATCGTTAATACCTTAGTTATGATAGTACAATGTTCCTTAATAGCAGCTCCATTCTAATGACGCTCTAATTGAATTGGATCCTTTGATCTGTGAGATGAGATTGGTTACTTAATTGCTACGGCTCATTAAGTCGAGTTTGATATTATAATAAGCGAGTATCTTCGGGTGTTGAGAGTAATTTAAACTACATTAGAGATAAGTTTGTGGCTGTTTCGTGTTTCATCGAAACTGTACAAGAGCTGACATTAATCCGGCAACTGTAAGACGATATCTCGAGCCCGAGGCCTTAACGTGCCTTAACTAGCGACGTCACATGACGCCGTTGTTCAAATAAAGCCATTTTAATTGCATTCCAAATACCGAATGTAATTGAAAATTATTGATGCTAATATATTTTTTTTATTACATTGCATATGAATATATATATAGACAGAAATAAAAAGACAATTCAATTTATTGTGCTCTATGTAGGCGAATAAACTTCTTTAAATTTAGACTTTTTTGAATTTAGAATGCATGAAGTTCGAATTATTTAGAACACAAAATTAATTAATCAGTGATTTTGGTTAAATTAAATCAATTAAAGTTACACTAGTGATTCTAAATCAAAGATTTATTTTGCCTCACGTCCCACTATTGTGAATCAATGTTTTGTTACTTCTTAATTATTGTTTTTTGATAATATAACTACCCTTTAATTAATATTATATTAACCTTTTTTTGAATCTAAGGTTTTCTTTATTATTTTATCAAACATTTTCTCTTATTAATTTATCATTTCTGACGAGCTCGATGCTCGAATGCACGCAATGGCCACTATGACTCCGAAGTTGCGGGTTCTATCCCCGCACAAGACAAATATTTGTGTGCATGAACATGTCTATTTGTCCTGGTCTGGGTATTATATATGTTATATATATGTATTTACAAAAAAAAATATTTAAGTATTAAATCCATTATCTAGTACCCACATGTTACACACAGCTTTGCTTAGTTTAGGACTAGATGGCGTGTGTAATTTGTCCAGGAATATTTATTTATAGAGAATTATTAGAATTTCATATTCTAATCATTCTCATAATTTCGATTGCTTGAAAATCATTTCATTAAAGATTTATCGTAGGATCGGTCGTGTCGATTTCCCTTATACGGCTTCTCAAGTTATAAATTGAATTTGATTGGTATACTCAAGTTATAAATTGACTTGGCTTCACTATACAAATTAATTACCAACTGGTACTAAGATTTAATTCTTTTTAACTACCGATTAGTAAGGGCGTTGAAACTTCTTCGGTTTAACACACTGTTGGCTTCGTCTCATTAACTGTTTATTAAATTTCAATGGCTTGAACTTATAGAAAACATATTGATATAATGTGATACTTAATCGTACTCTGCGGTGACCACAGATTCACTAATTGTAATTGACTGTTTGATTTCTCTTCCTTACGGTTTGTCTGCCCGCTCTTCCATTTCGGATCAAGAGACGGTAAAACACTTGTGTCTTTAGTGATTCTGCCCCAATTAGTGCTTAAATGAATGTACGAGTAAATATGTAATGTAAACTGCTTATGTCATAAAATTGAGTGCTTCCAGCCGTCAAGAAGAGGGAAAGAAAACATAAGGTACTGTAGATTTAGATTTTGTATGGAATACTAAACATTGTTTCCAGTTTCCAGAGGATTCAGAATAAAAAAAAACGGATATAATTATGCATGGTAGTCTCTGACAATAAGAAAATATTAGCGGTTCTCCTAATCTACAGACAAATGTTTGAATTATCTAATTACTCGTGTAGTGACTTACATGTACGTATCTACTTTAAAAATGGACTTCATTACATAATCCATTTCAGCGAAAACCTTTTTGATCTTACTTTTCAATCGCCGAAAATGTTGGAAATTTATGTTTAACTGATAGATAACTAATTATAGAATTCTCAAATTGCTTGTGTTATAAGGTCCGATAACCAGTGTTGCTAATCACGGCCTTAAAGTCGATAAAATTAAATTTATTTCAAACCGTGGTTTAATAAACCCTGGTTTAAAGTGGAGTATTGTTAACTTGCCTTCGTTACTCTTAAAGATAACAATTTAACATTCTACAATAACATCTTGTTACAGTTACTCACGTATTTTATTGATTTTTATGTTTTTGGACTCACTTAAATAACAATTGCACAGGCCGAAACAATTTAACACTTATGTATCTTTAATTTTAAGAGCCTATTGTTTTGGTCACATTTTAAATCATGTGTTAGAATTATAGAATGTGTTATTTCACATGTTTATTTTTTTTTATTTATTAAAACATAAAAATTAATATTACAATTATTTCTTGACGCCTAAAAACCGTTAAAATTTGTCTAGGCGTTGCACATTCGCAATTTGGCTATTATGTATTTACAATAATAATGGTTACTGTATTCTACATTATTCGTATATACCCACTACATATATGTATATATAATATATTACCATCATACGAGTGGTGCATCTAAGTACAAGTATAATTAAAAACTTGATGATGGTAGCAATGAATAACATTATTACGCATGAACGATTGAACGATGCTCCGAATGAACGATTGCCGCAGCCAATACCAGTCCCGCTCACCTATACAGGTATATATATTACTATATGCTATTTTATAAGTTTTCAGGAGACTTGGATATAAATGGATTAATTAAATTAAATTGCATTCTAAAAAAATCCTCGATTAGAGGTTTAATCAAGATCGACTTCCAACACGTTGAAGCTTCGTAAATGACCTTGGCCATTTAGCGAATTATGGAGTGGCTGGGGTGTATGGTATCAGAGTTCTTAGTGCCAGTTTTTTGTTCGCGTTCGATCATTTCAATGTAAACAAACCGGCCAAATAGAGAAGAACTCTCATGTCGTGAATTTATAAGACGCGTGTTACATATAAACATTATGTGGCTTTCTTGCTCATATTTTGAAGCGAGCAATCCGGCAAATTTGAATATGTAACACGCGTCTGAGAAATTCCCAATACGAAACTTTTTCTCAATTTGGTCGGGTTGTAAACGTTAACACGGTCGAATGTGACCAAAAACCTCGCCTTAAGCACTCGGACCATAATAGCAGCGACCCTCCCGCGCGCGCCCTAATGTTTATTTTTCAATTATTACATATTACGTCACATAATGAACACGACCGAGCGGCTATCAGTTTAATTCATCGGCCCAAGACTTATTAAACAACATGCAACATCAGCCTATATTGATCATAGAATACGAAAGAGACAAAAACAACTAATAGTGTGTATAAGAGGGACAGAAGAGACAGCGGCTCTCAACGTGTCGCGTTTAGCGGTGTTAAGGTTAATAGCGCTATTTGTATAGCGAGTGGAGATGTTATCGCCGGAGGCTGCGGCTCGGGACTGACACGACCAGTTTATTGTCTACATCGACATCTGATAATAGCTCCGACTAAACACGTATTTTTTCTCTCCCGTCAATCTATTTAAAGACCATCTTGTAAATACATACGCTATAAAAAAAGGTATTATAAGTACTCGTATATTGGAAGTCTGTGTTCATGATTCGAAATCGGCTGGAAATAACGTTAATAATAAAATATTTAAAAGATTTAAAATCGACATCTGATAAATATCTTTGGCTAAACACGTATTTTTTTCTCCCGTCAATCTATTTAAAGACATCTTGTAAGTAAGCTATAAATAAAAAAAGGTATTAATATAAGTATATGCATTAAGCACAAATCATTATGGAATTCTGTGTTCATCATTCGAAATCGGCTGAAAATAACGATAATAATGAAATACTTAAAAGAGTATACACAACTATAATATATATTGATAAAAATCACATCAAAAAGTAGGTTTTGATCTACAATACTTTGGTTGCTTCCATCATCAATGTTTGCTTGCATTCACCACGCAAAATAGTATAGATCAAATTGTTTATAAATATGATTTCCGCTAAATAACACCTGAATCAATTAACTACCTATATAATTTTAACAAAAAAAAACCGACTCCTAAAATTACTCTACAATCGCACCACTAAAAAGTAAAAAACAATATCAGACCAGAATTTTATGATATGAAAAAAAAATGAGACCAATCGGAAAGTATACTCATTCAAATAAGAGCTTTTTTCAAATCGGTTTATAAATGACGAAGTAACGTAATATACATTTAAAAAAATACAACCGAATTGAGAACCCCTCCTTTTTTGGAGTCGGTTAAAAATGTAGAATCATTCGAGATATTTTTTCTGAGTCTTAGATTACAACACAACGTTCTTAATTTAGACAATCTTTCTAATTAAGTACCTACCTACTCATGTATTTTAATTTTATGTACAGACATATTTAATTATGAATATAAATTAAAAGTCTGTTTTATTAGGGGTACTTATAAGCAACGTGGTTTAACTCTAATTTGAATTTCAAATGAATTTGGAACCGCCAACAAAAAGTTATGATAACCGCTCATTCAGTACAAAACTTGAACCATTAGTCAATTTGACTCGTCAAACTATGTAATCAATAAAATCATTAATTTAATCGCGTTATCGTGAGAAGGATTCGTAATTTAAGGCATAATAATTCATTTTAGTTATTAACAAATTAATTACACGATAAAATATGTATCTAATTGATTAAATTACAGATAGATTTGAAAATCTGTCAGTTTTGTTCATAACAAACCTATTATCGTGATATACATATAAAATGTAGCTAAAATATGTCTATGCCGACGATATTTATTGTGCGCGTGTCATAAAACATTGCCATAGAGAAATAAAACATTAATTTACAATGTAAATAACAAGACATGCTTAAACATAAAACTGTTTACAATCGCAAATACCACCTAAACTCGTTTTGGTCAACTGACATTGCGTGATATCGTTATATTTGCAACACGATATGAGAACAACATTGAGGTTATTACTTATTAGTCATGTACATACACGTATCATTAGCGTATGAGAGGTGGTTATGCTAATTATCACAATGTGTATGGTAATGACACTACAATTAGGTGCTCAGAAAGCGTTATTAACAACGCCCTGAGTGCTTGAGGCTGCAAAAAAATCAATATAGAATGATTGACATGGCGGTGCCCGCATCGAGAACTAGTTTTATAGTTTGTACAGATGATGACGGTATTCACATACTTCTACGTCATGTCATTGATATGTAGACAAATATTTTTATTATGCCTACAGAATAAGGTTTTGATTTCTTGTTATGTTCGACAAGGAATCGTAAGAACGAGAAAATAAATCAAAACTGTTTGCATTTGATAAATTTACATGAAATACCTAAACCATCAATTTACCGCGATTGAACGACAAATAGAACAGGTTGGCGTGGAACACCCAGGGGATCTTAGAGGCTGTGTAAGTATCATTAAGCCGTTTGTAATACAGTAAGTATTTGCATGAGAACGGCAAGGCATTTGCATATGCAAATTACTTTCCGTCTTTATTTCGGCCGCGGACGTTCACTCTCCGTCCTTATGTAAATGTGAGACCCCTGTTTTGAGCCTTAAGCGAATCCAATCGCTCATTGTGCGCCGAAAGTCCTAAATCAGTGCCCGATAGACCGTGTCGACTCTTCATCGTTACACGGGAACAATAATTAACATCGCTGTTTACGACACCGTAGTACAAAAACAAATGCAAACAAAACGCAGACAAAAGTTTATTAAGATGCTCTATGTATTATAACAAAGCGAATTCAAGCAGCAAATTCGGAAAGAGAAGAGACAAGTGAACAATAACGACTAAGCCGCTCATTTTTGTAGTTGGAAACGAAAACAATAAAACAAAGAGATCGCAAAAACGACGCTGTGCACGCAAACGGGGCTGAAGAAAAATAGCAGCAGCACACACGCGACGCGTCGCTATGCCCCGTCCACGCCCCACCAGCCCGCTAGCACAAAGCCACACATGCATGAGTAAAAAACGGGCAACTGCACACGAGCGCAGAACAGCGTGTATCGCTTAGCTTCGTACTTGCAGAAGCATTCGTGCGTGAACCCAACCGACACGTTACGTATCTATCTACATAGCTACCTACTCGACTAAAACCATGTGTTGTGGTATCCATTACACGGAAAAAGCGTGCGGACCGACGCGCAACGGTGTGTATAATTGATTAACAGTTTGAGAACCTGTCAAAGATAGTGACGTGCACTGTCCACAGGTCCCTCGTCGATCACTATAAAATCTTAATGTAATTATTACAAACCAACGTGAGACCACCAATTTTATACATTTACACCGCGAATTTTTTTATATCGTTTTTAGACGTTCGTTGAAAAATAATTGCATTTCTTTATGTTAACTAGTATTAAGTTAATATTTTCAGTCTTATTGTATTGTAGAACATGCTTTAACGATAGATGTCTCAGTTTCAGGCCAAAAGACGACTACAGACAGCCTACATCTAATAATAATTAAGTAAAAATATAGCTTCTTTAAATCACTGTCTAACTATGGTTAAAATATTACTTTGAAATAATGCGGTGTAACGACTTCAAGGACATAATTAATTAAATAAATACTATATTAAATAAATACCTAATTACCTAAATAAGAATATCGCTTCTAAACTATTGTCTAACTGTGATTTCATGGACACAATTAACGTAGAGGTAGCAGTTTTTTTTTATCACAGTGTAAGTATAAATAAATAATAAGTACTTAATTAAAAGATAGCTTCTTTAAATCATAGTCTAACTGTGGTTAAAGTATTGGTTTTAAATTCGACGGCCTGGACACAGTTATTTAACGTAAAAGTAGTAGTTTTCCTTATAAACAATGTAAGTATAAATAAATACCTAATTACCTAAATGAGAATATCGCTTCGTTAAATCACAGTCTAACGGTGGTTAAACATTTGCTTTAAAATAAAACGCAATTATTTAAAGTACCAGTTTTTTTTTATCACAGTGTACGATTAGAGTAAAAAAAATAATTACAACGAAACTTCTTTGTTTTCACTGGACACTTATGGCTACTCGTCTTATCATATAATCATCCAATAAATGATTCACATAATAAGTACATATACGATTTAATGACAAAGTAGGTACAATTTTATACTCAACGGTAAAGCTAATATAATTGTGGAATTTGATAACCAAAATGATAAAGTACTTTTTATAGTTAATGGGTTGTGAAGTTATGATACGCTTATACGTTAGATAGTATGACATTTTTTAATGGTAATTGCCGTGGTGAAGACGGTCGCCTCGCCTGTCGCCTCGTCTGGTACTCCTTGCATTAATAATTCATACTACATCGCACCATTGAGAAAGTGTTCTGTGATCGCAATACCAATTCTAACATTTTATTACCCTGAGTAAAATATTTCTTCTCAAACCTTAATAGGCTTTACGTCAGATATTATTTTAGTACTATTTAATAAACCGTCTTTGTATAAGATTGTATATTTTCGTTAGAACTAACAAATTATTAAGAGAATAAAATATAACACTTTCGAAGTAATGTTAGATCACAAACACTTTGACTTCTGAATATGTTTTTACAATACACAAAAACCAAATCATTGCTTTCTTTTATTCATACGAGTATATTTTACAAAGATCATTTGTTAAATATTTGTTGAGAGAACTTTGGGAGAAAAATTCAGAACAGAATTTCCTAGCAAGCACATTCACCCTGGGACTGCAAGTATCCGCCTGGATTAATACGTGTAATTTAAACTCCAATACCAGGAGAATACGAAGTTGAGTAGGTATACGTAATATACGTATACTTACTCGCTCTGTCGATGTGCAACAGGAAAGACAGACGAGCAACTAAGTGCATGTTGCCCTCGTCATAATTAACGTTTTTATCATGTAATTCTGGCCTACATAACCGCAATAAAGACAAACAGAAAGAACAAGATAGTCTATATGGTCCATTAATAATAATAAATACATGCAAAATGAGCACAAACATAAAAATAAAGTAGATGAAACAAAAGTGAAAACACAATCAAAACATTTTATTATGCTTTAACAAAAGAAATAATAAGTGAGTATTATACGCTTCACTGCAAATTCTTCAATAACTTGGTCGGTTCGTGTTTGCCTCTCGTCTACACGGGGCTGAAGGGTGTCTGAGGGAGAGCACATCCGCCACCCCCAAGGATGAGAGGGATAGGTGGATATTTCATCGACTCCGACTACAAGATGGCAGACGTTTGCGGTTGATAGTTTATAGTTATTGCGAGAGAGTGCGACGTGCCCGGAGCGGCTTTATCACATTGTTAGCGCTGTTATCCGCGTCCACTGGATTAAGTGGAGATCACACTCAAGCCCCGAAGCCTGACTCACTCGGACACAGACTTCCTGTCCATTTAACGTTACCCACTGACGTTAACACGATATCACGAACCGATCGTCTTATAAACACACATACGTAGTCGTTATCTAAAAATAATTCCCTAACAAAGGAAGTCGATTATCTTTTTTTACGCAGGATGTTTAGAGATTTCTTAACGTAATAAACATAATAAACTTTCAAGTTTATGCCATTTTAATTAAAAACAACTAAGAAGCACGGTAAGAATTTATTTCCCCCATCTAAAGACTTCAAAGGGCCAGGAGGTGTCGCGCGTGAATATAAATCTCCGCCGGCGGCGGCCGGGATAAAAGTGGGAAGGCCCGGGACTAGATCTGTATAAATGTTGCAATTCGTGCGAGTTGCTGTGATCGATTGCTCTCACTATCGTCCTATTTCAAGTACAAGACGTGTCATTTATTTCTGTCATATTCAAAATGTTTTTCTCATGCTTGAAACATTTGTTGCGATAAAAATGAAACGAATGTTTTTGTAAGTAGAATGTGAATTATTTCAAAACATTAGCGGGATTATAATGGTAGCGAATTGTTTATTGCGATGTCAGATTTAAAAATGTTTTCAGAAGTGAATGGAGTTCTCGAATCTGATTTGATGGATACGATACAGATGACTGTATACACGAGAACACAAAGGCTAGGAAATAGAAGCGAGGTGTCTGACGTTCCACGCTATAAATTGAGGGAGCGAAGAAAACGTTAACCGTGATTTACTGAGCGACGTTCACGTTAATGGCAACAACAATAACATCACTGTAACACTTCACGTACTACAGTAATGAAGGGCGAATACTTGGAACATATCCTAGAACAATACAATGGATTTACAAGAAATAGAATGCCATGATAATAAAAGAAATGACAGACATGTTGCAGATTTGGCAAGAAATGTTAGTTGGATGCCTCAAATATCTAACGTGACGGTACGTGAAGGCCCCAAGAATTCCACGCGAATGGACAAAGGAATTGTGGACAGGACACGTGAGGAGAAATTACTACTGCATTTTGTCGTCTCGCTGGTTTTATTGCCATTGTTATTATATTACCAAATGATGTTACCTTAATATTATTCATTAAATAATACAGTATTAAGTGAATAGAATCGACCAAAATTTCTCTCCCACAGAATTTAATTAAAACTTTATTAATTTCGTAAAGAATTGTCGAAGAAACTTCAATTCGTAGAAACGGTTACGGTTCCAAAGTTAAGAAAATTTAGCTAATACAATTTATATAGAGATAAAACGAATTTCACTCCAAACTTCGTCAGAAGTATTGCGATGGGAATACTCTTGAGAAGAAAACAATCAAGTTTTAAGCAAAATAGACGGTTAAGAAATGGGATGCAGTATGTTGAAACGTTATGGTTACGACACAGAACATGTCGTGTAATCGCGTGTGGTAACTAAAAATAGAGCGAGCTATTTGTTCCTACTAGAGGGTTATTATTAACTAATAAAATAACTCTCTAGTGGGAATAATCAAGTTTTAATCAAAATAGACGGTTAAGAGATGGGATACGCTATGTTGAGACGTTATGGTTACGACACAGAACATGTCGTGTAATCGCGTGTGGTAACTAAAAATAGAGCGAGCGATTTGTTCCCACTAGAGGGTTATTAGTTAAATGTAGGGCTGTGTAATTAGTAGCACATTTGGCCGACGGAAGCCGAGCAGGCCATGCGGTCTCCGCCGCGCCGTACGTTGCATTCATTAAATAATTAAAACACGCTACGAACTGGGTGGCCACTCGCACTATTAACTGTGCTAATGGCTGCTTTATAGAGGAAAAACTCAAACAAAACAAACTGTCGATTGTAAATGGAGTAGATTACATCACTGCAATAAAAGTTCTAAGTATTGCGTATGCGAGGAGACGAGGGAACGGTATCTCGGCTCGCAAATTGCAGTATTAAAAATTTTGAACTAGCGTTATAAAGTTGTTACATAGAAACATTGTAGTTTTAGAGTTGAACGTTATGGTTCATAAAACATTTACTATTCATTCATGCACATCGTACGTCCACGTATCAGCTCTGTACTCCGCACGACTGGGAACGCTGCACTTAAAAACTTTGTGTACAAAACTAGAACGTAAGTAATATAAACAATCGTAGTATACTCAATGTAACGCTACATTATAAGTGATAATACTACGGCCGCTCCCTGCCGCTCTCTCGTGTCGACCTCACCTCCCCTCTGAGACGAATCTGGAATAGTTTGTATGGCGCCGCGCGCACACACGCTCATTCATGCTCTGCACAGACGTCATTATGTATGTAGTAGTAAACGACGCGACATTTGTATGGAGTGGCCGAGGTGTGGTAACACTCCGTTTGTATTTAACTTATTTACACATTTTGTACTTTTCAATAAAATTGAAAAACTACGCAAGGTACAATTAAAAGTTGTATGTTATCATGGTTACACCACAGTATAAATAATAGTACAGTATGGCCAATCCCTGCCGCTCTTTCGTGTCGACCTCACCTCCCCTCTGAGACAAATTTGGAACAGTTTGTATGGCACCGCACGCACACACTCGCATACCCATAAAAAAACCGTATAAAAATACGTTACGATTACGTCGATGACTCATCAGAAGAGTTTAAAATATCGACGTAATCGTAACGTATAAAAATACATACGAGTATATAACAGTATAAAAATACATACGAGTATATAACAGTATAAAAATCGTATCGTATAAAAATATTATGATACCAGCAATAACATGGTAAATACAAAATGAGCGCACGAATTCGGTTTATTCATTTACCGTGGTCGAACGGCTGCCGAGATAATAAAACATAAATTGAAGAAATAATTCCATTGGAGCACGTCGTAGATTATTTCTAGCGATTACTCCAAACTAATAGATCAGATGGATCTTATCTTGTGGATTAAACTAATTGCGTTTTGTAAGTATGTTTTCATTCGACATGTTTTATCGTGTTTTTATCGCTTTAACCGTTATTCTTTTAGCGATTTGCAGCGGAAAGTTTGCTGACAGCTCTCAATTGTGCAACGCTTTTGATCGTAATTGCTAGTAGGGTTGCCAGTTCTGCAAACCTAATAGCCGGACAGACCAGCATGTTTGGCCGGACATTTGGGTGAAAAGCCGGACACCCTACATTTTTGAAGATATTGTTTCTCAGTATTAATAGGTGTACAACATACCGTTGAATCGATACGGAGGCCCACCACTGTGTCTCCTGTGTAGCCTGGATTAACAGCGGCGACCGCCAAAAAAGGAAATGAACAGAGAAGTCCATTGCAGTCCCGAGGGTAAAATAACGAATTTATTTAGAATGGGAGTAGGAATGATGTATATAAAATCAACGCTCGACTCGCTCTGCGCTCGCTCGGCCACGCTCGGCGCTCTCGCTCATTTGGGTAATGTAAAATGCCTAACAAAAGCCGGACAAGCCGGACACCGTTCATTTTGGCCGGACACGCAATCAAAAAGCCTATGTCCTGCTTTATCTGGACGCCTAGCAACCCTAATTGCTAGTGTACTTTCGATCTTGAATGCCAATTCTCGTAAGTTTTCTACGATCGTAGAACGAATGATAAACGAATCGAGAATGAATTGTGAATTAATTAAAAAATATTTACTGATTTCATTAATTAATTAATTACCAATTCTTACTGCTGGCAGAATGCCATTTTTAGTGTATTTAATCTCCGGTCATAATACGATATAATCACACTTACTTTGCGCCAAATTCAATCAAATATAAATCAAATCAATGAAAATTCAATTCAATCAAAATAGATCAAATTGCCTGTAAAGACTTCGCAAATAACACCTGAATCAATTAGCTATAAACTTTGAAGTTTCATATTGTGATATGAGAATACCAAATTTGACATTTGTGAGATCGAGACTGGATCGAAAATGAATTTATTGTTACGTTTTAATTAGAGAATTTCCCTTCTGAAATATTTCAATCGGTATATGGTTTGTTTAAGTGGAAGATTCGAAATGTATACTTGGTTTCCTAGTTTCCCTTTACTAACGTGTAATTGTGCACTATTTCAATTTGCGTAGTTATAGGAGCGGTGCATCGGAGCTGCATAACAATCTCTGTACTGTTTGGGCACAATAGCAGTGCGCTGTGGTTCAGATTTGTACTTGTCTCGCGTAATAAGGGGGTAGTTATGCTGGAGTCTGCGATATTGCGACTAACAATTTCCATGGAACTACGCAAATAACTATCCATGTGATCTGTCTACCTATTTTTCTTCCCCAATCCGACTTTGAACGATTTTTGTTTACACTTCGACTTTACAAACTTCTCAGAACCAAATGGAATTACGCGTTCGTTTCCATATTCAACAAGCAGTATTTCAAGGAACGTGTTCAACGTATAAATAAATCGAATGAAAAAGAAATCACTAACACAAAAACAACGATAAGTCTACTGCAGTATTTTAAATTAGTGCAATAAATATTGCTGAAGCCATTAGGTGGAATATGTCAGCGCGACGCTGGATTCGACCTCCTTATACCCGAGGAGAGACAATAAAACGCTTGGCTATAAACCCTGTCGCCTCAAAACGTGACTTTATCTACACTAAAATGAATCAATCAGCTATCAACTGTTCACTCTTGGTTTATCGCCGTGCGTCCATATTGAAGCGATGAAATCTCTGACTCCCCTATTATTATTGCCACGCGGCTCCTTCCACACGCTCGCAACTGTTATTACCTTTTACACATAGTTTGTGTCTGCTATTAGTGAATAGGTCAAAGCGTCAATAAAACGAGATAAGACGTAAGTAGTGTTGCAGTTAAGAGTTAAGAGCAATAATGAAAAGCAATTCGTTTCGCTAGAAAACGTTACTGTTAGGAATGTTTATGTCACATCAGCCTTAATGCGGGCTTAATGCGCGACCGTGTTGAGCTCAATAGACACTGATGTAAGTCGTTAGCGAGACCACAACAACAATAGTGTGGATATAACAAGTTCACACGCATCGTCGGCTTCACAAACAATGACAAGGCAATGACTTTTTGCAACGTTAAATGTACATGTTATTGATACGAAGCAGTTAAGTACCTTTTTTAAGCAGACTATGTAGAGATATATATATAATTTATTATAATGATGCATCAACATCTAGTTATATCATTATTCGACTAGCTGTGCCCGCGACTTGGCCCGCGCTGTATAGTTATTTTTTTATATTTAAAATATTTAAAAATAAGTAAAATTTCTGAAAGTATCTTAAGTTACTCCTTATTATATCAGCTATCTGCCAGTGAAAGTCCCGTCAAAATCGGTCCAGCCGTTTTAGGAACAAAGAGACAGACAAACATAAAAACAAATGTTATTTTGATATGTACCGTGTATACATCCATATGCATTTAGTAAAAAGCGGTTGTTTTAATATTACAAACAGACACTATAATTTTATTTATGTATTATTGGTTGGTTGCTTTTGATGATAGACACATGTGTACCAGGAGGCCAGATATTAATGGATATAACAATATCGGTGTCATTGAAGCGACGCGTGAGGGCGAGCGGCAAGACGCGGCGGCTGATGCGCATCGTTTGTCCGGCACAATAAAACCAGTAATAATAAAGTTCACACATGTCGGACTCGACCGCAAAGAGAACAAAACTCTCACCTGCTCGGCCAGTTTTGTCTTACCTGCAAAAGATAAAAATGCTGTTAGTGGATGCTGCATTGTGTGCTAACAAATACGTAAACTTGGAACTTTCTTTTGACATTTAAAGTTCTTTTCCATTACAAAAAGGGACCATAAATTACGTCACACATTAAGAGGGAGGGAGAGGGTCGACGAAAGTGTGATATTGTGTGACAAGGAGGTGGGAGGGGTCCTAAATTTCATGACGTGATTATAATCTAAGTGTCAAAACACGAACTTTGACCTATTAACGGAAAACATTTGCAACTCTAGATATAAAATCGTAAAATACGTGACGTCACACTAGGGAGCGGAAGGGGGGGGGGGGGGATTACAAATGTGACCAGCTGTGACATGGACGAGGGGAGGGGTCAAAAAACATGAAATTCGTGTGACGTAATTTATGGATGGCCGCTATATAATATAAGTTTTATTTGTCATAGAGAAATTTAAAAAATAAATTTATAAACAGAGAAATGCCTAAATCCACCTGCCGTACCTCTAAAACCATCTTTGCAATGCCCAACAGGGTTCATATGTATGTAATAATCTGTATACTGTATAAAACAACTTTATAACTAAGTACTACATATGGAATAAAGATATTGAGTAGCTTACATTTTTCGAAGATACATACAACAATATAGCAGCTAGTATTTATATGATGAACAAAAGAAAATATGTGCATGGTAATGCATTTGTACCGGACAATCATGTAATGTAGACACGCGATAGGGGGCCGGGTATGCATATTTGCACAAAGACATAAGCACAGCGTCCAGGATATTGCAAGTGCAGAGCTCGGTCTATTCGCAAAGCTGTAGAAATAAACGTTATGTTCTTCGTAGTCCGTCGTTTGTGTACCCCTTTTGTCACTCCCAATTAGGGATGCACGATGTTTTACTTTGCATCGATTTTTTGGATCGTAATGAATCGTAACCCTCTGAATCGATTCTTGGATCGAATCGTATGCTCTTAATAACTTTAAAAAATCGCAATCAAAATTTGTAATGATTTTAACAAATAAAACACATTTTTTTAGCAATTATTAATACAAACTTTCATGATTTAACTAAAAAAATAGAAAAAAAATCGGTTTCTGTAAAGTCGGTTTACTGACGATAGTTGAACGTGACAACGTTCAAAGAAAATACTGATGGAATGTTTGCATTTTTTAAAAGAAAATTTTAATGGAACGCCTCAGAGCGAGGTAACTCCGCATGAGTCATGTTTTTTCGTGCGTGCAGCCGGCTCCATCGAATTATAAGACGTTGTCACGTCAAAAATATTTGCTTCTTATATTAAACATAACATTACAAAAGCCAATCCTCCATATCCAAACTTTTAAAAAATAATAATTTGAAAATTGCTTTGTAATATAATCATTGCGGCGGACTAGTGATGTAATAAATATAGTGTCGCCTTTCGTTTGTATGTAATCGATCTTTCTTCATTAAGAATGTTCTTACTATATCATAACAAATTGATACATTGTCTGTGAATACGATCTAAAGGATTCGATTTTCCTAACTTATGAATCGATCCGAGTGAAGATCGCATTGAAGTGAATCGATTCAAAAAATCGCCAGATGATATTCTCTTGAATCGATCTTCATAAAAATCGTAATGTGCATCCCTACTCCCAATCCCAACTCAGAAATTGTCTTTATGAGAATGAGTAGCAATCTACTGAGCAAACTTCTCAAAGACGGCAGAGTGCTTACTAAAAACATTTATTAATACAACACAAAGAAGATTATCGTTGTCGGCGGCGGCTGCATTATAACCTTAAACAATATAGCCCATTGAGATCGTTCAGGAACAGCGAAACGTCCATTTCAAAATGTAAGATTTAGTTGGTTATTTAGTTAGTCGTTAGGCGGTTTATGCCGGGCCGCGAGTACATTAGTCATGCTGCGTTTTATGAGCGGAACGTGATACTTACATGTGGAAGGGAACTGGATAACGTTTCCATCATATATTGGAAACGTTGTCTAGTTCTCTTTTTGAAGTAAAACTTCTTTACATATGCTTGACTTGGGGAGTAAGCTGGTGAATGCGTGACGAGAGCGTTACGAAAAGTGTGATCGGGCGAGGCGAACGGCAGTTGAGAGGGAGATATAAGTTGGTGAAGATAGAACGAGAAAGAGAGTTACGTTTCGTATATTACTGTAGGGGCAAGAGAGATAGGTGCGAGCACACATTTTAATTTCTCTCTTTCTCTCATACATGATGATATCATCATCATCATCATCATCAGTTCATTTTAGTATCCACTACAGGAGCACAACCATCTCTCGTCCGTCCCAGACAGGAGGATTTGGCCTACACTCCCCACGCTGGCCAGACGGCTTAGGGGGGCCTGATCAATGTTTTATAATGTATTTAGTCGCCTTGTACGACATCCACGGGAAGAGATGGAGTGATTCTATTCTAGTCTGCCAGAAACCACACGGCCAATCTCATATGAAAAGAACTTTTACTTCAGGCATGTGGTCTAAAGCACACTGGTTTTTTTTTATGTACAGGGCTTTTTACGTTTTTACGTTTCATTATTTTCAACACTTATATAAAGTTCAATAAAAATAATATTGTGTTAAAATTTAGTAATGATTTATAGATGGTCCTACTTAAGTCAAGCCTCCTCTCAAATATCTTGAGACAATCTAAAATAGCAATAAAATCAAAACATAAACAACAAATACCCGTGCAATAAATCAATCGATAGTTTTCATAAAGCTAATGTTACTTTTATAAAAAGAAAAACATATAGGTATGTGTCGTGACGTGAATTCCCATGCTACATTAACTTTTGTTCCAGTTAAATGACTCAACAATAACTTGCACGAATTATGAGCCGCAGTACTTTGAGTAACGATCAAGGAACATGCTATGAATGTTAGCTTCCTGTTTATTTATCTATATTGTCGATGACAATACCTATCTAATCTAGAATCTTTGCTTTATGTTCTTAGTTATCTCATTTTAAACATTCAGTTTCTACAAGTACTCAAGAATTATCTATACTTATCAAGTTATTATCTTTTTGTATTTACCGCTTACTTATATAAATTTATCTTCATGTCTGATAAAGTGGTTTCAAAGTATACTCAGATTTTATGCCCGCGGCTTCGATGGCGTGGGATTTAAATTTCATGTAGCTTATGCCACTCCCTGATCCGCTATTATATGTCTATACAAAACCATCGTAACTCTGAAAGAAGTAAACAAAGAGACAATTTTGTCGAATCAATCATTTTGTATATGGGAGGCAACAGAGAACGCCATCGCCATCAGTGTCGAAACAGTCCGGTAATCCGGTACCAGGGGTCCATGAATGGCGAGGCAATCGACGCACCCGGCCGCGGTCGACCAGCCAATTACTGCGGCGCGTCAACAGTGATTTACGATATAATGGCATCGGGCCCGACGCCTACATTGTTTAAATGCCTTACGACTACGACGGATCAGATCTGCTCATGCTTCTATGCACACCGCTTTTTACTAAATAAATACGATGAATGCGCAAAAAATTGCAATGCTTTTTGTTGCTTTTTTTTTGCTCGATCATTTTAATAATGACGTCATTTGTCATGATCTCTTTATCAATCGACTAACTGTATTTCTATTGAGATAACATTACAAATACAACGCAATAATCATCAATCAATACTTACATAACAATTGCGAATGTCAGCTGTTCAATAGTCAGTCACAAGAGTATGTTTTTTGATGTTTCGTATATTGAGTAATGTATCAATGTGTTGGATATACATAGATTATAATATTAAACTCCTACATTCTTTATCTGCTGTTTGAAGTAGAAAACTTATAAAGTCATAACTTTATCCAGTTTGCGTTGCGTGGCTCTAAATATCCATTGATCTGACATCGACGACTACGGGGCTGGGCTTATGCAGTAATTTACCTAAATGATGTGTAATTACTGATACAACTAGCCACCATTCGTTTTTATAGCGGTTGCCGCGAGCGCAAATGACTAACGATATATAATTAAGTGTTTAATTTAGAAATTAACCGACGGAACGAGTTTTTTGAACTGAACACGAATAGAGCTAAAGAAATAAACGACATAATATAAGTTAAACTTATTGGAAATACAGATAAAATATCGTCTAATGATTTTTTGATAGCCTAAAGGCAGTAAGATATAAATCCACAAAATATGTCTCGTGTCGTCGTCCAACATGGCCAAATATTTATTGAACAAGTATCCAAAGTACACCTTCATCTTGTAGAAGTTGAAGAGAGCGTAGTAGAAGACTGCTAGCTAGATAAAACAAAAACCCTCTTTAAAATAACAATTTCGTAGTATTTTTTTAAACTTCCTGGTAGACTAGGATACAGGCAACTCTCTTGTAACCAAGTCTACCAGGAAACACAAACTATTTCATTGTTACAATATGTGTCGTGTCGTCGTCCAACATGCCAAATATCATTGAACAAGTATCAAAAGTACACCTTCATTTTGTAAAAGTTGAAGAGCGCGTAGTAGAAGACTGCTAGCCAGATAAAACAAAAACCCTCTTTAAAATAACAATTAAATAGTATTTTTTTATGCTTCCTGGTAGACTAGGATACAGGCAACTCTCTTGTAACCAAGTCTACCAGGAAACACAAACTATTTCATTGTTACAATATGTGTCGTGTCGTCGTCCAACATGACCAAAAATCTATTGAACAAGTATCTATAGTATACCGCTAGCCAGATAAAACAAAATTTATATATTAGGGAATCGTTAAAATAACAATTCACTAATATATTTTATTGTGCTTCCTGGTAGACTTGGTTACTTGCAACTCGCCTGTAACCAAGTCTACCAGGAAGCACAAACTACTCCATTGTTACAGTATTCTGTGACAAAGGACAAAGATAAAAACCATGCAACAAAATTTTGAATACAAAGAGCGGCATTAAAACATATGACAACACGAAATGCAAGTTCTACATTTACAGATCAAGGCGTGAAGGAATTAAAAATATATTCATAGCTAGAATTGGAACTGCTAGTAGTGTTTATGAAGACGCTAATTGCACAATAAATTAAGACAACGGAACAAAAACACGGTCTTAATATGTTTAGAATGTAGACGATGCCACTTCAAAATATCTGATGCAATAAAAACGAGCATCCGCCAGCCGTGCGTTTAAGGAAAAAAACCTTTGCAACCTTTTCATATTATAACGTCAGGCTATTACTGAAGCCGTAAAAAAACACGGCAGATGTCCAAGCCGAGCGTATCAAATTTGTATATTATTATTTCGCATCTTCATTGAAAATTATTTTGTCTGTTTCACTTTTACAGCTCATAAGTTTATTTTTTTTATTCATAATCGAGGGAGCGACTTCAAAGTACACGTCAATTTACACAAACGGGTCTTTTATTGCGTCAAATATTTAAACATGTTTGAATTTGCTTTCCATATAGCAATAATTTCCACAATGTTATATTTCTTAATGTTTATATTGCTATTTATTGTAGAATATATAGGTTTATGTGCACATAAATTGACCTTTGATATTTAAACCACTTTAACAATACTTCCTTAATCTCCTTTTGTTGTTCTTGCATCTTTCATTTTCAAAATAATTGCAGTCAAGTGTTTTGACCTTTTCTCTCTCTTTGCAACTGGTTGGAATTGTTGAATGTGGTACACCATATTCTTTTTTCGAAGTCTTTGTTTGAATTGCCATCTTACTATGTATTACTAATCATAATGCTTCACCTCATTCTATCCCCTTTCAGATCGCGTTAGAGGATCAGTAGTACGATATCTGGGCTAGGAGCTTAGTCATTGTAGCAAGTATCACTCTAAGAAGCAATTTTAGTGGGGGCTGCTTCAGTAAGTCAGTGAAACGCGACTCTGAATTATATATTTCACGAAGTATGTGTGTAGAAACGTGTGTCCAAATTATTTATTATACAATAATGAATATATACAAATTAAATACTAGATTTTCTCGGTAACTCCGCTCGCATGGAGTTTAAACAAATATTGACACAGAATAAGCAAACTGAATATCGACTGATAAGATAGCCAATACCTATTGATACGCTGAACTGAAAAAATATATACTCGTACATGTAATAATAAAAAAGAAAATAATAAATTGAGCGAGTAAAAACTTCTAAATGGCCGATAGGAATACTAGTTCAGGTTTAGTATGTTTTATAATCATGTTCAGTCGCCAGGTTATTCGTAAATTGAGTGACTAAAATACTGAGGATGTTTAGTAAGGTCTATATCATCTTTAGTTGCCGAGTTAGTGTAATAGTCGTCCAGTTTTACAATTTTAGATATGGTTTATTGCTACCGTTAGTGTGAAAATTTTGTTTGAGTTTGTATCTAATCATAATAATTTCAGCCAAAATCCGTCTACTGCTGAATATAGGTCTCATAGAGGCCTATGTTCAACAATAGACTGCTACTAGGAAGTGGCCACAGTGGTGAAGCCCACAGAACAAGTCTGTTCTGAGAGCCTTACATAAACTTCACAACTATTTTGTTATTGGACGAGTTCGGTGGCGTAGCGGTTAATGACGCGGCTTCGACACCAACGCTCGTGGGTTCGATTCCCACACAGGACAAACATTTGTGTGCATGTCTGTTTGTCTTGGTCTGGGTGTTTTCTATGTATCATAAGTATATATTTACAAAAAAAATGTATTTACGTATGTTTATCAGTTGTCTAGTACCCATAACACAAGCTTCGCTTACTTTGGGGCTAGATTGCGCTGTGTAATTTGTCTGACAATATTTATTTATATTATTTATTTGCGTCGTTTGCAATTTGGATCGTCACACCGAGTTCGTCAATGTGACGATGAGGTGACGATCGAGTTCGGTAGTCAAATGGTTAGTAATGGATACTACGATGGGTTGTGGGCACAATCCCCACACAAGACAAACATTTGTATACATGAACAAGTCCTAGCGTAAATTTGTCGTAAATAAAGTTAATAAATAAATAAAACAAGTCTGTCTTGATCTGGATGATTTCTACGAATCGTATGTATGTATTAACAACATCGTTAACCCATATTAATCCCACTACCGGGATACAGGTTCCCCTCGATTAAAAGCGAGTTCTATACATTTGGTACTTAAACAATATTGTCCATAGAAGCTCTCAATCTCACTGTGGTCAAAAACGAATCAATATTCAATCAGTTTTCAACTGTGCCAATTGCCTTTACCTCACATTCAAACGAAAGACTTTGAAGCCATTGTTCCGCTCGATCGCCTCGTTAACACTTTCCGTATTACAAGCAGCAAGTGGCGCGTTACAAGGAAACATAAATCTGCCTGTGGAGCTACCGATATTAGGTCGCTTCGGTTAGGCTGCCAGTAACCTCAGTTCTCGACAGTTTTTGGAAGGATACAGAAAGTTGTTTGTTGAGACGAGCAAACACTGCTTAGAATCTCAATTCTCGTCAGTTTTTGGAAGTTAATAGAAAATTGTCTGTTGAGCTACCGAAAGACTGTCTGCAACCTCAATACTTAGTACGTTTTTCATCAGTTTAAATGTCCCCAAATTTTTTTCTCTCGTTTACCTCTTGCTACATTTTTAGGTTTTTGGTAGACCCAAAGACAATGAATGTCCTCGCCCCCAGCTTACTTAATATTTATTTGATAATTTACCAACATAAACTTGTGTTCTTGACAGCTGGTATTATACCAGCTATTCAGAATAAAAATACCATCAAGTTTCATGAATATTTATGTTTGAAAAAAATTTACGTCATATTATGTTCATAGGAAAGATAGTTAGTAATTTATGTAGATATTACACGTATGTATTATATATTTTATGAAAGTATTACATAGGTAACTATTAGACTACAGGCCCGTGTACAAAAAATTGTGGGTCATTTGAACCACCAGGTGACCTATCTAGAACGATATAAGAGCATAAAATAATAAGATTGAGCACTATGCCGTCACTTGTAAGCTGTCCAACTGAGTGCAGGTGAGAATTCAAAAGTACAGGTAGAGTGAGTACATTTTGGTCATATGATTTTGTACGGCATTCTTACCATCGATAGATCCATGAAAAATAATAAGAAAACGCGCAGTGCCGTAAAAAAATGGTGCGCCACAAAGTCGGAATTTTTTTTTATTTTATGACAATTTTTAGGGTAAATTTGGTCATTTGATTTTGTACGGCATCAGTTTAATACTGTTTCAATACATCTTCTAATCCATTATTCCGCAACGCCGTACAAAAATCATGCGACAAGGGGAAAAAATCGAGGGTTGCAACCCCCTCTCTTTCCGTGGTCCAGGGGGTGATTTGAATAAGTACGGCATCGGTTCCAAAACATTATCAAGCACTCAAAAGTACTATTAAAAATAATGCCGTCAAAAAATTATGGTTCATTTGAATGTATATCAAAAATTATCTTAATTTCATCGTATACTTGATTTATAAAGCTGTAAAGTCATTTGATCCTGTACGGGAACTTTTTTTTTAACATGATATTGTATAATACAATTGTTATATAGTATTGCCGTTCAAAAGAAACTGTTCTAGAAAAAAATATAGAGAAATACAAAAACTGTAATTTTTCAAGTTATTGCAAAAGTTTAAATGCTCATAGAATAATGAAATATAGCAATTTTCTACATTTTATCCCTTGTTTTAAATAGTATTAAGATAAATAAATTAGGAAAAGATGATGCCGTACATTTTAATGCAGACCATCTCTTTTAGGCTGATGAAAATGACGCTACCATTTGAAGGGTACTTTATGGCCATCTGATACTGTACGGCATTAACATATTTTTGAAGAGAACAATTGATAATATGATAAAATCATTATGACGTCTAACTGAAGTGAAACGGCGTGTATATTATATCCAAGAATTGAAACTGTCAATCCCAGTATCTACAGTTTTGTATACTTTTTGGTTTTTAATATATACTTCAAACATTATTGATACATATATATAATTGATTTGTTTCATTGTAATGATGTGAATAAATAAAACAACTATTTTTTTGAGAAATTATATTGAATGATGATAATAAAAAAAAATTAAGTATTCAGTATCGGAATCAGACGCTGAGTTGTTGTCGGAATCATCGTCTTCATCAACGTCCGAATTATCTTCTCTAACATTTTCTGAAATATGAATATATTATAACAAAAAACCTCAACAAAAAAATTATAACAAAAAACGTCAACAAGAAACTTTTCACTGGCCGCAAGTGTATTTGGAACTCAGCGGGACGTAGACGCAGTGCGAGAGGCAAGGGTCTACTCAGTAGACCCTTGCTTGCCTAGATCAGTAGACTCTACTGATCTACCAATCATGCGTTCGATACGATACTTCCCGCCATTGCGCCGCGCACGTCAAGTCACTTGCTCAAGAAGTTTGCCGGGAATTGATATGTAAATTATATTTATTCAATATTTTTATTACTTTTTTATCAATATGAACTTTTATTAAGCACAAATAAACTATCTAAATACCGTATAAAAAAATATCGTGATGAATTTCACCTTACATTTCGTTATATGGATTTTTTATTGAGTTTTTTTTTCCTACAGATCTTTGGACCAACGAAAATGTACGGCATGTGAAAAAATATTACCTATGCATAAAATATTTTCAAAATAAATTAATTTTATGTTGTGTCAAATCACCCCCTAGACCACGGAAAGAGAGGGGGTTGCAACCCTCGATTTTTTCCCCTTGTCGCATGATTTTTGTACGGCGTTGCGGAATAATGGATTAGAAGCTGTATTGAAACAGTATTAAACTGATGCCGTACAAAATCAAATGACCAAATTTACCCTGGAAATTGTCGGAAAATCAAAAAAAAAATCCGACTTTGTGGCGCACCATTTTTTTACGGCACTGCGCGTTTTCTTATTATTTTTCATGGATCTATCGATGGTAAGAATGCCGTACAAAATCATATGACCAAAATGTACTCACTCTACCTGTACTTTTGAATTCTCACCTGCACTCAGTTGGACAGCTTACAAGTGACGGCATAGTGCTCAATCTTATTATTTTATGCTCTTATATCGTTCTAGATAGGTCACCTGGTGGTTCAAATGACCCACAATTTTTTGTACACGGGCCTGTAGTCTATATCTTCTATTTGGGTATGTATGTAGAGTAATGTAGACAGTGATGTAGATCGTCCAAAATTAAACATAAACAGATTAAAGTCACAGCCATGATGGATGAATATCCAATTCTTTTACTTTACCTTTCGTAGATCGTTGTCGACTCCTGGAGATCGATATAGACCTTTTAGGGTTTCAATGAATTGGACATTGATTCCGAGAATTTCTAAGGATGTTTCTGCGGCGGATCTTATAAAACTAAGACACAAACCAATAACGTGTTTCTACCAGACTGAGAATAAGTTTTTAATGACGGGCGATCTCCTAATTCTACCCTAGCGCACCCCTATTTTATAAACACAGAAACGACTTTGTTTATTGCACGTCGCGTCAAGGAATTCCTCAAAGTACTCTTATTGTTATTTCTTTTACTTATTTATTAAAATACTTCTATGTTAAATCCTCGTTGTCTTTCAAAAATGCGCACAATTTCACCTATTTTGTATGATCTTGTATAAAAGGCAACCGTTACTGACTGACCTATCAAAGCACAGCTCAAACCACTGGACAGATCAGGTTGAAATTTGGCATACAGGTAGCTATTATGACGTAAGTAACTGCTAAGAAAGGACTATTTAAAATTTATAAAAAAAAGAAAGAAAAGAGTATAGGCTGGCAACGGATCGGTTTGCTGTTGCTGATCTCCATGGGCGGTGGTGATTGCTTTCCATCACGTGACCCACGTGCTCGTTTGCTACCTTCATGTATATAAAAAAAATCCCCAGGCTACCGGAATACGCACGTACAAAGTCGTGGGTACACACTAGTTACAAATAACGAGTTAAATAAGTGCTTCTTTTCCCCAGCCAAAGCGATTCTCAACAACTTACAACCGCAAGCCATATTTTAGAAATACAAACATGTCACGTCCCCAGGGGATTGCAGCCAAACCCTCATTCATGCTAATGGGGCAGCGAGACGCTCTTGAACGGCGGGAATAAATTGCAGTGGGTAACTCATCATAAGTCATGCTCATAAAAGTCTTAATAATCATAATGCAAGTTTTTTTTTTATTTTCACATAATTACAATACCTAAATAAAATACTTATAGTTGTATATTATTTAGGTATTGTAACTAAAGTACCTAGAACTAAAACTAACCCAAAACTAAAATAAATGTTAAAAGTTAGGCCCATGTGGCATTGTTCCCAAGATGCTAGCAGCATTACCTCGCTGGATGGCTAAACTAATCTTTAAGGCGAAGAATACCTATCTAAAATACACCTACATAAAATACTTATACCTGTTTTTTATGTAGGTATTGTAACTAAAGTACCTAAAACCATAAATGTAAAAAGTTAGGCCCATGTGGCATCGTTCCCAATATACTAGCAGCATTATCTCGCCGGATGGCTAAACTAATCCTTTGGGTGGTCACCAGTTACGGCAACCAATCTTTTTCCTAATTCTCTTATAAAGTTTTTTGTGCTGGGTCCCCATGAACCAAAGGTTTCGACCTCGAAAGGAACCAATGAGTATTCGGGTTATTATAAGGCAAGTTACCAGCGTAGAACGAGTGGAACCATGGGTGGAACACTAGAAATTCTCTTCCAATAAAGTAATAAACAAATGCAGGCAGAGTATTGCAAACTTGACCAAGTTCACGCTCCGCCGCCGCCGACTCGAACGTCTCGAACCAGTTCCGAGAAGCATATGTTTCGTTATCTTATTCATTTTTTGTGTGCTTTAATCATCAAGTGGCGCACGCGATCTGGCATGCCCGAGAGCAGTTGCCGCATCCTATGCTATTATTATTCACGCGATTTCAATTATCTATCAACCGATCTATGTAATTATTACGCACACGTTATAAAAGGCGTACTCGCGGGTGTTTACCGTCGCATGAGAACTCGATCCGGAATGGAGCATGTAGTAAGTATGCCGGTATTTTCATTAAAGAAGCCGTCTCATTAAAGACGTGCCCACCGCTCGGTCGTTGGTGGCAATTAACGCGGTACAAAACTTTATTCAGTTGTCGCGCCGCTGTGATGCCTGAGGAAATTATTCCCCGCCGCGAATTCCGCGCCATTTGCGACAGGACGGGAGTCGGGAAGCTTCAGCTCCTCGCTTTTCCACCACCCCTGGTAACTTTTTCGTTGTCAATAGATTTTCTTTACATAAAAAAAATACGATCCTATTATCGAAGCGAAAGTTCGTGAAGATGAATGAAGTATGAATGTTTGTTTATCCTTTCACACGTAAATGAATGAATGGATTTCGATAAAAATACGTAAAGAATCCAAGGGCGGATCCAGCTTTGGCGCCAGGGGGAGGTCACACAGTTGTTGTCAAGTCACACTCAAGTTATAATTTAATTTTGATAATCATAGATACAGGTAAAAAATAGGTATTTTATTAATGTATGTAGGTACTGTACTTAATCTATATTGTGACAAAAATACGAGTATATATAAAAACGTTAAGTTTAACAATTTTAATTAATAGTCCATCTAGGTCGTGGACCTAGCCCAGGGGATGGTCATGACCGCCATGACCCTCCCCCTGGATCCGCCCTTGAAAGAATCATGTTATTGAATACGACACAGAATACTTTCTAAGGCGTGACATAAGTTAGTTATAAATTTAATTATAACGTGATAATTATAATAGTCTTTATGACTTAAAGATACATGACAGCGCATATTACAAAAATTAACGCGTCGAGCAAGACACGGTTAATTATAAAATTAAACGATACAGAAGACGTGGCGTTCTACATGAAACATGTTTCATATATAATAAAAACCAGCTAAGAGCGAGTCGGACTGGCGCAGAAAAGATTTCGGTAGGCGTATAGACATATATATATCTACATTAATTTACCGACCTCTGTGGTAGTCAGAACTCAATCTGCGAACAAAATGTCACGAAACCCCGAAAACCGACAAAATACAAATATGAGATATATTTACATTATACGATTATATTAGCTGTAACAAAAGATCTTATAACATCAAAGATGTTATAAATACTTTAGATATGCCACAAGTGTTAAAAACGTACACCCCAAAAGTGGGCCAACTGTCTCACCTTGCAATTAGTTCACACAAGCAAGCCGATGTAACTGAAGTTTGTGAGAAATAGATAGATTGAAATAGGTAAAAAAGCCGTCTACTGTAATACATAAATGCACAATTTATGTTGATAAAGTAAATAAAAGGTCACATATCACATTAAAGCACACAACAAATATTTGATGTTAAGGTTTTATGTGAGTGAATTTCATATTTTTGCTAGAAAAAAAAAGACGCCATTGCGCCGATTACGTACTTAGCGAGGGAAAGAGACAGCAAGTATATTAACCCGCCGAGATGATAAATATAGTGATAGTCAGTTTTCTAACGCAATTTAGAATCATTTAAGAAAGAAGACATTTTATGAAGCAAACATTAAAAGAAGAAAACGTCACGGACAACGAAACACACGTTATGAACTTATGAGACAGCAGATATTTTAGGAAAAGCACATTTTAGAAAGCTGACATTGTTTGTACTCCAGAGGGAAATAAAACACAACTTTCGTTTGCGTATTTGTATAGAAAACATAAAAAAATACGTAGCTGATTTTTTAATTGTTGCTCCGTAAGCTGGGGACGTAGCGTGGCTACATAAATAAGCAATTAAGTCAATTTGCTCAGACATGCACACAGCGCTGTTTTATATCGCACATTTATCAGATACCCGTCACATTTCGTGCAGCGCGTTGATAAAAATAAATGTACAGTTTATTTTAGTTCGCCGACAGAGTGCCGCGCCGCCTGCCAACGGCATTACGTTGTGAACGTAGTGCTATTACAGCACACACTCCGCAGCTATACACGTTACCTATACAAGTTACTGTCTAAATTAAACAAAAAGACGTATAATCAAATTCAAATGATTTATTGTTTCCATGGTACATATGATCTTGTATAATAGCACAGTATAAGTAATAGTACTACGTACAGTATGGCTACTCCCTGCCGCTCTCTCATGTAGACCTCACCTCCCCTCTGAGACAAATCTGGAACAGTTTGTATAGCGCCGCACGCACACACGCTCATTCGCGCTCTGCACGACGCCAATGTTTATGTAGTAGTAAACGACGCGACATTTGTATGGAGTGTCCGAGGTGTGATAATAGTTTCTTAAAAAAATCTAATGGCACCGCATGGAACTCCGTTGGGGCACTACAATTATTTAAATTAAATTAATAAATTGTTAGAGAATTTAATTACAATTTCAATTTCAAGAATAATAATGTTGTGATCAAAATAATTACAATATGCCATGTACTGTGTATATTTAAACATATTACAAATATATACAGATTACATCCGTACTCTTGTCATTTCATCATCATCAGGTCATTTTAGTCTCCACTACAAGAGCACGACCCTCTCTCGTCTGTCCCAGACAGAAGGAGGATTTGGCCTACACTCCCCACGCTGGCCAGACAAGTTGGGGAGGCCTGATCGATGTTTTATAATGTATTTCCATAATCGCCTTGTACGACATCCACGGGAAGAGACGGAGTGATTCTATTCTAGTCTGCCGGAAACCACACGGCCAATGAAAAAAAAATGGCTTGTCCCCATAAATAAATAAATAAATATTCCTGCCCCCTTACCACCATCTCTTATTGCGATTCAATAATTGAGTAGATTGCTTATTCATACCAATGAATAAGCGACTCTATTCAATTTTAAATAGAGTCGCTTATTCATTGGCATGAATAAGCATTCTATTCAGTTATTGAATCACAATAAGAGATGGTGGTAAGGGGCAAAATAAGCGCAATGCTTGTGTTATGGGTACTAGACAACTGATAAACATACGTAAATACCTTTTTTTTGTTAATACATACTTATGATACATAGAATAAGTGAAAAGTAATAAACAATATCTTTCTTAAAAATAAATATTTAATCTAATCTTCAATCTAATCCACTTTTAACATCAGCGCAAAAACGTTTAGAGCTAAATATTCAATTCAGTTCATACTTTGAATAATTAAACAAGTCGGACTATTTGAGATTTGAGTATTTCAACTGTTGAATAATAGATAGTCAGATAATGGAAACGATCAACGGCAGGTTATTATAGGAACCACGATACGAACGCTCCATTTTGATTATAGAGTTATGCGTTTGTTTTAATAATTTTAATATATGTGTATGTACATGTAAAAGAAATCTTCTATATGTAAATATAAATGAATCCCTATTTCAAGGCATCACGCGTGAACGGCTGGACCGAGTTCGCTATTTCTTTTTATGTTGTAATTTTTATTGTCAGGATTTGGATTTCATGAAAGAAAAAAAAAAACCGGACAAGTGCGACTCGGACTCGCCCACCGAGGGTTCCGTAGGTACGTAGTATCATTATTAAATTTGATATTTTTCATTATAAATAAGAAATAATGCGTCGAAAAAAATAAATAAAATATATTTTGCAATGTGTACATCAAGCCCTTTCATATGATACCCCATTTGAACTAGTAGTTTCAATTTGAAATTTCGACACCCTATAAAAAATATAGATCCCCTATTTTTTAAGATCTATTTACAAATGTATAGTTTTGAGATTTATTCCTGTACTTGTAGTCTATAACGATGTTACTTGTCAAATTTCATAGTTCTAGGTCAACGGGAAGTACCCTATAGGTTTTGATTCCCTTGAGTGTGTCGAAATATGCGTTTTTTGCTGAATAAACGGCCGTAACTTTTTTCTACGTAAACTTAGCAGTTTGATTTTTTTTTAACTTCATGGGACCGTAGACCTGAGTATACAGTTCAAATTTCAGCTTGATACCTCCACGCATTCTCGACAGACAGACAGACAGACAGACAGACAGACAGACAGACAGACAGACAGACAGACAGACAGACGGACAACAAAGTGATCTTATAAGGGTTCCGTTTTTCCTTATGAGGTTCGGAACCCTAAAAAATAAGAAAGTTGTGCGGAATGTTAGAAAATTTAATAAAACTGAACGACCATATCAACTTTTCTAATGTAACTTTATGTTGATTGAGAGTCGTTTGACAGATACGCGAAATCAACTCAAATTCAAAATTCATTGTTTTGAAGACCGGACAACGTTTATCGGGTCAGCAAGTTAAAAATAAAAATAAATTAAGTGTGACAATACCTTAGCCACTCCATACAATTGTCCCGTCGTTCTCAATTACCACATCCCCCGCCATCCATACAAATCTATACAAATCATCATATTCTGTATGTTTTTTTCTTTCATTCACTCTTTTATCTGCCGCCATATCTACTACTTACAGTTATTTTCTTGCCATATCATCTGTCACACAATCCATCCACCTCTTTTTTGGTCTTACTCTTATTACATCCATTCGCATTCAAATTCATCGTTCTCTTTGTCACATGTCACGTCTTTCATCCTTTTGCATTACATTAAAGAATTTAAGAATTAAAGAATTTATTAAACTACAGTAAACACATTATATAAAAAACAATAACGTACGTAAACGACCGCGTTAGCGTTAGACTGTGTTGCACATGCCCAATGCCCATACCACGAAAAGCGATTTCCTCTCTATATTTTCTACTTTCTAACATCCTCTAATATAATAATCACAATGGTATCAAGCGTTGTTTTAGCTAGATATTCTTACATTTTACCGAAAAGAGAGAAAAATTGCGTCGAAATGTTCTGTAGGTCTCAGAGGAGATTGCCCATATCCATCAACTTTTTTAAGAGATTATGATTTTTGACCTTGCCCTTAGGCTGCTCTGTGATTTCTTTGTCTTTATCTTAAACGTCATTTAACATTGCTATGGAATCAAGTAATCTGTAATTCTGGGCGATCACAAAGATGTGAAGGAAGCAAGGTTGGCATTCTTGTCTAATTCTCTATATATATACTGAAAAGAAAAAATACTACAATGTTTCATTTAATTTACAATCCTTAGAAATTGGCCGATTTTTATACCTCGTAGCTAACGTAACGTAAAAAGTAAACCTCCTACTGCTGTGAAATCAAAGCAAGCAGCATCATTGAAAAATTCAAAATTTTCCAGTATTCGAATATTTCATCATTGGCTCAGAAGCAGTCATCAAAATTTAAAATATTGTGCCTGTGTTTTGGCGTTGCCTCAATATTTAGACATGTAAATAGAAACAAATGTCGCGGTTACCAGCCGAAGTTTCGACGAAAAATATCCAACAATTAAAAATAGACTCGTATGGTCGCGTAGGCGGTCAGAGAATGAAAATATTTGGGAGTAAACTACACAAATTTGTTGTTTTTCTTTTCGTCGACTGTATTTTCTAGACGCTGAAATAGTTGGGCAATGAGTCCGGTGACATGACTCTCACTGCTGAAATATTTACACATGCTAAGCTACAATATGTAAGTATGCGGTGTGGACAGATCAACCATTCGCAGACCACGAAGATCTTCTTCGTATTTTTAACGAATTTCCTCCTCTTCATCATTGAATACAGAAACTATGAACATAAAGACGAGCCGACAATTTTATTATGAATAAATCATGGGCAACGATGTTTTAATGCCTGATAGGTTTATATGTGTTCGAGGAGCATAGCATCTGAAACAAAACAAGACACGTGCTTTCCCAAGTTGACGATAAAATAGCAATGCGGCACACGACTACAACAGAAGCGACCAGCAGGGCCCTAGGCATGTCAAGTTGATAGCCGGGGTTTTGCGGTGCGCCGAGCGAACGAGCCGAGAATCCCCGCTCACTAATACGTACTAGGGTAACAGAAAGCAGCCGAAAGTGGCGGCTACAGTGCGCAGACAAACACACGCACCCACACAGACACGCTACGGAATCGATACGGGGGGCCGCCACCCTGCGTCCCATCGAGGGGATGAATTTAAATTATTCACAGCGGGTATAACTGCGTGCCGTCTTTAACAAACAAATTACGTATGCGCACCTAATAACGCGATACACGCGGCGCGGCTTCTGGACCAGCGAGCTTTCAATTATAACTTGGTAGGATAAGCGGCGCGGGTCGGATTTGTAATTGCCTCCGACCGATGGCTGCTCTCCTCGCCCGGAATTCGCTAATTAGTTCAACTATGTCGTAATTATGAGCTCGGTGAAATCATAAACGTAAAAGCTTTTGACGCGCGCAATTTTGATGAATATTTTGCAATGATAAATTGCCTATTCGGTTTAATAAAATCTCATTTCACGCTGACAGGTCATCATCATGGAAGCTAATAAAAGCCAATAAACGACGTAAATTGCGTGCTCTGAATGGAAGCCACTTTGCCATTTCGGTGACAGCTTTTTTCAATACAATGCTCCTGACTGACTAATTGAGCATTGCGTCACTCGACAAAGACGAAAACAATGCGTCACAAATTACCAATATAAAAGTTAGGACACGAAAATGAGCAAAGAGAAATAGCGGGTCCCTATCAAAGCATCGCGGAATGCTTCTTTCAATCCCAATCGTGTTCTAAACGCCGACACAAAGTAAGAAAGTAGGGAGCGTATAAAATGTCAAAGAGATTGAATATCGATTGTCGAGTCGACAGCAATCTCGGAGAACCGGAGAAGTCGGAGGTGGCGCGGGGGTGAGTGACGAGGGGCGCGAGACACTTCCGACCGGCCGTGACAATTTATGTTATTGGCACCGAGCTGGTCGGCGGCGATACGGGACCCTCACATGTAATTGTTAGTCGGGTACCGCAGGATATTGGGGCATTAAACGAGAGCGGTGATTGATTAAGCGGCGATAACGATTACTGCCCTGGATATTGCGGTATGGACTGATAAATTAGGGAGGGATGCGACGCAGTTTCCAATCTCTAATTAAATCCAATCAAATACTCATACGAAGCGTTTGTATAGTTTACGAAAAGTTCTTTAAACAACAATTGAAAAAATATTGCAAAACCTTTAAACTATCGATAAATAACAAGATAATTTTCAATGAATATGAAACCAACGAAGTAAGCGATCGATTGTACTAGATTTTTAAAGTTTAGAAAATCAAGTTAAACTGTTAAATACCCGTTCAATATTTAAAGCAAACCAACCGTCGAAATAAAATGAAAGTGAATTAAAAATCCCGTAATCGCCGGCTTTATGTTGAAACAAAACAAAAACACGCGGCGAACGCGAGCCGCATTCACCCGTTTTACGGATTAAGCCGAAAGATCAACAAATATATTTTAATCCCACCCGACAGCATTCTCGCATTTCCGGCGGCAAAAACTCGCTCTCGCGACACATGGCCGACGAAAACCAAACTTATTATCTTAAGTCGAACCCACCAGAACCCATTAGTAAACAACACGGCACAAAAGAGGGCAAAATAGCGGCTTATAAAAAATTGTAACAAAAAATCAGCTTTAGATCCCCAGTTCCCTTTATTGTGTTTGTGAACGTTTTACTTGTCGACAAACTAGTCGCTCGATACGATTTAATACTCCACGGAGAATCTTACCTTTCTTGTTATTTATTATAAAATTTATAATACACTTCGAATGTACCTACAATTCGGAAGAATTTAACATAAAATAGATAAAATTAAATAGTAATGTAATTATGTATAACAATAAAATGCTTTACTGCTGCTGATACTGAAACTCACAATATCGATAAGTTATCAACGTTCACAGTAAACAATAAGAGACATATAAATACAAATGTAGTAGTATTGAACTCAGAATGCTTCAATCGCTCTGCGACAAATCAGTGGGACGCTCGCTACGAAACTTTCCGTTGGAACAAAGAGACAGACCTACTACGGGCAGGTATACGCCAGCTGCAGATTACTCCGGCGGCGAGACTCAGCGGTCGACGAGCTACACGATACAATCGACCGAGTACTAGACGGCGCAACAGAAACCCCGATGAGATCCGACGACTGAAACACCGTATAACCAACTTAAATGGGTTTATGACAACTAAGACGGCGGAATTTTGTGAGCGAGCACAACGAAAATGTGATATTCGAATGACGACAGATGGAGTTTAACGTTAATTCCCGCAATAATAGGAGCTTTGAAGAGACTCAATATAGCAGAGTGGCTGTCAACAATAATAAAAGAACATTCCGAGAGAAATTTAGTTACTCAGCTAAATTACAAAACCGTTAAATAAGTAACTGTAAACATGAACTCTGTTCGTGAACGCTGCGGCGCGAGGGGCGAGAATCGTGATAGCCCGCACATCAGCGCAATTAACTTTGAATCAATTTGCTTTACAGGAGTGAATATTTATTATCGTTTCAATTGTTCATGACATAATAAACGAGAACGTAACAAACCGCAGCGGAGTATAATATGAAGCGGAAATAATAATGGCATTTGTTAGAGTGGAGCGGGCTGTCAGCGCCGCGGGCTTCGCCCGGCCTCACATCCTAATTACGCCAATAATAATTACACAGTAGTCGCCGGCAGCTGGCCGCATGGCGGCAACGGCAACCTCTGCTCGTTTTCTGTCTTGCTACTCTTGCTAGATAATAATGAACCTTTATAAACACTGTAGTTTTCGCGTATCATCAAATGCTAATCTTTGTTCTGTAAATTCGATCTGGATGTATGTATAATTGCAATTATTCTTATTGTGTGTGGCATATGAATGTCAAGCGTGGAGAATCTTAATTATATTCTTGGTCAGGTCTTTATCGCCGAGAAAATAACTGGCAAACAACTCGTAATACAACATAATAATTATCGTGGGACATTTGTTGCCATAATTATCGCGATTCGCTCCGGCAACCCTTCACATGTCCTGCAGCCGGCTTGACTCGATTTTATTTTATCGCAGCAATCAATTACTTGGAGTATTCGTTATTAAAATTTTAATTCACGGTCTGACCGAGAGGTCGCAGCATTTTGGCCAAAGCAATATCGTTTTTTATGCGAAATGAATGATGATACGCCCCCGGACAGGTAATGCGATACGTCCGTTTCGGAGGATAAATAAAGTCGTTGAAGCGAAAAATTCATCAGAATTTATCACTCACGTTAGCAATGGGTCTACACGTTTTATCCAATATGCACATTCCGGTAACAACGTGCCGGCTGTTATTACACAAAGCAATAAACAAGTAATAATGGCCGGCTCGTAAATTATTTATCATCTCGACCTTTTCGATATTGTATGAGCCATTAGATAAAGACTGTTATTATTGGAGGGGCAATCTTAAGCTAATGCTAATTTGTTAACTGAGCCCTGGACACACCACAAATTGTTTTTAGAATTACTGAGCTCCACGAGCGTATTTATTTAATGTAAGCGGCGAGCACGGCTGCCAGTTAGCAGTTAGTTTAGCGGGGAACACTGATCAGTGGCCAATCAACATGCAAATTTATTCAGAGCGATCAGTATAATCGAGCAGTGCGGTGCTATTAACCTCATTCACGACGACATATACATGTTAAAGATTATGCTCTCCTAGTCACAGTGATAGATATGCTATTAATTATTGCTCACATACATAAATTATAACTATTAATTATCCACATGAATATTATTAAGTTAGAACTGTCGATATTATTCTTTTACCATTGCCACGTGATACGCGCGTTTCGATCGATGTTCCGAATTACTCTCGCGCGAAATCCTAGGTCTATGGTCACCTCTACACTTAATCTGTGCATAGGTATTACCTATCTATTTTGATAGACATGACATAATGACTACCCGTACACCTCTACAAATAATGAATTTAAAATAAGAGGGAGCCACCCCTTGTTCAAAGCATTTAATAATAGTTGATAAACTAGTAGCACAATGAAACAGTTTAAGAGTATTAACAGAAGCAACGTTTTATTGATCTGTAGAACATTGTAGAATGTAAATACGAGGGAACGAATCAGCGAACAGACAAAACTTACTTGAAATGTATGTTCGATTAAATAAATACTTATAAAGGAGACTTTGTTCACGTAAAACAAGAGAAAATAATAATGTCGTAAGATAAAAGGACTCCAATTTGATATTTCGTCTTTAATTATAAACGATCCAAAACTTTTCCAGTTAGGGAGAGAACGTTAAATTGATTCCACAAGCACTTTAGAAATTTTTAGAGCCCTTGACAGTGATTAATGAAAGGAATTTTGGAGACTGCGATGTATTCAGTCTGCGCGCTCCCCTCGCGAACACTAAGAAAATCAGAGGGAGGGACCCCATCTCATATCGCACGAAACGAAAATACGCTTCTTTATGTAACACTGTAATTTTACTTCTGCAATAAAATATTGTGGTTGCGAAATCTAATATTGCTTAAACAGCTGTTGCGTTCAATGATATACACGATGTAAATAATAAACGAGCATAATTTGATGTGGTTAAACGTGATAAGTTTATAAGACATGAGCGCAATTTACAAGAGCCTTTGGCAATAAGATGAAGTCACGTCGACTTGATTAATGATGGCCATACATGTGAATCGTGAAAGAGGTTCTTGCAATGCAGGTATACACAAGCGATTGAGCTATACACGTCCAACTTGATGGTGTTAACTATCAAGCAGTGCTTCATGCATAAGTTTGAATTGATGTGGTATAACGGTATTAATGCGATTGGAATAAGCGACAATGCGATAGGAACATCTGCATGCAATTCTGAGTGGCAAGAACAGAACAACCTTATTTGCCACAAGGCCACAATCGCATTAATTTGTGGAGTGCAGCGGTATTGTGACGTTCGGACGGGCGACTGTCGGTAGGAAGGGGGTGTGCGGGGTGATTTAATGAACCGATGTGGCGGGCGACAGCGCGGATTACTCCCTACGAGCGTTTGCACTCAATCAAGCTCGCAAACAGCCCTAAGCCCGAACAATTAAATACACTGCGAAACAATCGGATACAAACGCGATAAGAGCAATCGGGCAATTAGTGCGAGATTATTGTTATCTGCCGCGATTGAATCGGACAAAACTGGGCCATAAATTATTCAATCATTCCGTATAATTTATAAATTGAAACCAATTTGTCCACATTATATTTTAATGATATAATATACATATTGGAAATTGTCATGTACAAGAAAAAGTCCAAAAACAAAATTCATTTCAGCCGAAAAACGTCGACTGCTAAACATAGGCACAGTATAAGCAATAATACTACGTAAAATAAGTCTCTCCTGACTTAAGCGAAGTACATGTAGCGCCGTATATTTAAAAAAAATGGGTGATTTTATAGATAGCGCTGACGAGTAAAAATTTAAGACTGTTCTCGAGCAGTTGTTTGATGAAATCGAGAAAAAACAGGATTCTAAGGATGCTCATAATTACATCGCGTATGATGGGGAAGAAAATACTAGCTGTGGCGTTTCGATCGATACTGGAGACGATGAACTCGCAACACCATTAAAATTAACGAAATGCGCAAAATTTTGTAATGCATTGCACGTGGATTAGACCTACTGAGGAAACCACGATAAAGAAACGCAACGCATTGGAGGTTGAGTTTCTTTCACCAAAACGCCTATTGGCATACATTTTGCGCTCATTTTACAAATAAAATAGGTTAATACTAATAAACTGTAGTATTTTTTTCTCAAATTTAAATTATTACATAATTACGTATAGTGTTCTACTGAATAAATAGTAAATGTGTCTACTCGACGACCCAAAACAGCTGTGTTTAAGGAAAATGACGAGGAGAGCCGACCACAATTGAAATGGGATGAAGCTAGACAAAGAGAGAAGTGAGAAAGAATTAAACGTTACCACTGTATGAAGTGACCGCGGTGCTGTGTTGTGCTGTCATAGCCACAAGACGGACCTGAGAATATCTCAACATCCATTTTATTCAATTGACAATAGAAACCCCAGACCCAATTCTTTTCATCTCTCGATCTGTGCGAGGAAGTTAGAATCTACATGACAAACACCTCTTGTTCGTGCCATTCCATCACCATCACCGTTACCATAGATTAGTTCAACCACAATTTGACACTTATGCAGCCAGCAATGCAACTAGACAATTTCAATACTCTCATATTTTTTTGAGAGATTTTTTGAGAGACTGGGTATAGGGGTAACCGCGTCACATCAGGCGGGCCGTATTTTTAGCTGCCACCCGACGTAGTGCAAAAGTATAAAACAATTCGGGAGCAGTAGGACATATCGGTCTTATTCAATTGAATAGCTGCACAAGACGCTGCCATGTTCAGTGTTCACATTATTTATCCAGTGAATACATCTCACTGAATGAAACGGTCCATGTTTGTTGGAATAAAAATGCTCAAATATTCTATTGAAAATAACAGCGTGCACAACTCAGAATCATTATTCCCACGTGTATTATGTATTACTATGTATGTACCGCCGAAGCTGAAGCCGTTTACCATCAGATTTTTGATCGCGAAAATAGATCTTAGGTTTAAGTTAATGGCAAACATTTTCAGCTTCGTCGGTAGAGCTCTATGGTTTCTACCAGCTAAGCTAAACACAATTACCGTCAATCTAAGCTAAAGTTTGATTTTCGCAATCAAAAAATCCGATGGTAATCCGCTTCAGGTTCAGCGGTAGAGGATCATGTTTAGAAATGATTATTATGAAAGAGGAAGTTTGAAAGTAGAACCTTTGACGGAAACAATGAAAAGTAATCGCCTTTTGTGGTATGGGCATGTAATGCAAAGGGATGAAATGTCATGTGACAAAAACAATGATGAATTTGAATGTGAATGGATATAATGAGAGAAAGAAACCAAAAAGGTATATTGATTGTGTGAGAATTGATTTGGGAAATGGGTATCTGGATTTAGATTTAGGTATGACTTGGATCAAAGAAAAAGATATACTGCGCCGACTCCAAATAATGGGAAAAGGACGAGCCAAAATTGATGACTTGTATGTATGACCTGTTTGAAGGCTACGTTACGAAGCATAAATCAAGGTAATTTTCAAAAGTTTAAATGTATATATAGATAGATATAAATTCCATGGCATGTCAGTAATTTTCCGTATCTTCGTTATTTTTCGTATTTTTTTTTTTTTACTGTTAATAGCATATAAGTTTGGATATATAGGATTGTTATCACCACCGCCCATGGACATCGACAACACCAGTGACTTTTGGGCCAACAAGCAGTTGAGCAGCATGGTGCACGCGTATGCTTCGCTCTGAAACATCTTTCAATTGAGGGGAGACCCGTTATTCTAACAGTGGGATGAAGATGGGTCTATACCGTTATCCCTAAAGTTATTACACACAAAAATCACTGTACAGAATGCCTTAGTTTGAACTAAGATAGTAAAATAGAATCAATAAATACCTTGGTTTCTGTTTTTTGTTTCTTGGCTGGTGGCTGCGAATTATGCGTTTCTTGTCGCGAATCGTCAGGTTCCGGTTTCGCGGGAGTCGGCGGAACTTGCGGCGCTAGTGGCGCATGAGGCGCGGGCGCGGAAGGCGGAGGGGGAGCGGGTATGAGTGGCGCGGGCGCAGGCGGCGCGGGCGCTGCGGGTTTAACGTCGAGCCGCGGCGCGGGCGCCGGCCGCGAGTCGGGCTTGGGCAGCGCGGGCGGCGTAGCGAGCGGGGCGGGCGGCGGCGCAGCGGGCGGACCGGGCGCGTTGGGCGGCGGAGGCACGCGCGCTACTCCGTTCACGTCGTGTGGCGGGTGAGGATGATGGTGCTTATCGCGTGCCTTGTCACGGCGATGCCCGCCCGAGCCCCGCTTGGCGGCGGTGGGCGGCGCGGCGGGCGAGGCCGGCGGCGGTTTTGGTTCGCCGTTCATTTCGTTCGACTTGACGATCTCGTGTTTCGCCTCGGAGCTCTTAGTGCCGGGCTTGGTGCGCTTGATCTTCATCTTGAGCGCGGTGCGCTGCGCGTCTGGTTCGGCGCGCGCCGCCATGCCGCCCGCCTCGTCGGTCTTCTCTATGTCGGCATCGAGGTCTATGATGAGGTCGCCGATGCCGATGTCCCACTCGTTGTCATCGTACTCGAAGTTGGCGGGGTGCGCGTGGGGCGCGGGGCGAGCTCCGCCGGCCGGCGCGCCCTCCCTCATTGGCGCCGCCATGCGCGCCGGCTCGCCGCGCCCGCCCCCCGCTGCCCCGCACACGCACACACCATTGTAGCCCTGGAGGAATACCATACATGTCAACAAAACATCATAATCAAGCCAATGTGGACATTGGACAGAAAATTCGAGATCTGATACTTTGAATTTTAGAAGTCATTTGACTACGCGTCAAAGCAGACTTATTGGCTGGATTGCAAACTGCACTACTAAGCAGACAATGCAAAATTGTTTTGATGTAGTAGAACACCTTTATTATTCAAATTGTTGTAACTCCAACGACTAACTTCAATCTACTAAATTGGACTAGCGACTAATTAAATTAAAATTTATCAGTCTGTCGGATCGTCGGTGCATATCGACAAAAGATAAACGAGACAATAACGCGCTGCGGGCCCTCGCCTCGGCCGAGCCATAAAAATTAATACACAGTCGTAACTGCTTAAATGAACATGTCCATTTAAAATTATACCTTTATAGAAATTTCATATCATTCGCATTTATAACCAATTCAAAGAGGCAATAATCGTAAAATAGTCATAAACCGACGTAGATAAGCCGGTTACTCTCACAAAACATAGCATAAACCCGGTCTGCGTGCGTGCTTAGTGCTAGAGTTATGCTTATTTAGTACACTTTACAACTGCTGTACAACATGTCTACGTGCAGCGGTGCGGTGCGAGCACGACACATTTAAACATATTCGCTTATTTAGATTAGAACTAGTTTCGCTTAGTTGGCCGTAGCAGGTCCGTATTCATCTAAAGCTGAGCTCACCCTTCTGTACGAAATCCACGCTTTGTACGAAACTTTAACACGACCGTGCTGTGAAACTAAATGCATTAATTTATATACAGGAAAATAAAGATAAAAAATAGTGTTATTGTCCTACCCTATAGCCATATTGGTTCCAGCCACCTTGACTTGAGATTTCATTTAAAGTTTATCACAAAGAAGGAACATAGGTTAATCGTGATTAAAAATGTGTACAAACGACAGGCTTTTGGACTGTACTTTTTAGTTTTAATAACTTTAAAGAGAAAAAAAAAGAAGAATAAAAGTAAGTAGAGGAATTGCTCACATGGGAGACAAAATCTGTACCAAATAATTTTATGTAAGCAGTTCTAAAACCCGAAGGCTCGGTTTACTCATGGTACAATGAAACAAGTTCAATTTCATCCCGTGACAATTAGGCCACATGATTAGAAACTGACTTTGTCATCTATAAAATTTGTAATAATATCATAGATGACATAGTCACAACCGCGCGCAGTCGCGCAGCGAGCGATGGAGAGGGCTATGCTCGGGGTTTCTCTTAGGAATCGAATCCAGAACGAAGAAATTCGACGGAGAACCAAAGTTGTCGACATAGTATTTAGAGTTTGCAAGCCTAAGTTGCAATGGTCCGTTCACATCTGCCGAGTAAGTGATGGCAGATGGTGGAGGAAGGTATTAGAGTGGAGGCCGCGCGTAAGACGTCAAAGCATTGGACGCCCTCCTACTAGATGGTCCGATGACCTTAAGAAAGCGGCTGGATGCGGTAGGCGGAGTATCGTATTTGTTGGAAAGCATTGGGGAAGGCTTATATCCAGCAGCAAGCATTGCATTTTATTTTCATCATCATCAGCCTGTATCTACCCACTGCTGGAGTATGATACGAGCAAGATATACTACCACACCACTATTGATAACAAGGCTGTGCCTGGTGGAATATCATTCCCGGCGGGACCCGTATCCCAGCATTGGACGAATAAGGGTTGACAACTAACTGATTTATTTTAAAATTACTACTGTATCGTATAGTTGATTTCGGCTTTAACTGATGCGATGATAACCAAGATTTCTAACTTCTAAAGCCAGCAAAGTAAGAAATATATATATAGCAATATAGCAATACATTTTTACGTCACTGATATTGACAGACCGCTATTTTAATTTGTATTCGATGCTGCAATCGCTATTATGTGTTGTGAAGTGAAGGAGAGAGAGAAAGAGGCAAGAAAAAAAGTCAGAAAAGCAGTAAAATATGGAAGAAAAATACCATAAAAAAAGAAACCTAAAAAATTACGAAAAAGATAGTGAAAATAATGAAAAAGCAACCGTAAAGCAAATAGGTTGCTTTTTCATCATTTTGTCCTATGATTTCCTTTTTCTTATTTCTTTTAGTTTCAGAGAAGGTAGATAAAAATAGGATACAAAGTAAAAGAAAATACAAAAAATATACCCAGTGCTACTTAAATAACACAAAGAATAAATAAGATCCTTCTTAAAAGGTTCTTAAAAGCTAAACTTAAAGATTAAAAAATGCCTCACCGATTAATTATCTGATATTTGAAAAGTGATAGATATTCATAATATAATACCTTCGTAGACTACGAAAAGGCGTTTGACTCCATCGAGTGCTGGGCGGTAGAAAAAGCTCTTGTAGACTGCAGAATTGATGAAAGATACATCAGACTCATCAAACACCTACAAACAAACAGCACATCTTCGGTAAGATTGCATAAACTGACCGAACCTTTTCAACTTGGACGAGGAGTCCGACAGGGCGATACCATTTCGCCTAAAATGTTTACGACAGCTTTAGAAAACATATTTAGGCAGCTACAGTGGAAGGATAAAGGACTAAACATTAATGGTGAAAGGCTAAGTCACTTAAGGTTTGCAGACGACATAGTTCTCCTGTCGGATGATGTCGACGACATGAAAGTCATGATAGACCAATTGCGGAAAGGATCAGCTGAAGTAGGCTTAAAAATGAACATCTGTAAAACAAAAATTATGACAAACCACCCTGAGGCAATACCCCACCAAATGCCTGTTGATGTCGTCGATCATTATATCTACCTAGGACATAAAATAACATTGGGTCTGCAAAACCAAACAGCGGAAGTCGACAGACGCATAGCACAAGCATGGTCAACCTTCGGAGCTAATGGACAGATCTTCCGATCAAAAACTATCCCACAAAAACTAAAGAGCAAAGTATTTGACCAATGTGTCCTGCCAGTCCTCACCTACGGTATGGAGACAACGACCCTGACAATGAAATCTGCCGAAAAGCTCAGAGTTGCTCAAAGAGCAATGGAGAGAGCAATGTTAGGAATAACATTGCTTGACCGCGTACGAAATGACACCATTCGAAAGAGGACCAAAGTCAGGGACGTTATACACACAATAAAAAAGCAGAAATGGAAGTGGGCAGGACACATAGCAAGGATGGACTCAAGTCGGTGGACCAGAAGAGTCATGGAGTGGCGACCGTGGGCCAACACGCGAGGTAGAGGACACCCCGCAATGCGTTGGGTGGACGACATCAAGCGTCACGCAGGCCGCAACTGGATGCAAGTGGCACGGGAGAGACAAAAATGGAAGGATATGGAGGAGGCCTATGTCCTACTAAGGATAAAATAAAGGCTGTTATGGATGGATGGATGGATTCATAATATATGTATTATTCATAACTAGCTGACGCCTGCGACTTCGTTCGCTTGGACTTAACCTCAATAAAAAATTGTCATCAGATTGAACAACTTTTGCTAAGGCGTCATTTTTATATTTCTTATAGTTTACCTGAACCATTATGGTGCTGCATCAGGTGTTCCACTTTCCAAAATCAATTATACCCTATATGTTGCCCAGGCTTAACAGCTATATAACAAAAAAAGTTTCATTCAAATCCGTCCAGTACTTCCAGAGATTAGCGTGTACAAACAGACAAACAGACATACAGACAAACAGACAGACATTTTTTTATAAATTCTTACTCTATTACTAAATCTCCATCGCCTCCAATAGTTTTTTTGTAAATATATTCAATGTACAGACACATTATTTTTACTGTTTTATTATATGTATAGATAAAGTATGTATTGTGATGAGTTTTTACAATGATGACTTAGGTACCTAAGTCATAATTGTAAAAAACTCATCAATAATGGTAATTCCTGTATTTCAATGCATAATTTATTAAAAAGTGTAAAAAGGTATGTAAGTTTTTGTTTCATTTCTTGTAACGCCCGTCACAAATTTTGTAACACCTGTCACAAACTTTAGTTGGATAAAAGCTACATAAAAAATTAAATATAGCAAATAAGTACAATTATCAGAAAGGTGATTCAGATTACTCTCTGATTATCTATTAAATTTTCACAAAATTCAACAAGGTAGCATATTTTGCAAGAGTACTCGTAACACCCGTCACAGGGTTTAAATATATTGTTGCAGCTGAATGCTTGAATAAATTATAATGAGTTATGATTTCAATGTAAGAACTCATTGAAATTAATTGAATTAAATTCAAAATATTATTGTTTTAATTTATGAAGTTTGAATGTGTAAAAATGTAACACCCTTCACCGTGGTATGAGAGCTGCCAACCCTCCGGGTTCGACCCGGAGTATACGGGTTTGTATAATGTTTATCGGGGCTACGGGTTTTATTGTACATCGATATGTACGGGCGGCGAGCGAAAGTCAACCGTATATCACACTTACCAGTAAAAAATATAATTTTATTAAATCAAATCAAGGTGGCCCTAGCTATTAGCAGAGTTTAAGTTGATTTAATTGATAAAATTAATTATTTGATTTTAATAAATTATACCTTAAAAATATATTTTATTTTATTATAACAAAAAATAGCGTGTTTCAAAAATCTCCGGAAAATTCTCTTTGAGAAGTGGCAGCAAAATAACATGACCAAAGTCAACAACAATGTTCTTACTTTTTTGGTTTATGTAAACCGAGCAACAGGGAGTAAGATTACTACTTCCAGCGGGCAGTTTATGGCGTCGCGCATCGTCGACGATGCCGGGTTTATTGCGCCCTTTTGATAACTCCTCGTAACTTTTTTATTACTCTCGTGCTTATGCGAGCCTGGTACTGCGCTTTAGTCTTTAAAGTACAATAGAAAAATAAACTTAAAATTATCTAGGTAACTACTATAAAGGTAACTTCAAGTTCGAATATCTTGAAAACGGTTGAGTTTGGGGTATGGTGTTTCATAGTCAAATCAGTCAGTAATGATTGAAACTACAACCCCCTATAGGCCTAAAGGAGGTCGACTTAACTTAACCTGTAACCTTGTATATCTTGCTATGCGCTTCCTACAGTAAGCGCTATCATATTTATCACGCGACTAGTCTACCGTTATGTCCAGATACAGATCACCGAATTGTTTGATATTCCCACATATGAAGTCGTTATTCATATTTGCACACAAATTACCTAATACAACTAATTATGTGGAGAGGCGCCTCATAATTAGCTTAGATAAGTAGGAAGTAATTTTACAACTTCAATTTGATTTGTCACAATATAATAATGTATAATATCTTAAAATGGAAACAATAAATCGCTATATTGGATTAAAAATGACATTTAACTATTCGTCCAATGTCACGAGAATCAAACGAGTGTGCCAAGTGCCAAATTTCAGCTTAATATACCACTGGAAATAGGATCGAATTTAAGTTTAAGATGCAAGATTTGATTACAGACGCCACAGTGAAATGAAATAAAATTTTGTAACAGAAAACATAATGTCAGTATTCAGTTTTATAAATTTACCTTTTTTTTTTTTATTTTACCATTTTAGTCAATTTATAAAACTAAATCCCTTATAAATGTGAATGTGAATTTGTTTGTTAGCTTACACACCGAAACTACCGAACCGAATATCATGAAACTCTGTACACATATTCTCATAGAATACTTTTTATTACAAGAAAGTAAACGCGGGCGAAGCCGCTGGTGGAAGCTAGTTTAAAATGAATGGGAATCCTTAAATAGATGGGATGAAGCAAATTATAGTGGCTATAAAGAACAGCCAAGATAAGAAAGACGAATGGCATCAAATAGATTTCCTGGTTGCGTCTGACAGAGATGGGTTTTTGATTTATTAGTGGTGGGAACTCAAAGTAATTCTACATAATGATTTACAGGTTATGTTATGTATGTTATGTATTCTTGTACCCTTTGGTTTCGAGATATTAAATCACTAAATTTAAATGAGCGGTTCGATGGCGTCGTTGCGCGTGTCAGTCTAATCGAAAACGCAAGTTAAGCAATCTCGACCGTAGCCTGTCCATGGATGGGTTTATATTATCTCGCGCTCCTCCTTGTTTCAGGGGGGCAAGTTAAGCTATCGGTCCCGACTGTTGTCATTAGATGACAGTCGTTAAGCCAAGTCGGTGGCCATTGGGCGGCTTGAAAACACTAGCCTACGCCAACCCGCAATTGAGCAGTTTGGTGGAGTACGCTCTGAACGCCACTTCGATTGAGAGGAGACCCGTTTTCGAGTAGTGGGATGTATACGGGTTGATGCAGAATAGCTGACCTTTTACCCTGGAAATATACGAATCGTAATATAGATTATTCAGCCCTTAATCTTAAGTCCGTAACAGGTACCATTTTTAGAACTTCAAACAAAATAAATTGTGGCATTTCTTCTGTAAAATTAAAATAGTGTTCTTATATTACAAGAAAAGTAAGACGTAATTTTAATGGTTTGTGAGTAAAAAAAGTTGCTGGTAAAAGAAAAAAGTGTGCGTGCTCAATTCGCGCTTGGACATTTTTTTTTCTGTCACAGAGTATAATCAAATCCTGTGGCTGAATAACCGGATATTTGGATTGTCAAGAGTGAAGTGTGGATGTTGGCAGTGTTGGCACAGGCACTCGCATTCAATACCACTAATGCGCTTACGCATAAATCTCTCGCATGTCATCGACATCATAATAGCATGATTTATTCTACTTATTATGATAATATCGTATTTATCGCTACCCATTCCAAGTATATAAGTATTATTAATCGCTGAGAAATCTCATTAAGTAGCTCGATAAAAAAAAAAGTATACTTATATGTATGTATATATTATGTATGGTATTTAGGATTGCCAACTAAACTGTTAAAAACAGTATTATACTGTTTTTCACTACATTATACTTTTTGCTGTTGAATAAAAATAAAGTATACAAGATACTGATTTCAGCATCAAAATTCTATTGTTAGACTTCGACGTTCACACATTTTTTTTTATTTAGTCATTAATAGCATACTAACTATTAATTTAATAAAAATGGGTTTCTCATTTATTTTAATTTTAGTTATAATTGTGGGGAGGCGTTTAAAAAAGTCTGTAAATTAAGTTGTGCAAGAAGCTCTTAAAAATATGTATTTAAAACATTAAATAAGTAAAGTACTGTTAATTTTTCTAAAATACTGTTTAATATTCTTCTCGGATCTAAATAGGTATACTTTATTTCTTGTAAAAAAAAGTTGGCAACCCTAATGGTATTACATCTTTGCTGGTTTATAAACAAATAAACATCTTCGTCGCACATATACAGGGAGGACGCACCGGTTTAAAAATTGACACTAAAGTTTGAAACGCCTATGTGTCGCTGCACCTATGGTGCAGAGACTTGGACACTGACCATCGGATTGGTTCATAGGCTAAAGGTCGTACAGCGTGCGATGGAGACGGCTATGCTTGGGATTAATGGTGGGTCGCAACGAGACCGTTTACCGTCGACGATGAACTAGTTTAAAAAACAGTCTAATTTTCGACTAGTTTACGTCGTCGATAAGACTATCTCTTCACATAAGCGATTGGTAAACGTAAACGAACGAAAATCTCATTTGTCAAGTCACTAGACGAGACGAGACAATCGCGACGCGACGCAACGGACTCATCAACTAGTCGAAGAATAAACTATATAGTTTATCTGTAAACTGTAAACTAGTTTAATTGTTCACGCACAAAAAACAGTTTAAAAAAACGGTTCGTTCATTCAAATAGATTCGAAACTACAACGCCAAACTGTATCCCCCGATTTTGTTATCATTAGATTTTTTGGATTGCCCCCGTATGGTAGTATTTTTTTTATACTACGTCGGGTGGCAGACAAGCATACAAGCCTGATGTGAAGCGGTTACCGTAGCCATATTAACGCTCGCAACATAAAATATCGCTCGCGCGCCGCCACCCCCGCTGCCACCGCAGCATCTCCTTCCTTTCTGGTGACCTCACTCACTCGCAGGAACACAACAGCCCTCAAGGGAACCGTTATTTGGCTGCGGTATTCTGTGAGGTGGAGGTACATTCACCAGTCGGGTAGCTTACAACTACGCTCCCTACCTCTCTTTTCGCCAGAGCTTCGTTTGTCAGTCAGCAGGGTGCACCGCGTGCAGGTGAAGTTGGCTTTGGTTCAAAGATGTTGATGAACCGCTTACACCCCAAAAAGTAAATTTAAAGACACATCAAAATCCGATGGCAATCGGCTTCAGCTTCGGCCTTAGGTCCCCTGGATTCCACCCTGAGATCCGAGGACAATGAATACTGCCTAGTTATCGCTGTGCTTAAAATATAAATGTATCCAGTGTACAGTAAAAAATCTAATTATAAAAATTTACATATTCTTTGTCTATCTATATCCTACATGTTGTCAAGAAGTAATTTTATATTTTCAATTTGAGTTGCCGCAATAATATAGTCATTGATTTGATTGTCATAATATACAGTACTTGTTTGTTTGTTTGTAATATCTTTATTGTACACAAAAGAAAACAAATAATCATCCACTTTCGTTTAACAAAATTCATAAATATGTATACATAGGTGGGCTTATCTCAATAAGAATAAGAGAAACGACATACTAAAGGCTGATAACGACATATGTACAAAGAAATACAAACATACTGAAAACGAAGGGAAATAATTGAGCAAATTTTTACAAAATCGGCGCAATTTCAGATACTCTTAAAGTTTATTTTTTATGTATAACTAGCTTTCGCCCGCGGCTTCGCTCGCGTGAAATTTGGGGTAATACATGTTTACTCATTTATCTATAGAAGTACTCGTGTAAAGTTTAGGATAAAATAGTCCAACGAATCTCGTTGCCCCATACAAACTTTTGACCTCCGTTTCACCCTCTTAGAGGTAAAATTTGAAAAATCATTTGAAGTAATTTCGTGTCCACTGTGTTATATTTTCAAATCGATACTATTTTCGTAATTGACGTCCCAGGCAACCATAGAATCAACACCCATATTGATATTATGACATTTCAACCCCATCGCATCTCCACAGGGGTGATTTTATGTCACGTCGACTATGTTGGATTATAAAATATTTGTTCTTTTTCGTAATTAGCGACCCGATAAACTATAAAAACAATACCCATGACGATTTTCAGACTTTTTCACCCCATTTTAGACATGTCGACCCCATCGTACCCCAAAAGGGGATGATGGTTACGTTAGCCACGTTGAATTTTAAAATCGTTGTTGTTTTCGTAATCAACGACCCGATAAACCATAAAAACTATACCCATGTCAATTTTCAGACTTTTTGGCCCCATTTTACCCTTTTGGAAAAATACTAAAACACGTGTTTACTCATTTATCTATAGAAGTACTCGTGTAAATTTTAAGGTAAAATAGTCCAACTAATCTCGTTTCCCCATACAAACTTTGGACCTCCGTTTCACCCTCTTAGGATTAAAATTAATAAAAAAACCTTATAAGTAATTTCGTGTACACTATGTTATATTTTCAAATCGATGCCATTTTCAGAATTGACGTCCCAGAAAACCATGGCATCGACACCCATATTCATATTATGACATTTCAACCCCACTGCACCCCCATAGGGGTGATTTTATGTCACGTCGGCTACGTTTGATTATGATTTAGTTGTTTTTTCGTAACCAGCGACCCAATAAACCATAAAAATAATACCCATGACGATATTCAGACTTTTTCATCCCATTTTAGAAATTTCAACCCCATCGCACCCCAGGGATGATTCTTGACAATCATCCCATATTGGGGTAGTTACCCACGTTAAATTTTAAAATCGTTGTTGTTTTCGTAATCAGCGACCCGATAAACTATAAAAACAATACCCATGATGATTTTTAGACTTTTTCACCCCACTTTACCCCTTTAGGGGTTGAATATTGAAAAATCCTGAAACACGTATTTACTCATTTATCTATAGAAGTACTTTTGAAAAGTTTCGGATAAAATAATCCAACTAATCTTGTCTCCCCATACAAACTTTGAACCCCAGTTTCATCCCCTTACCCCTAAGGGGATGAAACTGGGGTTCAAAGTTTGTATTGTAAATTCATCCCCATGAATTTTGAAAAATAATTTCTTAGTGTACCCCTAGACGTCATAAGGAACCTACGTGCCAAATTTGGAATCTCCAGACCCAGCGGTTTGGGCTGTGCGTTGATATATCAGTCAGTCAGTCAGTCAGGACTTTGAATTTTATGTATAGAAGATCCTTTAGATTGATAGAACTTTTTTATTTATGAACCGATTGAAATGAAACAAACACTAAATGTTATGTAGAGCAAACCGTAACGCATTAGTGAAAACTGCGTTCAAATAGGTTAAGACGTTTCTAAGATTAGCGTGCACAAACGTGCAGACAAACAGACAAAAATTCTAAAAATCATTGTTTTGGGTTCTATTGCGTTCATAAAGCCGGGCGGCTTTATGAAATAATAGATTTTCTTATATATCTTCCATTTCTGCACACAGAGTTATTACTAAGCCAATTGATATATTTTTGTGCCAATTGTGGTCACCCATCCTAGTTGGAACCACGACAGGGGTTGCTTAACTTGCGTTAGCGCTACGATCTCTAAGCATCTCTCTCATTGTATTATTTACTTTAACGATGATAACATAATACCTTCATAAAGTTTCAGTTAATTCAACTGAAAAGTTTCAGTCAATTCAATTGATTGGTTATTTTGTACCATTTTATAAGTGATTCTTTAGATTGATATAACTTTTTTATTTATGAACCGATTGAAATGAAACAAACACTAAATGTTAAGTTCAGCAAACCTTAACGCATTAGTGAAAACCGTATTCAAATAGGTTAAGCCGTTTCTGAGATTAGCGTGCACAAACGTACGGACAAACAGACAAACAGAAATACCGACAAACAGACAAAAATTCTACAAATCATTGTTTTGGGTTCTATTGCGTGCATAAAGCCCCCCAATATATTAGTTTTTTTATATATCTTCAATGTACAGACAGCGGCCAGTTACGATTTTATTATATGTATTGATTGATAAACAAACATATCATTAGAATATTAGCTTCCGTTTTAATAATTGAACTATTAAAAATCACGTTATTTATTGTTGTTAAGTAGTACGGCGCATTCGCTCTCTAACTACCGTGGAAACGGACGTAAATAAAATAGGAATGTAATTATACTGTACAATAGAATGATGTTGTAATAGATAAAAGAAGTAATATCCAGTACTAGCGACCCGCCCCGGCTTCGCACGGGTGCAATGCTGATACTAAATGTACTACAGAAGGTCTTTGCGCTTTGTCCTATCCAGTCCTTCCCCAGTTATAGGCACACGCTGCCGGCTCCGCGGCCGGTACCGCCACAGCCGTTATGTCCCTGCATTTTAAATGTGTAATATCTTCTAAACTATTCATTTAAATTACATGCTGTGAAGGGCCATATTGATCTATATTAAATGCGCAATGTATTTAAGGTACTTAATTGGATAAGGATTAATTCTATATTGCTTAAAATCGCTTCGTAAATAAGGCATTATTTCTTGTAAAAAGCAAAGGATAAAATAACGGTTATTGTGTGTTACCACTAAGAGATAGACATATACCATCGCGAACTTTTTTGTAGACCATTTTAAGGTGCATAATACTGTACTACATTATTTTGATCTATCTCGTTGGGTTCAGCCAGCGTTTGCAATGAAAGAGCAAAAAAATGTGTTTATTTACGACATCACATTAGAAAACTCTAAATTATCAGTGTTTTTCTACTATGTTATGCATATATTATACATATAAACTTTCCAGTTGAATCACTCTATCTATTAAAAAAAACCGCATCATAATCCGTTGCGTAGTTTCAAAGATTTAAGCATACAAAGGGACATAGGGACAGAGAAAGCGACTTTGTTTTATACTATGTAGTGATGCACACATCTTCTTTGTCCTAGCCATTTCCCATTATTTGGGGTCGACTACCCTCGTTCTGCGGCGCCAGGATGGTCTAGTCCTGGGTTGTCGAAAGATTTATTTGGGCAAGCTTTAAGTCCTTGACTACTGTGGACCATCAGGTGGCCAGTGGACGCCCTATACTTTTTTCATTATTTGGCAGTGCTAAGGCCTGTCTTTCGACATGGTCTTCGGGGCGTCTCATGACATGACCGAACCAACGTAGGCGGCGCTCGGTAAGTTTTTATGCAATAGGCGAGACCTTAAAACTTCCTCTGATGTACATATAAACCATTTGTGTATAATGGACACAACAAAGTTTAAAAAAGTTTACGTGTGGTTCACAAAAGTTCAAACAATACTCATAACTTTTACTGGTTTTTATAAACGAAAAATGAAAAGAAACAATGACAAATAACTACTCATTAATTCGCCGAAGAACATTCGTCTGTACAAATCATATTCAATTTAAAGTATTAAAACATGTCTAAGTTCTTAGTGCTTACCCACAACTCAATGGAAAATTAAGAATTTATTATAAACTAGCTAGTTTATAATAAATTCTCTCTCTCTTATAAGACCGCTTAACCCGGCTTCGCAAGAGTAGAAAGCGGTGTTTTATTTTCCTCGCAATTTTTACGTCTTTTCTCTCCATAAAAACCTTCCTTACACCTTAACGAAAATATTAAAACAATAACTGGCACAAGTGGTCGAACCATTCTCGAGTTATGAGCTTAGCAACATTTATTTTTAATGAAAATATAGATCTATTTCATAGCCGTATTCTCACTGTCAGTATCAAACAATCGCTATGAAATGCTAAATCAATAAAACTTCAAAGCCAAAGCCCATTAAAAATGAACGGTAGATATAATATATTCGATTTTTTTTATTACCTTTGAAAATAAATCATACCATAACATACTTATTTAGATAATTTCTCAGAATACATCAAACAGATGAATAATTTAACATTTATTAACGCTCATATTGACACGATAACAGAATTATCGATATTCGCAACTTTTTTTTACACCATTAAAGTGGCAAACCAGGATACGGCACGCATGAATAAAGCGTTTACCGTAGCCTATGAACGCCTGTAATACCAGAGGCATCACACGCGCATTGCCGATGCTGTAAAAACCTCTTCACGCCCTTTTTGAAAGGACCCCATTCTGTAGTCTCCTGAGAATACCTTGAAAGGCAGTTCATTCCTCAGCTTGACAGTACGTGGGAGAAAAGTTCTCTGGAACCGCACAGTAAGCGACTACTTAGGCCCCGACGCGACGTGTGAGGATTAATTCCCTGTTGCTGGCGAGCGATGCGACTATAGAAGGCCGAAGGAAGGTAGGAGGCCGTGGCATCATGTCAAACAACTCCTCTGAACACACAATCGGTAGAACACACAGAGGGAATAAAGTTGCTTTCGAGCAAAATGATTACTACAAAAAGTCGACAGCCACGAAACAGTTATTAAAATTGAATCAAGGCTATTAAATTTAAGCCGACCGACAAAAAACGGGGTATTATGTTATTTGCCTCGCAAAAACATGTAATTACTTCTATGAATTCATTATTTTTTATTGATTCTCGTAACTAAATATGCTTATCTCATTATTTAATGTCGGTCTGTTAGTTTGGTATTTGACATAATTTATACCCGAATGAAAACGACGAATTAAAACCTCGCAAAGCAAATTCCAGATCTAGATTATTTTTTGAGCCCCAATCGCATCGGCAACGGACAAAGAGATCTTGATGTCTTGTCAGTTGACGCTGCCATGCTGGTTTTTTAAGCTTCCATACCCATAGGGTGCCAACGGGATCCTATTACTGAAACCCATCTGTTACAGCTTACTACAGGGCTCTATCTCTTGAACTGTAATAAGTAGACACTAGAGTCACTAGACAATTGAAAAAACACACGACAGAAACATCTGTTCCCAAATTACATTCCACACAGTTAACAGAATATCAATAGGTTTAATTGTAATCTAGATGACCCCCTATAATATGAGTAATGTCATTGTAATGACCAACCCAACCAAAACGAATAGTCAGCAGCAGAATAAATCGTGAATTCGCGACGTATTCCATTATACTCCAGCCGTACGAGTATGTTTGTCAATAGGCCGTCTGATTGGAGTTCTTCGATGCGCTGCTGGGCTCCTGGTACCGCGGCGTGATTTACGAACCGGCCGCGCTACTTGGCGCACTGCCCGAGCATCGAACCCGGACCATGCACTTTACGCGAGAAAAATTGCTTCTTTCGCAGAAATATGTTCACGGGAGATATTAGCTAGCTCTGCAAACATTTTATTGCTGGAAACAGTGATTTGTTGGTTTCTATTAGCTCGAATATGTGTGAAGAAGCATATTTTGTTGGGGTCAGGGGACATAATGGGCGGAAGCTGTATATATCGGTAATAAGGGTGAATTTTCGCCCTTATGCCTAGTCGCCCTCTGAATATCTATTTCTAAAAATGTGTTTTTCTCAAAATATCGCTTTTTCACTCAGATCACATTGTTTGCTGTGATCTGAGCTTTTTCATAATATGCGTTTCCTTTTCTATGTTTACCCAGTAGTAGTTTACCTACATGTAAAATCATTGCTAAAATAAAGCGAGGCACAGCCAAAGGCCCTGAAATAGCACACGAATAATGTAATGTTTGCTTAGCCGAGAATGATAAATAACTACCTACTATGAAAGCGTAAATATTAGACAAGAAAAATATGCCTTTCAAGATTAACACTCAAACATTGGTAACAGCGAACGTCTACAGTCAGGAAAGATACGTGTTTTTGTTACTTTTTCGTGTAAGGGATTTGGATGAAATTAGACACACAGAATACATATTATGTTCTGGATTAACCACGGATTAACTGTATATATAATACATTTTTTATTCCAGTAAAATCTTTACGTGAGCGGAGCTAAGAGCAGGAGCAAGTTCATTAGAATAAACTACTGATTATTAGAAAGTGGTAAAAATATATATATTTCATGTTGAAAATGGAAAGGAAAATCAAATAAACGCCATTTTAACTGAAATTGAGTTTATAACACTCAATTTCAGTTATACAGTTCGATAGAGAATGAATAATATTATCAAACGTAAATTTTTTACCCGACTGCGACAGAAGGAGGGTTATGTTTTTCGAGAGTATGTATGTATGTATGTATAATTGTTTGGCACGCTCTGCAGCCTGAACGGCTGGATGGATTTTAGCTTGAGATGTGTCGTTAGATTAGAGAAGCAAAATTGTCGTTGCAGTATTTTTTTTTCTTCTAAATATATCGATATGGGTATCAAAATAAAGATGACCTGATTTCAAATATATATTTGATATATTAGTTTTTGCCTGCGGCTTTGCTGTATGGAATTATATTATTGTTACGCGTGAATAATAAATCTGTTGTAGGTGCAGTCGGGTTTTTGATTTTTTTAATTAACTTAACTTGTTAATTTGGTGTTTCATTTGTTATTCTTTAATTACGAGAATTGCCCCTCAGGTTTTGTAAACACCGCGAGTATCTCCTCGTTCAAGTTTTACAAGTAAGGCTGCAATCGCAATAGATTACAATGTGAACGGAAAACAATATAGTAGTAACAACATAGTGTATTGCCGAATGATCGAACCATAGATTAGCCTTCTACAAAATAGCTATTAGTCAATAGGATCGCGATCCTAGGGCCGTAAACTAAAGATTAGAGATTACAAGGAAAACTATAAAATATTAATTATGATTAATAGCAATATGTACTGTTCAGTTGTAATTTATGAACGTAAATTTAAATAATTATAGGTACCTACTATAGTTTATAATTACAGTATTCAACATGTACAAAATTAATAAACTATTCATTCAGCAGTCGAGTATCATATAAAACTACGGTAATAACCGAGCAAATGTCGTTTGAACAAGTGTTCAAGTCAAGACAGTCCATGACGAATGGAACGAATTTTATTTAAGCATCTAAATGGAATATTCACGGCAGTGGAGAAAATTGTGAATCACAAAGCTGCTGTACCCATGAAAGGCAGGCGGCAGCCGGCACAACAAAAGGCAACTCGACAATCGCAGCACGGAACACGCGGTGTCGACGGCTCGCCGTTGGCACTTTAACAAAATCTGCACAACTTAATCTGTCGTATCATGAGTCGAGATAATATCTCGCGAGATCATCTCACGTCCGCCGTAATGATGTAACTATCCCGCTAGAACGAAATTGTTGTTGCGCCAGTAAATTGCGGCACTTTATACGGAGCAATAATGAGCGGAGCAATAACGCTGTGCATTATCGTGTTAAACATTTCAAGCAATAATGATATTATTAACAATGCGTGCGCGGCCGTGTGCGTGACGTCGTCGGGGGGCACGAACCGAGCAGATTGCAACCCGATATGATGAATTGATACAGCTCCCTTTCGCATCACAAAACCATGTTATGGCAAAATAAATCACTATTTATTTGATCAGTTAATTCGCCACTTAAAATGCCAAATGACAAAACTATGCAGAATTTATGCAAATGTCAATAGCATCGGCAAATTATATATGCGTTTGAACACATAATGAGAGGTATGCGGACCGTGCGGTTTGACACCCATCTAGCTCTTATTTGCACCATCCGAATTACTATTTTTCATGCTATTTAGACAGAAGCAGACGCATTCTAGTAACTTCTACCAGCCCAGTATCTTTTGTTTTGGATAATTCATTTTAAATTATTTCTACTGTCATATAATAAAATTGGCCTAAAAAAGAATGTCGTATTCCATGTAATTCATAAAATATATAAAAGTATGATTGATGTATTCAATCAATGCGTATCGTGAAAATACACATCCTGTGAATAACGTCCACAGACATTCAATTTCAGTGATAAAGTCTCATTTTATGAAAGTTTGATTCGTATTTTTTGTATTATGAACGTGAAGTAGTCATTAAATCACCGTGTCATGAAACAAACGATTAGAAAAATAACTGACAGCTTTAAAGAAAACTATGTTATAAAATACCCCAGTGGAACACAATAACAATAGTTATTCAATTTGCAGCAAACTGTAATTCGCAGAGAATGAGCGATGAGATCGTAATCCAGACATAAACATACACGGATTACCGATCCACCACCAGACACTAGATCCAGTAAGACCAATCCGTTTTTGTACGCAGGAAAAATTCGAATAAAAGAAACCTCGTGTAACATACACTTGTCTTATCCCTTTCACTCCTAAATCCTTTTTACGATAAGAAAGAGAAGAAAAAGCCTGTGAACGAACGTGAAGATAAAACGATGCGTGGGCTCCTCGAAGGTAATATTTTCTTTGTAAAGAAGGTGAACATAAATTGATTTGGATGGATATTCGGGCTCGTCATCTTGTAGATGCTAATAACAAGTTAAGCGTGAAAGAGCCCGGGGCGAAGCAATATCGTCGAGGATTATCTGCGCCAGACGTCTTTTTAAACATGAAAAGAATTCGTTCTATCGAAACTCTTAGTCATTTATGGCCGCCTAGTACATGCCTACAAATACAATGTTACGTTCTACGTGATTTAACTTGTTGTGAGTATAAATAATAAATAATTAATTAATGGTATTTTTAGTTTACGCTGTGTTACGCTTCATTATTTATATAGGTATGATTTATATATATTTTACTTATTACAAATGAACAATACCTACATTTTATACGTCTGATGGGAAGCAGCTTATGGAGCCATACAACGATGCAACACCAGGGGCATCAATCGCATGCTGCCTACCTCTCACGCCCTTTGTGAAGAAACCACTACGGTAGTCTTCGGGGAAAACTTCGACAGGGGGTTCAGTCCACCACAGTTTCAAAATCCGTGGGAGTAATTCTTTCTCTGTAGAACCCACAAAAATATAAACATTTGGAACCGGATATTACGCGAACACTTCGGTTCTTAATATGAGTTAACATGACATAAATCAGATGTCAATTTTTATAGCGTATTATGTAATAAGGCGGCCTATTCCAAGGCAACTTTAGTGGTAATGAATTATTTTTGTGCTGCCCTTCACTACTTTGTCCCATAACAATCACGTGTGTCTCTGCTGCCGTCATAATCACACCATCTCATCAGGTAAAACAAACAACAAAGGGTACTACCACCCATTGCAGACTTGTATGTCAGCCTCTGCCGTGAAATGACATTTATTCCCCTTCTCCATTATTATACTCTCTCCTATGGCCTCTTAACTTTTCGTTCCCTCTTCCCATCCATCTACTTGGAAGTTCTGTGGAAGTAATGAATTTGAACCTAAATAATTGCCTGCAACTTACAAGAAAATATTCTGTTCATATTATTGTCAAAGAATTTAATAAGTATAATTGTAATCAAGTGTATTTTTATTATACGTCAGAATTCCTCGAATTCCTTCAGATATTTGTACGAAACAAATATTTTTTTAGTTTTAGTGAAAACCTTCTTTTTTTTTTTTTTTTTTTTTTTGTAATATCTTTATTTGTACATGTTACCATAAATCTTTATTTTTTTTATAAATAGATATTTATCAATACAAAGCCGGGCTTATCCCTGTATGGAATCTTCCAGCCAACTTTTGAGTATTTCACAGGATTGTAAAATAGGTGAAGGTGTTGAGATTGAAGATAAAGGAAATTTAAATAAACTAAAGATATCACAAAGAGCAAGAACAATACAAACGAAACACATAACATAGGGAAACATATATAATCACTTAGTCCAGAGCATTCTAAACATATTTATTAAGTGCAGATTTGAAAGATTCAATAGAAGGAAACATTAACAGGTAAAGAGTTCTAAAGTTTAGCTGCATACACTGAAAATGAGCTGCAATTAGCATAGCCGTAGTTATTATGAGAGGGAATATCCAACAAAAAAAATCCACAAGTACGTAAGCGGTTATTAACCTCACAGGATCGAAACCTTCCCTTCAAGTAACCAGGTGCAGCAGGAGTGAACAGAACAAGACATTGAATAATAGAGTAAGTAAATGAATGTCTCTACGAACACTGATTGGATACCAGCAGAGTTGCTTGCGGAACAACGCGGCCGACGTGGACTTTTTATTTCAAAGTGAATTATTAGACAGTAAAAACTAAACAAATTTGTTTTAACATTTCAATATTACGTATTTCACAAATTTATTTTTAAACATACTTATGTTATTTTGTAATGCATGTTTTGTTTAGCGCCAATAGTAAGCTTTATTAAAGAAAAAATTAAATGATCTAAAAATATCATATTATGTTTATTAGTTATATTGTATGATATTACAAATTTGTTACTAGGTATTTTCATCTTTCCGTCGTCTTGCGAGCCTTACCTTCTTCAATTAATGTATCCGTTACCTTAAGGTTGCCCTGAAAATATTCTATCTATCTAAATATTGGATTTTTCGATCATTTGAGATAGGTAAGACAGCTATGATAATAATTAAATTTAAATTCTACCTCTAAAAACAACGATCGCACAATAAGTAATGGAAAAAAATATTAAATCCAGGGATAAAAATAACAAAGAAATATGTACATATAATGGAAGAAATGTTTACGACTAAATAGTTAGCTGGACATTAACCGGTCAGCGGGAGATTTTATTGAACTCAGTAGTTTTATAGATAAAACAACTATAATAGCTATTCCGCTGGCACGACACGACCCTCGGGAGACATAATCGGACATGTCGACACAACGCGACATGCGTTTATCACAATACACTTATATTTAATTTCATTCCATTGCGACCCAATTATATCAAAGTATCTACAAGAAACGTTTTTGAGCTAGTACCGTAACAAAAGTAATAGTACTTTTTTAATTGTTATTCCATTGATATTTATTTAAAAATTAAATCCTCCTTTTATAATGGACTTTCCCACCAAACTTTGATCGATCACAAAACTAGTCGGACATAAGTTATTAAAACTTTAATGTCGCAGGTCGTTCTAGTTTAGGCTATTTTACAATACTGATATATATTTTTTTATAATTTTAGAACATTGTCAAGTTTCATATTCTCCGTCGGTTTAGCCCAGAGGTTCGCGTAGCCCATAGGTTCGTTTAGCCCAGAGGCACCAGAGGTACCTGTGGTCCGCGGACCACCAGTGGTCCGTGAGAGGTAAATTATGGTCTGTGATACAAACTTATAATGTAACAGATTGAACACCATTATACAAAACTCAAATCTCGAGTTATAAAATAATAGATTTATATGACAGTTGGGACCCTACACGCAACAAAAACCTTGTAGTGGTCCGCGAATAAGAAAAGGTTGGGAACCACTGGTTTAGCCAGTCGGCAAGCTAAGCCAGTGGCCTTGTGGACACCGGCCTCCGCTAATTCGCGGTGAATTAGTGTGACCGAATCGTAGAGTATTTACGATCAAAACAATTTACACGCAAATGAACAGCTCTATAAATGTACAGTAATTGTATGTAAGTGTAACATTTGCCTGGTCGATTTTGAAGTAAAACTTTTTGACGCTGGTGAATGCGTGACGAAAGTGTTACGAAAAGTGTGATCGGGCGAGGCAAACGGGAGGTTCAGAGGGAGATATAAGTAGAAGTTTTACTTTAGTCGTGTGGTCTAAAACACACTCGTTTTTTTATATTAGGTTGGGGAAAAAGTCTTTTCGTATTTTATATGAAAATTCAAAACATTTTTTACTAAAGTTTATTTACATTTAACTAAAGTATGTAGGTGCCATTTTGTTCGATAACTTTTTGCCATCTTGTAGGTAGAGACATGATCCCATTACTATAGAAATTTTGGGACTTCTGTTCAAAAAACCACGACAAGTGGTTTTGGCAGTCTTCTCGTGATGTTAACCTGACATTGCCTAAAGAATTCTGAAGAGACCGAAACAGGTGGAAATCAGAAGGTGCAAGGTCAGGACTATACGGCGGATGCATTAACTCCTTCCAGTCAAACTCTCTTAATTTTTGCTGAGTGGCTAAAGATGTGTGAGGTCTAGCGTTATCATGATGAAAAATCACACCCCTTCTGTTAATTAATTCCGGCCGCTTTCTCTCAACTTTTTGCTTTAATCTCATCAGTTGTACACAGTAGAGTTCAGAATCGATAGTCCTGCCTAGCGGTAACAGCTCATAATGAATAATGCCCTTCCAATCCCACCATACACACAGCATCACCTTATTGCGGGTTAACCCGGGTTTTGCCAGAGTCTGTGAAGCCTGACCGGCCTTTGACCACGACCTTTTTCGCACGTTCTTGTCGTACATGATCCACTTTTCATCACCAGTTATAAGCTTCTTCAAAAACGGTTCGCTTTCATTACGTCGTAGTAAAGGATCGCAAATGAGTACACGGTTCATTAAGTTTCTTTCAGTGAGATCGTGAGGCACCCAAATATCGAGCTTTTTAGTGTACCCAGCTTTTTTCAAATGCGCCAAAACTGTTTTGTGGTCAATTCCTAATTCTTCAGCTATGTCGTAACTACTGATATGCTGATCTTGCTCCACTTTTTCAAAAATGGCATCCATTTTATCCGTAACAGGGCGACCAGAGCGACGTGCATCTTTCACATCCAAATTTCCTGATTGAAAACGCTTAAACCAAATTTGTGCTACTCTCACAGACACTGCACTAGATCCATAAATGTCACAAATTTTTTTCGCAGCTTGCGTTGCATTTTTACTTTTTTTGTAGTAAAATTTTAAAATGAATCGAATTTCTTCATTAGATTCACTCATCTTGACAGTAAAAAAAACAAATGAAAATCACACATTTACCTAATTTGAATTTGGAATTATCTTTTTTAAAATTTAAACTTTTTAAAGATATCAAAACCTGAAAGATACAAATGGTATAACCAAAGAGATTTTATTACAAGTTCAAACATACTAAAATGCGAAAAGACTTTTTCCCCTACCTATTACAATGTCGTCGGGTAGCAATAAAGCTTACGGCCCGCCTGATGTGAAGCGGCTACCATAGCTAGCCATATAATGTTAGTTTGATTTCTTATGATTGAATTAAAGGGATATGGGGCTTATATCCCAGCAATGGGATGAGTGTTAGCCACATTAATTTCTATCAACCATAGCATGTTACGGGCCATCCACAAATTACGTCACACGTTAAGGGGGAGGGAGGGGGTCGATGAAGTGTGACATAGTGACAAGGGGGTGGGAGGGGTCCTAAATTTCGTGACGTCACATTTCAAAATCTATTATAATCTAAGTGTTAACACGAACTTTGAACTATTAACGAAAAACTCAGAAGCATTTGCAACTCTAGATGTAAATTTGAAAAATATATGACGTCACACTAGGGGGGGGGGGGAGTCTCACAAATGTGACCAGCTTTGACAAGGACGGGGGGAGGGGTCAAAAAATCATGAAATTCGTGTGACGTAATTTATGGATGGCCCCTTACCGCGTGTGGGTGGATTACTGGCTTCCACGCGCAGTTTTGCCCGTGTTTACTTTTTTTTTATAAAACGTATCCTAATACCATTGAGAATATGTGTATAAAGTTTCATGATGATCGGTTGTGCAGTTTCGGCGTGAAAGCTTAACAAACAAACTCACATTCACATTTATAATATTAGTAGGTAAAATACAGAGAGTAGTTATGGTCAATACAATAAATTGGCTTTTTAGGCTTCCGTATCTCAAAAGGAAAAACGGAACCCTTATAAGATCACTTTGTTGTCCGTCTGTCTGTCTGTCTGACTTTCAAGACCCTCTAAGTCGAGAATGCGTGGAGGTATCAAGCTGAAATTTGAACTGTATACTCAGGTCTACGGTCCCATGAAATTGTAAAAAAATCAAACTGCTAAGTTTACGTAAAAAAAAAGATAATTACGGCACTTTATTCAGCAAAAAACGCATATTTCGACACATTCTCAAGGGAATCAAAACCCATAGTGTACGGTCCCGTTGACCTAGAACTATGAAATTTGGCAAGTAACATCGTTATAGACTACAAGTACAAGAATAAATCTCAAACCTATACATTTGTGATTAAATCTTAAAAAAATAGGAGGTTAGAGTCAACTGATTTACAAAAAAAAACAGCGAGCGCAGCTTATTGGTGGAATACCCCGGCAGACGTTGCTGCCCGTTTTCCGGGAGAAAAGTTATTGCATGACACAAGATTCCTTAGTCGCCTTGTACGACATAGTACAAGCACAATACAATACAAGAGTGGCGCAATTCTATTCTGCTGGCAACCACAGGGCAAATTTAAAGGTTTCTCTCGATTTTTCAGGGATCACATCATCAGACCGTGACTTGGTGAATATGGGACCACCTCGCAATTACCCTTCAAATAAAAAAAAAAAATTTGTCCATACGTGCTTATAAAATTTAAGGGTTTCCCTTGATTTCCCTGGCATCCCATCATCAGATCCTGACTTGCTGAATATGGGACCACCATGCAATCATTATCCTTTCAAATAAAAAAAGAATTATGAAAATCGGTTCACAATTCGCGAAGATATCGAATAACATACATACAAAAAAAAATATTCAGTCGAATTGGGAACCTCCTCTTTTTTTTAAGTCGGTTAAAAACACGATTTATTACATTGATTATGGATCGGTCATTATAGATAATGACCAATTCATCACGTTGATCGTAACATATATAATATAACAGGGTTTCCCAAACTTTTTATGGACTGAGTCGATTACTATAGGTAATGCTTCCCCTTCTCCCATTTAAGACCCACTAAAATATTTTATCTAATCTCATACTGAAATTTACACATTAAAAAACTAAACACTTTACTTTGTAAAATTTTTCTACATAATCTGTGAACGCGGCGCCGCGCGGCGCGTCACGCATGCGCACTACGCATGCTCGATCTGCAAATGGATTTATAAGTAAGAATTATAGCTGTTAAATTAACTTCATGGTTGTATTTAAAGTATTATTATCATATATTTCATGAGATTAGATAAAGTAGTGTATGAAACTGCACATAATTAGGTATTAAAATACTTTTTTTTTTTTTTTTTTATACTACGTCGGGTGGCAGACAAGCATACGGCCTGCCTGATGTGAAGCGGTTACCGTAGCCATATTAACGCACGCAACATAAAATATCGCTCGCGCGCCGCCACCCCCGCTGCCACCGCAGCATCTCCTTCCTTTCTGGTGACCTCACTCACTCGCAGGAACACAACAGCCCTCAAGGGAACCGTTATTTGGCTGCGGTATTCTGTGAGGTGGAGGTACATTCACCAGTCGGGTAGCTTACAATTATGCTCCCTACCTCTCTTTTCGCCAGAGCTTCGTTTGTCAGTCAGCAGGGTGCACCGCGTGCAGGTGAAGTTGGCTTTGGTTCAAAGATGTTGATGAACCTCTTACACCCCAAAGCTATGATTGACAATTATCTTAATGCCAGTAGGCAGTGAATAAACGGGAATTAATATTATAAATAACTTGAGACCAAAGTTCAGCTCACTGACGCACACAACATCTTATACGATTTCATATAAAATATTAAGGTCTCACTAACTCTTGTCCTAAAGAGAGGAAAGTGTGACAAAATATTCTGTGATCTTAATCACTGGACTGGTATAATAATATTCATTTCATTTTCATGGTCCCACCGATTGCGGTGTTCATTGTAACATGGTTTTGATTGATTTATGTTAACATGCGGTTAAAGATTGTTATACAGCCAATATCTCCACTAGAGCTATAATTTACCTTATTAAACTATTCAAATCAAACGACAGCACTTCAAAAGCATGACATTTACACGAGCACTTAATCACCAAGACTGTTTTAACCAGATTTATAGAATAACTTAGTTATAAAAGTTGAATAATCATAATTAAAATGGAATAGTAATCTGTGAAATTGTGGACTCAACTTCCCTCATCCATCAGTATTCCCCAAATAAATACGAAATGGGAGCATTCAAGAACCGTCATAATTTCCCTTAAAAGCCCGGCCCGGCATCCCTTAAAAAAAAACGGATCGGCGACCCCTTGGTGTTGCTGATCTCCATGGGCGGTGGTGATTGTTTTCCATCAGGTGACCCACATGCTCGTTTGCCCCCCTCTCATACATGTATAAAAAATACTCATAAATACTGTAGTTTTATGTTTCTAATTAAACTCTTAATATCTTAGGGTCTACGATATTTATGAACATTATCAGGCTGCGTGTTACTTGTATTGTAAGTCTTGAGACACACATGCTAACAAAGCCACGAGGAGGTAAACAAGTATGACATTTAATGAAGTGAGTTATGTACATAATTATTATCGAGATAGGTTGCCTTGCGTGAAGCAATTAGTATTGTCTTAAACGAGCGAATTAATCATAATATATTATCCCCATATAGTACAGCACAGCCTATTAGCCCATTGTAGGATTTGTAATGAGGAAGTTATTTAAGTTACAAAGATGACATGTGTATCGCTATTTACAAAAGTCCTCAATAATCGTATAGTAGCCGCAAGCAGATAGTGTACTTCTTTTGCTTATTCTAGATGCTTTGAACAACCCTATAAGATAGACATCCTTGTAGGGTTGTCCAAAAAAAAGGCCAACGGGTGGGGCTAAATTTGTGTCCTAGACCAGTGTTTCGCAAACTTTTTGTGTTTAAGGTATGTACATGTAAAACAAAATTTTTTGAACCACTATAAACGAAAAATCAGTTTTTATTTGTGTATTTTTCTTCTGTCCGTCTATTTAGCTTTATGAGATTCAGAGGCACACCAACTAATGACCATGGTATACTAGTGTGCACGGCACACACTTTGTGGAAGACTATACTAGACGATGTATTTTTGATCTACCGCAAAAAAGCAAAAATGTTCTGCAGCCCTGTTTTGCACATATATGTAAAAAAAAAGAACTAAGAATTGAACGTTATTGAACAACACCGTTCAACACCATTCATTCGTGTCATTATTATTCTAGGTTATAAAAATAACTATGGGGCTTAAAAAATAATCGTATGTAACCCAGATTATTTATTCGTTGTGTATTTAGTTTTATTACGTTGTATATACGTGGGTCACTAAATAAGTTTTGAGATAAAAAAAAAAGTATCCAACATATAACCACAATTTATTTTACATTTTTTCGAAGTACTCTCCACGATGCTCTATACAAACTTCCATTCGTCTAAACCAACTCTGGAAACACTTTTGCCAGTCTTGATCTGAGAGGTCAGAAATGGCTACTTCGTAGGCAGCGACGGCTTCTTCGGCACTAAAAAAACTTTCCTTTAATTTTTTCTTTGACAGTTGGGAACAAAAAGAAATCACAAGGAGCTAAGTCAGGGCTGTAGGGTGGGTGAGCTAGGGTTTCAATACCAGATTCCTCAAGAAACGCCTTCGTTCTGAGGGACGTATGTGAAGAAGCCTTATCGTGATGCAGCATGATTTCTCGAAGCCCGGCCGTTGGTCTACGCTCTCGCACAGCTTGGATAACTTTCGGCAATGCTACTGTTGTGTACCATTCCGAGTTAACTGACCTACAATTTTCCAGCATGGATGTCGATAAGTGTCCACTCCGACCAAAAAAACTAGCCACCATTTTTTTACCAACATTACGTGGTCTTTGCAATTTTGTCGGTAACTCTCCGTCTGAGTAGACCCATACCGAAGATTGCTTCTTACTTTCGGGGTCATACTGATAGATCCATGTTTCGTCACCAGTAATGATTTCCGAAACACGTCTCGACGCCCCGTTTTCAAAACGTTGACGCATTTCACGGCACCAATCCACACGAGCCTGTTTTTCAGTTTCGGAAAGCAATCGCGCAATCCAACGACAACAAAGCTTCCTGACTCCGAGATGTTGGTGTAGGATGGTGTTCACACTCCCCGAAGTAATACCCAGGATCTTCTCGATGTCCTTGTATGTAATTCGTGGGTCTTCCCGTACCAACATTTCAGTAGTCCACACATTTTCTGCAGTTAATGCTGTTTGCGGGCGGGCGTCTGCTTCCTTGATCGTCATCGAGGTTAGTTTTGCCCCTTTTAAATTCACTAAACCACCTAAAAATTGTTGCCCGTGAAGGAGCAGACTCTCCCAATGTCGACTGTAGTCGTTGCAAACTTAACTGTTCGGTTAAACCAAATTTAAAATCGTAATAGATCATAGCACGCAACGTTTCAGCCAAAAAACGCGGGAAGCGTTGTAGTAAAATCACAGGAATATCGTATTTTTTTTTAATATTGAAAAAATGGCTTATGGCATTCTATTTTTAAATAAATTTGCTTTTTAAAAAGATATAATACACATGCGTTCTATTTTTAAATTTCGTACATCTCAAAACTTATTCGAGTGACCTACGTATTAGTTGCTTTCACTCAAGTGACCCAATTTGACGGCCTTAACGATAATGCTGTATATTCCATTCGTCAGATATCTTTGTCTAATGCAAGAGTTCCTAAACAATACGTCTCGACGCCCTGGGCGTCGCCGCCGTTGCAACACTATCCAGAGTATTCCAGAGAGCGTCGCGAAACTGTACGTACAAAACTTCATCCCCTGTAACTAAAGCTCAGGATAGCAAGTTTATCCTTCTCATTGATCGTAGTACAAGTTACAATCATATACTGTCAGGTATATTTTCTGATATAAAATTTAACTTGAATGTTTGCTTGCTAGAACTGCACATGAATAATTTTGGTTGGATGGTAATCTGCTTCAGCATCGGCTGAAGCCGATTACCGTCCAACGTTCGAATATTTTGATTTGAAGTATTCGTTTTACGCTTAAGTTATTGACAACAATCTTCAGCTTAGGCGGTAGAGCTCCGGGGTTGCTATCAACTAAGGTAAACACATGCACCATAAATGTTGGTGCGACCAAAACTTCCTGAGCGGTCGTGTAAATGGGCGCTAGTATGAAGTTAAAGTACTGGTTGTATTACTATGCTGTGTCAAAGTGGAAGTTTCATTTTCACTATCAAAAAATCCGATGGCAATCGGCTTCAGTTTATCCGGCAGGACCCTATAAATAAAGTAAATTGCAGTAACGTATCATAAAGGTTGGGAACTTCCAATTCAATGTACCAAGGCACTGCAACCAAGTACATATGTACTTATGTAATAAAAAAAAATTATGACTTCAAATACTAGAAAGCCCTACATTTGATCAAAAATAACATTTCCTGCCTGTCTTAACCGCTTATGGAAAGAGATTACAAAGAGATTAGTCTTTAATGAGTTATCGCCAATCTGTATAATCGTATATTCTACAGAATACTTAAAATTTAGGGCAACGTATAATAAAATAATTTATTTCATACATTGGTTAGGTATATCAGATCGAATACTTCGATTACGAAAAAAATGGTTGTCTGTAAAGTCGGTTTATGGACGATAATTTTACGTCATAAGAAAACATCGGCCGATGGAGTGGAAGAGAGATAGATGCGCACAAGGCGAACGCTTAGGCCGCTCGTGCCTCTCTATCGCTTGTTCCGCGCTCTCGGTTGCACGCTCGGCTCAGACGGAACGTGACAATGAGTCATGCTTTTTAGTGCAGCCGGCGTTCATCGATTTATAAGACGTTATCACGTCAAGAATAGCACTTAACTTTGAGTTAAGGTTAAAAATAGAAAAAAGTTAAAAATGGAACTTAACTTTAAACTTTAACTTAATTTAACTATAACTTAACTCATCTTCAGTTTATCAGTACCTACTACGGTAGACCTCCACGGTTCCCACTGCTAAGCTAACACAACCAATAATCAAGCTGAAGTTTGAATTTAGAAATCCGAAAAAGATCATTACTTTTGCTGTTGACTGTACTACGAAAGTACGCAACACAACATACATACTACGAGCATGTTTGTTTGACGTACAGCTAAAGCGCACGTTCACAATACGATACGAGGTATAATCGTATTACAAGTGCCAAGCGTAATGACTATACTATGTAGATAAATAATAGATAAACAGAATCGTAATTTATGCAAGCAAATAAAGATACCAACTAACATGCAAACACGAAGTAACTTAACGTAAATAAAGGTAATTATACACTAAGAAAAAAAAACGTCTCACCGTTCCCAGTTAGGTCTATCGATGACTCGCGGTGGAAATCCAAAAGAGACACAATCCATTCAGCACTTTATAGGCACTATTAGTTACACTAACACTACTAGTAGGTACTGGCACGACCTCAAACAACCATCACTAGACACACTGGCATCCCGGTGGCGATCCTCGCACGATAGTGGCTCCGTTGCTCGACACACCTACGGAGAAACAAAGGAAGTGATCAGCATACACTGCACACCAAAACATAAATTTTATAGGCACTTGATATACAGCACATACTGTGTACAGTGTATAAAGTCGCGATCGCGCTGCGCGTACAAATCGCGCGTCGTAACCGCACGCCACTCGAATACTGACTAGCTACTTACTAGGGAGAACTGGCAGCCGCGCGAGGCGAGTCGCTGGCCGCGCTCAGTGCAGAATTGAAATCGTCCGTCATATTCCAATGTTCCGCGCTGAGTAAAATCATTTCACGCTTCATTTAGTGGAAGACAACAAATCACAAAAACAGCAATTATCTAAATTACCTAATTATAATGTTTCTGTTCAATTAATGTTAAATTTAATAGATATTACAAATACAAATTCTAATGTAACAATGATCGACAGTTGCTATTCATTTATGCATGCCACAAGTCATGTGTTGTCATGGTCAATCGACTTTTCATAACTTGTCATCGACTCGTAGTAATAAGAATTTTATTTAAGTATAGTTAAACATGTGACTAACCAACAAAGTTTTAACATCTAAGCTTAACCAATACAGTACAGCATTACTGCTACAACACCAAACCACATGGCATTCTCGCCAATGTTAGAAAGAGAAGGATGCAACGTGGCGAGAAGAGCAACGCGGGCAACGTGGCCAGGGACAGCCAAGATGCTTCAGAAATATTACACAAACATTTATGCATGAAGGGATAACAGATTGTTATTGCTGTTGTATCGATATGATTGAGTTTTTATTCAAATGTAATTTTATAATGATTAATCACCGTCAGTAACAGGCAGGCTTTAATTGACAAATTATGTGAATGCGGTGTAATGAGACCGCGTGGACGGTGAGCGCGGCGGGCGATAACCAATTTTTCCTCTGTTGTATGCACATAGGGTTGCCAATGCCATCCGTCCAGGCTCTATTTTTACTATGGTCCAGGTTTCCCCGGATTTGTCCTAGTGCTAGGAGGGCGTCCGAGGAGCGTCCGGGCGGGGTTTCATTAAAAAAAAAATACAATTAAATCACTATCGCCCGCTCCATGCCCTTGACGAGCTCGGTGGTCAAATGGTGAGCAGTGGCCACTTTGACTCCCAGGTCGCAGGTTAGATCCCCGCACAAGACAAACATTTGTGTGTTTGGACATGTATTTTTGATATTTACAAAAAAATGTATTTAAGTATAATATCAGTTATATAGTCATAGTACAAGTTTTGCTTAGCTTGAGACTAGATGGCCATGTGTATGTAGTTTATCCAGGGGTATTTATGCTGCGAATAACCGTCTTGTCACAGAATAAAAAATACTGCTAGTACTAAAAAACACTGATGAGATGTCCGGGTTTTAACATTCAAAATCCGGAGTTCAATCACGCATTTTGTCCTGGTTACTAGCGTTCAGAGATGGCAACCCTATATGCCTCATATGTGTGCGTTAGAGAAAACATGTGAGATAATAAAAAGTTATGTTTGAACGTTGGACTCGTAAAGTTTATTTGTGTAATACATTCTTTAAACAAACGGATAATTACAAAACGTTTTATGGGCGGTTACAGCGCTCGACGGGAACGAATAAATTATTGCGATGGATTGCTTTTAAACATCTAAAATTTAAAATAATCTCACATTTCAGAATGTTTGATTTTCATTGTGTTTTTAAAATTAATATATAAACATATACTTTTTGCTACCCAATCCCTATTCTACTTCCTCCTACAAAATGTGAAAGTGTGTGAAAGTAAACGTGAAAGTGTATGAGTTTGTAGGAACAGGTATATAGGTCGGCATTAACCCAAAATCATCCCACTGTTGAAATACGGATCTCCTCTCAACCGAAGGGGTTTAGAGCATACTTCACTACGCTGCTCAACTGCGGATAGGCAGAGGGATATAGGTACTGTATGGATTTATGGGTGGATCTTTGTTACTCTTTCACGGGTAAACGGCTGGACGGATTTGGATTGGAACGAAATTTTTACATTTTGGGGTGTAAGTGGTATATCAACTTCTTTAAACCATAGGCAACCTCACCTGCACATGGCGCAGCCTGTGGACCGACCAACGAGGCTCTACCAAAAATAGACGTAGGACATTTCGTATTTTGATGCTACTGGGAAAGTACCTTCACCTCACAGAACATCGCAGCCAATTATCACAAGGAAGGAGTTTCTGTGTTGGCAGCACGAATGGCAGCACGTGAGCGATATTTCTTCTTTCAGCACTCGAGCTACGGTTATCGCTTCATTTCAGGCGGGCCGTATGCTTCCTTACCTCCCGATACGATTAACACATAGGGTACTTTTTATCCATGTACTGTGTTTACTTAGGGTAACGAGAAACTAGTAATATAAATAGCTAAAATTTTGTTGGCAAACCTTTGCCAACAAAATTTTACAAAAAAAAAATCTCTTTAAGTTACTAATAGACAGATTAATAAGATAAGAGATTTTTACAATAGGTACGAATATCCTTCTGTAGTCGACTGCTTTGTGTTACAAATGACAAAGAAAACTCCCCGGGGCCGCCGGGAGAAATTCAGACTGAGCATCTGGTCTGGGGCTTAAATTATGAATGGGCATTTCTTTTAACACACGTAAGTATCTTAGCCCACTGTGGCTAGTATTAACACTAAAACATTACATTAAAACTTCATACTTATATTAACCATGTGCGTCCGCAGTCCCATGGTGGGTTGAGTTCGGTACAGAATTGTCAGGTTGCGGCACTCGAGGGATTAAAACATAAATCAAAGACACATAATGTCGGTATCTTTTGTTTTGCAAATAATTTTAGGTAGGTATATGAATGAGAGTAGATTTATAGATGTTTGTTTACAAGTCTGAACGAATTTAGATGAAATTTCGCAATTTCCGCACAAACAGTATGTTATAAATTAACACAAGAACTACTTTTTGCCAGTAATGAATCAACACTGGCGAAAAGTGGCGAGAAAATAGTTTTTTTTCGATAAGCAACTGAATCGATTGAAATCTCACTCTACACGCAGAGATGTAGCGTCTCTTTGCGTTCTATACAAATTATATCACGGGGAGTGCTCGGATGAGCTGTTTGATTTGATACCTGCCGCTGAATTCCACTATCGTACAACTCGCCATAAATTAAAATTACATCCATATCATCTTGATAATTGGCGATCTAATAAAGTACGTTTCCTAAGACATTTTATACCACGAACAGTGAAACTGTGGAATCAACTTCCCTCAGCGGTATTTCCGTACAACTACGACATGGGTGCCTTCAAGAACAGAGGTTTCATTTTCCTTAAAAGGCTGACGGATCGGCGACCCCTTGGTGTCGCTGGTCTCCATGATTGCTTTCCACCAGGTGACCAACGTGCTCGTTTACCCACATAAAAAAAAAAGAAAAAGATCGAACATTCCAATATCTCAATGCTGAGAAAAGTTTGCTATGCTATCAAGAAATCAAAGGGTCAATTCTCATAATAAAAAAATGTAGTCAAAATTCAGTCTCCATCTTACAAATGTCAAATTTGGTATTCTCGTATCGCTATATGAAACTTGAAAGTATAATTTAAGGGGGATTATATCGAATTATGACCGAAAATTAAACAAATTCAGAATATTATTGTGCCAACTATAATGATTAATGAAATCAAGTTTATAATTTTTAGTCAATTCACAATTCAATCCCGATTCGGTCAACTTTCACTCTGCTATCGTAACATAATTACGAGCCTTCTGTGGGTTTTCCATGTATTATATTTATTTATTTACAAAAAAAAGTATTTATGAACATATCTATATAGATATGGATCTATATAGATATAGATATGTAAATAACAAAACATGTACTATAGGTACTAGATAACTGATATCAGTTATGTAGTACCTATAGTACATGTTTTGTTTAGTTTGGGACTAGATGGCGCTGTGTAATTTCACAAGGAGTATTTATTTATTTACTTTCTGACGATATAAAGAAACAGCTTGTAATTATGGAAGATGAGAACCTTAAACATTCGACTCATGAATGATCCTCTACGCCAATGGTCAATATAATAATAAATGTTTATTTCAGATAAATTTCAATCTATAGGTAGTTAGTAACAAATGTCTTAAATCAAGTTTATAATTTTTAAATTAAATTCATAATTCAATCTCGATTCGGTAAACTTTCACTAAGCGATCATAACATTATTACGAGAATTGGCCTTCTCGTTTATTTATAAAGCCTATTTCTTAGTTTCAGTTTAGTACTAGTCAAATGTTCCTTTGAGATCTCGTGACTTACATCACACATATTTGAAGCCGAGAAGCAAGAAATATTTTCCAATATAAACGTAGCGCCGCCGATGCGATGCGATCCCGGTTGTAGAGCCGCAGATATTTCTCATATTCTTTTGTCAGGATCTCTGCGGCTGGCTCTTTGTTGTTTGAGTTATACGAAGACTTACTGAATAAGAAAAACTTGAGTATTATTCAAAAGTCGCGTTCCCGACGCGAATACGTCGGAAACGTTAAGTGTGAAACTTTTACTAGAATTTGTTTCGGTTTGTTGTAATTTTTAATGATAGCTTGCTAAAGATAAATATGTTTATAAATAAGAATCTACTTTCTTGACGAGCCCAGTCAAGTGGTCGAGTTGGCTACCAATGGCCATTTTGAATCCGTGGTCGCGGGTTCGATCCTCGCACATGACAAACATTTGTGTGTATAAACATATGGGTTTGTCTTGGTCTGGCGTTCTGGTTTTCCATGTATTATATGTATTTATTTACAAAAAAATAATTTAAGTACATGTATCAGTTATCTAGTACTCATAGCTTTGCTTAGTTTGAGACTAGATGGCGCTGTATAATTTGTCAATGAATATTTATTTATTTATTTACTTCCTGATGATATCAACGAACAGCTTGTAATTATGGAAGATGGGAACGTTAAACTTCAGACTCATGAATGATCCTCTACGCCAGAGGTTCCCAACCTTTTTTTGCTCGCGACCACCAGTGGTGCGCGAAAGGTAAATTATGGTCCGTGATACAAACTTATAATGTAAGAGATTGAGTACTGTTATACAAAACACTCAAATCTCGAGTTATCGAATAATGGATTTATATGACAGTTGGGGACCCTACACGCAACAAAAACCTCGTAGTGGTCCGCGAACAAAAAAAGGTTGGGAACCACTGCTCGAAGCCAATGATCAATATCGAAATATAATAATAAATGTTTATTCCAGATAAATTTCAATCCATAGGTTGTTAGTAACAAAAGTCTTAAAAACTAAAAATGTTATTATATAAAAAAAATAAAAGAATATTATTAATATTTAAAAAGGTAATAAGACGTGTCTAAGTGCCCATAATGGCCTAATAACAGAATAAATTAATTAATTAATAAGTTATCAGTTATTTAAAACCAGAAAGAGATTATCTGGAAAAAGCCACGCGTTCCCATCTCAATGGCCAAAACGTCTATCTATTGACATTGTAATTTAAGCTCAATAAGAAGTAGGGTGTGGGGAGCCGGAGACGGCAGCCGGCTTTCTGAGAATCGACCTTATAGCTTGCACTTACACGGACCCACCCGACAATACACACAATAGGGCGATGACTTACCGGAAACTTTAATCGACATGTGCTCACTTTTAGAATGCAGCCGTACCATATCCTTTACTTTAAAACTTAACCTGTCTTCGCCAGTTGCGAGCGAGTCAACTGCGAGCCTTTTTTTTATATGTGAGAGGGGGGCAACCGAGCATGGAGATTAGATTGGTATTAGGACGGTAGTTTGGACCCCTTGGTGTTGCCAAGGGGTCGCCGATCCGTTGCCCGCCTATACTCCTTCCTTTCTGGTGACCTCACTCACTCACTGAAAGACAACAACGCTCAAGGGAATTGTTACTTGGCTGCGGTATTCTGTGAGGTAGAGTGTACTTCCCCAATCGGACAGCTTCAAAAATACGCTATGTCCTACCTCCATTTTCGCCAGAGCCTCGTTTGTCCATCAGCAGGGTGCACCACGCGTAGGTGACGTTAACTTTGATTCAAAGATATTGATGAACCGCTTACACCCTAAAGCCCTCTTTCCACGATTGGATATTATTGCGCAAAACAACGTGTTTTGAAATACCTCCATCTATTGTTACGCTGATGCCGCATATTATATTACAGTACGTCGATGTTATTCATCGGATCGTGTGATTGTTTATTTAAGCCATTCTATTTTGATCCGGGCGATCCTTTGTACGATGTTTTGGTTGGATATTTTTGCTGTGGCACACGTTAATCATTGGAGCGACAGCAATTTGTATACGATAACCTCAACTGCAACGCGACACCATACTCGATCGGCCCACTCGCTCTGCAGTGATTGATGACGGAGTGTCAATTTCGCGTTATCGTTGACACCGTGCGGCTGCCTCCATCAGATCGTTGCATAAATTTACACTCTAAATAGATAAGGTCACGGGCTAGTTAATAACTTCATACAAACGTTACGCTGTTGTCAAGGCGCGGGAATTAGTAGCTGTTCTTTCTTCTCAATTCTTTTGTTCGCCGGGGAACGTTAAAACTTCTTGGGCTTAATGTCTTTGTTTTTGTTTATTATTTACTTTAGTCCATTTTAGCGTATTTAACTTTGATAATTTCTCATAGATATTTATGCTAATGGTATTCAGTTTAATATCAGTTTTGGTATGAGATAACATCTTATGAATCAAATGCAAATTCAAATAATTTTGAATATTAGAATAAGTACTTAATGCGAACGCGTGGGATAAACCGTTAGAACAAAGCAAATAGTGCGATTAGTATCACAAACAGTACAATGTAATGTAATTTAATACAATTATAAAACTACACAGCACTCAACAGTTATGGCATTATTTTATAAATCATAATACAGAAATTAATTGTACTAAATTTCTTTATTACAATTAATTTTACAACATGCTGATCATTATGAGGAGTTTCATTTCATTGATCTGAACCCCCGGGTCACTCACTCGCAGGAACATAACAACCCTCAAGACAATTGTTAGTTAGATGTTCTGTGTTTCTGTGTGGAGGTACTTGCCCAGGAAGGCAACTTTCAAATACGCTGTACCTCTCTGTTGCCAGAGCTTCTTTCGCTAGTCGGCAGGGCACCACGTGCAGGTGATGTTGGTTTTGGCTCTAAAGATCGTCATGAGCCCCAAAATGTGTACCTAAACTCAAAGTTATTGATAGTCAGTATCCTGCACAGTCGGTTTGTTCAACGTACTCCGACGAAAGACTCAGTCTATTACCTTAAAAGCAAAATGTTTGCTACAATAAGCGTTTCACGTTTGTAAAATTGTTTTTCATTATCACATTTCGTTACAAATTACACGTCTCCATTTAGAAATAAAATTTGTTGCGCACGAAAATAACAGTTAGCGGTGAAGTGAGGCGTGTGACGAATTATTGACGCCCCAAACAATTTGAACAATACACAGCGAGCAGCTTTCTAGCGAGCGACCCTCCGCGCCGCGCCACGCTCCCCAGTTCCACAAACCGTTCGCGTTCGTTCGTTTTTAACTTCTACAAGTGAAACGCTTACACAGTCAGAACTATCTGAACGCAATACAGACTAGATAAAAACCGATACAAATTCGATCACGAATTTGTTTAGGACAAAAATAAACTTGTACGTTTCACGTTTTTATTCCAGCGTTCGCGAAATTTAATATACTGGCAGGTTGACTGAATTTACGTATCTTCAAAGTGATTGCCATCAAACATCCGCTATTATTTTATATAGTTGAGACTTAGGTCGGGTCCCTGTAAATTCTATATTGTAAATGTAATCGGAATCGTAAGAGCTGTTTGTGAGATTGTTGTGATATCTCCCTATTTCCCTACTTAATATTATAAATGTGAGTTTGTTTGTTACACTTTCACGCCGAAACTACTCAACCGATCACGATGAAACTTTGTACACATATTCTCAAAGTTATTAGGAAGGACATAGGATACTTTTTATCCTGTCGTAAATCCAGTCAAAACGGGCGGTTCTTCAATATGATGAATGTAATAAATAAATATTTCTGGACAATTTACACAGCGCCATCTAGTCCCAAATTAAGCGCAAAGGTTGTGTTATGGGTACTAGACAACTGATAAAGGTACTTAAATACATTTTTTTTTTGTAAATACATACTTATAATACATAGAAACCGCCCCCACACACAAGTAATCGAATATTGCCGTTATTTTCATTTATCCAACAAAAGGGTAACTTCTATCTAAGTATTGTGAAGGGATTGATTTCTTTTCGCAGTTTTACAGATTTTATTTATCAAATACTCATATTTATCTATATATTTAAAAGAAAGTCGTGTTTGTTACAACACTTATAACTCGAGAACGGCTGGACCGATTGCCATGGTTTTTGATTTGTTGGATTTGTTTCCGTCCCGAATAGCAGAATAACTCTTAAAAACATTGGAAAATTCTCGAAAAAATAAAATAAAAGAAAAAACATTTTCCCATACAAATGAAAGTGTCAGTTGAAAAAGGGATTACGATATTTATTGGTTGTCAAATATCAAAACGTCAAATCGATTGGTGTCACTTTTATGTCGCGAAAGTTGTCTGTGATTTGTTATGAAAATTTAAAAATGTCAAATCGATAGCGGTGAAAACGCTTTTCCCATGGGGTTCGAGCGCAAGAATCAAATCAGAGTAAACATCAAAAGAAATGACAATTACAAATCACCAAAATGATAAAACCTATTTCAAAACTAAAAAAAATAAAACAAAGCGTTTTTTTTAAAAAAAATTAACAATAAGAAAATCTTTATTTTTATGAAATCTTCAGTTTTTATGGATACGGGTCTTCCCTCAACCGAAGGGGTTTAGAGCGTACTCCAACACGCTGCTCAACTGCGGGTTGGCGGAGGCCAGTGTTTTCGAACCGCCTAAAGGCCACTGACTTAACTTAACGACCAACCGGGACCGACAGCTTAACGTGCCTTCCGAAGCACGGAGGAGCTCAAGATGAGCTAATGATAACAACCGGGACCGACGGCTTAACGTGCCTTCCGAAGCACGGAGGAGCTCAAGATGAGCTAATGATAACAACCGGGACCGACGGCTTAACGTGCCTTCCGAAGCACGGAGGAGCTCAAGATGAGCTAATGATAACAACCGGGACCGACGGCTTAACGTGCCTTCCGAAGCACGGAGGAGCTCAAGATGAGCTAATGATAACAACCGGGACCGATGGCTTAACGTGCCTTCCGAAGCACGGAGGAGCTCAAGATGAGCTAATGATAACAACCGGGACCGACGGCTTAACGTGCCTTCCGAAGCACGGAGGAGCTCAAGATGAGCTAATGATAACAACCGGGACCGACGGCTTAACGTGTCTTTCGAATCACGGAGGAGCTCGAGGTAATATAAACCCATCCGTGTACAGGCTACGGTCGACGTTGCTTAACTTGCGTGTTCAATTAGACTGACACGCGCAATGACGCCATCGAGCTTCTCTATTATTTTCTATTATTCATTGTTTTAATTCCATAAAATCATAAATTTAGTTCAGCTAATATGTACCACGACATTCATTGATTGTTAGGCGGTACGAAGTTCGCCGGGACAGCTAGTATTATATAAAAATAAAAAACTCTTTAATAAAACCACCGCATTAGTTACATAGAAATGATATTGTCAACTCAAGGAAATATACGTAAATTGCAGATCATTCCATTTTTCGGAATTAAGAACGCCGATTTTGATGATTTTACAGTTGTATACAATACAAATATTTCACATAATCTGAACCTAATTAAAAAATCGCATCGTAATCACAACTGGATTATTGATCCTAATGAAACTTAGTGTATTTTTTTTTATAAATTTAATGCTGTATTTTAATATATTTCATAATAATTAATAAAAAACAATATACCTTAAGTTATTATGCCGCCTTATGTATATTATATCATGTCTCCTTTTTTTTTTTTTTTTTTTTTTTAATTTATTTATCCAAAATATTAATAATAAACATTAAAAAGACTTCGACCATTCGCAAAAACCATAAATGGTTTAAAAGTATTATATTGTGTGTTGTCCCCACATTGTTTCTTCTGCATATCAAATACGCAACATTCATTGCTATGCGTATGACAGTACAGTGGCACGCAAGATACCCTGGCCAAGGTAAAGTTTCTCGGGATTGCGTCAATGAGTACGTACCGAACAAAACTTGTGTCTGAGATAGAAACGTCCCTTGGACATTTCTCGGATTGGGGTAGATTGAATTTGGTACAGCTAAATCCCTCAAAGACAGTGCGCGTTTACTGCTTCGTTTGTCGTAGCTCCTAAATTGGATGGTGCTACCCTTAGTGTTAGTCCTCGCAGGTATCTTTGGTGTCGACATATCGAGTGATGTTCAGTTTTGTGGCTACTTGGAATGCAATGCAACGCCAAACTGGCTTCTAGAAAGATTGGTGTCAACAATAAAGCCAGTCGATATTTTACCTACCCCGTCATCGCCTTCAACTATTTAAAGCCCAGGTTCGTCCTCACATGGAATACTGTTCCGGTCTCTTCTCTGGGCCGGTATGTCCCAGTATTCGCTTGCTCCATTTGACCGCATACAACGAAGAGCAGTTCGAATCTTCGGTGACCCAATGATATCGGATTGACTGGACTTTCTTTCTACACGTAGAGAAGTAGCGCCTCTTTGCGTAGAGCTCGCATGAGCTGTTTGATTTGATACCTGCCGCTGAGTTCCACTATCGTACAAGACATTTTATACCACGAACTGTGAAACTGTGGAATCAACTTCCTTTCGGTATTGGCCCACATGGTCATTACCCCCCCCCCCCCCCGTCCCACAAATTAAAAAAAATTCAAAATCGAAATAACGACTAAATGGTTATAAATCAGAATTGATATCTACCTCTACTAGTCGAATATAAAAAAAATGCACTCGTTAGCACACTACGACATACAAATGTCTCATCGTTTACTACTACATAAACAAGACGTCTGTGCAGACCTAGAACGAGCGTGTGTGCGTGCGGCGCCATACAAACTGTTCCAGATTTGTCTCAGAGGTGAAGTGAGGTCGACAAGAGAGAGCGGCAGGGAATGGCCACACTGTACATTACTTATGCTGTATCGCTTCGCTAGGTAGAAATACGTGCTGGAGCCTGTTGTAATGCCGTATAATAACGAATATAACAATTGGCATTAATATTATTATTTAATTTATATGCAGCGGTAACATGTTGCTACTTAACCCTGTTCCCCTTATGCAACGAGTAGGTACAATGTAGTTGTTGCACGCTTATAATAACGCTCATTTGGTTTGATTATTGCTTATTCGCTTGAATTCTGGCTCATTGTTTATTCTCTCATTATTTCTACACACGATTGCATATAATAACGATGTTTATTAAATGACTACATAAACTAGGTAAGTAGGTAATTTATATGTCGCATTTTAGTACTTCAAAGTGGGGTCTATCTCAGATTATAGAGCCGGTATTCTGAGGGGTTTTGTCTATCTGTATTCTTTATTCTATGTCTTAGTGACCATATAGGTGTCTAGAATAGACCAGGAAAATCCGAAAACTTGAAAAAGTCTCCTCTATCAGGACCTACCCAGCTACCTGTTACAGTTTCGGCAGGCACATGAGGTCCCCATGTGCCTGCCGAAACTGTAAAAGGTAGCTGGGTCGTTCCAAAATTAGTATTCAAAGAAGTTGGTCCCCAGCTTAACTAAACGGAATCAGATAGATCCATACTTCCAGAACTAAAGTTGTGTTATATTCTAAGTCATTATCATTGCCGCCATATATTTTTCAAAATGGCCGATGTTCAAGATGGCCGCCATAATAATTAACGTTGCGCCGCAAAAATGCTTGGATCAGTATAAAAAATTGTAACAGAGGGTTTTTGGGGTCTCTGATCACGACTTTGAGGTCAGATTTTTTTTATGGAGACGGCACCAAACTTTGTATCTGGGAATTTTTGGGGTTAGACTTTTCACATTTCTTGACTTTGAGAATGTGAGCAGATGTAGAAACTATAAGAAATAGCCATGGATTGTCATAGTTAAAAGTGAACAGTGGGACGCTGGGTAAGGGTAATGAATTCAATCAAATGAAAACTCATGAAAATTATCTAATTTAAAGTACATACATATTTTAGTTATTATTTAGACAGTTATGTTTTTTATATAAGTAGCCTTTCACAAGCGCATTGGCTTGCTGTAATGCTTGTCAAAAGGAAGATTGTAATAAATAAATGAAAAAGTCGTAAATGGCGGATTAAAAATGGCTACCACATGTGGACCCGCTGAGTACTTTTAACGAGGCCGAGCCATACGGCCCAAACCTTGCGCATACGCATGCGCACCCCATCCTCCGAGTGTCAAATGCGAACACCAGGAGCGAGCTGTGTGTCAAGGCCGCATGCAAAGCTCCGCCGCGAACGTTTTATTATTATTTCTGAAATTAAAGTTGCAAACACACACACAAACAAACACAACGACAACTCGTTGGCTCGTAGCCCGTGCAGCCACCCAATCGCTAGTTTTTTTAGTACAAAAAAGCAACAGTTCGGCATAAAATGTTATTTATAGTGTGTATTCCCAAAACAGAATTTTTCCAATTCCGGCGTGAACACGACGCCGACGCCACGAAAGCGTTTTACGAAAAGGCGAATTCGTATTCATATTAGATTAGAATATTTCCGACATGGCGTTATATTGGCGTAAATCATATCACCGCACTGGGGACTCAATAAATCCCTCAAGCTCTCTCAATGACACCCAACCCCAGACGAGTAGAAATTCATTACATATTACTACTTTATACAAACTCGACGTAAAGGCATGTAACTTATGTTACTATGTAAAATAAAATTGTAGATTGAAGAAGATATTAGGTTGTAAATTTATACTAATATTATAAAGCTGAAGAGTTTGTTTGATTGAACGCGCTAATCTCGGGAACTACTCATTCGAATTTGTCGTAATAGACTACATAACATCACTCTACCACCACTAGGAGCGGAGCACCAATGAAAATAGTTGCAAATATGGGAAAAAAATATTGCTTTTGAGCGCTTCCGTGGTGTGCGCTGCCTAAACGGTTCAAGTTACGCAACAATTATATACGACGGAATTATTCATCTGAAAAAGTTTAAAAAAATGTCCGTGACAGCATATGTCTATCTTTTAAGATTGGCTCACTATAACCTTTCAAATGGTAACCTTACGCTTCACTCTCAACGCTCTGTCACACGCAGACGAAGTTGCGCGAGTCAGCTAGTATTGTATATTAGGTAGCTTGATAGTAATTTTAATACTTTTAGGATGTGTGTAGCTGAAGTAATTTTCCCTCATATGTATAATGAAAACGGCTAACGCGTATTTGACGAGACAGGAGCTCAGAAAACAATAAACACAGTGTGTCCTTAATAATCACCGTTTCAATTAGAACTCGCTATTATCGTGTTGTATTTATGAAGGATGGTGCTTCTCCTTTGTCTTAAACTGGAAATATCTTAAGGCCTTATGGCCTCCCCACACAAAAAAGATAATTTGTCTGTGTCTGATACCCTGTCTGTTAATTTTATTTGTAAACTAACCATCTGATTTCATTTCAAAATCCTGATATAGAAAGAAGCTTAGCTTAGCTGGCTAACTATTGTTCACTGGCCTTCAGGAATCAAATTAATGTAAATCGTAAACAATACATTGCCCTCGTCACTCATGATAGAACTAACTTCACAAAATCACAACTTTGAAAATCAGTATAAACATCTTCAAAGCACGTTAATAGAATCTCAATCACGGAAAATCTTTCATCTTTTAATATCTGTGAAAATACCATCAAGCAGTCCTGTTCAAAACGTGGAGTTCTCAACGCAGAGCGGTACATTACCGCCCACGCTCCTCGAAACCGCTACAAACGATATTATTAAGCCAAATCGTTCTCTTTAGTTTTATGCTCGCCTCGTACCAAACTAATAGATGCGATGGCGGCTCTCAGATAACACACATAAAATATCGTCCAGATAAAATAAAATAAGAAACGCGCTCGCGTGGCTGATACGTTTAACCTTCCTTTTTGTATTTCCATAAGATTAGATAGTCGGCTTTACCGAGATCCAATGTCGTATTATCTCTGATTTTGTGTTTTACAGCAGCTAATAAAAGTTATCATGTAATTATTGTGTTTATCTATTAAATTCCCCTCATTCACAATAGATACGGCCAGTTGATATGTAAATTGCGGTTATACATAGGAACATTCGTTGTGGCAGCTTGTCCAAACAGTGATCATTTTCGTAACAAACTACTAACGGTTGAGGTCAACTTTAAACAGCTGTGTACCATACACCTAAAATATATCTAGTAAAAACAATTACAAAACATTAAAAGTTTAATACCTACGATAAGGCATAGTAGGTACACTGTGAGACATCCACAATGTTCATTTCGACTCATATGTCAGTAAGAATTAGGAATAATTCCAGCAGGTACACCACAGCACGTCCAATGGCGAACAAAAGCAATTTGTGTCCGCACGAAGTGGCTTTGTACGTGCGTAGCGTCGTAGGTGTTTATTAGCGGGCTTTCTAGCTGTTGTTGTTACTACAGGTACGTACGTAGTTAGCGTAATGGTTAGTCCAGCGCGGACGGTTGCCGATTCGCCGCGACCCTCTGAGGTCATTCAATATCGTTTTACTAATCTCGAATTCTCGACATTCGCACAGATCCCACGGCCGCTTACGATCTAATTACTTAACTTTAATACACCCGAGAATCCTTAGCGCTGCATAGAATCTAACAAGCTGTAATGTAGCCAAGAGAATAAAACTGTATTTCGATTAGGCAGGCAGTTATGAATACTTGGATAGTCGGAAACAAAGTAACATTTTGGCGGAAATCCAACGTCATTTACAATTCTGATTTAGTATACTGCATGGGCAATTTAAAAACTTATTTGAAGCTCTACAGTTAACAATATCTGTTTTATTCGCCTAACTAGTGCATAAATACTTCGTAAGTAGCTTTGTTTGACAAACGTACCGTACAATCGAATATATGAAAGAGAAATGAGTCACCTCGACTTGATAAAAATCATTTTTCAAGAATACTGCTGGCAGTGGAAGTGAGTGTGGCGTTATTGGCCGCGGTCCAAAAACATGTTCATCACAATCACACAACACGCAGATATCATTTAACGACAAATTTACCGTGTCAAAGAAAATACTGGGCTATCACGACTTTGGCCGAGGGTAATTTACAATTTGAAAGGAGGTAATGCGACATATATTGCAATAAAAATTGTGAAATGTTCCGCTTCTATTCTCGCTCATGTCAGGCGTGCGTGGAATTTCGCGGCTCACATATTTTTATCGTCGCTAGTTCTAACCACTGATAAAATAACGCAAATAAAATAAGCCAACGAGAGCCCTGCCAGTTTTGATAAATATCCTTTCAGCGCTTTTCCATTATTCGGAGGGAGACAAATGTCCCGTCGGTTTACTCGAGTCGGCATCACGGCATTCCCTCATTAAAATGTCCCCGAGCGGCTGTCGTCCCCTCGACTCACCACTGATTCGATACCATAATCGATTTTATTGCTGATCGCTATAAAATCAGCGATAAGCACATTTGATGTTTTGTTTCTGTCGTATATTCCACGTCGCGAATCAATCACTGTATTATTTAAACAGTGGGTTTATTAATTGTGGGCACAGATGAATGTGAACTCTAATACGTTACGCATAGGGTGCGAGTCGTCGCTTGCAGTATCAGCGAGAAGCGTGTTGTGTGAAGCGGAACCAATTCGACACGATTCTATTGCTGCATTTGGATTAAAATAGAACCAATTTACTTTCTGTACAAAAGGTTGTTGATCTTTTTTCTGGAAAAATGTAACTTATTCTATATAATCAAAGATTCCGCTGCAAATTGTTTGTAGAATCAAAGAACATTACGGTAAATATTTTAATAGCTCGCCCGACTGAAATGAGCGTGGGACGAACAAAAGAACTTTGTACGTAGCGAATAAATAAGACCACGATAAGGCATATTAATCTCGGCAGTTACGTTATAGTAAACACGCCCTCGCATTGTTTGGAGATCCAGAAAATTTGCTGGTTCATCTAACTTTACTAATTACTCAACATGGGGTTCGAGGTTATCAAACATTGGCGCAAATTGCCACCAACAATGTTACATGTAGCCGTAGGTAACAATTTGCAAACAAGCTATTATAGGGTTCATTCGCAGTCAAAAGCGCGCCAATAGAATTAAAATACTATTACGCCAATACAAAGTTGATTGAGTGGAGGGCGCGAATGGTGCGGGCGTAGTGCGAGCGTGCAGCCGCGCTGCCAGCCGCTTGCCGCCGCTCGCTCGCGCTCCTGTAATTTGATTTGGAGTAGCGCGGGACGCAGCGGGGGGCCCGGGATCGATATAGCAGGGGGAGGCGGGGCACACGAGGGCAGGGAGCGGCGCGGGCGGGGGGCACCACCGCTGTTGTCATGGAAACCGTAGCTACCCTCGCGCCTCCAGATTTCGTCGGTTGTCCCAGTAAATTAAACAAAGAGGATCACTGATATTATTTTCAGGTGTTCCGGGGCTTAATGGATCTTATTTCTTGGAGGAAACTTAAATATTTAACAGTTAAAAGGTCGGCCAATAGCAATTACTGGCTGTAATAAAGTAGATAGATTGGTTTCTATTGTAAATCTCAAATATTTGGGCCAACATAATGAATTCAAAAGCAATTATAGTTGTATGAATATTCCCCGCTTGTTATTGTATTCTTGTCGAACGTGGATCAATTCTTAAACAATAATGTTGAATCAATTAGTACATAGGTAATTTGTTTTACAAACCGCGTGGTTATACATTACGTAAAATAAGTATCTACTTTACTTACTTTAGATATATTTAATAATAACCAAAAAGATACATAAATTACGAAATAATAACTTTAAAAATTAATAATTTTCTGGAATTTCTTGTCGTAAAAGATCTTCCTTTGTTTCGACTTTCGAGATATAGCCGAATTGGAAATACTCGTCAAGATTGTAATTCCATGAATGAGCTCGAAAATATATGTCACTTTGTGACTATAAAATTAACTAAGTATACGTTTAAAATAACACCTTTTCATGGACATTGATCAAAGTTGCAAGTTTCTGTAAGAACTTTCTTAAAAAAGATTATAGCAAAACATACAACAACCTGTAGCTGGGAAAATATATGATATTATTTGTAAATTTACACTAAGAAGTAGGCGTGACATTTTTTTTTGTGGTGACGTGACCAGGATTTTGTAACTGTTGCATCAAATTCAGCATTATCCAGTAAAAGGGAGATTCTATTTTTCTGTCTACAGGAGAATAAAGCGAATAAGGGGTTGTTTTGTGTTAGGTTGGCAATTTGACAACGGGGAACGTAGTACCGAGATATTAGTTTCATGGATTGGTATGTTAGATTGAAAGAAGGCGTAGTTATCAATCGACACTTCGTCATAATATTATAGAGACCAAATTATTAAATTAATTGAAAGATTATTGTGTGTGAATTATTAAACTAATTTAAACAAGTGTGCCAAATTTCAGCTTAATGGGACATTGGGAAGTGGGTCAATTTTAAATTGACACTCAAAAGATTTGATTATAGTCATCGCGATGAAATTAAACAAAAGTTTGTAATAGACACATATATTTTAGAACATTTATTTGATCTCACTCGCCACTTAGCTACCTCGTACAACACTAATGCAAAGGCAAAGGTCTATTGGAAGAATATAGTACTGAATTTAAAGTCTGAATTTAAATAAAAATTCGTCAAATTTAAAACGACATACAAGTACATTGATCTCAAGGTGCGGACGAAACCAGTTTCCGCCTGTGAAATTGATAACATACTTATAAAGGCGAGACTAATGTGTTATAATAACTTATAAGTTATTACTGGTCTTTATTCTCTTAATAAAAAAGTCGCTGACAACTTTGAGAGACTAACAGCATTTTAGGAAAACGTGAGTAAAACTGAACCACCGACTGAGCGTTGATCTAAAAATCATGATGACCTTGATACCGTTGGTAATTTTGGTTGGTATGATCGAGCCACAGACTGCCTAACTAGTATTACTTACGACATATTAAACATAAGCTCATATTATTTATGACTTTATTCAAATAGATTGAATAATAAATTATGTAGTATCAAATCGGTCACTTGTAATAACTTTACCTGACGCTCGTTATTAATGTGTACGAGGTGTAATACGACGCCATGACACCGGCTAGCGGCTCTACAACTATCCCGACACTAACGAGTCAACAAAGTTGTTAAGCGCACAACGAGACTTTTGACGTTAATTAACAATTTATTTCATTTGCGCAACTTGAACAACTTTATTATAAGATAATTAAATCGCACGAGAGAACCCATTTGCTACAGCGTTAAAACCTGAGAAGATTCGGTTGGTAAAAGTTCATATTTTAAACATCATTTCGGCACAAAAAAGGAAACCCATTTGCAGTGTCCTTTATCCGTAAATACTCGCGACGGTATGCCTGATGCGTTGTGTTGTAACAAAACATTGAAAGAGCACTAATGAACGCCTCATGCTTTGTGGAAGCATAATGACATGTTTTAAATAGTGTGGCAACTGTCGTGGACTTTTCGAGGTGCATGCAATTCAATAGGCTCATTTAAATTGCCTAGACCGGCAGATAAGCGGACATGAAAGGGCGGGCGATGATGCTAATACAGTGCACTTAACCTGGCGCGCGGCACCTTGCGGCGTCCCACCAAACTGGTTCCGGCGCCGACCTTCGCACTGTCTCTCTCCTGCACGCTCATGTTGCCCTGATCGAGCCGATCACCACACATGATTATAATTCGATTAAAATAGAATCGATTGATTGATTGATCAGCATCTTCTGCTACTACTACAAATAATTGCTGAAGTTAATCATAGGTACAGAAAAAAATATGTAAATCTTTACATTATTTTTTCTGCTGAATAATGTCTGTTTTTGATCCGATTACTGGAATAATGTCGAGTAGATTTAAATAGATAAGTTTGCAGAAACCCTCAAGTAAATTGCCTAGATAAACAAGAAACAAATCTACCTAAAGCCGCTTTGACTAAGTAAATTATAAGGAATGATGTTTCGAGTTGGATGTATAATTTTAGATTCGTATTTTGATAAACACTCAAAGGTATTTTACTGCGTAGCTGGAAATAGAAAAGGATTGATGTTAATATGATGTTAAATTTGAATAGTAACAACATGTTTAAAACTTTAAAGACTTCTAAGTAATTGTCCTACAAGACAAGTTATTAAGACTAACGAAATAAATACTAAAATGACAGTCAATTTGTATCCACGATAAGTGAACGGGTGCGTTATCGCTAAGGATTGGAAGGTCTGAGGCCAAGCCCTTGTTCAGCCATTAAGAGTTCAGCTTACGTAAGATGATATTATTTATTTGCTCTTAACGTGAAACAACTTCGATTAGGTATCGAATCAACATAGACAACTAGATTAGACTTCAGTTAAATCACCGAAGTATCAACTAAGTTTAATCGTGGTTTAATAAAACGAAAACATCGTTTCTACTGATACGTAGAAGGTAAGAAGAAGCTTGGGTTTAGACATCAGCATTGTTGGTAAAATTAATTTTGTGGAATGACGGGTACATAAACGAACCCAATTTTATTGCTGTGGCTGTTAACAATTTGTAGTTTTCAGTATAAATCATCGTGAGGCGCGGTGATTAAATTCGACCACGCCCGTCGCTATTAAGCTTGCGGACATGGAAATGGCATGGCAATTCATGGTATGGTAATGAAAGAGGCGTCTCTCTCTAAATGGTGGGGTTATTCGTGAATCGCGACAGAATAATCGCGCGAAGACTATAATTGGCTTTAATCAAGCGAGATAGCGTGCGGTCTGACCGGAGCAATGTTGGTTCTGTGTTCAACCAATTGCGTTTGTAAATTTAGTAATCGCAATGATTATTTGTGTATTTTTTTTATCTAGAAGGCAAATTCCAAAAGCTTTTTACTCCTACTAATAATTTCTCCTGATTAAATTCGGTATGAGTTCCAATGCAGCCGTAGTTTTACCCTCGGGACTGCAATGGACTACACTGTTCATTGCCTTTTTTGGCGGTCGCCGCTGTTAATCCTGGCTACACAGGAGATACAGTGGTGGGACTGTGTGGTGGTCCCCCACGCTGCTCTAGTAGCGACTTTTGCTTCAGACATTAGTAGTACAATACTGATACCTTTCCTTTTATTAATATTCACATATTCCAAACAAAGTTTCAGGTTACAAATTACCTACGCTGTTTACTATCTTCATCAAAGACGCAAGAATTTCATAAAGCTATCGCATGTAGTGAACATAATTACTCGTTACATCATACAGCGCCGTAATGTCGCTAAGAAATTTCTCTGGGGAAATGGGAAAACAAATGAGAGAGCTCTTATCTACGCATTACCGCGGCGCGCAGTGATTTACGATCGGGCTACCTACTCCACACATACGAGACTGACTGCGACTTACATTATACCGGTTTCACCGAGCGCAAAGACATAACCTGGTCGAGTAACAAACGTGAATTGAGTGTTAAACACGCCGGTTCAGACGTTGCTTAAATGGTTGAACATAAATAAGACTGGCCGACTGACGGATGACTGTCACGAGAAATTAACACAAATCGTGATTATCAAACATTGGTTGTTTGGCGACGCTGCCTCCGACAACAAAAACCTTTCAATGGCGACAAGAAAAATTAGCGTGAACAAATATTTTGTGTGTGATACAATGTCAATATTTAATTATTTTTATACTCACTAGGAGTTAATGTATTTGTCAATAATGAAGGTTTCTAAAATGTTTAATATTCTAATATGTTTTTAAGTGAAATATTTATTGGGATGAGATATTTTCTATACAGAAGAGCTGAATTATATCTAGACCTATCTAAACTAAGTTAAAAACTGGAATTGTCTACAATTTGGTATTGTTGATAATGAACAAACATTCTGGAAAGATTGCATTGTTGCATTGCAGTGTTGATTTGGCAGGTAAAATTGAACTGCCAAAGAAGGAAAAAAAAAACATTGTCGACTGGAATAGAATCTGGCCTGGCGGCGACCCAAACGTTTTATAGTGAATAGTGTGAAAATGATGACTGGTAATGACAAAATATTGAATATTAACATGTTCGAATGTAGTCCTATAAATAAGGTATTGTATGCTTCCATCCCATTATTACTATACCCAGTAAACAAATCACCTAATAAAGTTGCTGCCACAAACGTCTCATTGAAAATTTGAAATTGGCTGTGGGCTGCGATCAAATGGAGCCCCATTACATTAGCATAGCGTTTAGTTTAAGAACACGTCTTACAGGCGAGCAGCGTGCGGCGAGCCGCGGGCGGACAGCAAATTGCCAGTGGGCGGCGCGGCGTGATCCCGCGACCCCTCTGATAAAATATTCCATCTATCGTACCTCTCTCTGACGCCATCATGCCATGGAATGACAAACCGAAAGCAGCCGAAAGATAGGAAGAACTTCTCGGAAGCATATTAATCTAAAAACGAGATATCTTAGAATCCAAATTAAAATTAATCCACCCGGAAAACAGAAGGATATGAAAACTCCAACAAAAGGGACAAAGGAAAAAATCCGAAAAGGAATTGGACGAAAAGATAAAAGTAAAAAAGGAAACGTGAAGCGCGCGGTGGCGGCGCGGCGCGGCAGCGGTGGCGGCAGCGCGGCCGGCGCGTTGTGTGAGGTTGGTTAGTACCAGGCGCACATACCTCGATTGTAGTGTTCAATTAAACCGCGCCGAGACGAGATGTAATTAATTTTAATAGAGTGATCTCGATGAAGAAATACAAGCTGGCAAAGTGACAAGAGAGTAGATAACTGTATAATATAAACTATAATATATATAGATAATTGTTCCCAAAGATGGAATTGATGAACGTGACATGAAATGATTATGTTAAAATTAATGTTTTTATTTTATTTTAGAAATGGGTAGTGTTTATAAAACTATCCACTATTAGAATAAACAGTATCTTACTAATCCAGAATATGTTCTACACGTGTGCCAAGTTTCAATCAAATTCGTTCAGCCTACTATCACAATATAAGTAATAGTACTTCGTACAGTATGGCCACTCCCTGCCGCTTTCTCGTGTCGACCTCACCTCCCCTCTGATACAAATCTGGAACAGTTTGTATGGCGCCTCACGCATCATGCTCATTTACGCTCGTAGGTGCAGTCTTTGTTTATGTAGTAGTAATTAGTAAACGACGCGACATTTGTATAGAGTGGCCGTGGTGTGCTACTATACTACTATGCGCTAAAATTCACACCACTGGATAGATGAAGGATCAAAGAATTTATTACGCCAAGTAAGGACTATTGAACATCTCGTGCGGGGGAGGGGGAAGCGCTGCCATTTTGAGATAATTTTAGTGCATATAACGTATTCAAGTACAACACACGGCCTTGTTCATGACACAGCCACAACCTATTTTTTTTAATACATATCCTCGCTATATACACGTATTCGAATTCATTGAAACCTTCATACAAAGTAGGTTGTCCAGTCTTCGTAGGGTCTTCAATGGCTTCCTGGAACTCATTAAAAGCCGCTTCGGGGCTTGTGAATCGTTTATCTAAGTCTATCGTGACTTTTCGGATACAAAAAAAATACCGCAAGGTGGTCCGGAGTTCCGGACTGTATGGCGAGTGCGTCATCAGTTCTATATTTAAAGAAATAATAATAAATAAATAAATATTCCTAGACAATTTACACAGCGCCATCTAGGCCCAAATTAAGCGAAAAGCTTGTAGGTACTATGGGTACTAGATAACTGGTATAACACTTAAATACATTTTTTTTTGTAAATACATATATACATACACATTACGCATAATACATAGAAAACGCCCCGACCAAGACAAACAGACATGTCCATGCACACAAATGTTTGTCTTGTGCGGGGATCGAACCCGCGAGCTCGGAGTCAAAGTGGCCATTGCTAACCATTCGACCACCGAGCTCGTCAAATATTTGAGGCCTTCAAAATCTAATTCGCGATTTTTTCAAAATACTCTGGGCAGGTACTCATTTGAGCGGAGCGAGTGAAACACTTGCATACGCCGAAAAGTCACTCTTGGAAATGAATATGCTCCAAAACCACTGAACCGATTTTGATGAAACTTGTCACAATTAAGACCTCGACATGCTTGAGGTTTGTGTCGAAAAATTGAGATCGATCATGTCCTTGAGGAATGTTCATCAAATACATTTTCCATTGAAATCAATGGAAAACATACACTCAGCGAATCTATTCGCTCCATTCAACCTCGGATTTCGGCCCCGTGGGCTAGAATCCGGCCTAGTTACGTGTATGAATTTGAAAACTGCCTTTTGGTTTGTCGAAAACTGAACCGACCATTCTCCTACGAATACTCCGACTTTCGTCTATAAATCGACAAAATAAAAAGCTCATTCTGGCGATTGACATTTTCTTTCATGTTTCAAATAGTGGCAATGTATTATGTAAAGCACGAAATGCTAGTTGCAAAAAAATAATAATAGAAATCTAATCTAGATAAGAAATAGTCTGACTGAGCCGTGTGACATACACGTAAAGGCCCGAAAAAACTCCCAGATAAAAAGGGCCCAATGACAAAATAAAGAAATTCATTTCATTTCAGCCAATGTTTTTTTTATTTTTTTATTTTATTGAACAACACATCTTACTTCATACATTAACATCATATTATAATCCACAAAACAAAAACCTCGCAGGGTTTACCCGTTTTGTGGGGAGTCGCTATGTGTATATACGAGTATATAACTAAAACATTATTATTTAATTATCTTGTTTTAAAAGATTTGGATTTCTTAAGTAATTTTTTTTAAATTTGCCTTTATAATGTATAGAGTTCGAGTATAGATTTTGTAATTCTTTTGGCAGTTCATTTAGGTAGTATGGTATCACATAATTTAGTTTTCTGTTTCCATACACGTTAGTAGCTTTAGGAAGGATATATTTCAAATTGTTGCGATTTAATTGTAATGCCAACTTTGATTATTTACAGCCAATAATAATAATATAATAATAATATAATAATTTATTTATTTCTCCCACATAATAACACTAAAGTTTGCTTACACAATGAAATCATTTATAGTCCGATGTAGATACTTAACAAACAGCGCATATCATGATACATGGATAGGACCTTACATATTATTATTAACAAATTTATGAGGGAGACAGAAGCACCAAACTAGGTAGACCCTGTATTATGGGCTCCTGGCTCCTCCGCTCAATGGATTATTTCAAAAGATATAACACCAAATAGGACTCGTGATATCGTAGATACGTAGATATCGTGCCAAATTAATTTATTTACATACTAATAAAAAATAATAAGCGAAGTGGAACTCACTGTATGAATGTCTTGGCGTGGTGTGTATTTAAGTCTGTTTCTGTGCAGTTTTATGTGACGTGTCTGTGTGTGTGAATTGATGCATTGCGGTTAGTTAAGCTATAAATACACAAAATTAGATGCAATGCTGTAGTAGTTTTTCGGTATCATCATAATTTAAACTACAGAGCCATTCGGAGGTGATCCGTCTGCAATGAAATCGAGATAACTGATGTATATTTAATATCTTGTTGGCGTAATTGTATAGTCTAGGATTCTGGTACTTGCAAAACCTGAAGGCAAATGATGTACTGACCATTACCTCGATTGCTACTCTGTGGCGACGTCTTCCGCTATCACTGTCTCTAGATCTGTCCTTGCACAAAGTGGTCTGGGAATGCTGTTTCAATATTCTGGCAAGAATATTCAATTGCCTTACTGTCAAAACCTTCGCGTCCTTGTAGAGTTCTTCGGTAGAATAGAGCCGTGGCTTGAAAAGGCACACTTTCAAAATCAGGCGTTGCGCTCTTTCTACTTTTAACATAGCTGTTTTATTAGAACCACCCCATGTCAACACGCAATAAGATAGTAGGGACTGGCAAAGGGCGAGGTAAATAGTTTTGAGTAATTTAGCATCAACGACATGTCTTAGCTGCTTAAATATGTAAGTTAGTTTTCTAACTTTCTTAGCCAGGCCGTTAATGTGTTCTTTAAAATTAAGATTGCTATCGACCATTACTCCGAGATATTTTATTATCTGTGTCTCTGCAATTGTGGGACATGAACAGAGTGAGGATTCGCAGGAGCACGCATAAATGTTACGGTTAGCACCCGCTGCAGAATGGGAATCACGCATGGAAAAGGACATATATTTTGTTTTGTCAGAGTTGAGGGTGAGCGAATTTGTGGCCAACCATTTACATACACGTTTAAAGCCCTCCTGCGCTGTTACAAATACCTCCTTCCACGATTTACCATAAAATGTTAGCGTGGTATCATCGGCATATGATACTATGTTTAAATTTTTAAGATTTAACTTAAAGAGGTCATTTATATAGCATAAAAATAGCGTTGGACCCAGTATACTCCCCTGAGGGACTCCGTAATCTATCCGTTGATCATTACTCTCTAAGTCTCCTATACGCACTCGCTGAGTTCTGTTGGACAAATAGCTTTTAAAAAGATTCAGTTGTACCCCACGTATGCCCAAACACTCCAATTTTCTAATTAAAATTGGGAAGGACACCGTGTCAAAAGCCTTCGCAAGGTCGAGAAAGATAGTAATACATTTAGTTTTTTTGTCTAGTTTATTTGCAATAAATTCCGTAAAAGTATATACTGCGTCATCTGTAGATCTAGCTTTTCTGAAACCAAACTGTGATTCAGAGAGCAGTTCATTCGATTCTAAATAGTTTACTAATCTTGTATTAATGATTTTTTCTAATAATTTTGACAACGATGGAAGTATAGAGATTGGACGATAATTTGTAATACTATCTCTCTCGCCTCCCTTGTGAATAGGAATTACAATTGATTTTTTTAATGCGGTTGGAAATATGCCCTCTTCTAGACATCTATTAAAAAGGTTTGTGAGTGGAGACACAATATATGCTCTAACCCTTTTCAAAATATTGCCACAAATGCCATCCCAACCCGCCCCACAGTCAGGCTTGAGATTTAAAATAAGCCTATCAATTTCATCTTCACTGGTGCCAAGAAGAACAAAAGAATTATTCGACGTGACCGTGCAATAGTTAGGTGGAATCGTAGATTGAGGGGTATGATTTTTTTGTGCCAAATCTGCACCAATATTTGCAAAAAACATGTTGACAGCATCAATTGAATCTTCTTTATTTTGTTTAAAATTAAGTAACTCCCGTGCGTGTTCTCTAGTTTTGGTGAGATTAGTTAAATCTTTAATCGTTTTCCACAGCTTTTTGTTATCAGTTTTGGCTGCAGATAGTTCGTCTTGTTCATATTTCCGTTTGCATTTTTTTAGTATGTTTCTACAAAAGTTTTTATATCGTATATATGTAGTTTTTAATATGTCATTATCAGGTTGTTTTTTTAATCTAGCATGCATTCTATCTCTATTTCGTATACATTTTAACAAACCTGGAGATATCCATGGTTCCTGCGCTATTTTACTTCTAGGTATTTTAATACATGTAGTGTTATTGTTTATAGCAGTTTGAATAATATTTACGAACTTATCCATGGCCAAATTAACATCCGGTATATCATTAATGGAATCAAGTGCACCGTCTTTAAAGACTTCCACAATTTTATCATAGTTAATACGCTTTATTAGTTTATGTTTTACAATTGAGTCTTTTGCCCTTTGATTTAGGCAGAACAGTACCGCATCATGATCCGTGACTGCCGTTTGTAACAAAAAAGTTTTCGATTTAAGTCGTGTCCTTAACATTACATGATCCAGACAATTCTCTCCTCTAGTTGCGTGTGAGTATGCCGGAATAATCCCATGGTAAGTCAATAGCTCGAGATACGAAGTAGTATTATGGTTACAATTTAAAATGTTTATATTAATATCGCCAACGAGTATAATATTTTTAAAGGATTTTAGTTTAACAAAGAGTGTTTGAAGTGAATTTAAAAAATTTTCAATATTTACAAACGAAGGCGGCCTATAAATCGTTATAATGGCAGTTTCTTCTTTAATTTTGATAAGCAAACAATTTGCATCGTCAAGTTTCGGCTCTTCTACCCTACATTGTAAGTTATTTTTTATATATACAACTACCCCGTCATTTTGATTAATATTCACAGATGTTGTAAATGAACTATAACCCTTAAGCCGTGGAATGTTACTAGTACGTGATAACCAACACTCGGAAAGAGCTATGATGTCACAATTCATATTAATACGTTTCAGAAGAACTTGAAACCCATCAAGGTTTTTCTTTATGCTGCGTATATTCTGCTGTATAATCTTTAGATAGCGATTACTGTCGGGTAACAACGTCGAACAGGATTCCGGTTCTAAACAATGTAATTCGCTTATTTCAAGCTCATCGATATTATTGATTAACTGATCCATATTTAACCACTTAATTTTGTTTTTGTAAATAATTCATATAATAATATGCACGTAACTTATTGTATTTAAAATATGAAGTTCAATTAATTAAGAGAATACAAAATATATATATATATATGTATTTATATTCCATTATTATAATTATTGTAAAAAAATGTGTATGCATAGATACAAAATGGAAACAGGTTGCTTTATTACTTAATTGTGTATATTTTATTAAGAGGTATTAAGTAGTTTTTATTTTATGTATATATGCACACACATCCATGCATATTGTGCGGATAAATATGCGGATACATATATGCGCGGACACACACATACATACATATATATAAATATATATGCACATATACATACGCGCGCGCACACATACATACACAACACACGCACACACACACACATGAAATACGTAGTCTATTTGTATTATTAAGAAAATATATGTCACATAATTTTTAAATTTTATTAATAAATAACAGAACCTGTAGTAAGCACACATTTTTTCTTTTAATATACCTATCAACAGACATATAGCAGTAACAGTTAGCCTATTGTATTTACGATATAATCGAATTGTTTTACTGTTTACCTTCATAAGCAGTGATAACAGAAAGGTACCAAAGTATTGCCACCACGAGAGAGCGTAATTTATTTCAATTACAATAACACGGTACAATGCAAAGCAATGGTTCAATAGACCACCCAACATACCATGCAAAAACATTAATTTGTACTCAATACAGATATAGCATGAGTGTGTATTTTCTGGGAATGTGTAGTATTTGATGTGTAATTGTTGCAATGAGACCACTTCATGCAACTTATAGAAATATGACAAAATGCTAACTATGATAATAGACAACAAGGCGAATAAGTAACAAAAACATAAAGCTAGTCATTGACTATTAACAAACTTATTAAAATCATCTTCATTGTACATACGTATAGGTGGAACCCCGTCCTGTTTTCGTAAAAAGACCGCCACCGTAGAAGCCCAACAATATTTGAATCCATTTGTAGATGCGTAGTCCCGTGCTAGAAAGTGCAGTCTCTTCATTTTAGGTGTTAGCAGTCTTGTAAGATAAACAGGGCGAAGTGGACCTTGCACTTTAATATGAGTAGTGTTAACCTTATTGTCACTATATTTTGTATTGAAAGACTTATACGCCAACAATACTTGTTCCTTCAGTATGGCAGAGACGAATTCCAATACTATTGGTGGAGCTTTTTCTGCTTTAGACTTCCCTCTGTAGATGTTGCGAAGATCTGATGGGTTTATGGGGATGTCGATAGTATGCCCCAAATTATTAACGATATCAAACAGATGGTCAGACGTCTCTTCATTGCAGCGCGGGATATTCCTTAACTCGAGAGAATATGACACATTTTTCTGTTCAAGATAATCAATTTTTTGTTCAAGTATTTTTATATAAGCTTGGTCTTCACGCCGGTCACTCTCCAGCTTTTCGAGCTTTGACTTTATATCTTCATACTGACTGACGACAAACTCGATGGACGATGTAATCTGCTGATTTTGTTGCTTAATTGTATTTACCGATTCAAGTATTTCTGCATATTTTTTATTTTGTTTTTCAGCCCAATTCGAGAACATATTTTCCATTTTGTGCATAAGTGACTCCATATCATCAGTTTGTTTTCTTTTTGGGGGTCGGCCCGAGGTGCTGGGGGTACTGGACCCTGATCGATCCGGCGTCGTACTCGGTTCTTTTGTTGTTTGTTTCGTCGGCGAGTGCTTCAACATAGGCATTTTATTATTATGCAATCAAAAATCTATAGAAAATATTTTGGTTTAATATTATTAAAGACCTGTGGTCTAATGTTTATTCAATATAAACGCGCGAGCGTAGCTGCGTAGGCCTATTTAGGCGCAAAAATATCTAGCCGACGGCAGTGCAATGTCCGTTTTGCAAACGATAGTAGGTATCAATGAATGCTTATCAATGAACACCTCGCTCCTCTTGTGTTGTTGCACTGTTCTTGCGCAGGTAGGCGCGGTCCTCAGCAACTAATCCCGGTCCGTCTATCTATGTATGTATACGTGAATGAAGGCGTGATGCGCACTGACTTTAGTGACAATACAATGAACATATAGCTGTCACTATTGCACTTTTGCATTTATCACCACTATTTGTGTTATGCACTCCTGGTACTTGGATAATATTTATTGATTAATTTTATTTAATTTTATTTGAATATTTAAATATTTCTGACTTTTTCACTTTAAACACGTCCGTACTCCACGAATCCAAGAGGGGAGAGGAATGACTTTTTTATACCGTTAAGAAAGCAAATAAGCATACGACCCGCCTGATGGCAAGCGACCACCGCAGTCAATTGTCGCTAGCAACACCAAGAGCATCACTTGTGCAATGCCGGCCCTGTAAAATGCTCTTTACACCTTTTTTGAGCAACCCCTTGCTGTAAGTTCACTGGGTAAACCTGTTATTTTTTTTTTGTATTATAAAACGACCATGGCTAAAAATGACATCGTGTAGAGTCGTTTTATTCGTTAAATCCTGCCATATCCTTCGAATGCAAAGCTATCGAACCTTCAGATGCAAGAATTTGCTAACAAATAATTTTGTAATCAGTTTCAATAATGACTTCAATGAGGGGCCGTACCGCCGAAGCTGAAGCCGATTACCATCGAATATTTTGACAACAAAAAACAAACTTCAACTTAGATTTATGGTAAGTACTACTTGTGTCTAGCTTCGCTGGTAGTAACCCTGGACACAGCAACTATGCTGTGCCCTGGAACTCTACAGACTAAGCTGAAGAATTTTGGCAATAATTTGAAAGTAAGACCAATTTTTAACCGACTCCAAAAAAGGAGGAGGTACTCAATTCGACAGTATTTTTTTTTTAATGTTTGTTACTTCTTTATAAACCGATATAATTTTTTTTTTATTTGAAAGAGTATTACTACCAATTTGGTCTCATATTTTTTTCATCATCATCATCAGCCTGTATCTACCCACTTTTAGATATAAGCCTTTCCCAATGCCTTCCACCAGATACGATCCTCCGCAATCCAGCCGCTTCCAGGTCATCGAACCATCTAGAAAAAAAACGACCCCAAAAATTACTTGGTTGGTCGTTTTTTTTGTTTGTTAAAATTATTAGAATCAAAATATTCGATGATAATCGGCTTCAGCTTCGGCGGTAGGGGGCCCCTGTTCTCGTATGGTATCAATATTTATTTGGGTGCCAGTTGCAGGACTTGTAATACCTATGCTTGTAGGCTGACCTTCACATGAATTATCAGATTGTTGATGTTCGATGAGCAGAATTCATTGAATACAATGCAATTGAAATTTGTGGTTACATTCTATTTAGTAACCATCTACATACTCCCGGAGAGTTCCATTTTCAAAAACCATAAATTGTTCTTTTAAATCATTTTATTATAAATGGCCAGTTCCAAAAACTTTAAAATAATAATTGTAGGCTGATCTTCACATGAATCTTTAGATTGTTGATGTTCTATGAATATAATTCATTGAATAATCAATTAAAATTAGTGGTTATATTATATTTAGTAACAACCTACTCCCGGGGATTTTCATTTTAAAAAACCATAAACTGTCGACATTTTTAAAAGCCAAAATCTTTCAGTTTTTACCACATATTCGTTAAACGTAAACAACGGAAATATGATTGCAATTGTGACCCTCTGGCACCACATCACAATTCTATTCTTGAACAACATTGGAAACACAAAGAGCAAGGCAATAAGTACGGGGCACAATAAGCGATTCCATGAAAGGGAATAGCGAAGGTTCGCGCACAAAGCGAGCGGTGTTCGCAGACCGCCCGCCGGGCCCCCGCGGCTTCGTAGCACCGAAAAAACTTACAAATTGGACGCGGCCAGCGCCACTAACGAGGGGCAATGTTTTAAACATTCTCATGTCGATGCTCGCAATTTGAAAATACACTGTAAACAATGCATGGATAAAATATGCATACATTGGATTAGTGGGATAATGGCATCTAAAAAAAAATTGGATACTTACTAACATCAAGTAAATAAATTGCTAACCTAACCTATTTTGCAAATCAAAAAATACATATTGCACATCAAATGCAGGATGTGCTATCAGATTAATTTGATGTGCAAATCAAGTTATTTTAGTGGATCAATTTAATTTGTTCCATAAAATTTGAAGGCTATAGGATTTTCAATTTGTCTTCGGCTTTTTATTCCGGTTATTTTTCCGGTCAGAAGGTGTTCAAGAATTTAAACACGTAGGTAATTTAACTTCTTTTAAATTATGTTCGTCATTCAAAATATTAAAATAATAAAACGGATACGCAAGCAAATGCAGATGGAATTTGGTTTCGTTTTGTTTCTGGTCCAGAGTACGATGTTGGTACTTATTTAAATATGACAATTGGCCGTACACACAATGATGATTCCATAACTTTTTGACACTGCTGTTAAAAATAATAATAATGAGTAGAGTAATGTTTCCAGAGTGAGTTATTTTTCTACTGCAACTTCTGAATGTTAAGCTAACCTAACCTACTTTAACGATGAGTTTAATTGATTTTTAAGCAATATTATAATATTAATACCTAAACTATTCCAGTGCTAATGTCAAAAGATGCGGTATTACTGGATATTATTTCTGTAATTTTGTAACGAATACCAGTGTTTATTTTCAGATCATTTTTGTAATTACTCAATCATAATCAGTCTGTATGACTGTCTAGTTTACCCACTGCTTGATAAGGCTTTTCGCAAACTTTCCACCATATGCGATCCTTCGCCTTGCGCATCCAGCCACTGCCTTTTGTTTTAATTATTCATGTGTACTGAATTAATTTACACTACTCTTTGTAGTTTGTAAATTTCATTTCTATGTTTGTATTATCTTTAATGTATAGAAAAAGATTTTGAACAAGATTTTAGACTGTGAGGTTGTGAGGAGTTGTGAGGTTTTAGACTGTGAGGAGGAACAACTTATCAGTCTAAAATGTTGTTTAAAATCTTTTTCTATACATTAAAGATAATACAATGAAATAAACTGATTCTGTCGCTTAGTGGCTTATCTAATAAGGAATAATATAAAATAACGTGGTTTTACGAACTTCACAAATGTTTTTATCCTTGACAAGTTTTGGGGCAGTACAATAATGAGTGGGTGTTACGGAGGTACTAATTTATTAACTACATTCTGGTGATTGTTGTTTTAGACCTTGCCTATCACTTTACGACATTTTGATTTTAACCAGGAGAACATGAAAGAATATTTTTACTAAGTAATATTTCTTTACATCTTGGTGCATACCTACATGGCCGTGTGGTTTCCGGCAGACTAGAACAGAATCACTCCGTTTCTTCCCGTGGATGTCGTACAAGGCGACTAAGGGAAATACATTAACAAATATCAATCAGGCCTCCCCAACCCGTTTGGCCAGCGTGGGGAGTGTAGGCCAAATCCTCCTTCCGTCTAGGACGGCCGAGAGAGGGTCGTGCTCCTGTAGTGGAGACTAAAATGAACCTGATGATGATGATGCATACCTACATACATGTATAAATCAATGATAGGCCAGATGCACTTTTTCAATTAAATTATTAACCATAAATGAAGCTTGCAAAGCGATTGCTTTGTTTTGATTTTAATGTAAAATGTATTTATTTGATGATCATTCCTCAAGGACACGATCGATCTCAATTTTTTTCAACATATAAAAAAAAGACCTTGCCTATCACTTTACGACGTTTTGATTTTAACCAGGAGAACATGGCATAGAATATTTCTTTACATCTTTGTTCATACCTACATACGAGTATAAATCAATGTTAGGCCAGACGCACATATACAATTTTTATATCGATTGAACAGTTTAGTCGAATTGTGCGCTTGCGACAATTTTCACACGACTGTTTTGTCGATGGAAATGTGCATACCTTCGATATAATACGGCAGTAGATTGTATCACGTATAATTAATAATGTTTGTTTAATTTGAGTCGGGTCGGACTAGATATCTTTTTAATCAAAAGTCAATCGACTATCAGATTTTTTTATTTTTTGTCGAAAAACAATCGATTTGCTTACTACGCACCTTCATACAGTCCCGTGACATGGACAACCTTCGGATATGTCGTGGATATATCTTAAAATTGATCACATCATGACGTGGTTGACCATTTCAAGTAATTATTGTTTTTCAAGAAGTCAGGTAAAAATTTATCATATCGTTTAAACGTCAAAATTAGATGATATGTAGTATGTTAAAACCTTCCATTAACGCTTTATACATAATTCGTTTTTTTATCACAGGTAATGTCTGCGGTCATGATGAATCATTAAAATAAAACTATATCAGCGTCTCTAATGTGTATAACGTCACTATTTTATGATCACTAATGTTTGATCACATCATGAAGTAGCCGTGTGTAACTATTCATATCGTCAAACGTTAATATATTTCATTGATCTGGCCAGGTCATATTATTATGATGATATGGTCGGCTGATATTTTCCATTTCATGAAATGATCGGCCACATCATGAGGTGATCAATTCTAAAATCTGGCCACAACAGTTACACAATTAAATAGCTATCAAATAAAAAGTTGTATAAATGCGCCTTGTCTTGGTTTTGTTGCGTCTGATCTGTAGGTCACTGTCGCCAGACTGGAATACCGCTCAGTCGATTCAGCTCAAATTAATGAGTTATGCTAATTAGTTTCGTATGTTGATAGTAATCATATTATTGGAAAGGATTAGAAAGAAAAATAGCCACTGCGGAATGGAGTAATTCTAAATAAACCATACAAATATAATTATGACATTAAAATATTATCTAGGCCGGATTATCTAGCCCACGGGACCGAAATCGAGATTGAGTGGAGCGAGTATATTCGCTGAAAATTTATTGTTTATCAATTAAATTATTCGCCAAAAATGAGACTTGCAAGGCGATTGCTTTGATGATCATCAAATACATTTTACATTGAAATCAAAATTTCATGTATTTGATGATCATTCCTCAAGTTCATGATCGATCTCAATTTTTTTCGACACAAACCTCAAGCATGTCGAGGTCTTTAATTGTGACAATTTTCATCAAAATCGGTTCTGTGGTTTTGGAGCGTATTTTTTTCCAAGAGTGACTTTTCGGCGTATGTAAGCGATCAGCACGCTCCAGTCAATAATGGTTTAACATTATTAATAGTCATTATCAATGAAATTAACTCAACTTGAATTGAAGTGTCCGGCCCACGAATTCTTATTTCTCTAAATGCGTATGTATTTTACAAGAAAAAGTTAATAATATTTTATTCAGACAGAATATATTATTTTTATTCTAAATTAATTAACTATATTACTAACCTTTTTGTTCCCTAAATTGATTATTTGTTATTCAACACATAGAGAGTTTATGCTATATTAAAAAAAACTAATTTATTCTGTGTGCAGTCTCAAGAAGACGATAAAGTATTTTTTTACCTCGCTTTCAACGAGCTAGGTTTCTTTTTCAATTGCATCGTTAAAGTTTACATAAACGCTCGTAAGTGGAATTTTACTCGATATGACACTTTAGTCGAGTTCTATTAATTTCAACATTGTTGTGTAGGAAACATTTCAGTTTACGACAACTACAACATGCAACAAGTTAATTATTTGAGAAATCGATAACTTTGTAAAACGTTTTCGTTTTTTTTTATACTACGTCAAGTCGGGTGGGCGCCACGCAGCACGGAGGAGTATATTGGACCCCAAAAGCTGGCCAAAAATTAGTTTTGGAAAAATCTGTTGTCTATCCTATTTTGTTATTTCTCAAAAAGGTAACTAGTTACTCCAATAAAAGGTGAAGCGCGCAAGGCGCTAGCCCGATGTAGGGCGCTACACGGTGACGGTCCATATGCCTGCAACTAATGCGCCCCTGTGCACCAGCCTTCCGGTTATATCACAGGAGTGAGAGTCTCTCGCCTAGTAAACCAACCAGACATGAGGACCCTTTACCCGTACCGCCATCGCGCTCGGTAAACCAACCAAGCACTCAAGCAGATTGGTAGCAGGTCTTACACCCCTTTCACCTGCAAGCAGGCTACTTGGGCATTCTTAACCTTCACCTCACACAATACCGCAGCCAAATAACAATTTCTTTGAGGGTTGTTGTGTTTCTGCGTGTGAGTGAGGTCACCGGAAAGAAAGGAGTTGCTGCGTTGGCAGCGGGGGACACGGCACGCGAGTAATATTAAATTTGTTAGCATTTATATGGCTACGGTAACCGATTCACATCAAGCGGGCCGCATGCCTGTCTGCCACCCGATTTAGTAAAGTACTTACTCAATCGGGTAGCTTACAAATACGCTGTGTAGGGTACCATACCACTACCACTCTTTCCCTAGTCGGCAGGGTGCACAACGTGCAGGTCACGTAGGCTCTTTGGCTCTAAAAATTATGGATAATCAAAGTCCATACAGCCGTATATAAAACAGTAATAAGCAAACATCCCTATTATACCCAAATCTATACAAACTTTCATAATTATAATAATTTATCCGGGTTGCCCCGGATTTGTCCAGTTTGGAGGGCATCCGGGGAGCGTCATTCGTAGCGGGGTTTAAAATTACTAACCCCCCCCCCCCCCCCCCCCCCCTTCCCTACATGCTGCGAATAACCGTCTTGTCACAGAATAAAAAAATAGCACTAGTACTAAAAAACACTGATAACACGTCCGGATTTTAACATTGGCCTCGTGGTTTCCGGCAGACTAGAATAGAATCACTCCGTAAATACATTATCAAATATCGATCAGGGCTTCCCAAGCGGTTGGCCGGCGTGGGGAGTGTAGGCCATATCCTCCTTCCGTCTAGAACGGACGAGAGGGTCGTGCTCCTGTAGTGGAGACTAAAATGGACCTGATGATGATGATGTTTAAACATTCAAAGTTCGGTGTTTTCACACATCTTGTCCTGGTTGCTAGCGTTATTTGTAGAGATGGCAACCCTATATTTAATAGATAATTAAGTCCATTCAAAAGAATTACAGCATCGTTAAGTTCTATGGTTTCCTTTTGCCTAAGCGTTATCAGTTTATTGCCATCTATATTTAATTGGTACAAAACTGTCACTCGATATTTAGCCATAGATGTAATCGATGTCTTTAACTGGCAATTTCCCGAGGCTTTGTGAGTGTTGCCATGAGATCAACCTGATTAATTAGCTGGTTGCATTCGATACTCGATCTAATTATTATGAAACAGAAAAATACAGTTATCTAGACAGATTCCTAGATGTTCGTTGCTGTTAATTTATTACTTTAATTATTAACTGCAAATAATATAATGTTGTTTTTCTGTTTACTTATTTTATTATTATTTTAATTTTTAATTTAGTTATATTTTATTTTTAATTTAATTTTAAATTATTTAAGTGTAATTTTAATTAATTTTGTACAGTCGGATATTAATGTAACAGGTTAGGTTAGGTATACATATAGCTAGCAACTATATGAATAATGTAGACATGCAAATATTTGCACATGCATGCACTACCTCTCTTTCGCCAGTATTTTATTAGTCTTCTTCTTCGCCAACCCTTACTCATCTCACTGCAGGGATAGGGGCTCCCCTCAATCGAAGCGGTTAGGAGCATACTCCACCACGTTGCTCAACTGCGGGTTGGTGGAGGCCAGTGTTTTCAAACCTAAAGACATGGCTTAACGACAACAGCCGGGACCGTCAGCTTAACTTCCCTTCGAAGCACGTAGAAGCTCGAGTTTAATAAACCCATCCATGGACAGACTGTGTCCGACGTTGCTTAACTTGTGTGTTCGATAAAGACCCTCGCATTGACGCCATCGAACTCCTCATTCATATGTATGAATACTGAATAAAAAATCAAAATACTACCGACGCACTACTAATTAAAGCAATTGGCCATGACAAGCATCTATATTATTTAGATATATAGAGAGCGTTTAGCGATTATAAAACCCACATTTTGGCTGTATGTTTCTTTACCACTTAAGAGCTATAAAAAACAATGAATTTGATAACGCAAGATCTTTCTGAGAAAAACGTTTAGGCGACAGATAGTCGGGCCGCAAAGTGATTTAGGTTGAGGCAGGTATTTCAATCCACACGGTGTGCTAAGGCCGGAAGTCCTCTGGCCTGTTGGTGGCACGATTGTTCTTTATATGTCTGATGAGAATTATGGGATAGCAACAGACTGGTCTGGTGGACTTTACCATTTCGATCTTTGCGACATTCTTATGCCATATGTAATAAGAGCTACAATTGTAAGCATGATCTGCTCTGTACCATCTAGACACCAACGGTTACTAAATTTTCCTCGTAGGGATCTTACTAATCTCTACGAGGTTTGTCGAGGCGAAAAGCGTGCTCCGACCAAACCTCGCCTTTTATGCTTAGAAGTCTCCGATTTGCGCTTTCCGTTCCTATCATCTAGCAGTGGGCATGCTAAGGTAGTATAAGCAGCGCTCCCCAGTGTCCTATATGTGGGCCAAGTACTCTGTAACTTTGAATTCGAGGAAGTTAAAAATATCGAAAAGGATTGGCAACCGACCCCGGGTAAGCATGTTGATGTCCAGAATGCCGGTGCCGACAGATGAGCAAACGTTAAAAACTACCCTTGGTGTCGTCATGCCACATGTTTCATTATTGCACCACTGGTTGAGAAGGGGGGAAACCGGAACTCCACAACGTAAATACGGCAGACCGGCAGTATCATGTACTGCATGTACTACATATGCTATTATTTGTCATTATACTGTGATATTACACACTCTCAGTATTTTGTGATACTACTACGTACAAGGCGGCCTTATCGCAAATCTGTTCCAGACAACCTTTGGGTAGAGGACAAATAATAATAAACAAGGTAGGTGACGCAGTGCCAACATTATTACTTACTGGGTTTTAAAATAGTACTTCCGCTACATAACCTGTTCTACGGAACGCCAAAAAATAAATTGTTATGTAGTAGTAAAAGTGTGTAATTAAATGTCACAAATGATTTAAAATAATGCGTTCTGTTCTATTATATGTAGCAGTTGCCAGTGGCTTGCCGGAAAGAACCGGTTAAGTGACTTGCTTTCGAGCACCAATTTGTCATACATTTTGTCCGATCATAAATGTCAATCAAAATTAGGCTTGCGATTATTATAGCCAGTAGTTTTATAATTACACTAGCTTCCGTCCAAGTTTGGAATAGAAACGCATGGTAGCAGATAATTCTCAAAAGATTTTCAGTTCATTCACGTTGGTTATTGAGAATTCTGACACAAATTCAAATTGGGAACACAATTTCTTTAAACTGTACTTATTAGTGTATCTATTTATTATTTCTTTAAACTGTCTTATTAGTTTATCGGGTACTTTTAATCTATATATATCCCTACTTCTATACCCTATTTTTTTTTTGTAAATACCTACATATAATACATAGAAAACACCCAGAGCAAGATAAACAGACATGTTCATGCACACAAATATTTGTCTTGTCAGGATCGAACCCGCGACCTCGGAGTCAAGGTGACCATTATTTCGGGACACAATGTTAATCCAGATTCCAGTCTATGTTATGTTTTTTCTTTCATCATCCGTTTATCTGTGATTGAGATGCAAACATATAAACATTCACATTTAGATATAACTTGAAAATCCAATGTAATAAAAATAATATAGAGACGCAATATTAACTCTATCAACTCACAAGTTCCTGTTCTATATTCTTATCTATAATACTATTAACATTAATAGTTAACGCATTTGAAACGCCATTACTTATTATCATTTAATAAATACGAAAAGGTTATCCCAGCACTGATTGCAATGAAATCACCGTCTTTGTTCATATAATAGGTATCCTCAAGCAGAAATATTTATTTTTATTTTGTCCTATTTTATAGTAACTAAAACGTCTCGATCTTTAGAGTGTTTTATGTCTCGTTTTACTATAAATCATTTATTTAATAATTAAATTTTATTTAATTGTTTAAATTTATAAATATATATTATTTAAATTTATTTAATAAATAAATTCCAGGACAAATTACACACTGTCATCTAGTCCCAAACTAAGCAAAGCTTTAATATGGGTACTAGAGAACTAATGATAATATACGTACTTAATTTCTTTTGTAAATCTATACTAATATTATAAAGATGAAGAGTTTGTTTGTTTGAACACGCTAATCTCAGGAACTACTATTTCGAATTGAAAAATTATTTCAGTGTTAGATAGCCTATATTTCAAGGAAGGCTATAGGCTATATAACATCACGCCACCACCAATAGGAGCGGAGCACCAATGAAAAATTGGAAAAAAATATTCCTTTTGAGGGCTTACGTTACGTGCGCTGCATAAACTTCCTATGGTCTTACCACCATAACTCATATTTATGCGGACGAAGTTGCGGACAACAGCTAGTACATACATATAATACATAGAAAATATAGTTTAAAAAAACTAAAAAACACGCTTTTAATGCACAAAAGGTTGTATTGTTCCGATAGGTTTGTTATAACCTTGAAACCTGATCGTGTTCTTAGTCCATTACGTGGCCTTTCACACAAGTGCAAACACGACTATGATACGATATTCCATCATGGAATGCCAGTGCCTATCTTCCGACTTCATCATCAGACCTTGAAACCTAATCGTGGTCAAAGTTAATTACAAGACTTTTCTAAGAAATCCAAAAAGAATAAGAATAAGAAGTTCCAGTTCACATTTTCCGGCTCCATCATCAGATCAGTTCGACAGTACCATATTATTGTATTGTCATCAGAACTACATACAGCTTCATTACGCTACGATCCTTGGAAGATGGTTAAATTAGGTGCCTTAGATTCCATTACACAGTTAGTTACATACAGGTCGACCTAATAAAAGCGTATTAAAAACACCCAGACCAAGACCAAATATTTGCCCTCTGTGATCGAACCGGCGATCTCAAAGTCAAAATGGCCATTATTAGCCATTCGACCACCGAGCTCGTCAACACATCAATTTATTTATTTGTTCATTCAATTGCTTGCTGTACTAACAGTCTGACCCAAAACGTCCAGCAAGCCACAGTACAAGTGCACTCTATATGTGAGGCTTATTCCATGAATCCCTTGGCATTGTCCCCTTTGAAGGGGATTTTTGGATATTTTCTCCATAAATCCCCTTCCACCGTTTAATGATGCGCAAAGGGGATTTCGGACACACACTATATGTCATACACAATAAGAATAATAACAATATTAGAATGGTTGAATACACATTGCATTAATTATAAATAACTCATATAATAATTATACATTTTTTTTTATACAATTAAAGTGGCAAACAAGCATACGGCCCGCCTGATGGAAAGCAGTTACCGTAGCCTATGAACGCCTGTAACACCAGGGGCATCACACGCGCGTTGCCGACCCTGTAAAAACCTCTTCACGCCCTTTTTGAAGAACCCCATGCTGTAGTCTCCTGAGAAAACCTCGACAGGCAGTTCATTCCACAGTTTGACAGTACGCGGGAGAAAACTTCTCTGGAACCGCACAGTACGCGACCACTTAGGCTCCAATGTGTGAGGATGAATTCCCTGTCGATGGCGAGCGGTGCGACTGTAGAAAGAGGCCGTGGGCATCATGTCAAACAACTCCTCTGAACACACCCCATTATACAATCGGTAGAACGCACAAAGAGACGCGAAATCTCTTCTCAGACTTCAAGGTTCTAAACCGTCTGTCAGTTTGGAATCATCAACAATCCTCACAGCACGCCTTTGAATCGAGTCACAAGGTGCAAGCTGGTATCTAGGCGCTCCCGCCCATAAATGGCAACAGTACTCCATATGCGGCCGTACTTGCGCTTTATAAAGCAGAAGTCGTTGCCGCGGGTTGAAGTACTGCTTCGCCCTGTTGAGCACACCTAGTTTCTTCGACGCCAGCTTGACCTTCTCCTCCAGGTGACATCGAAACTGGACGTCGCTGGAGATTTCAATTCCGAGAATCCCAATATTTTGGGCGATAGTAATGGGTGTGTTCTGGAATTGGGGAGCCACAGCAAAAGGGGTTTTCTTAGCGGTGAACGCGCAAACTTGTGTCTTGGTGGGATTGAACTGAACTAGGTTCTTTCGCCCCCAATCGGAGACACAATTTAATGTGCTCTCGATCTCTGACACAAAATGTTCTCGACTCTCCTCCACCAGAGAACGGGGTATATTAGCGCGGCCCGTGTAATAAGCGTCCCCAGTGCTGTCGTCAGCATAGCAATGAATGCTGTCAATAGACAACATATCATTGATATAATTTTTACGAATGGGGTAAGATTAAAAGACCAAATATATCAATTATTTGCTCCCAAACACAGTAACAACACGTAACAAGTTGTAATAAATAACAACAAGCGTGCCGCACCAATAATTAGCATTCAAGATTAAATGTACTATAGTCATAGTACAAGATGAGATACGTACATATAAGTATCTTAAAATTAAATTTAAAATAAAACTAATATAACTACATTAAAAACTAAAGTTCAATAATATGTACAAAGAAAAACTTAAAAATATCATTTACCTATGTTAATTGTCCCGACAATTTTCGGGGATTGTGGCCAAAAGGCTGGTTAAATGATATTATCAAATATTATTAATATGTGAAGCAAAAACTTATTACCCCTTTTTTACGAAAATTACGCGGACGGAGGAGTAGATATGAAATCGCACACTTACAGTTTATATAAAGAAGGAGTGCAGAACGCAAATATATATATTTTTTAATTATACATAAAAAATACATCAAACCAATTAAAAAAAAAAACATTACACACACTACCATGTATTTGACACACACACGCATGTATACTCTTTTGTTTATTATTACAGTAATAATTTCAATTAACTAAGGTCGAATTTCGACTACTATTTTTATATATGCGAGGGTGGCGGCGCGCGAGCGATATTTCATGTTGCGAGCGTTAATATGGCTACGGTAACCGCTGCACATCAGGCGGGCCGTATGCTTGTCTGCCACCTATGTAGTATAAAAAAAAATACTGGGCGACCGCTAGTATACACAAATATTTTATACACATTGTGGTTATGTCCCTATTCTTATTTCTATGGTGCTTACCATTTACCAGTACAAATGGGGAGAAAGGAGAAAGCATAATCGTCAGGGAAGCTATAAAAACTATGACATGCACGATAGCATGACAGTTCTATCTGATCTGCCATCTAAAGCTAAATATAAGCGAGGAGCTCGGACAACGTTTTACATATTTAGTAGATATCCAGTTGCAGAGTGCGAAGCGATACAAAGAGAATGTTGCTCTCTTCGAATACGGTCTCCATTAGTGCATTGCGGATACTAGAATTACCTACGTATGATTGACGCATTGGGTTGTTTCATATTAAAATATGAAACACCCAAATGCGTCAACCAAATAAGAAATTGATACTTAAAACAAAAAAAAAACACAATCTTTAATTCTGTCCTATCCATCGACGGTCTTATTACTTCTATACTAGTAGTAGTAGTTCTAGACCTATCAGGTCTTATTTATGCATCACCCTACGGTTGACTTGCATGCTTGCGTAGCATTAAGTCCGCCTTTGTAAATTCTTGTTTGTGTATTGAGATGAAATAAATGAATAATAGTATTGTATTTTCTGTGCTTATACTATGTTCTAACGAAATGTTTAATTTATTAAATTGCGATAACAATAGTCTATCATCATCATCAGGTCCATTTTAGTCTCCACTACAGGAGCACGACCCTCTCTCGTCCGTCCTAGACGGAAGGAGGATTTGGCCTACACTCCCCACGCTGGCCAAACGGGTTGGGGTATTACTTCTATGTATTATAAAGAGGTAAAGTTTGTGAGGTTGTAGGTGGTAATCTCTGGATCCACTGAACCGTTTTTAAAAATCCTTTTACCAATAGAAAGCCACGTTATTTGTGAGTGTCTTAAGCTATAATGTTAACCCGAAAAATGAAAGAAGCTAGTAAAAAATAAATTCGTTTTTTTTTTATCAGCGTAGTTTTGATAAAATACGGATATACGATAACAGATTTAGAATAAACGTATTATCGTTAAATGATTCATGTTTGAATTATTGTAATGCAAGGATAATAGGATTATGTGCTTGTTGGCGTAGAAAATATAGCTACATATATAACTACAGCTACATGTAATCCTTTATATATATGTATATATATATAGGATATATATTATGATAACGAAGCGACACGACTTCGTCCTTGTGAGTCACATTAATGTATGTATACATATAAAGCTTTCTTAAAAAAATCTCTAAACGATAGTGGAAACTGCAGTAAAATTCTTGCGTAAGTACCTAGTTTGAACGAAGTCAGCGGAAAATCAGACAGACACGGGAGACAACTTTGTTTCATACGTGCGAGATTGTCGTGGCATATATAGTTATGTACAACAGTTGTTCGTTAATATTAATATTAACATATATTTATTATAATTAATAAATATTAAAAACACAATATTAATTTATTAATAATGTAATATTTCCATTCGTAAATTTTAAATACATTGGTTGGTTGTGGAACCATTCGGTTCCACCACCAACCTATGTTTGGTTAATTCTAACCAAAATGGTTTAAAGAAAATTGTTTAATTTTTTAATCTTATATTTTTTCAAATACGAATATAATAAATACAAGTCACATAGTCATTGTTAGTTTACCCCAGTAAATGAAAAAAAATGCTCCATTCCCTTATTGCTGGTGTACAAATGCCATTAGCTTGTAAAAAAAAAGAACTAGGCAGCTGAAGTGTTTTTAACGAAATTATTGAATTTTTACCTTTTTTGTTAATTTTTTAAAATACGAATAGAAAACAAATGGCGTTTAAACGCCTTTAGCGTGGATAGAAATCGAACTAAGTAGGTAGTTGAAGACTGTAAAGGGAAATTAAACAACGAAACACTTCGACGGGCCCGACACTTGCCTTGATCACACCCCTAGATAACTTTCGCGAGTTTCATCGCTTTTATCCGATCAAGAGGGGTGAAAAGCGAAAATGTCTTTGCTTGCAGCATTGTTTTGTTACATCTCCAAAGAGGTAGGTGTTTACTTATCATTGTCGAGTACCATCGAGCTCGACATCGCAGCTTAGGGCCCTCGAAACACTCCAATGAACCTTTGTGAACCACTTCAAGGTTTTATGAACATTTTATGCGGTCACACAAACCAATAATATCAACGTTTTATGCCGCGAACAGAAGTATCAAACAATAGATTCGATCGTGTCTTATCAATGATTACTTTATTGCTTTGTATAATAATTATTATATTAATGTAATTATATTAATATTTACTACCTTAATGAGCAGGAAATGACAAGTGCACTCGATTTATAGTACAGATATATAAGTAATCACAAAATACATAGAGCTAATAAGTTATCGACTTTTCTCTTTTTACTATTTTTTTTCTAAGGTTTTTGATAAATTAAAACCTTAAATTTTGTTAAAACTTTGAGTACATTAGTTACAAAAAAAATATTTCCATTCTTAAATATATTATGTCTCGTTCAGGAGCGTTTCTCAAGAGATTTTTACATGCCTGTTGAAATATTAAGCTCCCAATAACTGTGCATGCCTGTGCTAATACCTTAAAGCAATATTAAACCTTTTGAAAAAAAATGTTTTAATAAGGTAATAAATCCGTAACAAGCTTACTATTGTTCACTACGAAACTACAAATTCATACATCACTAGCGGCTTGCACAAGCTTCGCTGTAGCTCAATCTTCCTGTTCCCATCTCATTCCAGAGAATTTCCCATACAAACCTTGTCCTGACATTTCCATCCTAATTATTATTTTCGTTAATTTTTCTGATATATGAATAGCTATTGTGCTATTCGAGATGGAGACAAATCTAACAAATTAAAAATCATAAAAATCGGTAAACTGGCTAGATGTGCCCTACCTCTTGCCAGAGTTTTTTGCGTCGTTTTAGACAGCAGGGTGACATTTTGTCACCCTGATAAATAATAATTAGGATTAAAAATAATAATTAGGATGTAGGTAAAAACCGATACCCATAAGGGTACACCAGCAAATACCGCAAACTTTAAAGACCAAAGTATTCAACTATCGCGTCCTCTCCGCTATGACCTATGGTACAGAAACTTGGACTGTGACCGCTGGACTAGCCCATAAATTGAAAGTTGCACAGTGAGCGATGGAAACAATGATAATAAATGTTACGAGATATAACTCGGCATTTCTCTAAGGGACCAATCCAGAACAAAGAAATTGGACGGAGAACTGACATAACTTCCAGAGTCAGGAGACTGAATTCTGAAGTCCTTATCTGCCAAGTCAGTGATGGCAGACGGGGGTGAAAAACCTAGATTGGAGATCGTATGGGGCGACAAACGACGAAAAAGGACGACTGTCCAGCAGTGGATAGATAGGTATAGGCTGATGATTATTATAGATACATCACTATTTAGTGACTGTCGTTTGAAGCTCATGTTTGGTATGTAGCGTCGCTTTATCGGATCCCTTGCCGCTGTAGCGCTGCCTATAAATGGGAATGGGAAGGTAAACAGTCGGCGATCTCGACGGCCGCTTGTTGACACGCAGCGATTCGACCGCTTTATAAATATTTCGAACGCGAGCGGCGCGACGGCGTGCCATTATCCCATTAGGGCAGGACATTACTCACTCAGAATGTAGAGAGCTATTAGCCGACGCCTGCCGCACGTATGTTTACGCCCGTATGCCTGCACCAATAACGGCTGCCATTTGTAAGAGTTTCACCTAAGGGTCAGGAAAATGAGATCATTTCAAATATGGATGAGCATTTCGGTGATTGTATGTTGTATTCCAAAATTCACAAACTGAATTAGTTTGGTACATGCACACCAAACTAATTAAATATTAAATAGGAACACTTTTCAAAGGCAATTTCTGACTTTTTGTTGCGAACTTGATGAGCGCGGTTGTGCTTCTACACAATTATTTTTATAATTGTATAATGATATTGATTCATAATAGGGATAGTGTATTATGGTGCAAGTAATCATTTGAGGTCATAAAATTAGTAAAATCTTTGATTAAAAGTATTTGAATCGGGGCTATCGAGTTGTTCCAAGAAGTCGTGCAGAACAGCAGAAAAATTGCACTTTTACTGTTGACTTATTTCAAGTAAATGGAGGAACGAGAAGATTCCTGACGATATTTTTCGGCATGTCCCTGAAGCCGGGAAAAAGATTTAAAAATAATACAAAGACGGGCTCTAAACGTCAGTGATTTTAGAGTTCTAGCGAAATAGTGGCATAGTAGTAGTGACCAATACCTCGACTGTAATTTTATTATTTCCATATGAAAGATCTCTGACAGATCACCAAATATCAATCTTTTTATTAATTAGGATGAGTCACAGGTGACTGAACACTGTTTTTTGGAACAAAGTCCCAAAATCAATAGGTGCGCGAGGCCGGGCAGGACGCTAGTCTTCTATATATGTAAATTAACTTTTTGTATAAATCGTTGAGAGTATAATAAAATAGTGTTGGTATTATACTTGCTATAAAATAATAACCACTCATGAAATACACGTTTATAGATGGATATTTATTCAGTAGGTATTTCATTGAACGACGAATATTGCGTGTGTTTGGTTATTTATTTTTGTTTTGTTGTTGTATGTTTGTTTTATTTGGTGGTTATGGCTTTTATTTAACATTTATGTCACGTATTACTATTTGAACGGTATGCAACACTGAACACCCTTTCTAGGGATATTTTAATTTTTTTATTCCACATTAACATCAGGTAATGCTGTTTTACTATTTGTTTGATAATGCTGTTTTGCGCATAACCATTGAAACAGTACGCCAAGTAAACCATTCGTAGCAGAATGTCACTTTCGCAAAATTTCCATTGATACAAATGAATAAAATTGAAATGTCTGCTTTCAACATCAAAATAACAATGTTTTTTTTTTCATACATATAAAATGTTCTACGAAAATGGTAAAATTTAAATCAAAAATTGTAAATATTCATAGTGGATCGTAGTAGGGTATAATATTGTTTCTTATTACCACGAGTACCTTAATTGTTATAATTGATCTAAAAAAATCAGTAAGTATTGTTACTAGGTATTGCTAAGGAACTTTTTCTGAAAGGGGCATTCTGCGACTAGGGGTCATTTTGCGAAAGTGAGATTTTGCGACGAAGCCCAAATAAGTGTTTTTTTTTAACAGACTTCAAAATAATGGAGGATCTCAATTCGTCTGTATATACATATCTTATATTATGAAAGCCTATTTTAACCCTCAAAAATAACAGAAGATTAATTTCTGTTTTATCTTAATTCAAAACTAATAGACCACTTTCTTGGTCTACCAACGACCGTACCAATAGTTGTTATACGTTAATGGTACGTGATAGCAAAGATATTAGTGATCAAACACTATCTTGCGTTGCTATAGAGTTAAAGTAAGCAATTTAATACGGATAATGCTAGTCGTGATGTCGGCACGTGTAAATGTACCTTTAGATCATACTGATACTAAGGAACCATAATTACCTGAAGAAAGTACAATCATACATATAATATTTTTGTAGGTCCATGGGGATACTGCTGGTAACTCTATGGTTTTTGGAAGTTACATAATACGTGCTTAAGTAAATTTGTCATGGGTCCATTCCCATAACCTGATAAAAAAAAGATAGGCCCTTGATCTGATATGTCACTATTGTTGCTTATGCTTTATCAACGTGTTACGTGCAAATGCAATGCATCTCGTATATGACAAAGGGTGGTATCTACTTACATAGGTAATGATATAGGCAATAATAAGTAATATTTATAAATACCTAGAACAACAACATCATGTTAGTATACCATCACGTCTGTAAACACCATAATCATGTGGATGGGAAAGAACAGTGGTTTAGACAAAGGATTACTAGTATGATTGGACTTTTCAACATGGTTATACCAGTTATTCAATTATTGTTATTCTATAGCGCGCCTGTTTTCCGCGGGCCGCGCCGCATCTTCGGCCGAGTCCGAGCGACGTTCGCTCCGCCGGCCGCGGACGTTGCCTCCGTCCATTGCCACACCATGACCATACAACCACCATAGCTCAGACACTCACCTCACGCTGCACTGGCTCTGCCACACCGCCACAACAATCCACAGCTTTGTCTTTCGATATGCGATCGATACGCACCGGCCGACCCTCAACACCGTAAAAGCAAATTACTTTTAATCACCATTCAGCACATAAACGAACGAACACGGGCGACCCGTTTCACAATAGTATTCTCTTAGGGGCTCACATTCACTCGTACAGTACACTGCACTGTCAGTATTCAATCCTGCCGTCGATGCAATTCAATCCTTCGGGGATGATGGTGTATAAACAAATAACACTGGTGATTTCACAGTAGAAACACGAGCGTAACAACGTAAAGCACGTCACGTCAGCGCCGATTCGAGTCGGCGGACGCCCGCGGAACTCGGCTGAAGCGAGGAACGCTACGTGTCCCCCCGGCTAGCGTGGTGCAAGTGCGACAGAGACAGCCATACAGTGCCGCCTGTCGTCCGAGTGAGAGCCTAGAGGTTTTACGAAGCGGGAGGCATAAAAACGAGAAGGGCTCGTCGTATGTACAGTACATACCGAGTACAATCGGCGTCGCCACAGACTACTGCTATCTTGGATTGATCCACCGAGTGAAATGTGAATAGATAAACGATTGTTGTAGCGTTTGTGGCGGCGGCATCGGCTCGGCCGCTCATTCATTAAAATAATTATCCGACAATTAAAGCACGCAGTCGGTCGGAGGTCGTTGCCGCTTGCTCGTTCGCTATGACGGCTCCACGCTCTACCGCACGCAGCAAAGCTCGTCATAAATATTACTTCATTTTGAAGATAACGCAAACCGCTGTTTTATGTCATCGCCATTAAAACAGCATTAACTTCAGAATCATGTCCCACTGTTCCAGTAACAAACTATTAAAACTTCTTTCCTTTGTCCAACAGGTTTAAATGAGCCATGCACTTGAAAATAGTTTAGCTTGTTGCATAAATTCTTCTTCAATCAATCATCCCGGTATCTTGTTCACGCGAGGCGAAACACGATTAGAAGTTAGTGGTAGGTATTATTTTATGCATTAAGTTGGAAACAAGCATAAGACCTGATGACGGTTAGCAGTTACCACAGCCTAGCCTGTGGACGTTACCTAACGTGAGCATCACCTCTTGAAAAGTAAAAACCTTTTGAAGATCTCAGAGATACACACATATATTTTATTCCCTTCGGAACTTGCTCTCTTGAGATTTTGCTAATAAGTGTGACGCCCTCGAGCGAAGGAGACACACTTTAACAAATTTTAGTACTTTTCTAATTCTCCAAGTATCACTGTCATTTAAGTAGCTAAATATACTTATATCTAATAATATAAACCATTTATATACTTGCATCAGAACTGAAGAAGTAGGAACGTCCTTAAAGAAGACCACAGCCACAGCTTAATATAATACTATACTAGTACCAGCTGAATTCCAAATAATCTCTTCCTGCGAGTGAGTTCACTAACTGCCCGAGATGCTCCGTCCGTTGGCGACGAGCGGAAATGTGCCTTCCAGACAGTAATGTTGAACCCTACAACGTTGAATTAGCAAAATGATCCTGAAATGTTGAATTCAGAATGCAATAGCAACGTGCGAGTGATTTTCATTAGATGCGTACGTTTATAGCACAGACCATCTAAACAACATAGGTTACGTTACGTAGGTTAATTACGATTATACTAAAAAGTGAATTTGTCACCGAAATGAAAATCTGACATTTCGGCGAAAGTTCAGAATTTTTCAGATACCTACGAATTTGCTTCGATATGAACATTTCAACCAGCAGGGCCTATCTTATTGTCCAAATAACATAATAAATATGAACACTAACATTTGTTTTCTTGAAGACATACAAAATGTATTTTAAAAAATCTTTTGTCATTTTAACTATCAGCCGCCTAATGTCAGGCGGTTAATCTATAAATCAATCGCCTCGCTTCAGACCCACCGTACCCCTGGCCGTACCTCTGGTGGTACGGTGGGTCTTTAAAAACGATGTCATCCCTATTATTGGTGCAAGAGGAGTTTCCTCAAGTTGTTTCAAACATAAAAAATTTTTAAACAATAACCATGATATGCATTAGTACCGAAAAACTATTGCAATATTTTTATAATTACTAGATTGTAGAAATAAATTATATCTTTCCACGTGACACCACCAGTGATATCTTAACTATGTCAATGACAGCACTCAAATTTTATTATAATATGCTCTACTATAATAAAATTTCATCACATTATGACGCCATCCTTCACTATTAGACAATGGTAGCAAGTGATTCCACATTTATGGACACCACATGTATTCATGAAAAAAAAACTGAACATCGAACTATGGTCACTTTTAGCCGTAGTCATAGATAAATAACTTATTTTATTTATCTCTGCTCTAGCCCACATATGATTATACATATTTCACAATACCCGATAATAATTTTAAGAAGAAAAAATCGACTCCAAACATTACTCTACATTTACGTATGTTAGATACAGGCTGATGATTATGATGAAAAAAATATGGGACCAATGTGGATGATATATAATCTTTCTCAATCTCTTTCAAATAAAAAAAGTTTTTTTCAAATCGGTTTATAAATAACAGAGTAATGAAATAACAAACCTAACAATGGGTAGATACAGTGTGCCGGTGATGATGATGATAATGAAAAAAATATGGGACCAATCTGGATGTATACTCTTTCAAATAAAAAAAGGTTTTTTCAAATCGGTTTATAAATCACCGAGTAATTAAGTAACAAACATTAAAAAAATACAGCCGCATATTTTAATAAAACACAAATCCATTTTCTTTAGGGTCGACAACGCGCATGTGATGCCTCTGATGTGTGAAATATAGTAATTGGTTCGAAGATCCTCTTGTGTGGAATATAGTATTGGGTCGAAGATATTATATCTATATATTGACGGAAGCGAGGCTGATATATTCAGCAGCAAACATATTCCTAATAACAACAGTAAAAAATATATCTCCTTTCTCTCGGTATAGATGGAAAAGGAGTCACTGGTTAGACGATACTACAAATACGCGTGTTTGAATTTTGATAACGTGCAAATGTCTATAATATTATTGGCTTAGGAAAAAAAAAGCTTTATTTCATACCATTAGACACTATTATTTTACGTATATATAATGTAGACGTTCAAAATAATAGCACAGCCTATAGGGAACACTCAGCGTTCGTTTTCGTACCAGTCGTCCAACGGAGATGTCTGTACTACAGCCAAACTCAATGTAGAACAGTATCATTGGTATCATATTAAATAATTACATTGCCTAGCATCCTTTAATGCTGCGGCTACAGTACCGTGATATGCCAATAATTATTGCCATAATTTCAACAACGCCTAGGTGTAACCACGATTTATGGCCATAATTTTACAATGCCAATCAATATGGCAAATGACTGTAGACAATAGCTCCGGCGGCGGTCTTTTTTCGCACATCAAAGAGAATTACCGCAGCAATTAATGCGTCTGTGGTCATACTACCGTTTGTCCAGTGTACAACATGAGCTCAACGGCGACGTACGTATCGACCGACATGGAGTGGTCAAACGAAAAAAGCTCGAGTTTTGGAATTATTCCAATGCGAACCGTATCTTTTTATGAGTTTTCAGTCGGGTATACCCCGATAAAAATCGCAGTGTAAAATGATGATTTGAAGAAGAAAAAAGACCGAAACCATCTAAATAAATATAACAGCTGTAGCCTCAACCTCCATCTTGAAAAATGTCATTTTTACCGCCTAATTCATTGGCATATCTAGGTAAACTCTAGTGTGACCACACCACTTCACGCAGTAATTTCAACGGTAATTTACTGCCACAATTATTGCGGTAACAGCCCGGTAGACGGTAAGGTAGTGTAGCCGCAACATAACAGACAGGAATTTACAACCATTTTTATTGGATCTATATTATTTTTGTATTGACTGTATTAGATAAGTCGTAAAGCCAAGTCAGTAGCCTTTAGGCGGTTTGAAACACAGGCCTCCGCCAACCTGCAGTTGAGCAGCGTAGTGGAGTATGCTCTAGACCCCTTCGATTGAGGGGAGCCCCGTATCCCACCAGTGTGATGAAGAAGGGTTGATGACGATATCCTAAATAAATAGATTACCGATTATATGAATTCGGCGACTAAAAAAAATAGGAACTAAGTAAAGACATTTAGAACTTAAGGACAGAGAGATTTGACCCAGACGGTCAAATCATCACAATCACACCTCCACCCCAAAAAATTGTGTAGGTCCACGGCACAATTTTTTGGAGTGTAGGTGGTGTGCCTTATTTCGGAACTGCCCAAGTCTCAGATCTTGATTTTAACTAGACAAAAAATTTGTCGTTAAATTGTCGCCCAAAGGAAAAAATTTGTCGCTCTCCCGTTAAAGAGCTATAAGGTTTTTTTTGTGGCAGTGCCGAAATAAGCTTATTTCGGCACAGCGCACTCGGGATCTATTAAACTACATAACATAGCGAAGATATGATTTTCCCCAGAATTAGTCGTCAATTTGTCGAATTCAGTCACCAAGTATCAGAATTAGTCGACCTCCCGTTAAAAAGTTATAAGTATTTGTTTGTGGCAGTGCCGAAATAAGCCTTATTTCGGCACTGCCCAATAAAACTACACCACCTAGCGAAAATCTGATTTCACCCAGATGTTGCCTTGAATTTGTCGAAATTTGTCAGAATTAAAACACAACTGGTCGATGCGTAATTAAAAAGTTACACGTATTTTAAAATTCACATTGTAGTCAGAGAGCCTAACGTAGGCAGGGTAGAATAACACCACCCCATTCTAGGCTATCGTAAAAAGCAACTAATGTAGTGCTAAAGAACACCTAAAGCATTCGTAGACCAAAAAAAACCTTATAGCTCTTTAACGGGAGAACGACAATTTTTTTTCCTTTGGGCGACAAATTTCGACAATTTATCAACTAATTTTTTGTCTAGTTAAAATCAAGATCTGAGACTTGGGCAGTGCCGAAATAAGGCACACGTGTAGGTGTGATCGGTAGGTGTGAGCGGTTGGCACCGTACCTGGCATTGAGGTGCCAGGTACCGTAGATAAATTCATTCGTTCATTAAACATTATTAATAAACTTATAAGGATAAGACAATAGAAACAATCTGCGAGCATAATATTTACATTTATTGTTACTCTAATAGTCTTAGTTCAAATTGGAAGTGATCGTATCAGAAATGTGACGCTATTTCATTCTATAATACAATTAGACGAGTTAACCTACACCTTAATTTATAATAAATTAGATTCCTTCGACGAACAGCACTGAATACTTCGACACATTCTTACATTACACAATTGTAAATAAAATTATGGACAGAATTAGAGGAACCCTAAAAAGTATCTAGGGTGTATATCTTATACATAACAAAAAAAAAACAGCTACATGAGTTTGTACAATGAGTAATTAAAAAAAATACTATCAAAGGCAAATAATAGTCAGAAAGAAAAAACAAATTATTTAGAGTTCCTGTTGTTTGTTTAAACGGATTGCCTGTTTTAAAGAAACTTTGTAATATTCTATAGTCTAACTTAAACCTTAAAGTAAAGTTTTGAAATATATTTTTCAAGCAAAGGTAACTTGTAGCAAATTCAAAATTGTCTTCAAAAGTTCACATTGTTTTCGTTTCACACAAGCCAGCAGCGCGCCCATAACAGCTGCTGTAAGCAAATTTTGTTTACAATACTTTATTCAATTTATAAAATAAATAAATGAAGCATAAACGAAAAGATGAATAATTTCGAGCATGTTAATATTCCTCTAATTTTGTTCAGTGTGTTGTATATTAATTAGATTCGTTTTTGCAGTAATTTCGATTGTTATAACATTAGTTGTAAGATAGTCTAGTGATGGCGAACTGTCTATAGTGTCACTATATCATAGTTGAATCTGAAAGTTAATTGCTCCAACGATTGGCGTATGGATAGGTACTATTGATTTGTCACAGAGTATCGATATGCTATCAATTAACAGCTCTAATAGAGAGTACAGCCGAGTAATAACACAATGAAACCATTATCTTATTTAACCTCCAACATAGATGTAATTTATTTGTAATTATGTGAGAGAAGAAATAAAGTATTATTATTATTAATCTGCATATTTAGCGACGACAAAGTTGGCGTCGGATGACACACAATTGTATAATGAGCACTTACAAGGTCTTAGCGTAACAGGGTTAAATGTCATACGGAATGTCCATCTAAGTACCGTTATAATACAATGTAAAGACACGCAGTAAAAAATGAATAATAGCATAATGTAATCGCAAAAAAGTACATATATTTATTTAAATAAATAAAAATGCCGTTGGATGGCAAAACGCTAATCTATTTTCATGAAACAAAAATATTTTTTTAGAGTTTTAGTAAAACGCTAGTTTTGCCATCCAACGGCAAGCCATCTCACTAATGATATGCTTTACATCATTTTTCATTTCAGTATCCAACGTAATCAAGAAATTAAGAACATAAAACTAATTTTGTGATTAATATACTGCTTTTGCACAAAAGGCCGATATAGTGATGTCGACTGGTCCAAACGGGAATATATTTTTTGTTGAAACGACATAAAACATCTTTGAGCATGTTAATTAAACTTTTTAATTAAAATATTGATTACTTGATACATCAATGTGCATAGTCCTTACAGCTGGTTCCTAATAACTTTGGAATTGTGCATCTTTAAGCATAAGTTTCGAAAATTCCCGCGATATACCAAGATACTCGTCTATAACAGAAAATTAAAAAAAATGTCGAGTTATGACGGCATTTTTTATACCAAATAGCTTTTCTAGTAAATAATGAATTTGATTAAACAGTCAACACGTCCCCCTATTACGGTTTTTTGGCTATAGCAGTATAATGTTTATATATACATAAAAAAGATTTGATTTTGGTTGACCAGGAACTAAATTGTAATTGTAGTTTTCATTGTATTAGTCAATCTATAAAATAGTGCTTTATGCATCGCAATCTGCCAAGCAATTTAGTTACTATTAAAAGTAAAAAAAAAAACTCCACCAACTTAGTTCCTAGCAAACAATTCTATATCAGGCGTAAGATTTCGTCGAAAATAAAAAAAGCACGTTGCAACTTACGAAAATAAATTTTAAACATTTTGAAAAAGTCGAAAATATTATTAAATCATTTCAATTGTAATTGTATTAGTGGTTCAAATGAACGTAGAAAAATACTACGAAATATATCGCAGCGCAGTCACACTCGGATCACTAGAGAACATGTAACACAGAATAAAGTCCCTTACTTATCATTAGACCGATAATCTACGAATAATATACAAGAAGCGCAACTATTAATAAATACAGATTCAAAAACCCCATACCGCACACATATTCAATCGTAAACAAGAAGCACACACAGAAAGATATTGATTGCGTTTGCTGTGACCAATCTTTGGAACCTTATTAGCTATAATCACGCTTCCTGACACTATTCGTAACTGATGCCACTTTCAGAGCATATTACATAACAAACTATGCTGTACATCGCACAACCGGCGTTAAGTGTCAACGATAACGTCCAAGTTCCTTAATATTTGGTGAACAAAATGCCTTTCGCACTGTCCAAATCGGGCTAGCAGTTCGAAGTCGACGTCCAGTGCTATCAGCAGCACGCTGCTCAGGGTACGCTTACGGCGGCAGCAGTGGCACCTCCGGGTAGGAAGGCTCCTGTTCTTCTTCTGAAGAGTGGCCGCTGGCGTACGACGGGCGGCCACTCTTCTCCCTTAGTCAGTACCTGTCAATGTGCCCGCTGTTATTTGTAATAACAAGTTTTTCTTTCATATGAGTGAGCGAGTAGAACTATTTGTAATGATGTATTTGATATTACAATTTTAGCATTTGTTATTCACTCATATGGAAGAAATAGTGAATTATAAATTCGAAAATTAGTGAGGATGGATGTGTGGATGGATGTTTGTTACTATTTCGCAGACTGGATGGATTTTGATAAAATTTGGCATACATAAGAAAATGCTCTGTATTAACATATAGGACATTTTTTTATCCATGTACTGTGTTCACGTGGGGCGAAACTGCAGGTAGAGGCTACTGAATATATATTTGAAACAGTATGTGTATAGCGCAGTGGTTCTAATTTTTTTTTTTTTTTTGTTTGAGGACAACTACATAGATTTAATTCTTCTGAATATATTAGGTTGGGGAAAAAGTCTTTTCGTATTTTATATGAAAATTCAAAACATTTTTTAATAAAGTTTATTTACATTTAACTAAAGTATGTAGGTGCCATTTTGTTCGATAACTTTTTGCCATCTTGTAGGTATAGACATGATCCCATTACTATATAAATTTTGGGACTTCTGTTCAAAAAACTGCGACAAGTGGTTTTGGCAGTCTTCTCGTGATGTTAACCTGACATTGCCTAAAGAATGCTGAAGAAACTGAAATAGGTGGAAATCAGAAGGTGCAAGGTCAGGACTATACGGCGGATGCATTAACACCTCCCAGTCAAACTCTTTTAATTTTTGCTGAGTGGCTAAAGATGTGTGAGGTCTAGCGTTATCATGATGAAAAATCACACCCCTTCTGTTAATTAATTCCGGCCGCTTTCTCTCAAGTTTTTGCTTTAATCTCATCAGTTGTTCACAGTAGAGTTCAGAATCGATAGTCCTGCCTGGCGGTAACAGCTCATAATGAATAATGTCCTTCCAATCCCACCATACACACAGCATCACCTTGTTGCGGGTTAAAATGAATCTAGAAAATAGGGTCGCAAATCAGTACATCTATATTCTCAGCGACAGCCAGGCAGCTCTTATGGCCCTGAGCTCTGACAGGGTGGAATCTAGGCTAACTCTTGCGGGCATGGATGCCCTTAATAAACTGGGCAGAAATAATCGGCTGGAGTTGGTCTGGGTTCCTGGACACACAGGAGTTGAGGGCAATGAGAGGGCTGATGAATTGGCAAGGGAGGGATCAAGTAAAAACTTTTTAGGACCTGAACCCTTTGTAGGTCTCTCATACGGGACAGTAATTGAGGCTATAAATGGCAGAGCGAAGTCTAGGCATCAGGCTGAATGGAGGGAGATGAGTGGAATGCTACACTCCAAGGAAACCATTGGCGAAGGTACAGTGAATTGGTACAGACATGTACATAAATGTGACAGGAAACGGATGCGTCTCATGCTTGGTGCACTGACCGGCCATTATGCCTGCCACGGACACCTATACAAGATGTGACTTGTTGAGAGCCCAGAGTGCAGAACATGCAAGGAGTCTTACGAGACCATGAAACACTTAATGTGTCAATGTGACGCCCTAGCGGGCAAACGAATGGAAATCCTAGGAAAGGCATACCCGGACCTGGAGGACTACAGGCTCTTCCCTATAAGCGGCATACTGAAGTACATGGAACATGTCTCCAGACAGGCGGGGGAGAGTGACTAAAGGATTAGGGAGAACACAAAAGATCCATGAGGGTCGACGTGTCACCGGTGCTGCAGCACTGGACCCACTCTAAGATAAGATAAGATAAGATTGTTGCGGGTTAACCCGGGTTTCGTCAGAGTCTGTGAAGCCTGACCGGCCTTTGACCACGACCTTTTTATGCGCCAAAACTATTTTGTGGTCAATTCCTAGTTCTTCAGCTACGTCGTTACTACTGATATGCCGATCTTGCTCCACTTTATCAAAAATGGCATCCATTTTATCCGTAACAGAGCGACCAGAGCGACGTGCATCTTTGACATCAAAATTTCCGGATTGAAAACGCCTAAACCAAATTTGTGCTACTCTCACAGACACTGCACTAGGTCCATAAACGTCACAAATTTTTTCGCAGCTTGCGTTGAATTTTTACCTTTTTTGTAGTAAAATTTTAAAATGTATCGAATTTCTTCATTAGATTCACTCATCTTGACAGTAAAAAAAAACAAATGAAAATCACACATTTACCTAATTTGAATTTGGAATTATCTTTTTTAAAATTTAAACTTTTTAAAGATATCAAAACCTTTCAGATACAAATGGTATAACCAAAGAGATTTTATTACAAGTTCATACATACTATAATGCGAAAAGACTTTTTCCCCTACCTATTATATTTGAAACAGTATGTGTATAGCGCAGTGGTTCTAATTTTTTTTTTTTTTTTTTGTTTGAGGACAACTACATAGATTTAATTCTTTGTGGGGACCTTAACGTAATTCTGCCAATAAACTGTTCACCAGTCTGGTAAACTACAAAATGTACTGAAATGTATTTTTTTATTTTATTTGCTGTGCAACACGCCCCACTTCATATATTGACATCATATATGCCCACAAAACAAAAAACCTCGCAGGGTTTACCCGTTTTGTGAGGAGTCGCTATGTATGTAGTTATATAAATATAACTAAATCATTATTACTTAAATGTCTTGTTTTACAAGATTAGAATTTGTTAAATATTTTTTTATGTAGAGTTCATTTAAATATGTTAGAGTCATTTAAATATCTTCCACTAAAACAGGAAATTGCGTTTGGGTAAATAGTACTCAATCTTTTTCACACAAGACTTTATTTTAGCTCTCGTGGACCACTGTTGGTCGACGAATCGCCGGTTCGAAACCCGTGGTCTAGCATCTAGGGAACTCTGTTCCCTGTCAAAACATAACATTTTTTCATGTAGTCTTATATGCATTACCTTCGGTATGGATCTAGATTTTCCCGGTCGGATTCTGCATAAGGTGCCCAGTGAGTAGGGCCAGTGTCGCTGTCTTCACGGCCGCTGTCATTGCTTGTGCCTGAAGATAAAAAGAAGAATAAAACAAAACAGTAATATATAGAATAATACAACAAGAAAATAAGTTTAATTTTGTCAATTGCTGAAAATATGTTTATTAACAAACATATTTTCTTTCTTTCATTCATTATTCGTTGTCGGTGTTCCCGCCGACGCGCGGCGTGGTGTCTGTTGGTGTGTGTACAGTTTGTTACACTGTGAGCAGGTGTAGTAGTAGTGTACGTACATCGTTCGTTGTTAGTGTTCCCGCCGTGTCCGTGTCCGTCCGCTCGCGCGGCGGGCGGCGAGTGCGCGGCGGGCGGCGAGGGGCTGTCGAGCGAGATGACCGCTCCGCCGGCGCCGCCCGCGCCCGGCGACCGGTACCCGCTCGACGACACCGCTTCCACTGCTAACACACGCGGCGCAATTACAACCTTCGTCCACTGTCGCCGCCACGGATCACGCGTTTTGACAGACCGAACAATATACAAAGACCCACATTGCATAGTGCGCCCAACTTATCTGTTCAGTAACTGGTGGCGCTAGTGGCGAAACTGTAAATTCGAACTGTCACTTTAGTAATAATTGATTTAGTTCTTATTTTGTCCAAATGAATAGATAAGTTGGGCGCACTATATATCGTTCGGACCGTCATAAACTAGAAATAATTTTGAGTGTATCAACTCAATGTTTACACAAATACACTTACATTAAAATCACATACTATACAGACACAATAATATTCAGTTAGGCGATTAGTATCTAACCCGCTCCCTGGGTAGTGGCAGAATACCAGTGTTTCACTCATATTGTCTATGAGTGGAGGTACACACTGAGCCACGGCCTGATTTGAATTACTGCATGTGCATAAATCTCTGTATCTGTAGACTGTACTACAATATGTCTATGATTGTCTGTGTAACAATCCTATGTACCTTAGGTGTGTGTTCCAAAATGCAAATAAACGTTATATCTATCTAATTTAAAAACAAGCATGGATAGAATTTATCAATAAAAAAATTAAGACCTCGCATATACTCGCATATAAATAACACGCCTAAAAATTTATATTAAAAAAAAAACATATTAAAGCTGCATAAAATATTAAATAATATCCATTAAAAATATTGTTACAACTCGAATGAAGCAGGCATTCACTAGTATTTGTAATTAATTACATTGATTTGAAAGGTGCTCCTCACCGCTTGATGAGTAGTTGTCGTCTGCTTTAATAGTTGGTTCTGGTTCTGGAGGCGTGGCCTTGGGCTGCGGCACCTTTCTCTTGAGAGGCAGTTCATCCTCAGAGTCTGAGGTGAGGTCCACTACGGCTTCGGCTGCCTTCGGAGCACGAGCTTCACCCACGGCCGCGCGCTTCGCCGCCCCTGCGTTGCCCCCTTCCACTGGTATCACTTCTACGACAACGATTAATATTTAAAAAAAAACTGAAATGGTTCCATACTTCTATGATTTAATTTTATGAAGGTATATTCCAGTAGTAGGATGAGAATTTTAGTGATCATGAAGAAAATAATTGAAAAAAATTCGTTGTGACAGACAGTGATGTATAGCGATTCTATACGCCCATAAGGGGTTTGTTCGCTTTTTCATTAGAGCGTACGAAACCCTGAAAACCTAGTTAAGATCTTGCTATTCACATAATGTCCTATCACGCGGGCATTGTGTCGGGCGAACAAAGGTAGGTTTTTATTAGCGTTAGTAATTCTTATATTTATAAAAATGAAATTATTCACCTCCCCCTTAGGTATAGGTGTATGTTAGTAATCTTACTCTTACTCTCATAAGAGCATATTATCCATTTCAAATGCCATGGCGCGATAGCTAATAACACCACCCCTGAAAGTCGTGTTTTCAGGCAGGGGCTAAGCATATTGAACGAGAGGGACTTGGCTTTGTAGTAAAATAATAAAACAATTGTCAACAATGGATTAACATTGCAGCCCTTATCATTTTATCGTTAAGTCTTATATGAGCCATGCTATTTGAAATAGACACTACATAAATACACTACGTGGTACTCCTCGCAGATAGACTGTCTATGTCAAGGTTTTCCGAAAGATGGTCCGCGGAACCCTGGGGTTCCGTGGAAGGGCCACAAGGGTTCAAATCAAATCAAAATATCTTTATTCCTTGGACGTTATAAAGCACTTAGAAACGTCATACAAATTAAATATAAGAACACGTATCTAAATCACGCAATCCGTCCAAAAATTAACAAAACATTCCTCGAAAAAAGAATTACTAGTTAGGCCCTATATAATAATTATAGCTGCTAGGGTTCCGCTAGGAAATGTGTGCAATTAGGGTTCTATGGCAAAAAAAAACTGGGAACATCTGGTCTATGTACATAACATGCCACGTCACGCTGGGAACACAATATATGCCAAACATTCGGTAATTGAACATTCGGCGCTTCGGCCAAGAGTAGCCGAGTATTCGTTATTCGGTCAAATCACTATTCAGGACATCTTTAGTGCATGTTACAACAACCTGCCCAGGTTTTCCAAAAGTTCAAATTTCAGAGGGTTCTAATTTCAAAAATTAAAATTTCAGAGGGTCACTACTTTCCATACAAAAAACCACCTCATTTAGGGTATGATGTTATCATTTGTTCCTATAATAGATCTGTCACCTAAATTTAATCACCAAATAATATAAAAAGGCTTACCTAAATATCAATTAATAATTACTTGGAAATAATATCAATCATCAAATAATTATATTGGGATTTCAAAAAATGAAATTGTCACTAAAACAGATATACCAAACAATATGAAAATGTTTACCTTAAAATTAATTCATCATCTAGGTTGACGGAGCTCCGCTTTGCGGAGCTCCTATTTCCGATGTCAGGACACAAGAAAACCCTAACCTAACTAAAAGTCAACCTAAATCTAACCAAAACATGATTTATTACAATGACCAAGAATTGGTAAGACTCATCAGTGAATATGACGCCAATTTGACTCCGCCCCTATTAGCCATTTTTTCATTAGAGCTGATCTATTTATTAGGTAACAGATCTATTATTGTGATCATCAAACGAATTAAATGATACTAATAGTTTGTTGATTAGATTTATATGGTGAAAGATTTGCTATTTTTAGGTACAAATGTATTATTATTGCTGCTCGTGACTCACTTTTTAGAGGACAGATCCTATATTCAGGCTATCTAAAAATGTGACCAAACTATAATTTAAGATACATATTTACATTAAGCCGATGATTTATATTTGGAGACAGTCTTGATTAAAATGATGACTAATATATTTCTTGGAAATAGATATTATTATTAGGTGACAGAAAATATTGTTCCCCTACATTTATAGCCGTACTTATCAAAATAAATAGTATCATACCAAACTACGTCAGTAACCACGGGCATTACCGCTGTACGGATACAACGCCACTGTTATTATAAGTAGCAAAGTTAAGCCGTCAAGAAATGTATATATTTTAGATCTTAGATTTGACAGTACAAAGAATTGATCAACTTGTAGGTAGAAAGTAAATCTTGTTCTTTACAATGATAATACGAGCATAACACAGTAAGCACCGGTGTGCATTACCATGTTTTGTAGTTACTGCGATGCCCGTACTGTTAAACTCCTGTTTTGTCAGAGCACCGGTATCGCCGTTACTGTCCTGTAAAGTTATATTGGGGATCTGGGATTTTACAGGGTCGGCAAAGCTTTGGTCTCTCAAGCGTCCATAGGTTGCGATGAGTGCTTACGATCAGTTCGTACGCTTATTTATCACCCTAGTCGTAAAATAAGCGTGAACTGATATGAGTGTGTATGTATATGGTGTACATATCACAGCCAATTGGTAGAACCGCAACATTACAAAACAGCTATCTTTAGGCAGATTGTATTTAAATTATCTTTTGGTTAGGTTTGGATAGGTTTGTGTTCTGATTAGAAACAGCCAAGCTATTTAATTCTATTATTATAGTATTCTTGGTGATGCACCATCAGGTAACAATTCACTCGTGTAATAATATGATCAAAAGGCAGGTTGAAATAATGGCTCCGACATTTTTTAAAACAGCTAGACGTTATGTAATGCAGCGGATTATACGAATTGGCTGCGACATACATACCGTGGCCGTGTGGTTTCCGGCAGACTAGAATAGAATCATTCCATCTCTTCCCGTGGATATCCTACAAGGCGATTAAGGGAAATACGAGTACATTATAAAACATCGATCAGGCCTCCCCAGCCCGTCTGGCCAGCGTGGAGAGTGTAGGCCAAATCCTCCTGTCTGTGACAGGACGAGAGGGTCGTGCTCCTGTAGTGGAGACTAAAAATGACCTGGTGATCATGATGATGATGATACATACCGAGATCGTCTGATATGAGCGTGACCGGCTCAGCGGCGGGCTGTGCGGCCTGCGGCGCGCGAGCTGGCGGCGCGTGCGGCGACCAGTTCCCGTCCGCGTGCAGCTGGATCTCGTTGCAGTCGCCGGCCAGCCGCGATGAAGTCAGCACTTCTTGGAAGTACCTGCCGGGACACCAACCACACTCCTTTCACTACACGCAACCATCGAACACACATGCTTTCCGAATAAAAACTTTTCAGACCGATGAATAAGCATCTCTGGAAACCGCGACAGAAAGTAAAATATATCTTAAACTGTACTTGATCCTACGATCGAATAGCAGGAGGATAGCTGGTAACACTGAAGAGGATGATAGTTATGAAGAATTAAAAAATTCCCAGTGGTCATTATCAATAGACACTGATAGTGTAATAATAAAATAAGTAAAACAGTAATAGACTATATTTATATAAACATTATTAGTAAAGTGTCAATTACTATTTAAGTAATACCAAGATGAAGTCGTTGGAGATATTTCGGGGGAAATTCATGTTATATATTGTACTGTACTTGGGGGTGCATAGAGATATTCAGTCTCGATTGTCAAGTGAGCAAAAACCCGTACTATCTCCCATATTTACCAACTCTCAGGTGTTACATTTGCAGTTGGAAAGAGAACTCAACTGGTAATTGAGAGGTCGTGGGTTCGAATCCCACCTAGTCCGAGGAGGTAAATTCGGACTATCCATTATATATATGTACATATCAATTTATTATTATACGGGAATGGGATACTTTTGAATAAATTAGACTTGAAATCTTTTTGGTATTTGAAATTATATATATATAGGCATATCAATTTTTTAAATATTTACAATATTCTGGCAAGTAGCAATTATAGTTATCAAATTAATTTACCCGTCAACGACTAGAGAGTCATAGGGCGCAGGCCGGTCACAAACCGGACAGAGCCAGGTCGGTTTCCTCTCATTCATCTGGAGGAACAGCGACGCGTCGAAGCACTGCAGGTGCGGGCAGTTGGCGGGCCGGCAGGGACACGACATGCGCATCTTGCCGAGGGGACACATCAGAGATACTCTCAGTGACGTGGTTGCTATCTCGCTGTCGTAGTCTTCTGATAATTTTTCTTTGACTGAAAAAAAAAACATTATAACAAATTTATGGTCACAAGTTTGTCTTAAAGATACTGATATAGCTTCAACGATTTATGAATTGAAATTATTTATTCTGTTATTGGGCCCTTAGACACGTCTTACACATTTTTATTAATAATATTTTTATTTTTTGACATTATTTTTAACCGCTATCATTTTGGTATTGACCATTGGCGAAGAAGAAATGCTTGAAAGAAACTTGCCAATATGGGTCCTTTTTTAAATAATCAGATAATACAAGAATTACATTACTTTGTATATATTTTACAATATTATGTACCTATGTAAAATAATTATATGTCATGTTGTAGATATGTACACACAGCATACTATTGTGTAGCACTACGCATGCTACACAGCAATACACATTATGTGTGTAAGTACTTGTAAACACAAATGCCCATTTAGCAGGATGTAGTGGCAGTGGCCGGGCCCCATAGCACACAGAATTGACTGACAGTCGATGGGACAGAAAAGTTCCGGAATGGCGGCCGCGGAGCTACTGAATACTTAGAGGAGCAAAACTTCTCGTCAGGTACTTTTTACAATTCTAATACCAGCCCCCTTACCACCATCTCTTATTGCGATTCAATAACTGAATAGAATGCTTATTCATACCAATGAATAAGCGACTCTATTTCAAATCGTATAAAGTCGCTTATTCATTGGTATGAATAAGCAATCTATTCAGTTATTGAATCGCAATAAGAGATGGTGGTAAGTTGGCTGGTCTATCTAGTGGTACAAACTTTGAACCGAGCCCTTAGTGCGAGTTTTTTGGTCACATTCGAACGTGTAAACGTTTGCAAGCCGTATTGAAAATTAAAAAAAAATCTAAATCAAAATATCTTTATTCCTTGGGACTTTATAAAGCACTTAGAAAAGTCATACAAATTAAATATAAAAGCATGTATAAATCATTACTACTCTAAATCCGCAGAGCTTATATTCACTTTCATCAAACTATCTTGAATGTGAAAGTGAATTTAAGTGCCAGTTCCGGCGACGGGGCTTCTTGAGAAGAACTGGCAAGAAACTCAAGACCGACTCTTTTAATTGCCAATATCGTTACATTAAATACAAATACAATCATTAACATAACATAACAAAAGCAATTCATTTCCAAATACTATTGCATATTATTATCAGGATTGCCATCCTTTTTATAATACCCTGCAGTTTAATACAGGTACTTAAATTTAAAATTTGCAGATGTTAAACATTAAAATAAATATTTTTTATTGAAGATCATGTGTTTTTAATTTCAACTTGTTTTACATCACAACCTCTAATGTGATACAAAACGTGCAACCAAAACCTCTATGTTTTTTTACTACAATTACATTGTTTATTAAAAATGACAATAGCAAAGTACCAAGCATAAAATAATCTGGTTATCTCAAGAGATAAGACATATGCGGAAAATGCGACTGAAAAACATATGCGGAAAGAAAAGATATAAGTATCTTTTGTTTCCGCATATGTTTTTCAGGCGACGGTTTTTATTGATTATCTTGCAAAGATGAATTTTATACATAGCAATAACGATATCCAAATTAGCCGGGTTGTTCACATTAAAATGTGAGCAAGTAAGCCCCATAATTTTGATACGTAACACGCGTCTTATAAATTTACAACATGAGACTTCTTTTCTATTTGGTCGGTTTATTTACTCGCACTAAGCACACTGCTGCGCCGCGCACCGTTACGGCATGCAGCTTGTTATTTCACCTAAATCCAAAATGAACAACTTACTTAACGATCTCGTGTAGTCAGCGTTCTTCGTGCCTTTGTTCTTCAGTCTTTGCAGTAGTTCAGCGGAGGTTAGCTTCCTGACCATGAACACGCTGAGCACATACGCTCGTGTGAAGTCTGCGGCCCAAGTTACATGGATGGTGTTCGCTACGGTGGGGGAGAGTTTCACTAACGACGATATATTGACCGGCCGGGGCGGCCGCTTTGGCTCTGGCGTTGGCTTGTTTGTAGGGATTGGATTCTGTGGATAACAGTATTATACAAACCTAGGGCCGTGGGTTTTGCTACCTATTACAAATCAATCAATCTTGATGCAAATTATGAAACACAAATAAAAAATAATGATAGAATTTATAGATAGGTACCAACTTATTTACATATTATATTTTTAGTTGATTTTGATTCAAAATTACACATATGACATAGGATGTTATATAAAACATACTCACTGGTAAGGGACACATTTTGTTGTTTACTTTAACATTAACACTAGGTGGGAAATAGTCTTCTTGTTCACATGATGTCTCTAAAAGACAGAATCTCAGTTGTGCCTGAAAAAAAAATATAAGTAGTGAAGTGAACTTAAAGACCTTACTGTACTTCAATTCTCGTAAATGTTCCAACGCTACGATATCGTTGAAGCACTGTGGATACGTTCACGTGACGACTACTCGATTCGAATTTTTCACGTATACTAGTTTTTCGTATACTATACGGTGTGGTGATTACTTACCATCAGGTGACTCACATACCCGTTTATACATATATAATAATAGTACACGTGAATTCGAATTTCATAGTCGTCATGTGATCGCAGCCTACGACTAAGTCGCTACGACAATGTAACGACTGAACATGACGGGAATCGGACCCTTGGGCTTGCTCAATGGATAAATCATCTTCGTCAACCCTTATTTATTCCACTTCCAGGATACAGGTCACCCCTCAATAGAAGGGGTTTTAGAGCATGCTCTACCAGTGTCAGTGGCGGCCAGTGTTTTCTATCCGCCTAAAGGTCACTGACTTGGCTTAACGACTGTCATCTAATCACAACAGCCGGGACCGACGGCTCATCGTGCCCTCCGAAGCACGGAGGAGCTCGAAGATAATATAAACCCGTCCATGCACAGGCTACGGCCGACATTGCTTAACTTGCGTGTTCGATAGACTGACACGCGCAACGACGCCAACGAGTTCTTCAATATCAATAAATCATGCTCAATGTTAAAACTTTAAAATTGGAGTGTAAGTGGTTCATCAACATCTTTGAACCTAAGTCAACTTCACCTGCACGCGGTGCACCCTGCTGACTGACAAACGAAGCTCTGGCGAAGAGAGGTAGGGAGCCTAATTGTAAGCTACCCGACTGGGTAATGTACCTCCACCTCACAGAATACCGCAGCCAAATAACAATTCCCTTGAGGGTTGTCGTGTTCCTGCGAGTGAGTGAGGTCACCAGAAAGGAAGGAGACACTGAGTTGGCAGCGGGGGTGGCGGCGCGCGAGCGATATTTTATGTTGCGAGCGTTAAAATGGCTACGGCAACCGCTTCAAATCAGGCGGGCCGTATGCTTGTCTGCCACCCAACGTAGTATAAAAAAAAAATCGAATTCATACCTGTATAACATAATCAAGTTTATTACTAGTTCCAACAACATCTTTCCCGGAAGCAATTTCAGTGGCTTGCTGCGGCGTCAAGTGGAATATGTATGTGCCCTCTTGCATGCGCCCTGCCTGCATCGGCATCATGGTCGACGGTTTCATCAGCTCCGCGAGCACGTCGTAAAACGGAAGCCTAATGACAACATGAAAACTTACATTTTGCAAAAGGGACATTCTGCAACGAAAGGGATAATCATACCATACCAGAGTCATTACTGGATACACATAGAATTGCCATCCGTCCAGGTTTCCCTGGAATTATCCTAGTTTGGAGGGCGACCGGGGGTTACAAGTTTTAAATCACTACCTGCCGCTCCATGCTGCGAATAACCGCCTTGTCTAGAATAATAAAACCGGCCAAGTGCGAGTCGGACTCGCGCATAGGTTCCGTAACATTCTCTATAAAAACGGCATAGACATCATGTCTGTCGTATGGAAGGAAGCCCCTTAAATATTTTGTTTTATTTTAATTTAATTATTTATTTTTAAAGTGAATATATAACTAAATATTCTATGAATATTTCAAGCGTCTACCTGTTGCTGTTATCAATATCTAACAAAAAAGAGCAAATTAAAATCATGTTTGTTGTATGGGTGCCCCGTTAAATTCTGTTTATTCTGAAGTAAATAACAAAGTAAATTATGCTAACGATAGATCCGTTGGCACAATGAATTAATCGCTGTCGTCTAACTTTGGGAGATCAAGAAAGAAATGGTTGTAATTCGGCGGCTGTTAGAACATCGCTGGGTGCCGGACAACCACACTGAAGCCCAGAAGCAGGCTCGTGTGGAATGAGATCGTGACGTGATTAATAAATTTGAAGCAGGCTCGTCTCGGCGCGTTTACGACATTATAACAGCCATGGATCCTGGATTTACTAAATACGATCGAGAAACAAGGCAACAGTCGATAGTTTGGCTGTTTCAAAATAAAATAATGCATACCAGATTGAAGCAATCGAGAAGCACTGCGAAAAGTGTGATGAAAAGTTTGATTGCAAGTTTCTTCACTTTGACGGGGTATTTGGTATCAATTATATTACGAAACCAAAATAACGTCAATGCTGAATGGTATACTATGAAATGCAAACGCCACATCGGTCAAAGGGTCACCCTCCATACAGTCCTGATCTATCGAAAATTAAAACTTTTTTGAATGGGATACAGTTTTCATGGGAGAAAGATGGACTAACAGCGTTCGAAAAGGACGTACAAGAGACGTGTACAGCGAACTGAAAAAAGTGCTTCCATTATTAAATAAAATTGTTTCAAACGCATAAAACCTTGTATAGAATCTGGTGTCTTCACCAATGAAAGTGGGTGTTTTGAAAGAAACTGAAAAACTAACTCGTATGAACAAAATATTTTTATTAAAAAAAATATTTTGTCCATACACGTGAATTCGAATTTCATAGTCGTCATGTGTTTATTTATTCCACTTCCAGGATACAGGTCACCCCTCAATAGAGTGTTCGTGGGGACACTCTATTGAGGGTTTAGACACTCTATTTATCTGAATAAATTGCAAGTGGTGAGTAAACAGAGTTACAGTCGTATGGACAAAATATTTTTATTAAAAAAAATATTTTGTCCATACGAGTTAGTTTTTCAGTTTCTCAAAACTTTCTGAGTGACCTACGTATGTGGACGTATCCTCTGGATTCATGGTCTATTACAATTATTTTTCTAATAGCTAGAATGGAGATTGAATTGTGGATTGACTAAAAATTATATACTTGATTTCATTAATTAATTATTGTAAATTCTAATTGTTAGCAAAATAATATTCTCAGTCTGTTTAATTTTCAGTCTTATTTTGATATAATCCCACTTAAATTAGAGTTTGAAGTTTCATATTGTGATACGAGAATACAAACATTGACATTTGTGACATCGAGACTGGATCGGAACTGAATTTTTACTACATTTTAATTACGAGAATTGCTCCTCAGTTCAGTTGAAAAAACATTTGTTCGGTAATCGAGAGGTCAATAAGATATGTTTATTAATTGTACATAACGATATCAATAAAGTGGCCCTGACGTCCAGATTTAATAAATGTATTTTTTTTTTTGCCCCAAATGCCCAGTATTACAATTGCAACAAGCACATATAAGATCACCTGTACTTACTTTTTGAACTTGACGTCTGGATGTACAGGGAATGGTGTCAGCGGCGCAGTGGGGGACGGAGAGGGCATCGACGCGAGCGTCGCACCGCCCCCGCTGTGTCCGTACCCGTGGTACATACCACCCGCATACATTGGATTCTGGCGCGCCTGCAATTGCTCTTCTGTCTCATTTTACACTAACACTTTTAACGCTACACTGACGGGTAAGGTGCACAAACATAGGTAAAACCATAGAAGAAAAACACCAGGTACGTTCTTTGGGGCCATCCATAAATTAAGTCGAATTTACACGAATTTCATGATTTTTTGACCCCTCCCCCGGTCCTTGTCACAGCCGGTTACATTTTTGTGAGACTCCCGCTCCCTAGTGTGACGTCACAGATTTTGCAAATTTACGTCTAGAGTTGCAAATGTTTTTGAGTATTATATTAGATTTTGAAATGTCACATCACGAAATTTAGGACCCCTCCCACCCCTTTGTCACACAATATCACACTTCGTCGACCCTTCCCTCCCCCTTATCGTGTGACATAATTTAAGAATGGCCCCTTTACTGAAAAATATTATCACGTAATTTGAACTTGCCAATGTCATCAGCTGTATATTGGCAATATATACCAACAATATATAGCGTAACATACAGGGTATTTTTTTTACCATGGGTAAAACTACGTCAAAAGATCAATGATTAGGTAATCAATGAGGGCACCTCTGTGAGCACTATTATTAACTTACAGAGACAGGCATAGCCTGCGCGCGGGAGTCCGGCGGGTTGTACCCTGTAACCGCCGGGTGCTGATAGAGTGTTCGCGACCCGGGCAGCGCAGGCGCCAGGGGATCTTTTCCCTGGCCACCGGTACCGTGCGCCGCCCCACTTGACTGCAGGGCCTGACTGTTCCTGGAGATAGACATGTACTTCTTAGTATATCACCTTAGGACAATCTCTGAAAACAACTTATAAAGAATCATGCACTTTATTATGCTCCTTTAGCTTAATTAAACACAGTGGAATATTGTTATGACTGATATCACAATATGCTTTTAAACATAATTCACAGATATTCTTTTCCACAGCTAAGACCCATCACCAGAAAGCCCACAGGCTCATGCATCAGTCTTACAAATTACAGTTGTACAGTCAACAAGAGATATTAACCAGGGCCATGCAGGGGTGGACTAAGGCCGAGGCAAACTGAGTACGTGCTTATGGCACGTAATTTTTGGGGCAAGAAAATTAGGGTTTTAATTTTTATTTTTGAAGTGAAAGCTTCTTTAGTAGGCTCAGAAATACAATGTTGCCTAGGACCCGCTTTAGCCTTAGTCCGCCACTGGGGCCAAGAATGAAAATAAAAATTTATTTTTGTAAATAATTTAGGTACCTATTATAAAGTGTACTATTATTTATTCTGGCTAATTGAATACTAACAAAACAGGGTTAGCAGCATCATCTATGCTTGAAAAATTGTTAGAAGCCCATGAAAGTGTTACAGTGGTGAGTATACAGTGGTATAGTGGCGAGTATTCAGTGGTACAGTGGCGAGTATACAGTGGTACAGTAGTGAGTATTCAGTGCAGTGGCGAGTATCCAGTGGTACAGTGGCGAGTATACAGTGGTACAGTGGTGAGTATTCAGTGGTACAGTGGTGAATATCCAGTGGTACAGTCGTGAATATAAAGTGGTAGTGATGAATATCCAGTGGTACAGTGGTGAGTAAACAGAGTTACAGTGGTTACTGTAATATGACGATGAAAGCCATTTTTGCAGAGTGTTATTACACATAATTATGTTTAAAACTATATTATTAAATTAGTTTTAATAGTGTTCATCATGAACCATATATTAAAAAAACTTGTATTCAAATATTGCCTTTGGGTCCTTACAGGCACTTTTTTAATACAATGATTTTTGCCATTTGTGGCCCAGGTTACTTCCCTCTTTTGCTGACTGTACATTACATCAGTAGGAATGTGACGTGGATATCGTCGAATCAATGCTCAGTCCAAAGTTGACGAAGACATTGATGATCAGCACTCAGTCTGGCAGAGGCCATGCTAACAGCTAGAGGCGAGGCAAACGCGAGAGGAACAGACACTTGCCTAGAATTGGTGCTCTTTTGTGAGCGGTGTCCGTTCTCAGTGCCATTGAGACGTGATCTAAGTTCACTGTCCCAATTCCCCGAGGGCGTGCTCGCAGCCGCTTTTCCTACCCTCGCTGAAGACCGTGTTTTAACCATTGTGCGACCGTCTCATGTCAACTGAAATTCATGAGTCCGAAAACGGACAGAATCTATCATAAAACAGAACTGTAAATGAAGAAGGCTTTCTGGAAAATTTCTTCATTGCTGAAAATGCAACGGCAGCATGACTTTATTTCTCTTACAGCAATTGTAAAGATGAAAGGGAAAGGGCTCGTAAAAACATCTGCAATTGAATAATTACCAAATTTAGTCAGCAATGGTTAAAACATGTCTTACAGCTTATTTTAAATATCTAAACAAACCACATAATGTGTCCGTAAACGAAGTAAAGGTTTGGAATGTGTTGGCGATCCCTTTGTTTTTATTTTGACAAATTATTCCACTGCAGCTGAGAAGGAGCATAGCTATGGAGAGAAAGTACATAAACAGCTTTCAGTAACTAATAAAATTAGCTTAGAAGTCTTGTGAAGACAGGCACTAAATTGTAAGAGAAATAAGAGGTCCTGTCGTTGAAATTTTCCAGAAAATTAACACGGGCAACAAGTTTCTCCAACTGAAGCAACTGTTCAGAGTAACTTGTTTTGACAACAATGTCAAGTTCAGTAGAGGACTATCACAGAAACTGAATGAACCTTAGAGTATTTATTAACAAATTTTACTAGCTCTACTTGTATTTTTTTGGATAAAGCGACTATTTCAAAAATAACCTGAGCATTAATTCAATTAAATGTAAGAGCAGGAGTTTAGATATGATCAGGGAGTTATCGAGCAATACATTATTACTTTACTGTATTTAAAAATGAAGGCAGCAGCAGTAGAATACAAACTACTTTTTGTTACTCTTTCTATGTAATAAAGTTTGGTAGATTCTGACTATAATATTGTCCAATAGGCGAAGACAAGCATTCATATTTCTACTGAGTTAGAAACTACATACAGATATACAAAATATTTACTATTTTACATACAATTTATAAACTAGCAACTTTGCAATGTCATTATAATCTTTTACAGCTATGTAAGAGTCAACTTAAAACAGCTAGGTATTCATATGGTGGATATTATTTTGATTGTAGGCTATTATTTCAATCATGCTACTCGTTAACAGTTTTCTTTTTAATCTAATTTTATTTTGAGACTTTGTCAAACAGGGTGATGATGAAAGTCCCATTGTACCCTAACATATTCGTACACGGCTACATAAAGTGATACAGCATTCTGGCTGTACTCAAAGTCAAAGCAGAATAAATGTAGCTAGGTAGTAATTAACAAATTTTTGAACTACTGGGGTTGGTAGACCCATTTAAATACACACTTCACTTAAAAACAGTAAGTATATACTAGCGTTTATAAGCAGTTGGATATAAAAAAATAAATAAATATTAAAGAGAAAGGACTTTTAGCCAATGACCTAGAGGTTATTTTTCCATTTCCAGTTTACGTACCTATTTTACGCAAAAATTACACACAAAAAAGATCAATACAATAATACCTATCAGGGTTACCTTGTAGACGAATTCTGTTTTTCCAATACATATGATTGATTTATATAGATCTAAACTCTTATAGAACGTGTTCACAACACATTATCAAGGTATTCTTTAATGTACATTCATAGATTTAGGTGGAAAACCACGTTCAGTAGGAAAGTTGCGTTGTCAGTTTTAAATACAATTTAACATTACCGAAATATTTAAACTTGCAGTTGATCAATAAGGGGGCAAGATTATCCATTCGTATCGCATAATTAATTGAAATGTAAACATTAATGTGAACTATTAAAACGTATACAATTTTTAAACAATATGGATGTCAGTTTACAAAAGTGAAGTTTACTCACCATGATATCGCGTTACCGTAATCGTAATATCTACTCATATTAACAAAAAAATAAATTTAATTCATATACATTTATTTAAAATTAATTTAGAAAACTTCACGAAAGTCAATTAGAAAAACGCCATAACTTGGCGCTTGTACACTATGGCCGCCACATTGGCAATAGACAACCACTCTTCCATAGGGAGGGGCGTATGTAAATAGGAATGTACCTTTATAATTAGTTAGGTAAAGAATTTATACTATTTATACTTAAAAAAAGACGACAGGAGTGTACAAATATATACACGGTGTTAATCCAACCACTTCTGCCACTTCATATACTAAAAATAAATTAAAATGTATTTAAAAGTGATACATTATAAAGGGACCTTCACATAGGCCTGTTGCGACCATAGACACTAGAAGAGGTTTCGTAAGTTCCGTTTCCTTTTTTAGTGCTGCACTTTATCGATATTTCTATAACGTTCGGATATATCGTTATAAAAATAGAGACTTCTTGAGAGTCAATGTCAAGTTTATTGCGACTGAAAACAGGACAAATTAAATGAGGGCCAGTATCATTTAGCGTGCAACATCGATTACTAGGACAATAAAACTGGTAATTGACCATTATTTTTTTTTAGTTCGATATGTTACGGTTACTTTTGTATATCATAAAGTCGCGATCGCATCTCTCTATAACCACACCCTGGCCATACAAAAATCGCGCGTTTGCATGTACATGTGTAGTAAACCGAATCACGTCTGTACACGTGCCTATGTTTGCATAATGTGCTCTAGGGATGACACATTTTCAAATATTAGTAGGGCACAGTAGAGTGTAGCTTAATGTATGCAACTCTGTTTAGTGAAACTTCTGTGAAACTTGCACGCCCACCCCTTTGTATAGGGTGGTATATAACTACTGCCTGAACAGTCCACGTTTTTATCCGTGCAACTATGTGTGTAGATGCCCTAGGGTTGCCTGCTTTATTCAACGCGTACGAGTTAACAAAGTAGGTAACTCGCATAGAAACGTGAAAGTTCCATAATGGACTCAGAGTAGAGGTAAGGCGATTCGTGAGAGCGGCAGAGAGTTGCTAGTGTTATAGCACAGTTTATACTGTGCTTTAACACTAATTAACGTAAACATACTATTAACACTATTTAACATAAGTAATAGTACTACGTACTACTGTACGTAGTACTGTAATAATGTAATAGTACTACGTACTACTGTACGTAGTACTGTTGCTTATACTGTGCTTTAACAACAGCAAAATATAAAGAGAAATTATATTTACAAATGCCATGTATATTACTTAAACGCAGCAAATTTAAACACTAAAATAACATGGAATTTCCATATGACATTTTAATTGTGTTTTTTGTAAAATTATTTGTTGGGGTGACTTACCCTGATTTTCTTAGATTAACGGCGAATTGCTCACAATACTACCATACTCACAATATAATAGCACCATCAATAAAAGAGTAATGTCACTCAAAATTTGAAGACGCCGAAACGCTTGTATCTCTGTGTTTGAATCTGAATAAATCGCAAATGAAATAAGAATATTAATAATAACCTTCCATGCGACTTCCACCAAAGAACAGCATAGGTACAATGCGACCAAAAAAATTAGAAAATAAAATAGGGGAGCCATTTTGTTCGTATGAACATATTTCACATGGCAAACCTGTTGAAGCAAATTTATTTCAAAAAGGACGATACTAAATTTAGTTTCTACTCTTTTTACATAATATACAATCTAAATTGAATCATAACCCACCTTATGCTTATTTATTGTTCTGAAATTCTCATGCACATATATTTTCTCAGACAGAAACTTGTTGTAAGACCGACAGTAGTAAGTGACAATTCGAACAAAAACGATTATATTCGATACTAAAATTATATACAACGACACACTCTGTGCTCTGCTCTGGTCTATTCTATCTGTTATGTTTGATTAATACCTTATCTTATTATAAGAAATCAATTTTTTGCTCTCTTTATGTACTATGCACTCTAATTAGGACAAACAATTTTGATAGTTCATAATTAATTATCAGTAAAGTGGGTTACGTTTCAGTTTAGTCATGTTACTACTATATTTATATACCTAGATACTAAGTTCATAACACTGTGATTAGTAATTGACGAGTCGCATATTTTTCCCAAATTAACGTCAATACCGAATGATACGTGTCGCATCCCTAGCTCAGCTATGATATCCGAACATGTTTTATCCAAAAAAATTAACTACATACGAAATTGGAACGAATTGGAAGGTGTTTATGTAGATTTTAATTCAATTTGTATTAATTGCAGGTCATAAATACATAAAAAAATTACAATTTTATGATACAAATTATTACGAAACAAAAATTTTTAAATTTATTGTTTCAGAACGCATCATAATATATCATACTGGAAACGGAAATTGAAAAAATACCGCCTTTTCCTATTTTATGCAGTTGGGCCACTTCCTTTATATTTTATCGATAAGAGCCTTCTATAGCTATACCACATAACGTGTGGCCACGCCTCTATCTTTCAATGTTTTACAGAATGTTTAGGAAAAAACACTATGACATGGGAGCTGGCAACAAATCAACGACCGCTTGGTGTTGGTGATCTCCAAGGGCAGTGGTGATTGCTTTCCACCAGGTGACTCACATGCTCATTTGGCCCCTCTCATATAAAAAAAATAATACTCTCGCTAATGATGCCCACTTTGAATTTGAACCGAGGTCCCGGGTTCGATCCCCGCACAAGACAAACCGTTGTTTGTATGAACATGTCTGTTTGTCTTGACCTGGGTGTTATATATTATAATTTGTATTTACAAAGAAATGTATCTAAGTATATTTATCAGTTATCTAGTACATACCCATAGCACAAACCTTGCTTATTTTGGGACTAGTCTCAGTGTAGTATATACTGCCATCTACAGTGTACATCAGGCAGGCCGTATCCTTATTACCCATTAGTGGCATAAAAAAAATACGACCCACCTAATGTGAATCGATTACCGCAGTTTTATAAACGCTCGCAACATGAAAATATCCCTCACGCGCTGGTACTTCCGCTGCCAAAGCAGTAACCTTCCTGTTAACGTTATTCACTCGCAGGAATTTTTGAGGCAAAGAGAATGTAACCACTACGTATTAAGAGACGGATGTGCCATACAAACAAATAGCGTAAATTCTAAATGTATGAAATGGGAGCGAAAACAATCAGAATTTGTACCAAATTCGCTTCCGATTCATAGAGTCGTTTTTTTACCTTGAGTTGCGCCAGGCTGTTTTGAGGCCCGAAAATTAGGTTTTTTTTAAAAGCTTTTATTCTACTTGCCCTGTGTGTTAGTATGGGACAAATCTTGCGAGTTAAATTAGAACCACTTCCTGTCGTCAGATTAGGTTGAAATTTGGTTTACTTACGTAACTTCGGTGACAATGCAATAATATGGTACCTTGAAGCTGGTCTCATGATGGAGTCGGAAGGTGGCCATAGAAACTCCTAAACTAAACAAGATAAAACCGTCGAGTTTGGACTCGATTGAATAGTCTTGCCAAGCACTCTTGTGCTACATGACAGCCAGGGTCTCAAGATGGAGTCGGAAGGTGGCCATAGGAACTCCTAAACTAAACAAGATAAAACCGTCGAGTTTGGACTTGTTGGAATAGTCCTGACAAGCACTCTTGTGCTACATGACAGCCAGGGTCTCAAGATGGTGTCGGAAGGTGGCCATAGAAACTCCTAAACTAAACAAGATAAAACCGTCGAGTTTGGACTTGTTGGAATAGTCCTGACAAGCACTCTTGTGCTACATGACAGCCAGGGTCCATTTTGGAAGTGAAACTTCTTTAATAGGTTCGGAAATACAATGTTGCCTAGGGCCCGCTTTAGCCTTAATCCGCCACTGTGTGCGCGGAGGATATACTCGTATATATGTAGAGACGACGGTCACAGTAGAGGCAGCATTTTTGAAAGATTTGTAACAGATGCACCCTAATTCACGTGCACCCACACACTTGTAGAGCATTATCTTCTACGGCGACAATGGATATCTGTCAGGGCATACATATTTTACTCCTAGTTTGTAGCCGGGGTAAAACCAGCAAAAGTTTCGGTCGTTTGTGAATGAGGACATCGCTGGAGAACAATATTTATCGTTTTCTGGCCTGCACTTGCGAATCTATGGCTGGCGGTTCACACGTTCAAAACTCGTTCGGGAAGCCAACTAATCTGCCTGCAGGCAGTGTGCTAAGTTTTGCTGTGTCTCCTTGACCGCCATGCCACACGGCCGCACTTATAATCGCATTGCCTCAGACCTACCACCACCAAAGTCGTTAATATGAATGACATTGCACTAGCTTTACAACTTACACACAAAAGTTGGTGCTGTTTTTATTTTTGGTATACAGAAAATCTTCACTTAGAAAATGATAAATAGATAAACTACCTATATAAATTTGAGGTAAAAAATCATACTTTTATGTCCGTAATTGTGATCTTTAGTCACAAGTGTAAGTGTTATGAGTACACCACATAGACCACAAAGGAGTTGCCTCGATACCTCTTGCCAATAGTCTAGCGCGATGCACATCGAGGCGCGCATGCACAGAGCGCGTGGCACCCTCTGGCCGATCTGACCACAGTCGTTCAGCCAGTGCTGCCGCGCGTGGCCACAATCGTCCATCCAGCCCTCCGATACTCAGTGAAGCAGACCATGCTGTCGCCTCGCCACCCAAGACGATCCATTCACTATTACGCATCCACGGTCTATGCTCATACATACGTTGCCATGAATTATACGGCGCTCCATCTGTTATTTCATACCAAGCCCCCATACCACTGTTCAAATCCCATGCATCCTCATGAGAAAGTATGGTACGGATACCACTTACAACTTTATGTGCCCACATTACGCTACGTGTTTGTAACCCTATCGCGTGAACGTATTTTTTCAAGTCGTCTTTTATTTGTCCACTCATATCAGAAGTCCACAATAACGTCAAGTTCGGTAACTGTCCAGTTGTGTATTCTAGATGCCGCAAAGCTTTATTTGTAAATTCAAGCCAGAGACTCCTTGGACTGGTATCGTGGTATCGCTCAGCCAAACAACGCTCTGAAACATGATCACCGCCCAAGTGAAATAAGTCACTGATGCCAGTCAATTGAATAATTTCTGCATAGATACGCTCTAATATGTCATATACATTAGGATTGCGGGGGTTGAGTTGACCACAGGGAGGCTCGGAGCAATAGGCGTTCCAGGGTTCTGCATCTAAGCAATGCGCTAAAGCTCCAAGTTTTCCACTTTCCCCCCAAGACCAGGCAAAACCGACGTGTGCGGGTACATCTACTTCAAGTAAAATGCGGATTCCTCTAACTCTCGCGTGGCGCACTACAGTTTCTATATCCTCAGACGTGTATACAGCACCTGGACCGTATGCTCCATATTGGGCCAATTGAGGAACACTTTTGAGCCCCAGAGAAAAAGCTTGAGAATCAGTCGCATGCCAATGAAAAGTATTCATTTTGCTAGCGGCCATTCCCTCTATAGTCCTTAATATGTCAGTCACAGGAAAATAATTCCTGGCGGTGTCCAGCATTAGTCCTCGGTATCGGAATTTAGGAGAATCCTCTACTTTAGCAGCTTCTAAAATGAACAGAGTATTCTCATAGGGATCGTGCCATATTAACTGCGAGAGTGTTTCCAAACCGTGTCGTGCGCCGCAAAACGATTTTGCAATTATGTCTACCAACAGTGGACCTCCGGGTCCTTTATTAGGTCGCAATGACAGTTTATAGCTTTCATCCGTGGTAAGCAGCATTCGAGGATCGGTATCACCTTTGACTGAGAAATGTACGAACAAGCTGCGCCAATCTCGGAAGGTGTTTGTTACGCGTTCTAATTTGCGCATATTATCACGAAATAATTCAAACGCTTCCAGAAGATTATCACGAACGTGCTCTGAAGGAGATACTTCTATTTCCATTTGGATCAGGTCGACACGTAAGGGAACGGCTGTGGTGGATAGACTCGTAAATCCCGTGGGTTGAGGCCACAATGACATGGAAGCACACAGCATGTTGCAGGTTTCAAGTGACTGAGGGCGTTTATCATCTTCTGTTACTTTATTGGGCACACATTTATCATTTTTACACTCCCAGGTCCATAGCGGATGTACACTACTGTAACAAATAGTATTATTAGACATTAAAAATTAAGAGAGTTGGGTACATTTTCGTTACAATTCTTTACATACTCCGACCACTACCAATAGACACGGTCTAGTCACTGAGCGCGTTTGAGCAATTTGAGCTTCAAAGTACTACTTTACAAAAAAGTACAATCATTATACGCACTTCGCTGTGGAGAAATGTAACATCATGAGAATCATTAAATGCACTATTTGGCACAATCTCCTCATCCATCGCCACATGCCTTCTTTTTGTGTCAATATTTCGTCTTTTCTTCATTGAATATATTCAAAAATAATTTTGTTACTTTACAGAAAGTTTAAAGAAATCGAAAGATTAGTTCTATCATTTGACATTTGTCAAATTACATCTCCCTACTTATGAGCATTAGCACTACAAGAACAAATTACTCTTTGATCAAAATAAAGAAGTATAGTATGAAATGAGTTTTTCTGACCCTAAATGGTCAAAAAAAGTCAACTCACGAAATTCTCTCAGAATAGGAAATTAGAATGCAACCTGAATGTTGCAACCTGGTCTAAACGTCAGGCAATAATAAATACCTTTCCTGTTAATTTCCGTTCTTATATTTCATAAATCATGCAACGCGAAAGTTTAAAAGTTACTGAAACATATTAGAAGTAAGAAACCGCTACTTTTGTGTCTTCGTTGCTGTACTGTCACCAATCAGGAGGTAGACCTTTTTATTATATATGAGATATCCCCAAATATTACTGGTGTAGAAAGCCAGAGTACGACAATATATTATACTACCGAACAGCCCTGCCCAGAAAATCTCAAAATCATTTATTTTAACTTAATGTGATCGTGACTAACTGAATATTGAAGTTACTATCTACCTGTCATTTATATAAATATTAACTAAGATTAATAAACGAGCCATCACTATGAGTGTGTCACGGCCCACGGGGTACAGTAATTGCCCGTGATACCCGTTTAAAGGTTTCATGGGCAATGAACGCCCTTAATGGTCATCTTACATGCCCATCATAAAAAAAGAGCATGAAAAGAGCCATGCTTATTCTCCTCCTAATATGATGATATTGTTTTTATCAACACTCAATAGTTCCGGATTACAATCTTACATAGATACCTGATGAACGAACTAGAAAAAAAACAAGAAATTAATAGGTTTAAATATATTTATTTATAAAACTTGTTAAGGTAAATTATGATCTTATCAACATTAGAAAAAAAAAATTAAAGAAAGTCTCCATCATTTGGGGAGTTCATAGACAAAATTCGGATGTAAATGAGGTATCCGCAGAATCCAATTCCGAAAACCATAGAAATTACGCCAATTAAGATGAGGACCAGATCCTTAAGTAGGTAAAATTTATATTTCCCGTATTTGTTTGGATACAAGAGGCATAATTCCATCATTGCTGGGTACACCATGGCCAGGAGTGTCGTACACATATTGCCCACGAAAGCCACGAATGGGCCTTGAAAAGGGACAAAGTAGGAAACTAAAACTAAAAAGATTTCACAATTAGCATATATTTAGAATTTCGTAACTAACTAATACTTATTCCTGGAGAAATTAGTTATATAGATAGATATGAGTTTTGTTTGCACACTATGAAACAAATTACACGCCTCCATCTATTCCCAAACTCAGCAAAGCTTGTACTATGCTACAATGCTACTAGACACTAGAAGATAACTCAGAATACTGACATGTATATGAGTATATGCATATATACACATAATACAAAGAAAACACACAGACCAAGACAAATAGTCATGTTCATGCAGACAAATGTTTGACTTGTGTAAGGATCGTACCCGCAACCTCGGAATCAAAGTTGCTAGCCATTGGACTACCGGGCTTGTCATATTTACGAGAATTGGACCGGTTACGAAATACCACTGTATAATAATAAATTTATTTATTCTCATCTCACACAGTCTTCGTATTACAAAATAAGATAGTCATTTAACAAATTAATATTGTGTGAGAAGCTGGTGCATGATGTAGGCTTTGTGTTGTTATGTACCCACTTATGTCTCGGCCACACTACCTTAACCGTCTACCGGGCTGTTACCGCAATAATTATGGCATTAAATTACCTTTTAAATTACTGCGTGAAGTGGTGTGGTTACACTAGAGTTTACATAAATAAGTATGTCAATTAATTAGGCGGTAAAAATATCATTTTTTAAGATGGAGGTTGAAGGTGCAGCTGTGTTGTGTTTTATGAGTGCGAATTATTTTTACGTGAATCTTTTAAATTTTTACAAAGCTAAAGCAAGACTATAAATAATTCAAAAAATTCGAGCGCTTTTCATTTGACCACTCCATGTCGGTCGATACGTGACGTGCGTCGCCGTTATAGTATTATGTCGCCGTTGAGCTCATGTTGCACGTTGCACACTGGCCAACGGTAGTGTGGCTACAAACGCATTAATTACTGCGGTAATTTTCTTTGATGTGCGAAAAAAGACCGCCGGCGGAGGAATTGTCTACCGCCATTTGCCATATTGATTGGCATTGTAAAAATATGGCCATAAATCGCGGTTACACCTAGGCGTTGTAGAAGTTAAGGCAATAATTATTGGCATATCATGGTAGTGTGGCGCCGTAGCATTAGGTACCGCCTATATGAGTGAGACTGGCAAGACAAAGATTAGCTATGTGGGCCTGAAGCTGTAGATGGTAACTTACAAGTGACCAAAACGAAGATCGGACGCGCGACGAACTCCATTATCGTCATAGATAGTTCGGACGGTTCATTGTTGAGGTCGTGGTTCTTAATCACCTCCATGATGATCTGTATTGCTGGGTAGCATTGAATAGGGTAGCTAAAAGCTACCGTTACCAGATACAGTCCGATGGCTGCCATTGAAGAGCTACCGAAAGAAAATTAATGAGTTTCTGTGGTTGTAAGATTTTTATGTCTGGTTTTTGCCTTCTTTCTATGCATATGATCGATTGCCTGAGTGATATAGTGATACGACACCGTCCCTGTTACGTCATATTAGATAGTGGCTTGTGATATAACTCATAATCAGTATCAACATCAGTACTTTTAGAATTGAAGCCACTCAAGTTTATTGGTTGTACCATGCCTTTACAGGTCATTTTCATTTTGCTCGTCATCGACAGGGAATTCACCCTCACACATTGACACGTACCTATTAAGTGGTCGCGTACTGTGCGGTTGCGGAGATAAACTGCCTGTCGAGATTTTCTCAGGAGACAGTAACACAATAAGAAGGCAAAAGGCTGTACCAAGTTGAGAGAATATGAGAAAGCATTATACTGTAGCTATTTTTTATGTATTACGACATGACTCTTTTTTCCAGTCTAGGCCGGATTCTAGCCCATGGGGTCGAAATTGAGGTTGAGTGGAGCGAGTAGATTCGCAGAGTTGTATGTTGCAATGAAAAATGTATTTGATGATCATTCCTCAAGGACATGATCGATCTCAATTTTTTTTTTCGACACAAACCTCAACCAAGTCTAGGTCTTTAGAGGGATAAGTCCGCCTTTGTACTTTTCCTTAGTAACTTAAAGGAAAAGTACAAAGGCGGACTTATCCCTCACAGGGATCTCTTCCAGTAAACCTTAGAGTATCTGAGAGGATTTCATGAAAAGGCAAGTGGATCGTACCAAACATTTGTGGGATATAACTACTACGTTAATTATAAATACATATGTATTTATAATTAACGTAGTATAACTTTGAAGCTTTTACCATGAATGAATTCGAGAGCGTGCACGAATTTTGGCTTTGTATAACCAGTAGCAAAGTACCATAGGAACGTAGGCGGCTGTCAATGTCGCGGAGCTGGAACACCTCACGCAGGTACAAGGGTGCTGATGGATTGAAAATTGCATTATACACGGTGAAATTTACGTGGTTGTTTTCCCGGATAATTTGCCTTCAGCAGTACTATCAATTCATAGAGTTAAATTTGAAAAATACAAATGTTTCTTTATTTTCAAATAAATAAAAAAATATTCCGAACTCGAAAGCGTGAGAAACAATAGTACGAGCCGTCGCAGCGCGATGCCGAAAGGTCTCCGTCTGCCTTAGTGCCTTGACTGCCTTCGCGCGCATCTTTTGTAATGCGCGCGCCGCCTGCTTTGTATACGCCGGCCGGTTCATGCCGAGCGTCGCAGTCGCACCGGCGAAGCGGAAGCGTCTGTTAGTAGTTAGTTGACCCGCCGGTTGCCGGTTCCGTGCGAGTTACACGTGAAACACGCGTCGCGCGCGGACGCGACGATGGACGTCCGCCACTACGTTTATTCCAATTTGGAATACCTTTCTATGGTGAAATTATACGCTACCCACGAGTATGGTGAAATTATACGCCCCAGAGCTCGACGAGGACATCATCGAGTATTTCGAACGGGACCCTCGTCGAAGTACGCGCATGGCTGCGACGACCTTTGGCGTAAGCCAATATTACGTGTGGAAACTTCTACATAGTGAAAAATTGCATCCATACCACTTTCGTAAAGTTCATACCCTCCACGAAAATGACGCAACGGCCAGAATTGCTTTTTGTGAGTGGCTAATTCAAAATGATAATGCCACTATTTTGATACCATTAGACGTGATAGAGACACCATAATAAAACTAAAAGACAATCAAATAAAACGTGCACGACTGTGTATTGAACGCAGTGGTTTACACTTTGAACAATTACTTCGATACCGCGAAGTATAAATGCGTGCGTACGAATCCTGCCGTTTATCAGTAGAGCAGGTAAGTTGACTAAAATCATTGTAAATAATTTGATTCCAATTTTTTAAATACTCGTCTATAACTTATAATTACTCTATGATGATGGCATTTCGATGATTCAACACAGATATTTATTTTTATAAAGCTGGTTTTAAGTTTTATGTTTTTATTAAATAACATAATACGGTTAATAAAGGAGGTAAAAGTATTTATGACGGTCCTAAGCCCGTAAAGTATGAAGGAAAAATTGGATTATTTTAGTATTTTGTACTTCATAGCATTTTATAACTAAGTAGGCAAACATTCAATCAGCTGGGTGAACGCGCACGGTGGCGCGCCAGCCGTTGCCCCCAAAACCACTGATCATGGTTTACGCAAAATTTGCGTAAACCATGATCAGTGGTTTTGAAACCTATTGATTTCCAAGAATAACTTTTCAGCGTATATAAGTGTTCCGCTCGCTCCTTTCACTGGTACAAAAAAGTAGTCAATATACTAACTAAAACTAATTTCATGGAAATTTTAAGCACATACAACCTACAGGTCGTCATACGGCAGCGAACGCAGGATATTCTCCTCCATGGTTCCGAAGGACCAGTATCCGAGGGCGCCAAACACGGTCGATATTATAGTTGGCACCATTATACCGATGGTAATCACACCATATCGTTCCACCATCACCACTGGTTTGACGAGCGCCTTGTCCAATGAAAGGACCTGTGGAACAAATCTAGTAAGATGATCAAATATGAATACAGCTCCCTTACCACCATCTCTTATTGCGATTCAATAACTGAATAGAATGGTTATTCATTGGTATGAATAAGCATTCCATCCAGTTATTCATTGGTATGAATAAGGAATAAGCATTCTATTCAGTTATTGAATCGCAATAAGAGATGGTGGTAAGGGGGCTGTCTAGGGTTACCAACCGTCCTGTTTTCCCAGGACATGTACCTACTTTGTACGTTTTTGAGTTTCCTAAGCTAGGCTGATCTGTTGTGTTTTTAAAGCGTCCTGATTGATAAAAGATGATACATTTTACATTATACAGAGGGGACAAATGAGCATGTGGGTCACTTGGTGGAAAGCAGTCACCACGGCCCATGGAGATGCTGGTCGGCCAGCATCTGTCTGGGGACTAAAACTTACGAAAAGCTTGAATAACAGGTGTTCTTATCAAATAAATAGATAATCCCTCGAAAAGTCAGACAAAATAAATGTTTACCAACATGAATGCGGGTCTATTCTAGGGTTGCCAACACCAAGTTTCAAAAACAAGGATTTGAAGCTGGAAAGACAATCAGTGTAAAAACAGGGCACAGTAGCAATAGTTAAATATTAAATGATAATAGGTTTAATGAAAGTCAAATATTTATTATTATTTGATTTTAGTTTTAATTGATAAGTTTCAAAGTTTTCTATGAAATTAGGCCAGGTAATGTCAATTTGGTCTCATTAACATAATCTAAATAGTGGTTTATTTAACATTTTTGGATTGTCATTAGTATTAGGTATTTCCGAACAATTATGGGAGCCTTCAAGAATAGGGGCCCTACCGGCTAAGCTGAAGCCGATTCCCATCGGATTTTTCGATTGCGAATATCAAACTTCAGCTTAGATTTATGGTACCTGAATTTAGCTTAGCTGATAGAAATTCTGGAGTTCTACCAACTAAGCTGAAGGCGTTTGTCTATAACTAAAACGTATAACCTATTTTTCGAATCAAAATATTGGATGGTAATCGGCTTCAGCTTCAGCGGTAGGTCTATATTTCCATTAATAGACTGGCAACGGATCGGCGACTCCTTGATGTTGTTGATCTCCATGGGCGATGGAAATTGCTTTTTATCAGGTGACCCTCATGCTCGTTTGCCCCCTCCCCCTCTCATATAAAAAAAAAACCCTCGTTCGTTAATTGACTTAGTGCATTGTGGTGAAGTTAACTATAGCTCGAAAGTCGGTTCAGTGCCATAAACTTTCCACTTTGTATCCTTCCAATGACATTTTCTATTAATAACCCCTGTGAAAAAGATCTTGAGCTCACTCACCACACCGACAACACTTATGTTGAAAAGAAGTGTGCCAAATGCGAGTAATAGAGTCGCAGGACTCGTAGTGGCTACAATCAATTCTCCATGAGGGTCGTCGAATATGTGATAAAATGTCAGGCTTAAACCCACCAGATTCATCAAATTCCCTGTGTAAATAAAATAAAAGTTACATATAGAATTTGCGAAAGAAATAGCTCGCATTTATACTGATAATTACCTAGGCCTTAGTCCGCCTAAGGCCTAGGTAACCTATGCACGTGCCTAGGGCCCGTAATTTTTGGGGCCCGAGTTAGGTTTTTAATTTTTATTTTGGAAATGAAAACTTCGGAGGAAAGGTTCGGAAGTACAATGTTGCCTAAGGCCTGCTTTAGCCTTAACCCGCCACTGTCAGTAGTAATGAAAATTGTTTTAATCCTTACGCTCTTGGATTAAGGTTTATATTAACTATTGTTAGCTTACAATGACGACCACGCGATTTTATTTTGCCGCAATTTATGTCTATTGACGTGCTGTGCAGAATGTATTTTTTACACATGTAAAATATTGAGCCGGGACACCTGGCAGATGTGAAACATCGATAATATTTTGTTTATAAGACTTTTCCTATATGAAAGGATTTATCACACACAGAGGCCGGCAGTTTAGGCGTGTTCATACGCAGGGGCGAACTAAGGCCTAGGCAACCTAGGCATGTGCCCAGGGCCCGTAATTTTTGTGGCCCGAAAATTAGGTAATTTTTATTTTTGAAGTGAAAACTTCTTTAGTGGGCCCGGAAATACAATGTTGCCTAGGGCCCGCTTTAACCTTAGTCCGCCACTGTTCATACGTCATGATATCGGTTGCGGCAAAAGATGTTTCACAACAAAAATTCGAGATTTAAGGGTTCGCTTCCACTGATTCCGAGTTGAACGAAAATAACTTTTTTTTCCTACAATTCTTAACTCGTTGTATTCCGCCTACGATGTGAAATGAATACAGAGCTCATCTCCGCTCAGCTCCTGCTGAAAACGCACTAGGCGGCACTATGCGATGCAACACGTAACGGCATTTTTGATTAGTTATACCACCACACTTCACATCAGGCGGGCCATTGCTTGTTTGGTACCTGGCTAGATATAAAAAAAAAACCTCGGATAAACTGCTTTCTGATCCCTTATCGCTGCGTTCTACCATTCGCCACTTTGCTTATAAGTTTATTTTCACCTGTTAGAGAGATATAACTGACTATTTTCAAAGACTTCATGGCAAGCAATAGAAGTATATACGGCAGAAGCAAGCACATCATCGCCGACCTCGAATGATCCCAATCCAAAATCTGAAACGTGTGAAGAAATTATATTAAATTAGCATACCTAATATTAGCTATAAGGAACTGTGGATGGTGACAAACGTAAAAGATTGCAATGAAATCAACATGATGATTTCAACGGATGAACGTACATTTTGAAAAAAAAAAAAAGAATTCCTTTAGTTGTCTGTGTTAAGTTCACAGATACTTTCATCAGTTAGGTACAAAAAATGTCAGGTACAATATTATATTATAAGTATAAGTTTTGCAGATGTAGGTAGTCTCATTTTAATAGGTGAGGATCTGGGTGCCTTATGGCGTGTTTTCTGACTTATTTGACGTCGACAACGTTAATTTCATATAGCATGGGATTACAGCTCTTTGTCGGTAGGTACTTAGATGGCTATGGCAATTTCTTACTTAATGACATGAATTGTCGATAACGAATACTTAGAAAAATCGCAACATGCTGATGATGAGTTCAGTGACCTCGATTTTTCTTTTTATCCCTTCACAGACTTGTACAATAGGCTATTTGACTAACATTTTTTTCGGTTTGATATGTAGGGACGTCTCCATAATATAACCATAGGTGAAAGAATTACTTCGATAGCACAAAAATCTCTTGAGATATGTTAATTTGAAAATCACAATTTTTAGACTGCTCCAAAACGCTCCATACAAAAGACTACCGAATTATGACGTCACAGGTTTGTATTTTGTATGCATCAAATCAGAAATTTGTACGACAGCTATGTTAAATATTACGTTTATGTAATTAGTATCATAATAAAAGTTATAGCATTTTTTATTCTTCTCCAATGGAAATATTATTTTTTAATAATTTCATACTTTTAAAATGGACTTTCCCGCCAAACTTTGATCGACGCTAAATAAAGTCTGACTGAAGATATTAGAATGAAAGTTTGCAGAACTTTCTATTTTTGTGTATTTTACGATATTGTTATATATTTGTACAATTTTTAAACATTGGAAAATAGCCTATTCACTAGTTTTTATTTAATTTTATGATATTCGCATGCATTTAAATAAGTATGTACTTCAACACTTTAAAACGCAAAAGTAAATATAAAAAGACTAGTGTATTAGTAGTAGATAGAAATAAGAAAATGTATTAGCTACGCGTATGCGTATCCTGATGATTATGATTATGTACCATAGTGTTTGCGTGATGCATATATAAACATACAGACAGGCAGGAAGACGACTAAAAATTATTATTTTGGATTCTATCGAAGGCACCTCATATTTCATAGTTATATATTTTTAAACACACTTAAAGTAAATTGTACACAACACAATTAATGTAAATTGGTGCCTTATTTATTGCAAATTCTATTGCACTCTTAAGTAGGTACATAATAATATGCGAAGTCAATTTTTACGATGAACTTGAGGCCCATATTTTTGAAGTGATAACTTATTTAGCATGCTCACTTACCTCTTTTCGATGTCTACTTTATTTTGTAGTTAGTGAAGGAGTACCGTCACGCTCGGCTCTGTAACGCTCGTTCGGGTAAAGTCGGTAGAAGGGAGCGAGACGGAGCGAGAGTTGAAGTTTTCACTTCAGATCGGGATACTCGACGACAACAGACACTAGACGCTTAATGTATACACCAAGTGTCTACGTGTGTCGTCGGCTGCGACACTTAGTTGCAGATGTACAGTGCTACAAACTTATCTGACCCGGTGGCCAAATTTAGAACTAAAGCCGCCATCTTGGAATGTAGTATTGCCAGGTACAATTAATTTACTTACCGCGTATGCACATTCCATTGAGGTGTATTTTTTTAAATACATATTATCTTTTTCTACACATATTTCATTTCTTACAATAAAAAAATCGTCAACGAGTTGTTTTAGTGCAATATTATAACTCTCTAATATTATATAATAGCTATGATCGCGACTTAACGTGGTCCATTTTTAAAACTAATCAACAAAAAATAGAAGGCAATTGATATTTAATTGAAACACCACACAACACAATTAATAAGTATATCAATGCTATTATTTTAACACTGTATATAAATCAAAGAAATATATTATATTTCTTTGATTTTTATGTTTCCTCTAAAACGGGCGGCATTTCGTTTAATGGCTACACTTAAGTCGATCGCACCGCCCCCGCCACCGGGCCAGATAAGTTTGTGGCACTATAGTGTCGCTTCAGATGTCAGTCAGTGTCGCTGCCGTGGAAACAAGACTTGCGCGGCGCGGTATCCGACATAAGTGTCGCGAATTTCGAACGCGCGCGATTTTTTTGCTAGAGCAGCCAGTATGACGCGCGTGGTCTGCAGAAGATGTAAAATCTTTGATATAAGATCATGATCCGCTGCCGAGTAGATAGATAGTTTACTGATTTAAATAAATGGTTTACCTGAAACCAACGACGATATATTATCCTTTTCTCTATGCCTGAAACCTAGAATCATATTGAAGAATCGTTCTACTACAGTAATAGAGCAGGTTTTTTTCATTGCAAAGCTATCGTCAGTTGCTCTATCACAAGTGAAATCTTGTGAGATAAAATATTAAAACTCTTCGTGTTACAAAAAGGTTTTGGTAGCATAATCTTAATTTTTAATTTCAGTTAACAATTTGATTATACATATGTCCCTAGCTGAGATTTTCTTCCTATCTAATATAATTTAACCCCTAAGAATTTCTTTTTACGACGACGGACTTTAATTGAAATACGTTGGAATCGTTCGTTCGTAGTGTTGCAAGTCATTCATGTCATGTAGACAATCGATACACTTCAAATTCGACACGAAAAATTGTTTACCGTGTGGACGCAATCGACTCTAGTGTCGACATTTCTGTCGTGCGTGTGTCTCGAGGGTCTGGTGACGTTTCGTCGTGTATCTTTACCTGATATCGTGTGGCACACACCGTTTTTTCCTAGTCTTTTTGGTCGCACGGTACCTATGTTTACGTATAAATTACCATGAAATTACTAACATCACGCAAATTATCGGAAGTAAAAATTACGAATACAGAACATATTCCGATCTGGCTCAATACCATACTCAAGGCAATCACGAACCTGTAAATCATATAAAATAAAATTAATAAAATAATAAAAATAGTGAGTGAGCTCTGGTAGGTATTGCAAGTATCACAGGCAGCGTTGGCTGCTTACCATCAAGCATGTAGTATGCTTGTTTTCATAGGTGGGCATTAACTCGTTAATCTGTTAATCGTTAATTAACGAAGTTAACATTTCGAGTAACGGATTAACTTTTAAGTTAACTTATAAATATGTTAACGGACTCGTTAACTTCCGTTAAATTTCCCACAGTCCGTTAATCGTTAATCCAGCATAGATACCCCACTGACATGTACTACGCTCGACCCGATTGACAAGTGCGGCTCGGCGCGTGCCGCGAGTGAAATGTTACTATTTTGCTGTCGAAAGTTAGAAGGACGGATATCGATAGTTTAAGTGGTGGAGGCTGCAACGTGAGTAATTCTGTCTTTCAGTCTAAAGAAAAACCTAAGAGCCACAAATCAAAGTCTCGTCAAAATGTGGCTAGACATGAAGTCGAAAGACTCGTTATGATGCGGCATTCCTCGGGGAACAGATATTCGCAAATCTATTTATTAAATATAATACAGCTGTACCCTTAAGCGCTGCAGTTGAGCGTATTTTCTCCACAGGCAAGGATATACTACAGCCGAAACGTTCTTCACATACAACAGACGAATCTTAATCCAAATGAATGAAAAACCATTGTTTGTCAACATGCCTTACATTACACACTCTAATAATTAGACCCGTCTTTTTTTGTTTCTAACCTCGAAGTTAACTTTTTCAGTAACGGATTAGCGATTAACGAAGTTAACCGTTTGATTAACGGTGCCCAGCTATGCTTGTTTTCCAACTTAGTAGTATCACTATAAAAAAAGAATCGACGACCCCGGTGATCGAATGGCTAACAATGGCTATAAGTTCGACTCCGAGGTTCGATCCACATACAAGACAAAACATTTGTGTTCGTAAACATGTCTGTTTATCTTGATTTGGTTGCTTTTTATATTTTATCGTGTTAAAACTGTATAGGGATTGCAATCCGGAAAACCGGATCCGGTAATCCGGCGGATCCGGCATTATTAAACGGTTACCGGATCCGGTACTAATATACCGGATCCGTACTACGGATCCGGTGCTAGCCATTTTTGGCAAAATAATAGATCTCTGCATGAGTAGGTACTTTAAATGCATTGCGCGTGGTGTCACAATTAACACTATTTATTTTCTACGATCCTTTTTTCAAAATAAAAATGATTTTCGTATAATATACCTATAATGAATATTAAGACAATTATTACTTAAAATTCTACTTAAAATAATTATTTATCGTAAGCTGATTAAACTAAAGAGTTGTAATTATAAAACAAACTCATTATTGTGATAATTGTGCCATTCTTTAGACAAATTCATCAAATCATGATGGTGTATGTCATAAATATAAGACTTGTTTGTTAGCATTCTCAAATGATTATTGTGAACTCATCTCAGTAAATTACGTAAGGTTAATTATATTAGATTTTATAAAGTTACTTACTAAAATAATGGATCTATCTGTGAAAGTGAAATCTAGGAAGACTGAGCTATTCGTTAGTCGTTACATCGTTAAAATTTTACTGGTTACCTATACTACTAGATTTTAATTGTTTGCTCGTTGTCTAATCTTACCATTAGATTAGAAATAAAATTGATTTTATATATTTTTTATAAACTACCTATATAAAGTATGTACATGACACTTGATTCACTTACTAACAGTTCATTTTGAATTGAAAAGCGAAAATCATTCTGATTTGATCAATCCGGCCGGATCCGGTCGGATCCGGCCGGATCGATGGGAATCGGGTCGGATCCGGCCGGACTGAAAATGATGCCGGATTGCAATCCCTAAAACTGTATCAGTTAATTAGTAATTTTGCTTAGTTTGGGACTAGATGGCGGTGTGTAATTTTTACAGGAATATTTATTGCTTTACGTACGGGCCATATTCTGCAACGTTTTGACAGATGGGCGGGCCGTTGAGAAGAGCTAAGCGGAAAGCATAGCGATACGATATGTGTGAGATTCTCAGCTGCCGGCTGATGTCGTTGAGACACCATAACTGTAATACAAATATATATATATATATCCACCACAGGCCATACAATTCAGCATCAGATTAAGATTTGTGACGAAATCAGCGTAAAATTCATTTAATTTTAACAAGGACATAATTTACTGAGTGACTCTAATATTTATTGCATAGGCTCAATTTACACCGACGCGCCGTCTTAAATACAAGCCAAAAAAGGTCGCGCGTCTTTCGGGGAATCCTCACGCATTTTCGGGAATTCCCCTAGCTAGGTACGCATCGTATTTAAGTTTATATGATAAACAATTTTCATAAAGTTCACAATGCTATGCACAATTTCATTGAATAAAGTCGCTTCCATTTCATTCCGCGGCGGTGTAACTTGAGCCTTAGACAATTAGGTATGCCCAGCAATGAAAGTAGTGGACACTAATGTAATATAGGTCAATGGCGTTGGCGTTTATGTCGCATACAAACCAGCATGATATGCGTGTGCACTAGCATCAATCCAGTGGTAAGACTTAGCAGCGGCCCAAGTACAATACCAGCCTGGCTTATTGCCAAAGGGAGACCAAGTACGCCAGCCCCACACAGTACTCGCATTAAGTTGAAATATGCCATACTTGTGCTGTAATAAAATTCGAGTCAGATATAATTCAGGGTGAATGGCTTAAATAAGATAGTAGCAAGTTAAAAGTTAGATTTAGATCTTCTCCAACAAAAGTATCAGTTCGAACCTGATCGGTTGTAGTGGTTCTCTGTGCTCCCGGGGATCAAAGTCGTCTTCTTCTCTTGGAAGTACTAGTCGGGGCAACCGACATTCTCTGAAGTCTATATCTGAAAGTCTACTACCATGTCGGGCGACTACAAGTTTACTAACATGCTCAAACGCCGCCCTGCAACAGAAACTGGAAGTGTGTAGCTACTTATGGTAACACTGGTAGGTGCACAAACAACACTCATAATATAAAAATGAATACATACATGATTAGAAATCACTTTGATGAATTTAAAACTATATTACTCAATGTATATTATTTTATAAATATACATTACAGCTTTGATTATAAGTAAAGAGTATTATGATACAAAGAGATATAAGTTATGTCATTGTAATCAAAGTTTGAGTATTGGGGAATGGAGACGAAAGAGTATTACCTCCTCTTAATACACTACTCTTTGGTATTACAATTACCACGTAAATGTATGTACCAAATACTCTATATAAAGCAGGTATATATTATAAATGACTTTATTACAATATCCAAAAAAAAATGATTTATTCCCTAAAGTTAAATCCAAGCTAGTACGGAAAGCGGCCAATATTCATTCCACAATTTACAATTATCAACATAGAATAAACACAATAAACACAGTAGCTACAACTGGACCTGGTATCGATGTCGAAATAAATTTTTGTAGCGATGCCGTACGAGAAACCATCTTGCACTGAATTGTTTCATCAATTTTCTAAATACTTCGAACAAACTTCCATAACACGCGGTGCCTTGTGTCACTCCTTGCGGTCGGTTTCACATTCGTCTCAGAAAAGTGGTGAGGTCGTTATGTACGTAGTCCATAAACTGTTATATACTGTGGTATTACTGTACATTACATCAGAATTAGACGCGGCTGCGACGTTACATATCTATTAGTATTGTCGAAGTCATCCAACTAAATATAAAGGTGTCCTGAAGTGACTAGAGTCATGGTTATCCTACTTCAATTTCATAGAAAACTCTTTCATAGAAATTTTCCAGTTTTCTTTGAAACGATTAAAGTAATTTTATGTTACCTGTTTAATCTGCGATTTGTCGCTACTAAATAGATTATAATTCATATATCCAACTTACTGTTGCATCTCAATATTCTCAATATAGGTATTTATAAAAATGTACCTACGTATAAAATATTTACATAGAGATAGAAAACAAAGCAATATATAAATAAAAAAAAATCTCCCAAATCATTGCTCGTCGGTAGCGTACCAAAAATGCTGGCAGCATTATGTCGCTGAATAGCAATGCTAATCCTCTGAGCAAGGTAACCAGCCAATGGAGCCGGCCCTCTGGTCGCATGAAGCCTCGTTCAACCTCCCGGATATGTATCTCTTTAAAAAGATTGCGGACTGATGGACCCCTCGGCCCTAACGTCTCTATCCCAAACGGTTCAAATATGTACGTGTTAGTGAAACAGCATATTTGCGCCGTTTGAGTAACTCTGCTGACGCCGCAATCGAACCGGCCTTAGACTCAGTCACCGGGAGGTGGAAGCCAGAGCAAGCCAGAGTGTCAACACAAGTGGCATCCCACACTAAAGCACGTCCCAACCTCCAGCCAGGGCATTAAAGTTATTCGATATGGTCTCTTGCCATCTTCCCGAACCAATCCGATCGGTTCCAGAACGGCAGGGGCGGATACGCTGACAAGAGCCCGACGAATTATATCGTTCAGACCGGCATGACGTGCGAATCGTCCAGCACTCCTAGGACAGGAAAGACCATGGTCACAGAATAATATACTCTAACCACGGTGTCCGAATTGGTCGACGGCGTGACCACATAGGCAACGATGAGGGCCAATACAAGGAGCCCCGATACGGAGGCATGTAGCCAAACGTAATGTGGTGTGGTCTAACAAATTACCACAAATTATTCAAATTACCTACATTACACGAAGGCAAAGTCCCGACTCCCACTCTGATACGCTTATGAGACGAGCTGGGGGTGTTTGATATTTTTTCTGACACCAGATGTCGCTAGGTAGGCCGTCCAGATTGTCAACATTTAATATCGACAGTGAAACTTCAAGACGACATGACAACACAAGACGTCAACAAGACATTTGACAAGATGCTATGAATTGACAGACGATTGGACCCTGCGCTATAGTGCTGCCTATCCCGATAATTTTAGGGGAATTTAGAAAATACCTCAGACCACATATCCGGCAAGAAATGATCGCTAATTTCTCCGTCCTAATTGTTTTATGAAGATATTCATTGTGCGCGATGATCAGCTTCCCGAATTTCCCGATACATCATGAGGTTATCTCGATAAAATGCAATTTGTCTTAAAAACTAACTTAATTTCTGGTGGTCTGACGGCTCTTTTGTTCTGATCAATCCTACGGCCAGGAATCCGGTATAATCGGTGTGTTAACTAGTATTCACAATAAAGTTTCATTCAGTATGAAAATAATATATATATATTATTTATGAATTTGCCCCCCAAACGAGCATGTGGGTCACCTGATAGAAAGCAATCACCACCGCCCATGGAGATCTACAACACCATGGGATCGCTGATCCGTTGCCAGCCTATACTCCTTCCTTTCTTTCTTTCAGGTGACCTCACTCACTCGCAGGAACACAACAACCCTAAAGGGAATTGTTATTTGGCTGCGGTATTCTGTGAGGTGGAGGTACCTACTTCCCCAGTCAGGCAGCTTAAAAAATATGCTATGCCCTACCTCTCTTTTCACCAGAGCCTCGTTTGTTAGCAGGGTGAAACACGTGCAGGTGAGGTTGGCTTTGGTTCAAAGATGTTGATGAACCAATAACACCCCAAAGCGTTGATTCACCTGGTAACTCAAACCACACGCACATAACAGTATGTATCAGTTTTACTGCCATGCTGTTGATATTCAATCATTCAATCATATCAATCAGTGGTGTACTATGTCGTCTATAAAAAAAAAATTGCGCGAACTCGATGAACGCGAATGTGCTTCTAAACAAATTTTCATAATTTAAAATATAATAATTAAAGATAATATATTATGGTGTAATTAATTATTTGAGTGCATAAAATTTGTATATTTTTTGATTTGACGTATCCTTGAAGTCGGGAATAAGGAAAGGATATTGATTCCAGAGCCGTAAAGCTATTTGATAAAAAAAAATGTCTATGGAAAATAAATGACAGCTACCGTAGTGATAAAGGCGGAATAGTTTAGTTCTATTTCGCTAAATTATTTTCATGATATTTTATATTTCAACTTTAAAATACACTCACAGAGTATGATGTCAACAACAGAAGGAGAACTAGATGTTGAAGTGTGCAATGAACGAGAGGAAGGCGAGGTTAGATGACACCTTTCTTTTCATAGCTTTGGAGATGAAATTGCATCTAATATTTTAAGATTATAGCCTGTATTTCTCATAATTTAATAATCCTATGACCATTTATCAGAGTAGCCTAATAATACGCTTTAGTTAACGCTGGTTTTGTTTTTATATTTATGTCACAATTAGTACCCACTTTTTTTGCTAACAATGGGCGTAATAGCTATGTAATTTATAATTGTAGCTGGAGGATTCGGACGTGGAGGAAGGTGCATATATTCCTCTCGAGCGGCCCGAAACATTCAATCCTCCTTCTCTAGTCCATATGCAAATACAAGACGAACAAAGTGACGAGGCGTCGCCGGAAGACTCATCTGGGTCAGAATCGGATGACGAGCCCCGGCGGCGAGCTAAGCGGCTAAAAGTGCGGCCAAGACGGCCGCAACCGCAGCCAGAGAAAAAAAATAAATACAATGTCTGGTGCAAAACTCTACAGGTAACTATAAATAATATTTGTTGATGCTGTTGATTGTTGGCAGTTGTGGAACATTATTAACATTTTGTTATTAAAAAAGCACTTGTACTGTTTCATGTAACTAAATTTATTTTTACCAACTTGTTTCACCTTAAGGCATTATCAAGGTAAACAGATGGTGTTTGCGTTTCTACATTTTGATACCGTGCAATCAATGACAATACTTATCAAAATTAAAAATATTAAATGAATAATCATTTAATATTTTTAATTTTAGAATTATATTCATTGAATATAATTCTTAATAATGATATTATGTCAAATGTTGTTATAATAAATCAGATCCTAAAATAATTAATTCCATGCATGAGATGAAATAAAATAATGTAGAAGTTGGAAATCAATAGACTTCTACAGGGTTTTCCTTGACATTGTAACGGTCAGCTGAGTGCACCACATGCAGGTGAGGTTGCCTTTGGTTCAAATATGTTGACCATTTACATCACTAATCACCCAATAAATTACTGATTTATGCCCAAAAACACATGAATAGAAAATTTATATGTAGTTAATTGGATTTTATTGTTTGCTCACCATTTTTTCCATCTCTAGCCTGGACACATAGAAGGGCAGGGCGGAGAAATTCTTTCCTTTACTTTCAACTACTAATTAAGTTACAAAATCTATTTCAGGAGGATTTATTAACAGAAGATATGGTTAGTTGTGATGTAACAAAGAAAAGCAGATATGGCGTTGAATCTTATGATTATACTATTAAGTATAGGTTAGATGATAACTATATATCTAAGAAAGTATTCACAGACAAAAGTGACCGTTCGTCAAATAAACGGACAAACGAGGATAGGTCTAATGTGAAGTTGAGATTGGGAAAAAGGGTCAACAGCCACAGACACTTAGAAGAGAAGCAGAAGCCGAGATTTTTGCCCGATTTGTTAGTCTGTGCTGATGATGCTGTAGAAGACATCAGTAATGATATAGCTGAAAAATTAAATGAGGAGAAAAAGGTATTAGTAGGTAAGCGATCATTTTTGTTTATTCCACATTTTTTACTTACTTAGCTTTTAGATTTTTATCTTAATATATAAAAATTTCGTGTCACGTTGTTTGTCCGCGATGTAATCCGAACTACTGAACCAATTTAAATCAAATTTTGCACACATGTGCAGTTTGATCCAACTTCAGATATGGGATAGTTTTTAACACAATTATGAAACAGAAGCTCTTATAATTGTCGTCAGTATAAAGTTATTTTGGATTGAGTGTTGCTCAGTAGTATCTTTAGAGCCAAAACCAACCTCACTTGCACATGGTGCATCCCACCGGCTAGCAAAAGGGGCTTTGGTGAAAGAGAAATAGGACATAACAAGCCTATACTGGTGTAATCATAAAGATTTGATATTAATTGATCTTTGATTTGTTGTATTTGTTTCTGCCCCATATAGCTGAATAACTATTAAAATATTGGATTAATTAACGTAAATATATTTAAAGGCGATACGAAGTTCGCCGGGCCAGCTAGTTTTATATTATTTTTACTGCCTGTCTAGGAACTCATCTGCTTGGACTTCGTTTTTTTTTACCACCCACTGGATGCTAAACAAGCATACGGGTAGCCTTATGTATAAGCGTTACAGTAACCTATAGACATTTGTATACAAGTAGAGTAATACAAATAGCATTGCTCGCGCGCTGGTACTCGCGCTGCTGCATCTCATTTTATTTACCCCTCTGGGTACTAAACAAGCAAACAAGCATTTGGGCCGTGTGGCTAGGTGGCCCCTAGCATGTGGTAGTTGAGAAGTTCTGAACATTACGTTTAACTTATGTTTATATGTCCTATGCGCGTGTGAACCCGAACATAGTTATTTGAAAATTATGATATCTTCTAAGTTGTTGATTGAAATCAAGTGATGTCAAGGATAATTTTGTTCATAATTAAATAGTTGTGATTAATAACATATTTATTTGGATTTCGCAAATAATGCATTAATTGCAAACAAATTTGATTACCATAAAAAAAGGTTATAGCGAGTAAAAGATAGACATATGCTGTCAAAATAGACATATGCTGTCCTCACAGCACGCCTTAGCAAGCTGGTATCTAGGCGCTCCCGCCCATAGATGGCAACAGTACTCCATATGCGGTCGTACTTGAGCTTTGTAAAGCATAAGTCTTTGCCGCGGATTGAAGTACTGCTTCGCCCTGTTGAGCACACCTAGTTTCTATGACGCCAACTTAATCTTCCCCTCCAGGTGACAACGAAACTGGACGTCGCTGGAGATTTCAACTCCAAGAATCCCAATGTTTTTAGCGATGGTAAGGGGTGTGTTTTGGAATTGAGGAGCAAAAGAGTTTTCTTAGCGGTGAACGCGCAAACTTGTGTCTTAGTGGGATTGAAATGAACCAGGTTCTTTCGCCCCCAATCGGACACACTATTCAGTGTGATCTTCGACACAAGCTGTTCGCGGCTGTCCTCCACCAGAGAGCGGAGAATATTTGCGCGGCCCGTGTAATAAGCATCCCCGGTGCTGTCGTCGGCATAGCAATGAATGCCGTCAATAGACAACATATCATTGACCTGCAGTAAAAACAGCGTCGGGGACAATACCGAGCCTTGCGAGACGCCAGCATTAATGTCCATGCTATCGGAGCAACTGCTATCCACAACGGCTCTAATGCTTCTGCAGGACAAGAAGCTAGCGACCCATTAGCATAAACCCTCAGGTAGACCGTATGCAGGCAACTTCGAAAGAAGACTACGGTGCCAGACCCGATCGAACGCCTTCGCCATATCAAGACTGACAGCCAATGCCTCACCTTGACTCTCCACGGCTGAAGCCCAGCGATGTGTAAGATACACTAGAAGATCACCAGTCGAGCGACCATGGCGAAAGCCGTATTGATGGTCGCTGATTAAGTCGTGCTCTTCAAGGTATTTCAGGAGTCGGTTGTTTATCACGCGCTCCATTACCTTGGAGAGAAGGGAGGTAACAGCGATAGGCCTGTAATTCGATGCGTCTGATCTGTCTCCCTTTTTGGGCACAGGGTGCACGTTCGCAATCTTCCACGACGACGGTACCTGCCCGGTGGAATAAGAGAGCGCGAAAAGGCGCGTAAGAACAGGACACAACTCAGGAGCACACAGCTTTAACACCACTGCCAGAATGCCATCTGGCCCACTCGATTTATGAACGTCGCGTCGAGGGTTAGCAATACCCGCCGAACATCTCGTGGAGTAAATGAGATTTCCGGCATGGAATTACCACACCGCGGGATGGAAGGCGGTGCGGCGTCCCCGTCGTTCAAAGTCCAAGCCTCATATGCAGCTTGCTTGCGAAGTTTAGCTTCTCTACACTTAGCTTCTCTGCACTTGTTTGATATTCGTCTTACTAATAATTCTTCGTTAAAACAGGTCGAATTGTGCAAGTCATCGGTGCGCATAAAGCTATAGAATTATATAAGGAGACCCAAAGATTAGAAGCTGATGGCGGTATGCTTGTTGTGGTAAGACAATATTGTTTTTAATTTATCTTTACCTTAATAAATTCACTCAGTGTTGATAGGATGATTTATTGCTTTGTTAACATTTTGGGTGTTAGTGCCCCATCACCATCTTAGAGTAAGTAAGCCTACCTTACCTGCACGTGGTCTGTAGTGGACGAGGCTGGTGAATGGAAGGGATAGGCTGAACCCGACTGGGAAATTACCAGTACTTCATAAAATTCGCAGCTAACTAGCAATACTAATATAATAGTAAGGCCATATACTTGTTTGGCACCCGGCCTTGTATAAAAATATTGTTCCTGCGAATTAGATAACCGAGAAAAGAGCCCTGAAGTTGGAGAAATTCGCTGTATACACTTATATTATTAACCCGAAATATTTATGACATTATTTTAGAATGGTACACGTAGACGGACCCCAGGCGGCGTGTACTTTTTCCTCTTGAAGCGTGACGTAGACGTCTCCCAAGAGATGGTGAACAAGATCTTCAACGAGGAGCGGAAGGAAACCACCCGCAGAGTAAAGGCGCGTGCCAAGAGTCGCCAGAAAGTTATGGAGCAACTCAAGCAAAGTCTTGCAGGTATTACATGTGCTCGTATAAGTATATAGAAAAAGATGTACAACAACTTGTGAAAGGGGGTTATATATATTATTGCTCACAGTTATCAGATATTGAAATGACATTATTTGATGAAGTACTGACATTATTGTACAGTTGGGAAGTACATTCGTGGCGTTCCGGGTATGAAGTGCAAAAGGCGGGCACCCTCACTGCACCAGCAGCTGAGTTTTCCCGTTATCTTTTATATGGTCCCGTGTTTCCGGCCTTCTTTGATTCTTGTATTGTCTCTATTTTTTACTAGAAAATATGCGTATATTTATATCGATATACGTATAAACTCATCGAGCGCGAAGTATAGTAAAAAATATAGGATGTATATACATACGTAAGCACATATTTTTTCAGTGTTTTGATCCTCTACCAATTTATCGATATATTAATCTCAAGACAAATGCACCGTACGTACTAGCCGCATCCATTGCGTCCGCCACGAACGTAGTCCCCATCTCGCAGCAACTAATTAACACTGTATTTATCTGTAGATGGAACACAACTATTGTTTTTAGGAACAATCACCTTAACCATAGAGTAGGGCCGGCCTTATATAGCAGGAATCCGTTACGGAACTCAAAAACTGGACTCTGGACGCACCGCAATTAGGTCCAGGCTGTTGTCATTAGATGACAGTCGTTAAGTCAATTGCCTTTAGGCGGTTAAAACACTGTGAAGGCCAGCCTTATAAAAAAGATCAATTAATTTCAGATTCAGAACTGCCATCATTATTATCACGAGGCGAGGCTACAGTACAGTCGGAGCACGGTTCCAACCCGCCCCCTTCACCGGCGACCGACGCCAGAGACTGTTCAAGCGACACCGACGCCCACTCTCACACAGAAGCCAACGCCCCTTCGCCCGCGAGGCCCCGCTCCCCACTGCCCGACAGGACCGACCGAGAGCTACAGCAATACGATGATGATGACTTCCTCGAAGTGATGTGCAATGAGGACATGGATCTGTTCTAAGTATTCTGTTCTCAGTGTTTCGAAAATCTAGAGAATGAAACTGTTTTTACTAAGCCTGTGAGACAAAGTGTTAGAAACAAATCGGTCAACTGTTGTCTTCGAAGAGGTTTGTGAAAAGATCTTTTTACTATTTGTAGACGGCACTAGGTCTGTTGCCCCATTTTGGGATGGGTTACCTATGTTAACTATTTGTTGACAGTTCTGAAATAAAAGGGCTGTGTTGTAGATTTAACTGTAGTGCAGCTCTAGACACATTTCCTTGGGAGATGGGTTATTAGTTGAATTGCATATCAGTATTGGGTTGATCCCTGTTCTTTATTTCATACTACTGAGGTACAAACAAAGACTAAAAGTTATAATAATAACCATTCTGTTCCGTTCTGCAAACTATTAAAAGTAAAATATTCATCCATTTTTACTTTTATTTAATTTTTGCAAACATCCTCCTTCATCATACTTTCATATCGCATGCGCCCAATTGCGACCTGTGTCTAGTTTGATATCGTTCATCCATTGAAGAGGCAACCATTCTCTATTATTCATTTTATACTCAGTTCATGATTTCTATGGTCAATTGATTTCAGTTGATTCTGGCTTTATGTCCTGCCTGTTTCCATTTTTATGTGGTTAATTCCCAGATGATTTCTCAACATCCCAAATATATTTGTTGTTGACGCAATCGAACAGTGTTATTCCATTAAACTTTCAGGTGACCTCTATGTGATTCATAGACAGACTTTCATTGAATTAATAGCCTAATTATGTACTTTTTCAATTCTGATTTCAATGTTTATAATCTTTTACTACTTTAATGGTCAAGTCGAACCCAAAGAAAGTTGCTACAGTGTCTAGAGCCTATTACAAGTTGCACTTGTGTAGTGGCAAAATGAAAGGCTTAGTGGCCTTATATTGCTTGCCAATTATCTACTAAAATATAGTACTGCCACATTTATACGCTAATCTGATCCCTGGGCAGTCCATTTTTCCAACTGTTGGGCCGTTTTAGAACTATTTTAATGAGGGCCACGTAGCAATAGCTATGTTTATAGCCCATTAGCTGATACGATAAAGTTAATAATATTTAACATAATGATTTACAGAATTATAGTCACATATTTTCTGTCTTTTTGAGCACAGAAGTTTTATTAAAAAGCGGTTGAGTGTTAAGAATCTTAACAATCTAAAGGGCATATTATACTACGAGGGATTCAGACTGTCTATCATCGTATCATCTCGCTTACACCTCACAAATACGAGCGAGACGACACTATGGTACAGTCTAAATCTGAATACCCCATAGTGTAATAGGCCTGTAAGTTTTGATGCATTCTTTTGTCTATTGACACATTAAAAAAAATGGAAAACTGTAATGGAAGTTATGGGCTGTCTAGGATTTGGACATAAGCCTTATCTTAAGAATAATAATGGGTTCCTTGCCTAACTCGGATTTAAATGTTTAATTAGGGTGTTTAAAATACTTTTGTCTGTAAGTTTACAGATAGATTATTACTCAAAGATTATTTCTGGGTTTTCACAGTCATTCAAATTATCACTTGTCTATGCTTAAATTTTACTGACGAAAGGGTACTGTATATTATCTTTGGTATATTATTTATGGTTCTAATGTAAAATCTGAGTTGAACATGTCAGATTTAAGAGAATAATGTTGCCTGATTTGTAATAAAATTAGAATGGGCGCTACAAATATTACTGAAGGCTTTCCGCCCCTGTTTTGCACATCATCGTCAATGAACAGTACTTATAAAGTCCAGACATTGTCAAATCAGTCTTGTTACATGCGTATCGACTCATCCGTAAAATAAAGTCCGATGTGATCATGGAACAAAACCAACTTGGATACCTAGTTTGTCTAGCTATTCAAGTCGTTTTTGTTTGAAGTCATTCACTGCAAGCAAATTACCTTCATGCAATCGTGGATTCACTAATAAAGAAGTGAGATCAGTGTGAAACCTGTGGCCAGAGACTAGATATTTTATAACGTCGTAAATTACAAAAAAACAGCGATCCGTATTGTACATTAGGGTACTTCTAGCTTTGGCGAGGCCAAACTGGTGCTATGTATTTGGTGAGATATATTTTTTGTTGTTGGAGTATGGTGTAGTACGGTGGAGGTCGGAGGTAATAATCATCCCAAGATTGAATATTCATGTGACCAATGCTTAATTCACTATACTATCGAAATGTTATCTCAATCAAATCTCAATAAAAACCCCAATATATTTTTTTGTACATAATTATTGGAAGTGAAATTTCGATCGTAATTGATTTTCACAATAGGTTTGCGTGTGCAAGTGTGAATACCATATTTTTTTTGGGACCTTTATATTGTGGTGATATGGTATGAAGAAAAAAAAAACGATAACTGTAACAACAGTTTGAATACGATCTGCGGAGAAAGGGTTAAAACAGAAACCAATTTTGGAGGTCTATTGCCATCACTATTCAAGCTTGGTCTGAGGGTCTTATTTCGAGGGTAGGGAAGCACACATTAGTAGTTCAAATTGTCAAATTTATATTAGGATGATTCAGATATTCTTCCCCCAGTTTTTTTATAAATAATAATTACAGTCTACAGACCCCGGGGTACCCGTACCTTTTGTTAACAATTGTCTATTTTTTCTGTCGCAATTTTCTTACAATTTAATAATTCCCCCAGTTTAAAATCTTCGGTTTTTTAAAACGTGAATCCAGAAAATATTGAATTTGACTCGACTTTCTTATGCGAAGCACCCGATTACTATTATGTATAATATTGTTGTTAAATTAAGTCATAGTTATACATTATATAGTTTGTAAATGTATACCAACTTGCAGTTAACCATCCCTTTGAAGGCATACCAAAGGTACCATTGTGCAACCATTCAAGTTTAATGCAATAACTTTTGCTGCATGTTTGTTTTGTTTAGTTTAATACCAGGGAATCTGATAGTGTTACATTATGTTGAAACTGTATTTTATAAGGTAGAAATTGGATATTTATGTATCCATACTGAACCCAGCAATATAAGCGTATATCGATGACAAGAGAGGCTTGCTCTCAACAATGCTGTTAATAAATAAAAGCCTTCTTGTTATCGATACACAACAATTGCTAGGAGTTGTAAGTAATTGTAATAATGTAGCCTTATCTAAATATTTTTTATTGTATCTGAAGCATACTATTAAGAACTATTGTGCTTGAAATTGCCATTTAATTTTTTTTATAAAAATCCAAACATTGGCAACACTGCCAAATGTTTCGATCTCAAAAATAAATTGGTTGTCAAGTTTGTAATTGTGAATAGAATGATATAGCAGAATAGAAGATAGATATGGATACAAATAATATTAAATATGCTTAAAATGATTGACGAAACAAACATTATCATAATATTTGGGCATTATGGTGTTCACATCCGCCTATAAAATTATTTTTATATAATCCATGTCTGAGGTTCGGTGTAGCACTCGGCTGTATAATAATAATAATAATACATAGCAGTAGAAGTAGACAATAATAACTAATCCTTACGTTATCGCCTGAAATGAGTCCATTATAAGCACAGAGCCCAATAAAATGCTTACTGGTAAGGTTTTTTGTTACAAAGAGTTTCATCGAAATATTGCAGTTGGATGGTCGAGTTCTAGAAATTCTAAATCCATTTTAAAATAGCAACACCGATGATTATAGTTTATTTTTGATTTTATGGCGCGAACTTGGTGAGCGCGGTTGTGCTTCTAAACAAATATTCATAATTTAATGTGTAATGATATTGTTTCATAATAGAGATAGTGTATTAAGATGCAGATCTTTGATTAAAAGTGTTTGAATCGGGGCTGTCGCCGAGACATTCCAAGAAGTCGTACAAAACTGCAGAAAGTTTGCAATATTGGTTTTCCTATGGAGTTATTACAAGTAATGAAGGAACAAGAAGATTCCTGATGATATTTTTCGGCATATTCCCAAACCCGGGAGTAAGATAAAGAAATAATACGAAAACGGGGCTCAAAAAGCATTGATTCCAGAGCCGTAAAGCTAATTGACAAAAGAAAAAAAGTTTATTTTTGTATATACATTTGTCACCGTGTGACCGTGAATAATCATTCAAGAACTCGCAGTGAAAAATCACTGAGTATTTCTTACGAAATGTTTAAGTAGGTTTTTTAAAACCACTTTTTTTTACAATAAATTAAAAACCTACTTAGACATTTTGTAAGAAATACAGGAACTAATTTATTAACAAAAATAAACTATATTTATCGGTCATGGTACTTTAAAATAGACTTAGGCATTTCTAGAACTCGAGCATCCAGTTGCTCTGTGATCCAATTCGCGTAATCTTCAATCGTACGTTATCGTAGCGACTAATACGCACGACGCACTAAATAGATACGATATCGCGAGACCTAGCTAAATAGCGAGACCATGCTATAGGTGAGACAAGAGATATATCGACGGTTGAAATTGGAATGTACATACTGGTCCAGTATTACAAGTAGAGCGATGATTTGTCACTGATCTGGCGGAGTAATCACACTTCTGGGTTCTGTGTTTGAAGAAAGACGTTTATTATTTTATGGCTTATTTATCATCATTACGCGGAAAGTTATCCACATGTTCCCTACTAAAGACATTAATTAATGTGCATCACATTATATAGACACGAAATATTTAGAGCAAGATACTGCTATAGGTGAGACGAGAGAGGCTATATCTCCGCCTTTTACACGCATACTTGTATGTTCCTAACAAAAATATTTGTAAATAGACATTGTGCTTTTATCTATCTGCCGTGTATGTGTGAGCATTCTAAGGTCGACGGACGAGGTCCCTGATGGGATAAGTCCGCCATTGTACCTACAACATTGCATATAGGTAACCATAGAACCTATTTGTTGTTGTTGTATTAAAGTTTTTACAAACAAGCATATAGCAGTCTCGCTCTAAATGTATCACATTTACTTAATGTCCAATGCGCATAAGACGTCAACAGCTATCAGTTCTAAATTCTATTGTATTTTTTCTCTATAAAATAAACTAAGCAAGCACTTTAATATATTTTTCAAGAACCGTTCGATAACATACACTTTACTAATGTTATTGCTCCTATGATTTTCTAATATTTTTTTTTTACATAGCATGGATAGGATGACGTTGGATTATTCTGTTTTGATTCAAAACTAAATATTAGGAATTTATGAGCTAGAAATTGTAAATAGGCAAAATACCTGTTTTAATTTACATTCTAAGCTATTTTTAATGTTCCGTGATTATTCAAATTGCTGCACGTCGCTGTACCCATTCTATACGTAGACAACTTCAAGTTCCCAATCTGTTCTGAGTTCCCAATTTTTCACAGCATTGTAATGATTTTCAAATTGTGAACTCTAGTCAGTTTGCAAATTTAACGAAGCATATACATACATTTTTAGATTGTTCTGTTCCTGATTTTCCCAATAGACTTGTAAATAAATATCCCCGAAGAGATGAAATAACAATAGGGAATAAAACCCAGTGCTATTGATGCATTATTTCTGATATTAATAAATATGGTGGACAGGGAACATACTCGTATATGTTATTAAACTATACTCTATTCAGCTGGGCCAAAATAATAAGGAAAAAAATAATATTGTTGCTTTTCACATCAAATATAGTCGATATTTGGGGTCTAGGGTTCATTCACACAGACCGGCTCGAAAAGGAGAGCACATTATGGTCGCGTTTAAATTAGGGTTTCGGATCATTATCATAAGGTTTATTTTTTAAATAAAATTCACATCGGCGCTCGAGCATTCTCATATAACAAAAGAAGTGTGAACGAACCCTAGCACGGCGTCATGACTCGGCAGATGGGACTGATTTACTGCCAATTCTTGCTGACTTCTCAGTCGGTCATTGTCTGAATGTTGTTATTTGAGTGAGTTGGGATGTGAAAAAGAAGTAAGTGTGAAAAAAATAATGCATATAGCTGAGATGCGAATGTGGTGGAGATGCATGTGTGCCGTGACTAGAATGGATAAAGAATGATTATATATAAGAGAAAGTTGGAAATAAGTTCCTGTGACGGAAATGATGAGGAAAAATACCTGTGTCTTTCGTGGTACGGCCATATAATGCGAGGGATTATGAGAGAGAATCCCAAAATATAAGTGAATGGATTAAGATATGACATGGGTAATAAAGGGGTATCTGTAGACTACAGTTGATAGGGGTGAATGGGAGAAAAAAGATATTACGCCAACTCCAAATAATCGGAAAAGGTCAAGGATAATAAATCACTTCTAGTTTTTAAACCCCTGGACGATTAGCTAAATAGAGACTAATTTATTTATTATTTTTGCCGGCTGTGTAGGGTAATATTTGTAACAATAACATAATAACTATGTTAATATTTGGATAAGGTTCTAAGACCATATTCATTCTTATGTCAAATGTTCCTATGCCATGCATGCCATTGTACTGTAGCATAAACGTGTGAAATAAATATACTGCATACTGATGAAATATATACCCCTGCGTGGCGCTTTTATCGTCTCAAAATTATGACGAATACAAAGTTGTAAAGCCGTGTTCATATTTGGCATTATAGCCAAAGATGCCCGTGCGAATGTAGGTAATACATGTTTTTTTTACGGGAATGCTTTCTGAAGAATGGTGTCAAATTGTACAGTATCCTGGATATTATGTAAACAGACTCTGAAATACTTTGTATAATAAAATTTTTAAAATATATAGCGGATATTATTTTTATTTACTATCCTCATCGACGAAACAACCACTGGTTCTTTCGTCTCACCAACTACAAAATTTCCCGACCGATTCTGCACAGTAATGAAGTTTTCACTTTTAAAACATATAGTTACTTAGGCGTGTATCGTGCGTCTTTCATTGTCACAAATTCTCATTATGGGAACAAATCCAGTAATTTCATTTATTTGCGATTGTGTCCCAGTAATAAAAGTACAAACGAGAGCTTTTACGCCTATTTAAATTTGTAGTTTATCTACTTACTGAATGATGAAAGCTGCTGTAATGTAATGTAAGGGTCGAATTTATAAACAAGTATAATTTAATATGACTATGAAACCAACATCAAAATTAAGAAAAAATATCGGTCGTATAGTAGAAATCATTTTTAGGGTAGGTATAAGAACAGTGAGACTAAAAGAAAATGGAGAAAATACTTCTGTTTTATGGCCCCCAAGTTATTTGATATGGGGGGGGGGGGGGGGGGGGGGTAAGTGGTTCACCAACATCTTTGAACCAAAGCCAACTTCACCTGCACGCGGTGCACCCTGCTGACTTTATGTTACAAGCGTTAATATGGCGCACGGTAACTGCTACACATCAGGCGGGCCGTATGCTTGTCTGCCATCCGACGTAGTATAAAAAATTATATATATGATAGTGTTAGACGGTAGAGTGCCGTGGCTCGTCTCTTTTAGCAATGACTGTAGATAGGAAAAAGACTGATTTGAAGGCTGGCTAGTTCTCGTTCCTTCAAATTACAGATGCACGAAGTTTTCGCATCGTCGGCCTTGTGTCGCTATTATGTACGTTCCTGTAGGAATCTTGTTCTTTTCCAATAGAAAGAATTAATAATATTTACAAGGACGTATGGTAACTAGTACTGGCGGTCGCAGTGGGATGCAGAGCGACCACGAGAAAGTGGTAGTGAGTCGAGAGATATATGTGACTCAGGTTACCGCCGACGCTGAAGCTGATTACTATCGGTTATTTTAATTCAAAAAATTGGTCTTAGGTTAAAGTTATTGGCTAACATCTTCAGCTTAGTCGGTAGAGCTCTAGGGTTTCTGCCAGCTAAGCTAAACATAATTAGCAACAATATAAGCAGTAGTTTTATTTACGCATTTAAAAAATCCGATGGCAATCGGCTTCAGCTTCGGCGGTAGGGTGCTTTGGGGATTGTGGCTTTTCAGGGAAGAGAACTATTCCGAGACGACCACATTTGCTGGAGCAGAGACGACCAAATCAGCCACGGCAGTCGCATGCAACTACTAACGGTAGTGTAGCAGTAGTTTGCATGAACTAATTGGTGGCGGAAGCACGCAAAGTAGTGTAGATCAAATTGCCTGAAGAGAACTATGAACATTAGTGAACGAATGCGGCACGAATTCGGGTCGGGTGATTTAAGAGGAAAGTTGTAAAAACAATATAAGTGAACACATCAATTTATTGCTTCACATTAATTTACAAGTACAACAACCAATAATTTAATTAGAATAGAAATATAAATTGGTATACACCAGGGCATTCGCACTCTTGTATTGTATATTTCACCGCTATGAGCACAGTCACGTGCAAAAGTGCTCACATAGCTTAATGACTAAAATCGCGTGCTCGCAACTGTAGCTATCAATAGTAATATAAACATTTAATGCAACATAGTAAAGGTTAAAACAGTTTTCATTACTACTTGACAGGTGCAAGCCATTTCTGTCGCAAATTCTATATGCAGTTTTGCATGTGACTGTACATATATTTATTATACAACCATAATTTTTAATGTAGCTAAATACCTGTTTAGTGCTAGATTTTTGGGTCAATTTAACATTTTGGAAGTAATGAGATTCAAGTGGCAAACGCTGAGAAAAATTTACATTTGCAGTAGTTGGGGACTACGTTCGTAGCGGTCTATGCATCTCATATGCCTCATATCTCACATCCCCGCATTCCCTCCGCCACTTGTGACACCCGCTATCTTTCATGTCAATATTTGTTGTACACATGCAAGTGCGTCCAATTTGTTCAATTAGTTCTTTGACCGTTGTATTCATACTTTTACTAAAAAATATGCCTTAAAAACGTGTTTGTATTAAAAGTCAAGCATAATCTATAGTAAAAAACATTGTATTTAGCAAGTATATTTTTAAGCGTGTTGATCCACTATCGATTTATCAACATACTGAATTCCAGACGAACGCGCCGCACTAGCCACTAGCCGTATTCCTTGTGTCCATCACAAATATAGTCCCCATCTATACATTTGTAGTAACATTACACGAGAAAAAGTTACATGTTCTTAAACGACTCAATATTACAGAAATTAAAAATGTATCAAAATAGGTTATGACAAGCTTATTTTGTTACAAGACAGTTTGTAAATATTTTAAAATTAATAAAAAAGTGAGAGTTTATTTACTCTACAAATCTTTAAAGTAGAATTAAAGCTTAATATAAAGAATGTGCCAGTATATGAAAAGCATCTTATCAAAGGCGCAGATATATTATTATATACGAGCTTATGGCAGTAAATAATGTTAGCTCGTTGACAATGTCAAATGTCAAAAACTACCGATGGGTGAAATTCAATTCTCATGTAAGAAAAAATGTAGAGAGCATTATTTGTGACAATCATTAGGGAAAATCCAGCATCTGGAAAAAAGATAATCCTACATTTAGGCAGTTCACTACATTTCTATATTGTATCATGCTTTATTAATCAAAGAGAATATATTATACTAGCATCCACCTGCGTTTACGAAAAAGGCTTTTCACTTTTTGAGTTAATATATGTCCTACAACACTCACAAATAACGTGGCTTTTTATTGGTAAAAGAATTTTTAAAATCGGTTCAGTAGATCCAGAGATAATTCCTACAAACTCACGAACTTTACCGCTTTATAATATTAGTATAGATTACTAGTAATCTGACTATATTGAAAATGAAAATGTTTGGATGGATGGATGTTTGTTACTTATACATGGCTGAATGGATCTGGATGAAAATTGCACATAGCTCTCCTACTTTTACTCCGGAAACATACCTTATTCCCACAGGAACAAAGTTCACGTAGATGAAGTCACAGGCGGAAGCTAGTACCTACATTAAATGTTAGCGTCATGATTGACTCATTTCTTAATAATGAAACAAAAGGGTACAAAAAAATGGTTATGATAGTACTTGTTAGGATTTTCTTACCAGTTGTGGTAGACACTTCTCAACATGCTCAATGTCAACTTTGTCACAGGACTCACGAAGAGCTTGTGTGGAAGCCCGCAGACAAGTTTCGGTTACGAGGCATTTGGCCACTTCCACAACTAGTGACAACGCGTCATTGCCCAGCTTAGTTTTGTTGTCTTGAAATGATCCATTCAGGAGTTCTTTTATTACTTCCTAAAATAGACAAAAGAAAATTGATCCATGGTCATTCATGTGTACAATGTGTGCCGTAACCCTATCTGCTCATTTAACAAGGTTGTATCAATTGATGCATGAAAATGAAGTTAAAAATACAAGAATAGCTTTACTCTTTACATATACGTGTGAGAATATCGAGGTCCTACCTGTTTTATAGAACTCTTCACGTTAGAAGTCACGGACGCAGGGTCGATACTATCATCGTCATTCTCGTTGCTGTTACGAGCCATTTTAATTGATAAATTTATTTTTTATTTGTGTATTCTACGGAAATAATCCTTTCGCACCCAGTGTACTTGAAGTAATTTCTTGATTGAAGTTTGACATTGACAAATTGAATGTCGGTCGTTGTTGACATTTCAGCAGAGTTACCAACTGTATCATTTTTACTTTTTCTGTTCGGATAACGAGACTTGCGTGTGGCAATGTACAGACAAGGGTCATAAGTTGGGTTCCCAACCCTCCCGTATTGCCCGGGAGACTCCGGTAATATTGGTTAGTCTCCCGTCCTCCCGGGGAACAATAATTTCTCCGGTTTTTTCAAAAAACTATACTCTTCGTACTACATCTCGTTGAAGAAAATAAAGTGGATTTACGCTGGGTTGACATCCATGATAAATACATGTTCCAAAATTGAAAAAAAAAAAAAAAATGTCACGTTTGTACTTTCTATTCCTGTCTCTTGATTCTTCTTACGTGAGTGTGTTCAGCATAATGGAACAAGCATGGAGCAAAGAAAGAAACCGAATGAATATTTCCTTAGTAAATTTAAAAATTAAACTTGTATATGTTTATTCTACTCCCCCTCCTATTTACATCCATAAAAGTCTCCCAGATTAGACTTTTCAAGAGTTGGCAACCCTAGTCATAAGTGCAGTACCACCTACCTAATTTGAATAAAACAGGCGATTATTAATATATTAAAATTTCCTTAGCAAAAGAGCAACAAAATAAATATTTTTTTCATATGATATTCGATTTTATTCAATGTTACAAGCTCAGGTAGGTAGTGGATATATCAGCTAACTTGCCTTTTGTTTGACTTCATTTATTTTTAATTTTTGTTTGTTTGGGACCTTCTTGGCTACATGCACATGTAAACAAGGCAAGAAGTGGTCAATCAAGTAGAGATCACACGGACCACATTGAATACTGCTCAGTGTAACGTATGTAGGAAGCGTAGTTCACCTTTTATTGAGAGTTCCTTTTCTGGCTTATCTTATTTCCTAGTTTTAGTTCCGTTATGTTATTGTTAATTCCCGGATGTACCCAAGATGTTTTTACCTATAGATGCGTTCTAGGTTCTACCTGCGTTTAATGTTGAAAAAAGCAAGCATTTACATATATAATTATTTTAATACGTATTTGTTATATGAAAGTTTGTGACCTACAGTTTGCCTTCCGTAAACTTCAGATCGCACACTCTTTATACATTTCGCTTGTCGGTTTATAAGTCGGTGGTCGATTTGCTAAATTTGTCCTTTCAATCGACCTCGCTGATCTTGAGTTTGCTCCCAATTAACAGCTTTACTGTTTCCCTCATCAAACCCTTTCATTAGATAACCCCAATAGGGTTAACGTGGAAATTATAAATAGCCATTTTATAGCGGCCGCCATATTGGATTCAAAATGGCGGCGTTTAAGGCTTAACAGAATTTAAGTTCTAAATTTCATATAAATCAGACACTGGAAAGTGGGTCACATAAAACTTGCACGATTTGATTAGAGACACCACAGTGAAACTAAATAAACACTTGTAATAAAATAGGTATTCATTAAGTAATAAATAAAAAAGTAAAATAAAATATAAATCATTCAATTTATTTAAATATCACTTTTTAGTCAACAACAACATTTTTAATAAATATACAACCCGTTCTTTAATGTCTTCTAAGGATTTGTGTGATAACATGTCAGAAAGCGTTTCAAATACGCGTTCCTCTTCTAATATTTCAAAAATTGTCTTATCCATACGTTCTTCGGGTGTTAGATGATCTTTTAACGATTCCAATAATATTTTATCTTCGTCTCTGTTCCATATTGGTCCCTCAGGCGTGGGTTCTTCGTCTGATGCAATTACCATTGATTCATCTGAGTTTTCACTATAATCTTGATTTTCTGTTTTGATTATTGTTATCGTTGGAATATCTGGTTCGGTAGGTCTGGGCGTAACTGATTCTGAACTGGCGGGCGGTTCCTGCAAAACATATATATTATATTCACGGTAATCCAGAAAAAAAATGGTTGTCTGTAAAGTCGGTATACGGACGATAATTTTGGGTGACAACGTTATACGAAAACATCGACCGATGGAGTGGAAGAGAGATAGATGCGTCACAAGCCGAACGCTTAGGCCGTTCGTGTCTCTCTATCGTAATCATAATCATTTTGCTGCCAATTGCTCATTTAAACAAGAACTTAAAGATCACTCCAATCGTTTCTACCACATATCTAGCGAAACGAAAAATCCTAGGTCTGTGCATACTACTATCTGATTTAGCAAACAACGGTTTTTAGATTACCGTGTAAACTACTGTTTTCTTAATTTACATAGTTCTCTAGCGCGTATCCAAAATGAATATACATATTACATTTAAAATGTTAAGCCCCGGGATCTTTTGAATCTAACACATCCCTCTTACCACCATCTCTAACAATGGAACTCTCCAATAACTGAATAGAATGCTTATTCATACCAATGAATAAGCGACTCTATTTCAAATGGAACAGAGTCGCTTATTCATTGGTATGAATAAGCAATCTATTCAATTATTGAATCGCAATAAGAGATGGTGGTAAGGGGGCAGATCTAATTCACTGCATCACTCATAAGTGTCCCGATATAGGATTCCGCTGGGTGTAGACACACATTATATACACTACTCAAAATGGTAGCGGTTCCCCCTCCCCCGCACGCGATGTCCCATAGTCCTTACTTAGCGTAATGAATTCTTCGATTCTTCATCTATACAGCGGTGTGATTGAATTTTGGGTGGAGATGATGAAAATGAATACATGTCGGCGCCACGTGTTATTGAGTGACGTCAGATCGCCTCAGCACGTGCCGCATGACGAGTTGTTTGTCGACCGATCCATGAATCAGGCGATGTGCGAGTGGGGAGTGCAATGATTCAGATGTGATACTGATCACACCTGAATCATTGATTTATTTAATTAATGAAGTTATTATGTTGATTTGATTTTTCTTCGTTATATTCGGTACACATTGGGTAATAAAAATAATACTAAATTGTCAACGCCTTTGCTCTGATGGAAATGGTGCGTGGATCTTGAACTCCCGCCGAAATCAGAAGTAGGGATATCCACAACGCTCCCGCGTTTTGGGATCCTGACGGAAGCTCAATCTGATCGGACTATTTCCGATGCAACACACATTCATTGACACGACAACTGCAAGCGAACACTACTACTAATGATTTTTTTTTTCTCGGCAATGCTGTCATGGGCTGCATAGACAACAAGCAGTCGCGCCTGCGGCTGTTGTCAGACGGGTGTTCCACAATGCCTGACTTAATATCGGTAACAGTAGCAATAAGATCGCGAGAGCCCCGTTTGGATGAACCTCCAGCGAGGCGATTGAGGTTAAGAGCGAGTGGAGATGTCGCGGTCTGTTGTAGGCGTTGAAGGAATGGTCACATTCGGTTTAACTGTCCACAAAACAAAGGTAATGAGGGTGATCCGAGGCCTTTATTTGCGTCTGGGGACTCGACCACAAAGCCATTTGAACTACCGGGATATGTCCACACCGATGCCTGTCAAGGTTGGCAGCGGCAGATACACTGCATTGTTTGACAGCAGCGCGAACCGCTCACTGATGGAACGTTCGGTTAGCCGTTCCTTGGGTGGGCGTGAAGACACACTCTTTTGCTCAAAAGATTGGGGGATTAATGATGTTCATATGAAAGTCGCGTTGTAGAGAATTGTGAGGTGCCTTGCGATGTCCTCATTGGATCGGATCTGGTAGGGGTGCCTGCCTGGCCTGTTTGTAGTGGTTGCGAGTAGCGGCACAAGCCTTGTGAGAGAGCAGACCATGTTGGCGGTGACGACGGACGATGGGGACATCTTCGGCAGTTTGGACACTTTTTCTCACGATTTGAGGGAGTCGGGGCGGAGTGAGTTGAGGGCCTTATTGATTGACTACAGGGAATCTTTGTGACCGGTGTACCCAAAACTGGGGTTTTGACTTGAACCATGGATATCCGGTTGAGAGACCCGAGGTTATTCGTGCTTGTTTCGCATGGACCATACCGGGTGGCGCCCGTGGAGCGCCGGAGGTTGAGGTCCATCATTGAGGAACTTCTGAACAATGGCATCGTACGTGAAAGTGCTTCGGAATTCGCGAGTCTCGTATTGCTGGTGAGGGGAAGGAATGGCGACAGTGTGTACGCCGATTGCATTCGACGGGCAGCGGTGGCAGCACTCCAACCACTCCTGGATGATGTCCTCGTGTACGTGGACAGTGTCTTACTTGCTTACTTTTTTATTTTACTTAGATTTTTATTAGAATTACTTTACTTAGATGCTCGACCGGGTTTTGGTGGCCTGGAGGGAGTGCTCCTTCTTCAGGGATTCCATCGAGTATCTTGATTAGAGATGGGCGTTGAATGAACGAACCGTTTTGTTAAACTGCTTTTGTGTTTTTTGTGCGTAAACGATTAAATTGGTTTACAGTTCACAGATAAACTAGTTTATTCTTCGACTGGTTGATGAGTCTGTTGCGTCGCGTCGCGATCGTCTCGTTTCGTCTAGTGACTTGACAAACGAGATTTTCATTCGTTTACGTTTACCAATCGTTTATGTGAAGAAATAGTCTTATCGACGACGACGTAAACTAGCCGAAAATTAGACTGTTTTCTGTTTTTTTTTTAAACTAGTTCCTCGTCGACGTCTCATTGCGTCGACTAAAATCGTCGACGACCCACCACTAATCTTGATGGTTTAATTTCAGATAGTACTGTCAAGCCGAGTGGACGTATGGGGTTGAGGCTTTGTAGGAATCGCGGGTACCTTGCGGTGCAAAGTAGATCGGGTTCTGCAGATTGGTTGGCTGTTTCCGGCGATTCATACCATCTTTTACGGAGCACATGATTCCATTCTGTAATTTGGCTAAGATGGGGCGCATCATTCGAATGGACACCGGCTTGTGACGGCGCTCGACTTGACATCGTTCGGTGTCTGTCGACGCAGGCGATGCTCGATATTTTTCAGGAGGGGCTGCAAACGAAACTCCATGCAAGCGTCAGTGGTACGAGTTTGAGAGCTGTTCTGGTGCAGATTGAACAGGGCGAGCAACATGCCGTGGCCTGCATAATCCGGCGAACTGCAGGGCCTGAGGGTTTCTGTTGTTTTTACAGGCTAGAAACGCTTGCCGTGGTTCGTGCTATTAAAACACTTCGGACAGTGCTTGTATGGGAAATCATTTTGTTGTGGTTTTTTTTTTTTTTTTTTTTTTTTTTTTTTTTGGTGGTGGTGGTGACTGACTGCAATGCCTTCAAGACGTCGGCCCGCGAGCACGGGCTCCTGCTATGAATCCGCAGATGGTGGTCATTCTTGCAACATTATGACTTCAGGGCTGTAGAGTGAGCGTGCCTCAATTTTTCGATTTTTTTTTTTTTTTTTAGAATCGAAAGCCACAGTTTGTCGGTTCAACAAGGGCGACATCGCTTTGTTTAAGGCGAGTCCGAGAAGTCAGGTCGGTCTAGATTTGAAGCGTCCCGACGCTTGCGAAGTTTAGAAAGTACTGCCAGGTGACCGGTACCAAGTTAAGAAAATAACTGGCAGAGGAAGACCAACAAGGTATCCCATGATCAACTCAGATTAGCACCGAATCCAGGTAAAAATCGTACTGTAGGAAACGTGTCGGCGGTAAGACTTGTAGATGTAGCAGTGGGACTGATTCCCGGGAAACCCGCTGATGCAGCATGTACAAGCAATCCGAGCGCGACATACAATACTGCGATGGAGGTGTGACTGTTTTTGCTATGATTATAATATGAATAGGTTTGTATGCTTCAAAATGATTTTATGGTTGGTGATAGGTCGAGGACAGGGGCCTCCCTATCTGACAAGCAATTTTGAGTTAGACTGATTGAGGACAGGGGCCTCCCAGAACTTAGCTGTTTGGTCTGATAGGTCGGAGGACAGGGGCCTCCCTATCTGACAAGCAGTTTTGAGTTAGACTGGTTGAGGACAGGGGCCTCCCAGAATTTTGTTGTTTGGCATGATAGGTCGAGGACAGGGGCCTCCCTATCTGACAAGCAATTTTGAGTTAGACTGGTTGAGGACAGGGGCCTCCCAGAACTTAGCTGTTTGGTCTGATAGGTCGGAGGACAGGGGCCTCCCTATCTGACAAGCAGTTTTGAGTTAGACTGGTTGAGGACAGGGGCCTCCCAGAATTTTGTTGTTTGGCATGATAGGTCGGAGGACAGGGGCCTCCCTATCTGACAAACAATTTCTGAGTTAGACTGGTCGAGGACAGGGGCCTCCCACACTATGTCATATGAGTTATATTGAACTCGTTTTGGTATTAAGTGATTAGGTTGCCGCTGTGACAACTATTTTTATCAGGTCGAGGGCGCCTGATGAGCAGAATGGCCGTGTCGGCGCCACGTGTTATTGAGTGACGTCAGATCGCCTCAGCACGTGCCGCATGACGAGTTGTTTGTCGACCGATCCATGAATCAGGCGATGTGCGAGTGGGGAGGGCGGCCGAGGCGGCTTTATAAGGCAACGCGCGGCGTTCTCGATTCATTCTTGCCGCGACCGCTCTACTGTTCGCATGTTTAAATGTGATACTGATCACACCTGAATCATTGATTTATTTAATTAATGAAGTTATTATGTTGATTTGATTTTTCTTCGTTATATTCGGTACACATTGGGTAATAAAAATAATACTAAATTGTCAACGCCTTTGCTCTGATGGAAAATATTACCGAGTAAGATAAATCGTCACCTATCGTGCGTGGATCTTGAACTCCCGCCGAAATACATATATTACATTTCGATACTCCCAAGGTACACTACGCCAACTAAAATTTCGATAGTTTTCTTTTTGTATCTAAATCGATTCATTACTTCAGTAACATTATGCTACCTGAATTCTATTTATAAAAGACACACAGACACAACAAAATCGACAAATACAAACCGCTAAGTAAATGTATAACTCATATTAGCGGTGTGTATCTGGATGTGTATGTTTCACGTGTTTTGAGTTGGCGTAGTGTTCATTGGAGGTATCGATTTAAAAATATTAAGCCCCGGGATCTATCGAATCATCCATGTTATGATCTACGTATCTCCTTAAAAACTTACCACTCAGTGGCGGAGTTAAATAAGCGTACATTACCACTAGGGCTGTGTTGTGCATTCGGTGTTTGCAGTAAAAAAAAACTTACCGATAGGTTTTTCGTTGGTCCAGTTTCGTTATTGTCACGGTTACGAAGAGACTCTGCGACATTATCGTCTTCACCACTGAAATCAAAACTCTGCTTATTATTTGTATTTTCAATACAAACCCATATGAATATCGTTTAATTAATTCGCACTGACGCGGAAATACTAGTTTATGTAACAGTTATATAAAGTGGGTAGTATTAAACCGGGTATCTAAAATTATAATTGGCGACTAAAGATGATGATACAAACACCAAATCAAACTTAACCCAGTATTCCACATCTAATTTTTAGTCGCTCATTTTTTATTATGAGTGCTATATGTAACGAGGAGCTCGATGGCGTCATTGCGCGTGTCAGTCTCTAATCGAATACGCAAGTTAAGCAACGTCGACTGTAGCCTGTTCATGGATGGGTTTTTTATCTCAAGTTGCTCCGTGCTTCGGATGGCACGTTAAGCCGTCGGTTCTGACTGTTGTTACTAGATGACAGTCATTAAGCCGAGGCAGAGGCATACGTACGGAACAAGACTGGAGTATAACGCGGTAATATGGAATCCATTTGAAGCTAAATACATTTTAATGCTAGAGAAAATTCATAAGGTAGGTGTATGCGTTCCGGATATTATGTAGGATACCAAACATGACCATACGTCCCACTTTGGGCGGGACAGTCCCGCTTTCAGGCAGTTAGTCCCGGTGTCCCTAGCAAAGCAGACATAGTCCCAATATTTTGAAACAAATTTGTTCAGCCGACAAATACAAAAATACCACTTAGAAGTCATGTCTTCTTAACTATTTTGTGCTAAGTTTTAATAAAAAAATTGTAAAATACTTAAAACTTTTTTTTATTATGTAATCCCACAGATGTCCCACTCTGACAAAAAAAAAATGGTCACGTTGAGGATACCTCGCTGTATATCCCAGTACGTTCCTACCTGATGTAATTGGATACAATTTTCTTCAGGTAAGGCGAACGGTCCCACTGATGGACTTTACACAACTCGACAGTATTGTAACAGATTCTCTTTTACGTACTAGATACATTAGAGCGTACTAGGTACATTAGAGCGCAATCCATAAGTTATTTGCATACTGGAGTACTAGGACAGTTGCGGCGACTCACGCTCCATTGACTAGCTAGAGCACTGCGCCTGCTTAATATTTAATTTTTTATGCTACTTCGGGTGGCAGACAAGCATACGGCACGCCTGATGAGAAGCGGTTATCGTAGCCATATTAACGCTTGCAACATAAAATATCGCTCGCGCGTCGCCACCCGCACTGTCAACGCAGCATCTTCTTCCTTTCTGGTGACCTCACTCACTCGCACGAACACAACAACCCTCAAGGGAATTGTTAATTGGCTGCGGTTTTCTGTGAGGTGGAGGTACATTCCCTAGTCGGGTAGCTTACAATTACGCTCCCTAACTTTCTTTTCGCTAGAGCTTCGTTTGTGAGTTAGAAGGGTGCACCGCGTGCAGGTGAAGTTGGCTTTGGTTCAAAGATGTTGATGAACCACTTACAAAAATGTTAAACAAGAATCCTACAATAGATATATTTAATTGTTGTAAGAATGAATTTCGCATAACGGCTACAAAGTTCGCTGAAAATTTATACGTCTTTTTTAGTTCCTTGCATCTAAACAGTGTTGTGTGCATTGGATTCTTTTTCTTAATCTATAATGTTAAATATTGCGAATAAATAAATAAATAAATGATCACAGAGTTAATAAATGTTGGTAAAATAAAAAATCTGTAGTTACCTGGACGAGTGGTCCGCCTCGTAGTCTGCAGCAGTCTGTGTCGCATCATGACCATCCTCATCTACTGGGTCTTCATTCTGTACATCCATTTGTTTCTGTTTCTGCTCTATTATTACTTTTTGGTTCAGATTAATTTCATCCTTATTCTGTTGTTCTATTTCACCATTCTGTACTTCGATTTCTTCCCCCTGAACTTCTGTTTGTTTCTCATTAGGCACTTCTATTTCTTTATCATTATCCACTTCCATCTGTTCTTCATTTTGCTGTGCCACATCTATGTTTTCGTTTTGCTGTTCCACTTGATCTACATTCTGTTGTGCTACTGGTTCTTTGTTATGTTTTTCCACTCGTTCTTCATTCTGCTTTTCCACTTGATCTTTATTCTGATTTTCCACTTGATCCTTATTCTGCTTTTCAACGTGCTGCTCAATTTCCTCACCTTTCTGATGTTCTATTTCATCACCATTCTGTTGTTCTATTTCTTTTTGGCTTCTCTTTTCCATTAGGTTTCCGTTTTGTTCTTCTATATGCGTTTGGTTCAGTTTCCTCAGTTGCGTTCTGGTTAGCCTCCTTACTCTCACGATGGCCTGCTTGTTTACTTGCGTTTTTTGCTTTTCTATTTGCTTTATACACTGTTTTTTTCCTTTGGGTTTATTTATCTTTTGTATTTGTTTTTCTTCTCCTTCTTGCTGTTTGTGTTGTTCTGTTTCTCCTTTGCTCTGGTTGTTATCTTGCATATGATTTACAGTTTCTACTATTTCTTCAGCATTCTGCTCCACCGGTTCATTGTTCTGTTGTTCCACTTGTATTTCATTATTTGTGTTTTGTTGGTTATTAGTTGTACTTTTTACACTAACTATACTGTTTATATTCCTAAAAAAATAAAAAATGTATTTACTATCATATTATTTACAATAAACGATACTGTTTTTGTTGTTGGAATTAAGGCTGTAGGAAAATAATAAAAAATTCGTTTTTTCGACAAATTTGTTCAGTCGAACCTTGGTATAAACTTCCACTTATTATTGCTAATGGTAAGAAAAGGATAACTGCTCCTCGAATTGACATTATAGAGAAAACCGGGATTTTGTATTTTCATAATATTTACTCCATCAAATCCGAACCGATTTCGTTAGAAAAATACTCTTAACATCGCAAGCAGACTCTGTCTTGTGTATGTCTGTACTGTTTTTTTTTAACTTCTGAAATTAAGTACTGACAGCGGATTTCAATGACTGGCATTTTTAGGTTTCTGGAAGCTAGCAACTTTAAAAAAAATGATATAAAAAAATAGAAAACCTGCTTAAAACCTTACCTATCGTTGTCCTTTGTCGTCGTATGCGGGAAGAGAGAGAACATATGCAGGGCAAGGTCGGGGTATTTGGCCAAGGTGGGAAGTACCGCCGTACATATCGAGCAAGCAGTCGTTTTACAGTATGTGAGCGACTTGTACAAGTTACGAAGAATAGCTTCCCGGCGGTCATTCTGCGGAATTTGATCCTGAAATCAGAATACGGTAGAATAGAACACGGATTATCCTGTTTTAGGGTCTGCAACGCATGAATGATACCTCTGGTGTCACAAGCGTACATAGGTTACGATATGCTTACCTTCAGGCAGGTCGCTTGTTTGTCACCCTAGTCGTATAAGAATATGCGTATAATTCAAAATTATATAATATTTTGGTAATTTTTGGGCAACAATGCGCCGTTTTCAAGACATTTATCCATTTATATAACAACTATGTTAACCGCTTTACATCAGGAGATACTTGTTATATTTATACTTGTTATGTTGCGTTATACTTGTTATTATTTTTTTCAAAAAAGGTTTTTTTCGTAATAATCGTTTTTATATGTTATGCAGTAGCACCGGTGTTTTGTGATATTGTGATGATGCTGTAAAACCAAAACCGGCCGGTAACAATAAATCTAAATTAAGTAGAATAGTACAAGTGATTTTATTATATAAAAAAAACTAGCTGACATATAGTTTTTTTATCTAGCTGATAGATAACAACCTATTCTCAGACCAGTAGGTCTGAGAATAGGCTGTTATCTATTTTTTATACATATTCAGTAGAATATGTATATTCAATATCAAAAAAATCGGTCAAGCCGTTTCGGAGGAGTATGGTAACTAACATTGTGACACGAGAATTATATATATATATATATATATATATATATATATATATATATATATGTGTAGAGATTTTTTAACCTTTTCCGACCTTTAATAAAAAGTCAATATATTTTTGATAATTGCAACGATGATGTAATTTCTTATCTTACCTCAATCATCTTCACCAAATCGACAAGGCAAGTCTGGACAAAGTAATCGACGAACCTCCCACAGCGGGCTGCCTGCTCCGCTGTTAGGAATCCGATGAATTCATGAAATAGCCCTATTTGCTCGTCTTTACACATATTCTGTAAGCTCCCTGCTAAATCCACTGGGTCCCCGGTATCCAGATCGAAGTTCACAAATAATGTATTTATTTTTTTCTTCATGTTATTTTTAGTATTGTCCAGTCTTGCCGACAGTTTCAATTTGAAGGTTATTGCGTACACTGAAATATTGTATTGATAAATTAGATTACTCGGTAAACTTCGTAATACCTATATCTAATAATGGTAGGAACAACTTGTTTGGGAAAACAAATTTGTTCGATTTTAATATCTTCCTCTCAATTATTTCACATTTTGTCCCTTCAACCACAGACAAAAAGTAATGTATATACATACATACGCGTATATAAAAATGAATAACTATTTGTCAATCTCAGGAACGGCTGGACCGATTTAACCAATTTAACAAATATTGACAAAATAAAATCCTTTTTTTTATACTACGTCGGGTGGCAGTTATACGGCCCGCCTGATGTAAAGCGGTTACCGTAACCGTATAATATTAATGCTCGCAACATAAAATATCGCTCGCGCGCCGCCACCCTCGCTGCCAATGCAGCATCTCCTTCCTTTCTGGTGACCTCACTCACTCGCAAGTACACAACAACCCTCAAGGGATTTGTTATTTGGCTGCGGTATTCTGTGAGGTGGAGGTACATTCCCCAGTCGGGTAGCTTACAATTACGCTCCCTACCTCTCTTCTCGCCAGAGCTTCGTTAGACAGTCAGCAAGGTGCACCGCGTTCAGGTGAAGTTGGCTTTGGTTCAAAGATGTTGATGAACCACTTACACTCCAAAGTATCGTAAGGATATTTAAGTAAAATGCCCTATGAGCACACGGTGTGCTCATAGGGCGTTTCAACCTACAAGCAAATGGACCTATAAGCAACTCGTCATATTACCGATATGGTCTAGTAGTAGCACATAGTTGTAATGGCTAAAGGACATGTTCCCTATAAACCTTTTCTGGGCTTCTACAAATAAATAAATATAAAAATAAAATAAATATTTCTAGACAATTTACACAGCGCCATCTAGTCCCAAATTAAGCGTAAAGCCTGTATGTACTATGGGTACTAGACATCTGATAAATATACTTAAATACATTTTTTTATATCATAATACATAGAAAATACCCATACCAAAATACTGAGACATGTTCATGCACACAAATGTTTGTCATGTGCGGGGATCGAACCCGGGACCTCGGAGTCAAAGTGGCCATTGCTAACCATTCGACCAGCGATCTCGTCAACAAATATTTGTTATATCGGTCCAGCCGTTCTCAAGATTAATGAACAGCAATTTATTTTATATGTCGTATATATATAGATTACTTGTTGTCATTACTGTACTTTCTGTTCATATAAAATTAGTCAATTATGAGTGTAAGTAGGTCACCACTCTCTTTAGAGCCAAATCCAACTTTAGGTGTACGTAGTACACCCTACCGACTAACGAAGCACTGGGGAATAAGAGATAGGACATGTCCAACCCGGCTGAAGAAATAACTCGAACTCACAAAAAACCGCAAAATAACAAACCCTTGACGATCACTCCTCCCTCATTTCGCCACGTTTGTGAACCTACTCACTCGCAGAAACACAATAATGCTCAATGCTATTGTTATTTAGCTACGGTCTTCTGCATGGTGGAGGTATATAAGACAGCATAAGCGAACCAAATATAAATTACAAGAGAAGGTGTCGTGCTACTAATAATATAAATTTGACTTTATGAGGATGTATGAATGTTTGTTACTTATTCACGGGAAAACGGCTAAACGGATTCGGATAAAATTTGGCAGACATATAGAATATGTTCTAGATTGACACTTAAGATACTTTTTACCCAGATACTATGTTTACGCGAGGTACAGGGTACAAGTTAATACTTACATAAATCTTCCCAACTAATTCTCGGATCCTCTTCCAATGGCTTATCCTTAATTTTTACTCTATCCTTCATTATAACATCCAGTCTTGCCTCTTTTTCAGCCGTATCCAATCTCGACTTCAACATCTCCATGCCATACGTCCAGGGATCTTTATGCATATACACTAATACCTTTAACCTATTCGTAATCCTTGGAAACTTAATTTCATTGCAGTAACACGACTTTTTCCTCTTAGCCTCTTTATTAAAATAATCTGTGATATACGATTGTTTACGGCAGTCGTGTCTTATCCGCTGCAGTAACATACAGCATTTACAATGTCCGATTTTAGTATCATTCTTTTGAGCTATTGGTTGTATGGTTAGGAATGGTTTCGTTGAAGTAATTGGCGTTTGGGTGCAGTTCACAGTGTTTGTCGTATCTGTTATTTGTACAGCGTCTTTGTTAGATGTGTCATCTAAATTTGTAGTGTTCAATGATTTCGTTGTCATAGTTAAAGGTACTAAACATGTCCCGGTACTAGTCTGTTCTAGTCTGAACAGGTTTGTAGCGATGACTGGAGACAAGACTTGGGGTTCCGAAGTACTTGTAGACTCTTGGTTGGGTTTGTTAGCACCTCTCCTGCCGGCGAATTCTCTGGTGAAATGTGGAGGCAGTGGTAACTTTTTTGATTCAGAGACAGCCACGTTTAGTGGTACTCCCTCTGGTGCTTTAGCATATATACCTGTTCGCCGTAATATGCCACTCTGTAAACGTTTTAATGAATATATTTTTTATGAAATTAAATGTCGGTTATTTGGTAGGAAACATGGTACATCGATAGATAGTTTTATTGTGAGCAGTTCAGCATATATCGCCGATGTTACAATTGGCATACAAAAGCTTAGTCCTTAATCTATCGCATGCCGCGGTAAATCATGGTGGGTACAGTGTTGATGTAGCGTTTGGTGTACCAAACAATTGACAGGTCGCAGCATGCAAGGGATAATAGATTGTTGTTTATGTACGATAATAATCATCACAAATATTTACTTTATCAAAATAAATTCAAATTAAAAATTATTTGCTAAGTATATTACAAAATACGATGATTAAATATTAATTAATTTTGTATAATAATAAATAAAAACGATTTATAGTAGATGGCGTCACAATGCGAATTTACAGGAGTAAATAGAAATGCAAAAATTCGTCACCATCACAAACCTTCTGTTAGCTCAGTTAGAAAGAGCAGTCGACCTGTAATCGAGAGGTCGGGGGTTCAAGTTTCACCTAGGCGGGGATGAATTTACATATTAAAAAAAAATGGTTGTATAAAAAGTCGGTTTACGAACGAAGATTTTACGATTAATAATGATAACGTCATAAGAAAACATCGGCTGATGGAGTGGAAGAAAGATAGATGCGTCACAAGCTCGCTTACACGCTCGGCTCAGGCGGAACGTGACAATGAGTAATTCTTTTACGTGCGTGCAACCGGCGTTCATCGATTTATAAGACGTTATCACGTCATAATAAAGAATTAAAAAAAAAGATTGAAGGAACACTGAATTATGAATGTGTATGTATGCAGTCGATATGTATCTAATATGTATAATATATTTATGTTTATTATTACATATTTGTTTAGCACATAGTCTTTCTTTTTTCGGTTAATGTTCTTTTATATTTACTGCTTTTTAATGAGTCAAAATATCGTTGGATTGTACTGTTTTTGTTTTCTCTCTCTAATAATTTATTAATAAGTGGCACATATTGTAACTATCCGTCAAGTACCTATTGTTCTTACTGCCTATGGGGTTGGCTGGAAGAAATCTCTTATATTATATAAGCTCACCTTTGTACACTTTTTAATGTAACAATGTTATAATAATTTATGTGTAATAAAGAATATATAATATTTTTAAAACGTACTTACTTTAAATTTGTTATACTTGGATGCCTTCGCCAGATATTTCCGCCATATGTACGGTATTTCCTCCACGGGGTGATCGTATAACGTCAAGTCTGGATTGAACGGAATTATTGTATGCTCCACCGGCTTCACTTCACGGGTCGTTACGAATTTCTGAAACAATATGTAATGTGGTGTTAAATATATAAAATAGGTACTTACGGTTACTAAATAAAATAGGTACTTACGGTTATAGGATTCTCTTTGTCCCTCCTACGGACAAATTGAATATGTGACTGCAGCATTGTCCAGGTGATGAAGGGGAACATATACTTGGCCATCTCTTCAACTGTCGCGTTGAGTCCCCAGCGATGCCGAAAGCGGGGCTTCGCTGGAGGCGGGAACAACTTCGGGTTATTCTCCACGTAAGTCCAAAACTGGTCTAAACCCAGAGCTATGAGTCTGAAAGTACACACATTAACACTTCAAATTACACAAATCCTATGCATCGGTAATCCCAGAATCATGTACTGTTCAATAGGGATCCTAATGTCTCTGATTTGAAACGCAAATTTAATACTGCTTCGAGGCTCAGTAAGAGAGTGATTGCATGAGCGAAATTCGATATTTTCGGCAAAATAGGAATATTTATTTATTTATAATTGAATAGACTAAAATCAAACTACAAATACGTTAGTACTATTACTTATACTGTGCTACAAATAAGCGAATCAATATAAGGTATCTCCTTCTACAGTTACACCGCTCGCCATCGGCAGGAATTTCATCCTCACACATTGGAGCCAAGTTGGGCGCGAACTGTGCGGTTCCAGAGAGGTTTTCTTCCACGAACTCTCAAGTTGTGGAATGAATTACTCCCAAGAGACTACAGCATTGGGTTCTTCAAGACAGGCGTGAAGAGGTTTACACAGTCAACGCGTGAGTACGTCTGATATTGCAAGCGTCCATAGACTAAGATGACTGCTTACCATCAGGCAGGTAGTTTTTTTTTTTTTTTTTTTTATACTACGTCGGATGGCAGACAAGCATAAGACCCGCCTGATGTGAAGCGGTTACCGTAGCCATATTAACGCTCGCAACTTAAAATATCTCTCGCGCACCGCCTCACCCTCTGCGAACGCGACATCTCCTTCCCTTCTGGTAACACAACAACCCTCAAGAAAATTATTATTTGGCTGCGGTATTCTGTGAGATGGAGGTACATTCCCCAGTCGGGTAGCTTACAATTACGCTCCCTACCTCTCTTTTCGTCAAGAGTTTCGTTTGTCAGTCAGCAGGGTGCACCGCGTGCAGTTGAAGGCTTTGGTTCAAAGATGTTGATGAACCATTTACACCCCAAAAGGTATGCTTGTTTGCCCAACTCAACTGCCTTGTGACGAGCCGGGCAACGGTGAAATCGGCGGTAACGACACTGTGGCGTTCACTCTAGGTCGGATCGGCAGCCTGTAGTGTGAACAGCGAAAACCGACAGCCGACCATCGGTAATACTGTCGGTCCGACCTAATGTGAACTAGCTCTTAGTTACATAAAAAAAGGGTACTTACTCGTCCTCTGAGCGCAAGTAGCTCGCCCGTCGCGGGCAGTCCATGCGGTAGGGCACGGGCGGCAACAGGTACGGGTACGGAAACGCAGTGCTGTTCGACACCACCTGCATGAACGTGTTGTGGAAATGGCCAACGTAGAAAGCGTTGTTGACCGTGCTGCGGCGACTGCGGTAAATGTAAAAAATATTAAAAAAAAATGGAAAAATTCACCTCCACTCTCTAGGTGGGATTTCAACCCACGAGCTCTCGATGACCGGTCGAGTGCTCTTCCAACTGAGCTACCAGGAAGGTTTGTGTTGTTGGCGAATTTTTGCATCTTGTATTTTACTTAACCGTGTAGTTTCCGGCAGACTAGAATAACTCCGTCTCTTCCCGTGGATGTCGTACAAGGCGACTAAGGGAAATACATTATAAAACATCGATCAGGCCTCCCCAACCCGTCTGGCCAGCGTGGGGAGTGTAGGCCAAATCCTCCTTCCGTCTGGGACGGACGAGAGTCGTGCTCCTGTAGTGGAGACTAAAATGGAGCTGATGATGATGATGATGATGATAACGTATTATAAATCTATGAACGCCGGCTGCATTCACGAAAAAGCATGACTCATTGTCACATTCCGCCTAAACCGAGCGTGCAAGCGAGAACGCGGAACAAGCGATAGAGAGGCACGATCGGCCTAAGCGTTCGGCTTGTGACTCATCTATCTCTCTTCTACTCCATCGGCCGATGTTTTCTTAATTATTAATAATGTATTTCCCTTAGTCGCCTTGCACGACATCCACGGGAAGAAACGGAGTGATTCTATTCTAGTCTGCCGGAAACCACACGGCCAAGACGTTATCACGTCAAAGTAATAAATAATACATGATTAACGTAAAAAATAAAAAGACAGTATAAAAGCGTGACGGCAGTCTTATTCTCTAGCCCCGTAGTTTACATTACAATATAACATAAATATATTTTTAACTATTATTATTGAGAAGCTCGATGGCGTCGTTGCGCGTGTCAGTCGAATCGAACACGCAAGCTCAGCAACGTCGAACATAGCCTGCCCATGGATGGGTTTATTTATCTCCAGTTCCCCCGTGCTTCGGAGGGCATTCAAGTTCAAACGAAGGGGTTTAGGGCATACACTACTACGCCGCTCAACTGCGGATTAACGGATGTTTTCAAGCCGCCTAAAGGTCACAGACTTGGGTTAACGACTGTAACCTAATGATAATAGCCGGCACCGAGGGCTTAACGTGCCCTTCGAAGCACGGAACAGCTCGAGATAAATAAATCCATCCATGGCCAGGCTACGGTCGCCGTTGTTTAACTTGTATGCTCGATTAGACTGACACATCGAACTCCTCGAAGTACATAGGTATACGCAAATTTGAATAAAACGTTGAGTAATACGACTGTACTCACCCTTTATTGGATTCCTTTTGTATGAATCTGGAATAAAAAAAAAGAAGTTACAGTACAAAGATTTTAAATTATTAATCAGAACGGGAACTGTCAGGGCAATGTTACATTGCCTAATATTTCGACGGTCCCTACGTATAAAGCGACATGTCATTTCAGACATGTCTGCTTATACTACGATATAGTAATTAAAGAATATTATTATTGGACAAATGAGTTAATTTCTTACTTTTTGATTATTTACAATCAATAAAATAAAAAAGAAAATGTTTTTTACGGGCAATCTATAGCAATTTATGCAATAAAAAAAAGCCATTTTTGACATGTCGCTTTATACGTAGGGACCGTCGATTTAATGTCGATGCTGATAATTATTGGCACTTAGTGGAACCTTGGTTCATATTCTGTAACCTATAGCTGAAATGTTTTAGGTCCCCTATAGTCTTAGATACTTAAAATCCGTGGTGCACGGCAGTTGATCTTCATTTGATTAGCCATCTCTTTAAATACCTTATTTGCCATATTGCTGTCTCTCACATTGCTAAGAGGGGAAGTTAAATTCCAAAAGCTTCTTACTCCAACACATTTCTTCTGAATAAATTCGTTGTGAGTTCCCAAGGCAAACGTAGTCTTACCCCCGGGACTGCAAAGCAAAGTTCATTGCCTTTTTTGTTGGTCGCCTCTGTTAATCCTGGCTACACAGGAGACACAGTGGTGGGAATTTGTGGTGGCGCCCCGTGCCGTTGTAATCTATAACTAGAAGGCATTTGGGACTGTTCCACAGTGTCTCATAGCGGATTGGCGATGCCTGCATACCTCATTCAATGCAAATAAACTCACTCATTCATTCCACCTGCTTCAAACCACTGACATGTCACTTTCTTTGCTAACAGCTGGGAATGAACATTTTACTGATTCTCTCTCTGGCCTGGAGTTGCTTGAGATTATTAAACCTATCCAAAGACACGTTGAACTAATGTATAAACTATATAATTACCTATTTATTATAATATAATACACACGTTTTTATAGGTTATATTATATTCTTACGTTTTAGAAGTCCGTTTTGACGTTATTTTATGTTATGTAACTAATTATTTATTATTAACATATAATTATTTATTTTCCAATTTCTAGTTTCCTTTCAGGGACTCAAAGCTTGACTGGAAGGTATAAAATGTTAATTTGTGCAGTCTTTTGCTACTATACTATTATTAGAGATACGAAAGTGTGTTTGTTTGTCCTTCTTTCACGTCGCAAGAGATCAATGGATTGGCATGATATTTTACGGGGATAGTTTAACTCTGGAGAGTGATATAGATTACTTTTTTAAGCAGGAAAGACATCTTATTCCCACAGGAAGTGTTAAAATAATGACCGTTCAAGCGAAGCCGCGGCTAAGAGCTATAGTATAATTGACTTTTAATTATTTTCACTCATTCAAGATATCACTTAGCAACATGGATATTTTTTTATATATCAGCTTTATAGTATATTGCTGATTTATAGTAAGATAATAAACTCACTGGACATATTCTGCATTTTCGGGCGTATCCTTTGATAGGGACCTCTCCCAACAGAGCAGGAGCTCCATAGCCGGCTTCAGGTTGCACACTGCCACGGCGGAGTTCGGACGTTCTTTGACTATATTCGTAAAGGTCTCCTGCAAATTGGAAGAATAAATAAATAAATATTCCTGGAAAAATTACACACTGCCAGCTAGTCCCAAACTAAGCAAAGTACTATGGGTACTAGATAACTGATTTGATCACCACTATCCTAGACCAACTACTCCCAGCTCTTACATACATTATTAACTTTTCCCTATCTACAGGTCAATTCCCTTCTTTGTGGCGTAATGCCCAGGTCATCCCTCTACCTAAAATCCCTAATCCGTCTCTTCCTAAACATCTGCGGCCCATTTCTATACTCCCCTTTCTTTCCAAGGTGTTGGAAGCCTGTGTCCACAGAGATCTCTCCCGTTTTGTGTTTAGCAACAACCTGCTAAGTGATTTCCAATCGGGATTCCGATCAGGTCATAGCACTGTGACCGCTCTACTTAAGGTGATCCAAGATATTAGAGACAATATGGAGGATTCTAGGCTTACGGTGCTAACCCTAGTAGACTTTTCGAATGCCTTCAATACCGTGGATCATGATATCCTCCTTGCAATCCTTACACATCTCAATATTTCACCTACGGCTTTAGAATGGTTTTCCAGTTATCTCCGTGGTCGCTGGCAGTCTGTTCGGCTTGGAGAAACTTCCTCTCCATTTTTATTAACCAAGTTGTCTCTAGTTTTCAGTGTTCATTTCATCTATATGGTGATGACTTGCAGCTTTACTCTCATGACAATTTAAACGATCTGCCACTAGCTGTTGATAGGCTCAATCAGGATTTAGTTCGCCTTAAGACTTGGTCTAAGCAGTTCGGAGTCACTATAAATACAGGAAAGTGCCAAGCCATGATTGTGGGTAGTTCACGAATGTTAAGTAGACTTGACTTGACCACTATACCACCTATCATTTTTGATGGTGAGACCATTCCGTATTCCACTTCTGTTAAAAATCTTGGACTGCACATAGACTCATCTCTAACTTGGCAAGTTCATGTCTCGAGCATTTGTCAGAAGGTGGTAGGATCTTTGCGTAATCTATATCGCTTTAAGAACTTTCTCCCTCTCAAAACAAAGATTTTACTTGTGCAAAGCCTTATCCTTCCCATAATTGACTATGGTGATGTGTGTTACACTGACTTGAACTCGGACCTACTCAACAGGCTTGAACGGCTTCTTAACAATTGCATACGTTTCGCCTTTGGGCTTAGGAAGTATGACCATGTATCTGCTCACCGTTCTCAACTGAAATGGTTACCCATTCGCCAACGAAGAAATGTTCGTATCCTCACTACTCTTTTTTCCATACTTAATGATACCACAGCTCCTTCTTATTTAAAAACGAAATTCCAACCCCTTTGTTCTGTACACAGTAAGAACCTCCGTTCTGCTGACAACCTTCTCCTTTTGTGCCCTCCTCACCATTCTGGGTATGTAGACCAATCGTTCAAGATCCAGTGTATTCGTCTTTGGAACGCGCTACCTGTCGAAATCAGGAAGGCCAAGACTCGGATCTCATTCAAATCGATGACTCGTGCGTATTTTCTCAAGTCTATTCAGGAATAACAGACATAGTTATTTGCTAATTATCTATATGTATGTATTTATGTATATGTGTGTATTTATGTGTATGTATAATATATAAGGTGCTTTTTTTGTATTAGCCAGGAATTTAATGGCAGATAGTATTAAGCCTACTTGTTACGTTAGTGAAGAAATATGGCGTCCCAATATCATTAATAAGCTTTGAAAAAATAAATAACGTAGTCAATGAACTGGTTTCATAGTGCTTAATACATTCCGCGCTATCAGATGAAGTCGATAATAACAATAACAGCTGTACGTAGGTAGCGTCGTCCCAATTGCATATTTCCTTTAAAATGCGTTGTAATCAAAATAGGATAGGTAAAAAAAAAGTAATCAAATGTAAAACTGATAGGTAATAATAACATACACTTACAGGAGGGCAGATGATTGTCCTTATCAAGGTCATTGAACTTTTCATCACACTTATTATCACAGGTTTTGAACTGTCAAATTAATATCATAATAAATAAATAATAAATATTGTCAGACAAATTACACAGCGCCATCTAGCCCCAAAGTAAGCGAAGCTTGTGTTATGGGTACTAGACAACTGATAAACATACGTAAATACAGTTTTTTTTTTGTAAATACATACTTATGATACATAGAAAATACCCAGACCAAGACAAACAGACATGTTCATGCACACAAATGTTTGTCCTATGTGGGAATCAACCCCACGAGCGTTGGTGTCGAAGCCGCGTCATTGACCGCTACGCCACCGAGCTCGTCGAATAATGTATGTGTTTGTTTATGGAAACATCATAAAAACACTTAGTTACGATGTTAGTTTTCAAAAATAACGCAGTCACATAACATGTTCTACAATAACTTGGCGTGTTTAAAAGCTCATTCAAATTATTTACACAAAATCACAATTAGCCACTAATTTATCCACGTCTACATACATGTTTTACCACTTTTTTGCCATGGAATGTCTGCGGAAAAAGTCCACTACCGCTTTCTGTAACTGATCGAGGTCTATCTGTACTGAATTTCGTACAGATATTCTGCGTGCGCATTTACACTCGCGACAAGAAACCATACCATACCACTTCGAGAAATTTGTACATTTCGTAAAACTGCGGCGTATAGGCATGATTAGGTCAACACACGGACGAATCACGGTTAACACTGTTTTCGTTTCCTTGGATCCTTTCTTCCTTCTTTCTCGCGGCGCGAGCGCTGTTGCCGCGCCGCCCGTGCGGGGGCGGGCGGCAGGAGATCAAGCGACAGACATCGCTGCGAAGCGGCGGCGTTTACAAAGGGCGGCCCAACGTTTGAGTAAACTTTGACTTTACCGCGGTTATCACCGTATTCGGAAAGCGTTTGGCAGCTCGTGACGTAGCCTTTCGGCACGGGTCATACCCGAGCGCATTGACCACGCCGTCTAGACTGCGACACAGAGGGATGGTTCATACAAAGTAAACTAATCTTTTCATGATGCGATTTTATTTCCTAAGAGAAAAAAAATAACACGTGGGGCACAAATTTCATTTACTATCGAAATCGGCATATGTAATACTACTACCCTTTTCAATCCTGGCAGATAAATCAAAAGCTCCCTGTATATATAAATATATTCATTTATTTATATGTATGTGTACATCTATCTATAAAAGTAAAAATTATTTAATTAGTATGTATTTGCATATGTTTAAACTTTATTAAACCTAAATTAACATTTAAATTTCCAATTATTATCTCCCTGTGCACCTGCCATGTCTTATCTCTGCATCACCCTAAGGTTGACTGGTAGAGAATGCTTGTATAGCATTAAGTCCGCCTGTGTACAATTTTGTGCATGAAGTTTAAATAAAATAAATAAAAATAAAATAACTGATATTATACTTAACTAATTTTTTTTTTGTAAATACATACATATAATACATAGTAAACACCCAGACCAAGACAGACAGACATGTTCATGCACACAAATTTTTGTCTTGTGCGGGGATCGAACCCGCGACCTCGGAGTCAAAGTGGCCATTGCTAACCATTCGACCATCGAGCTCGTCACTCGACTCGTTCGATAAAACTCGATTTGAAGTTTCTTGCTATGCATATTTCTCAATTTGTCATAGTTTGTCGGTTGGATCTATTCTGCATAAGAGGGTCCAGATGTGGTCCAATTCCACGATAGAAAAACATATGGTATGTTCTTTAGCGACAAATGTGGTCACGTGATTTGACTAGCATACGTCATCAGCTGTATTTTGTCTGGAAAATGATAGATTTCGACAACCAAATGCGTGACGTCGTCTTGGTAACATACGGGAAGAACATACCTTGTGTCTTTCTACCATGGTGCAATCCTATATTTACCAGGTACTCCTTGTATGTAGGCGCTAATGACCAATGAACGGGATGGACGAACAGCTGCAAGAAGTTGGTTGTGGCCAGCTGGATGTGCTGTCGTAACTGTTGCTGCAGGATCAACAGCTGTTCTGGTAATACCTGGAGCAGGAGTAGGTACCCTTTGTTATTTAAGAGAGGTAGGGCATAGCGTATTTATTAAGCTGCCCGCCTGGGGAAGTACCTCCACCTCACAAAATACCGCAGGCAAATAACAATTTCCTTTTTTTTTGTTGTTGCGTTTCTGCGAGTGAGTGAGGTCACCAAAAACGAAGGAGATGCTGCGTTGGCAGCGGGTGTGGCGGCGCGTGAGCGACATTTTATATTGCGAGCATTAACCCACTTGAGCCTGAAACTTTTTATTTGCATGAACATTTGTGATTTTCATATATGTTGTTATTTGGCATTCACTGATACTAGGAAAAATATTGAAAAAAATATTTAATTTTCAGGAAAGCGGAAAATAGGTGTCCTTTTAAACGGACGCTAGCTTCATATACTACTATAGCACTGCTCAAATATTTTCCTTTCTTTTCACGGGTACTTTCCGAAAAGAAACGGTTTTGTTTACTATATAACATGTTTATTTTTTATTTACTTAAAATAACAAATACATTGCTTTACTTATCAAAAGTTACTTTTTTTTAGTTAGGCACTTTTTGCAAAAAAATTGAGACTTTTTGTGACATAGAGCACATCTAAGTTGATTTTCCCTATATTTTATTAGGTGACCTATGTCATCATATCTGGAGGTTTCTTTGAAATTCTGGGAAGTACGACCTGCTTTCCGATTTTTTTTTTTTTGTATGTTTCAAGTAAGCTTGTAGTAATGCTCCTTCTAAACTGTAAGTGATCGTATTCACCATCATTTTTTTTGTACAACTGCCAAGCGTTATGAGTTGTCATATCTAAGCAATGGGAACTGAGCGAAAAGCACCATTTTTTTCCACGTATAGAGGTTCTGTACAATGCAATATTTTGGTCACACCTATCTACGCCACCCATATTCTCATTATAGACTTTTATTATGGCTGGCAGGTCAACATAAATATACTTTTTCTGTTGTTGTGAAAATCGTATTATTTTGTTTATGGGTTGCACTTTGGCGGAATTCGATGAAACAGTTACTTCGCTGTTGTCGTGCCATTTACAAATCAGAATTTGTTCAGCTCTAGTAGACATGAGCTTGTAAGTTCCACGGTCTGATTTCTTCATCTCCTGATTTGACGACAGTGGACATTTTGACAAACGATTTTCTCGTATAGTGCCGGTAGCCTTTAGACCTCGCAAACGCAGTTCATCGATTAGAGGGACAGATGTGAAGAAATTATCAAAAAAAGGTGAAAATGCGCTTGAGAATCTAGCTTAGGAAGAACTTCAGCATACTGTAAAACCACGCCAGCCCCTAGGCCTAACTGACCTTGGTATGGATCAAACCAATTTACATAGCCCAGACGTGTGGGCCCATCTAATGGGTTTTCCACGAATGAATTGTTTGCAGGGATGACCGCCGTAATAAGGAACCATAGCCTCATCAATACTATGATTCTCTTCTATTGGAGCATACTCTTGAAATTTTTTATTCAATAGGTCAAAGAGTGGCCTCAGCTTAGCAAATCTATCTTTAGGATTCAAATTCGTATTATCACAACAGTGTATGTTTGTCATTATGTATTTGAACCTATCTCTTGTCATAGCATTATAAACGATTGACATTCCACAATCTGATGAATTTTGCCTGATGAACATAGCCACTATATAGGATTCCGAGAAAACATTTTATCTCACTAAGTGTTACATTACCTTCTTTATTATTTTGGGCAGCATAGAGATTGGTATAATTCGTAATCATTTCAATGATTTCATCATCAAATAAACAATTGAAAAAATACATAGGGTCTTTATTCAATACAGCTCCCTGTACTTCTCGCCATTCTTTAGGTGCAGGTCGAATATCTCGCGGTATCCATTTGTACTGTTTAGTTTTCGGCACAACTATTCTTTGACTGCTTGAAGTAGATAGCACTTGAGAATCTTAGGTAGACACTCTTTGGGTTGAATTTTCTTTTTCCTCCTCGTCTTCCTCCTCTTCTTGAAGGCGTCTTCGCTTAGCCAACTGAGCCAATGTCAGCTCATCATCACTATCACTGTCTCTAGATAATTCATCAAAATAAACCTCCGCTGGCGCACGGAGCTGAGATCCTGGCAAGTTGTGCATCGAAACATAGTTTTCATCACCAGAATCCTCATCTGTCACATCAGCGTTATAGTTATCAGGCGGTAAAATAGTAATACTATCGGGTATAGGTTGATCTTCACCCTTTTCCAACTCCTCGATAATCTCATTGAGCGTTAGGTTCCTATAACAACATTTTATTTCTCGTAAGTTGTTGGTAGGTTATAAGGCTATTGGTCGTTATAAAGAACACAAAGTTTATCTAGCAAAAATCAATATGTACAATTCGAAATACGACAAACTGTAAATTTATAAATATTGTACACAATCTCATGTTATGAATACTTGTATCATGTCAATATTATAGGTATTATAAATTTCTATAAACTTACTTTGAATAACTCATAATTTCCGCAGCAAATTTCAACGTACTCAATTATCGCACCAAACACAAGTAATCCACTTACAAGAATCTTTAACAGAATGATGCTTATGTATACTAAATCACGACATGTCATTAATTTTATAATAATACCCTCATTGTTCTCTAAATTTTTGTTTACATACCGTTCTTTTAAAAGGACGCTAGCTTCAAGTGGGTTAATATGGCTACGGTAACCGCTTCACATCAGGCGGGCCGTATGCTTGTCTGCCATCCGACGTAGTATAAAAAAAAATACTTAGTGTTTATGCTATATTCGTAGGTTTTGTAGGAATCGGCAAAGTAAAAATGAAATTGGTTGCCTGTAACGTCGATTTACGGACGATTATATTACGTGATAACGTCATAAGTAAACATCGGCCTATAGAGTGGAAGAGGGATAGATGCGTCACAAGCCGGTAGGCCGATCGTGATGGTGATGTTACACGGTTCAACCAAATTGATTCACTTCGGTTGAATGGCGCAAAAGTGAAAGATACTGCTGTTTACACGTGAACTATCTAAATTTAAAAGTGAACCATTCAATTCACATTGTTCAAGAAAATGTCTACGAATCAAATCGTGCGCGTGGGAATTTAATTGAAGAATTAACAAGAAATAAGCGAAGAAACAGACGGCGTTGGTGGGTGCGGCCATGGATATTACGAAAACCGGCCTTGGGCGCTTCAAATTGTCTATTGAGAGAAATAGCAGAACAGGATCCCGATACATACAACAATCATCTTCGTATGAATGAAGCAAAATTTGAAGAACTTTTAAAAATCGTTACTCCATTCATACAAAAAAAAATACTATGATGAGAGATGCTTTACCAGCACGAATAAAGTCACTCTCAAACACCTTGCTACTGGTGATAGTTTTATATATTTCTTAAAATATTCTAAAAACAAAGACGTTTGTTCCTCTTTCCATTTATATACCATTTTTTTCTTATCCTCTTGACTCTGCGACGACATCGAGATGAATGAGCATGTGAGTGAATCATTCAATTCTTCTGTTTACACCGTTCAACTTTCGTTCAATTGCGTTGAACGATGAACGGCAAAAGTGAAAATATTGAACAAGCTCAATTCTTTCAACGCGATTGAACGTGATTGAACATTGACATTGAATGCTTCACTTTTACGTTTATATTGTTCAATTTGGTTGCTTCATCCAAATTGAAAGGTAAAAGTGAACCGTGTAACATCCCCATTACTCTCTATCGCTTGTTCCGCGCTCTCGCTTGCACGGCGGAACGTGACAATGAGTCCTGCATTTTCATGCGTGCAGCCGGTGTTCATCGATCCAAATCCTCCTTCCGTCTAGGACGGACGATAGAGGGTCGTGCTCCTGTAGTGGAGACTAAAATGGACCTGATGATGATGATGATGTTTATATTTATAGCCTAACTTAAAAATATAGTATATTTGTTCTCTCCAACCCGTCTGGCCAGCGTGGGGAGTGTAGGCCAAATCCTCCTTCTGTCTGAGACGGACGAGAGAGGGTCGTGCTCCTTAGTGGAGACTAAAATGACCTGATGATGACATTTGTACTAAGCTCTCGAGCCTGGGGCACCCTTGGTCCGGGTGTCCGTGGTAGTCATGCCACTGGACATAAGTTACTCTTTATTAACCCATTCATTGCCGAAGTCGCCAATCGGCGTCTCAAAATTCATTATTCACATGCCAAAGACGCCCATCGGCGTCTAGGTTTTGTATTCAATGTCTAGGCTAAATAGTATCTATGGCGACATGAGGGTAAAGTTCTTAATACGTAAGCCGGCAATGAATGGGTTAAAAAAAAGTGTACGTGGGCGATGCCGCGGTTGACAGCTAGTAAGTATCTAAACATCGCTTACACAAGAGCCTTCAGTGACGTGAACTTCGACGCGCCGCTGGATCGTCTCCTGCTCCTGTTTCCTCTTGATGTTCAGCTGGTGCAGCAGAGCCGGCGGCTGATCTATCGACGGCGGAACTTCCGCGTATACCACTTTCTCTTCTAATGCTATGTTCACCACGTTCACTGGCCTTCTGCAAAGTGAGTACGTACATTATACTTACTATATGGTATTTTTATTATGGCCGTGTGGTTTCCGGCAGACTAGAATAGAATCATTCCGTCTCTTCCCATGGATGTCGTACAATGCGACTAAGGGAAATTCATTATAAAACATCGATCAGGCCTCCCCAACCAATCTTTCTTCTGTCTGGGACGGACGAGGGACGGTCGTGCTCCTGTAGTGGAGACTAAATTGACCTGATGATGATGATGGTATTTTTAAACCTCTAAAGTCAAAAACAAGCATACAGCCCGCCTGTTGGATGGATAGCAGTTACCGTAGCCTATGAACGCGTGTAACAGTAGGGCATCACACGCGTTGCCGACCCTGTAAAAACCTCTTCACGCACTTTTTGAAAAACCTCATGCTGTAGTCTCATAAGAAAACCACTCAAATTGGGTGTTGATTGAGCATCTAGTATCAGTGATCTAAGCATATAAATAGAATATATTCTGTATTAAAATTTAAGATTCTTTTTGTAGTAAAACTTTCTTACGCATACTTAGCTGGAGAATGCGTGACGAGAGCGTTACGGAAACGGCGAACGGAAGTCGTGAGGGAAAGTTAGTAGAGAGAAAGAAGTTTTACTTCAGTCGTGTGGTCTAAAGCAGTGTTCCGCAAAGTGTGTGCCGCGGCACACTGGTGTGCCGTGGTCATTAGTTGGTGTGCCTCGGAAAAATAAGGTTATCTCATAAAGCTAAATAGACGGACGGAAGAAAAATTCTTACACAAATAAAAACTGATTTTACATTTATAATTAAATAAATATTTCTGGACAATTTACACATCGCCATCTAGTCCCAGATTAAGCGCAAAGCTTGTGTTATGGATGCTAGACAACTGATAATAGTACTTAAATACATTTTTTTTCCTAACAAACAACTACTTAAGACAAACAGACATGTTCATGCACACAAATGTTTGTCTTGTGCGGGAATCGAACCCGCGAACTCGGAGTCGAAGTGGCCATTGCTAACCATTCGACCACCGAGCTCGTCAAAATTTATGGAGTACCTCCAAAAATTTTGTTTTTAGGAAAACGAAAATTTTTGGAGGTACCATGAACACAAAAAGTTTGCGGAACACTGGTCTAAAGGTCATTTTTTAGGGTTCCGAACCTCAAAAGGAAAAACGGAATCCTTATAAGATCAAGGTATCAAGCTGAAATTTGAACTGTATACTCAGGTCTACGGTCCCATGAAGTTAAAAAAAAATCAAACTGCTAAGTTTACGTAGAAAAAAGTTACGGCCGTTTATTCAGCAAAAGACGCATATTTCGACACACTCAAGGGAATCAAAACCTATAGGGTACTTCCCTTTGACCTAGAACTATGAAATTTGGCATGTAACATCGTTATAGACTACAAGTACAGGAATAAATCTCAAAACTATACATTTGTAAATAGATCTTAAAAAATAGGGGGTCTATATTTTTTATAGGGTGTCGAAATTTCAAATTGAAACTACTAGTTCAAATGGGGTATCATATGAAAGGGCTTGATGTACACATTGCAAAATATATTTTATTTATTTTTTTCGACGCATTATTTCTTATTTATAATGAAAAATATCAAATTTAATAATGATACTACGTACCTACGGAACCCTCGGTGGGCGAGTCCGACTCGCACTTGTCCTTTTTTTTTTATTTAGATATTGCGTTCAAGTAGGGTGGAACCCCGAGCAGAAGTTAGTATAAAAATAAAACTTACATTAGTATAGTTTGCGGCGCCACAGCCCAGTTTTCTACAACAGCAGGACTTGCAGTTTCTTCCACTGTTGAAGGACTTGCTAATATAATATTTGCTGGTGTATGACTTGCTATCACGGTACTTGCTATCACACCACTTGCTGTTGCCGCTGTCTCGCTCAGTTCGATGTCCTCCTGGTACTCGGCCGTATCTTCCGGCTCACTCTTCCCTATCGAGAACCTCGTAATGGTGTTTCTGCTCTCGAAGACTATCCTATCTGATAATCTTTTTCTGGGTGTGTTTTCTTCGTCTGATTTTGGTTCTTTCTTCCCATCCCAGTGACCTGAAACCTGAGATAGCCTGTGAGAGTTATTGTACAACTCTACAAAACTGGGTATTTATTACTTTGGTTGTTCTCAGATATCCTAGCAGGTCTAATAGTAACTACTGTTATATGCAAAATGTTTAAATTTACTACGTCGGTGGACAAACAAGCATATGGCCCACCTGATGTGAAGCTGTTACTGTAGCCATATTAACACTCGCAACATAGGGGTGGCAGTACTCGCGAGCAATAGCGCGCAGTAACTCCTTTCTGGTGACCTCACTCGTTCTGAGGAACATAACAACCCTCAAGAGAATTGTTATTTGGCTGCGGCATTATGAGGTAGGTACTTCCTCAGTCAGACAGCTTACAAATACGCTGTACCCTATCTCTCTTTTGCCAGAGCTTCTTTCGTTAGTCGGCAGGGTGCACCACGTGCAGGTCAGGTTGGCTTTGGCTCTAAAGATAGTGGTGAGCCACTTACACCCCACTAATCTGTTGTCATTAGATGACAGTTGTTAAGGCAAGTCAGTGGCTATCGACGGCTTGAAAACACTAGTCTCCGCTAACCCGCATTTGAGCAGAGTGGCGAAATATGCTCTAAACCCCTCCGATTGAGGGGAGACTCGCATCGCAACAATGGGACATTTAAAGAGAGGTAGGGTACAGCGTGTTTGTAACCTGCTCAACTGGGGAAGTTCCTCCATCTCACAGAATACCACAGAAAATTACAATTCCCTTGAGGGTTGTTGTGTTCCTGCGAGTGAGTGACGTCTACAGAAAAGAAGAAAATGCTGTGTTGGCAGCGGAGGTGGCGGCGCGCGAGCCATAATTCATATTGCGAGCGTTAATATGGTTACGGTAACCGCTTCACATGAGGTGGGCAGTATGCTTGTCTGCCACTCGACGTAGTATAAATAAAGTTAGGTTAAGTAAACAACAAAATTAGGTAAACCAACCTCTGCTTCCTGAATGGGTACAGGCATCGCCAGCGACTGATTGGGCACGCCTTCAGCGAGGCACTCCTCCCCGCTCACTTCCGGTATGATGCTGAACAACTCCGTCACGAGGTCGTTCAGCTCCTTCTTAGATATCTTTATGATAGTCTTCTCTAGAGCTTCATCTTCGTCGTCTGGTGAAATAAAAAAAAAATTCGTGATAACGTCATAAGAAACATAGGCTGATCATCCCTCTCTAACGCTTGTTCCGCGCTCTCGCTTGCACGCTCGGCTCAGGCGGAACGTGACAATTAATCATGCATTTTCGTGCGTGCAGCCATCGTTCATCGATTTATACGACGTTGTCACGTCAAAAAAACCGATAATATTACCGATTTATTATTGGCCGTGTGGTTTCCGGCAGACTAGAATAGAATCACTCCGTCTCTTTCCGTCGATGTCGTACAAGGCGACTAAGGGAAATATATTATCTAACATCGATCAGGCCTCCCCAACCGTTTGGCCAGCGTGGGGAATGTAGGCCAAATCCTCCTTCTGTCTGAGACGAACGAGAAAGGGTCGTGCTCCTGTAGTGGAGACTAAAATGACCTGATGATGATGATTATTATTTACACTTATAGATTTCATATTATTTGCCATATTGCTATCCCTAACTAAGAGGGGAAGTCAAATTCTTAAGATTAAATTCGTTGTGAGTTCTAAGTCAGGAGTAGTTTTACCTCCGGGCCTGCAATGGACTTCATTATTTATTGCCTATTTTGGTGTTTGCCGCTGTTATTCCAGGCTATACAGGAGACACAGTGATGGGAATGTGTGGTGGGCCTCCGTCCCGTTAAGCCAAAGATAGAGGCCTTTAAGCGGCGAAAACACTGATCTTCGCCAACCCGCAGTTGAGCAGTGTGGTGGAGTACGCTGTAAACCCCTTCGATTGAGTGACGACGTCGACAAAACAAACAAACAATGATAGTTTCTGGATTAACGCACTGGGTACCTTCCATCCACATTCACGTGGGGCGAAGCTGCGGATGGTAGCTATTTACAAATAATGCGGTAATGTTTTCTATGTTAATACATAGAAAACATTAGTGGGTTCAAATCCCACCTGGGGGGGGGGGGGGGGGGGAGCAGATGAATTTTTCCACTTTTCAAAAAATATCTATTATTAAGTACGTATTTACAAAAAAAAAATGTATTTACGTATGTTTATCAGTTGTCTAGTACCCATAACACAAGCTTCGCGTACTTTGGGGCTAGATGGCGCTGTGTAATTTGTCTGACAATATAATTATTATTTATTTAAAAAAAAAAATACTTACGCGCATCAGGATCTGCAGCAACATTATACTCCGGGTCAGTTTCATCGTCGTCCTCGTGTTTGCTGGTCGGCGCAGGGTTCAGGCACTCCACCAAGAACTCGTTCCAGAGATCATCCACCGCCAGCACCGGCAGCTCGTCCGGCGGTACGAACGAACTCTCTATGTGCTCTATGGGAGTCTCTGAGAGACACAACTTGGACCGAGTGCGGAGAGCTATGGTGGCTTCTTCTTTGTCCAAATCTAATTTTCGTTTGGCTGGGGTCACATCCTAAGTGACATAAAACCATCATTTGTGTATATAAACCATGATATATTGGGTCAAACAATGTAAGAATCTGGTGGGTGAAGGAGAAAAGGAAGTAAATATGGAAAAAGACCACAGGGAAATAAATAGAGGTGTTACTGTGAAGCCCTGACAGCCCAGGTAGTCCAGGTAGTTTGTTCAATAAAGTTTTCAAAATGGTGGTGGTGTCGTGTGGCGGGTCGCCGCATCCCCAATAAAATGGTTGAATGCGGCGATGGCTGCCCCATGCATGCATCAACTCGTGAACGGGTGCTGCCAGAGGGAACAGGTCTGCCGTGGTTGTCATGGTTGCAAGGTAAACAATAGGAGGATTTAGATTAAGTACTATTAGACAATAGTATGATTATTAGCATAATAGCGACGTGCAATTAATAAATTGTTAGAAAATTGTAACATAAAAATACAAGATTGTTAACAAAAGTACGGACCGCGGGGTCTGTAGAATGTAACTATTTAAAAACCTTGGTGTTTTTTATATTAACTCAGCATAGTGGCTCCGCTTGGTCTGATGGTAAGCGTAAAGAGAATTCGAAATTCCAGCGGTAACTAACCAAACACTAGACAACAGTGTTCTGTCAATTGACACTGCCATGCGGGCGCGTGAGGTGTATCTTCATACTTCGTTTGAAGGATCCCATATCATAGGTACAATTACAAATTGCTTAATTTAGCGCTTTTCCTATTGCAATATACAAGGATTGTTTCCAAAAGCTATTTTAAAATTGGTACACTAGAAAATATGTTTTTTTTTTACCTATGTATGATTAGGAGTCATAACTAAAAATTCACTCTGTACTAAAGAAAGAAATGTTTTAAGTTAACACAAGAAACAACAAAACAAAAAAAGTATACATACTCTGTAGTATGTCCATATGACACAAAATAAATTTGAATCGGACTATAATCTCATGCTTGACGTGTTTGTGAAGTAAAGCGGACGGAAATTGTTTGTACAGAACAATTTCCGTCCGCTTTACTATTTTATTATGTGTACAGTTTCTTACTTCCTTACCTGTGGTACTTTGAACGGCCCGTCTTTTAATACTTTGGTACAGCTTCGCGTCGGCTTAGGTGTGACAGGAGTTCTCGGCTGTGAGTCCAAATCACTGCATGACTCCAAAGTTTGATCGTCGTCACTCTGAAAAAAATAATTCGTGAACAAATTACACACCGCCATCTAGTCCCAAACTAAGCAAAGCACCTAGATAAGGTACTAGATAAGTAATAAATGTAATTATATACATTTTTGTTAAATACATACATGCAATACCATACAAAGAAACCACCCATGCCAAGAGAAACAGACATTGACGAGCTCGGTGGTCGAATGGTTAGCAATGGCCACTTTAACTCCGAGTTCGCGGGTTCGATCACCGCACAAGGCAAACATTTGTGTGCATGAACATGTCTGTTTGTCTTGGTCTGGGCGTTTCTATGTATTATAAGAATGTGTTTACAAAAAAAAATGTATTAAAGTACATTTATCAGTTGTCTAGTACCCATAATACAAGCTTTGCGCTTAATTTGGGACTAGATAGCGCTGTGTAAATTGTCTAGAAATATTTATTATTTATTCTCATATACACAAATGAAAGATAGGCAAAGAACAGGGAATGTCACAATTAATATTTTTTTTAGAAGTAAATCTTTATTTAAGGTAGTTTAATATCCAATCTCTTAACTTTTTTTAAAAGTAAACAGATAGCGCCTTTTGGCGCAGGCAAAGTAAAAGTTACTGCATAAAATATGCTGATCTCAATGTAAATTGTAAAACTTCTGAACTTTTAACTGAGTTTTTCTCAAAAAAAATTCATTAGGACATTCCCAGATCTTTGCCTGTACCCTTCAAATATTTGCCTTGTGCGGGGATCGAACCCGCAACCTCGGAGTCAAAGTAAGCATTAGCTTGGACCACCGAGCTTGTCGAGAATATGTATTATATAAATTTTTCTATTTGAAATAAATGAAATTATACTAACTGGTACATCATCATGTGTAGGTTCATACTCGTCGTCGTCCTCATCATCAGGTAACTCCTGAGCAATCAAAGCCTTCACTTCCGGTCGAGTCTTCACAGGAATGTGCTTAATAGGTGTCAGTTCTAAGTTCTCCAGGTTCCACGGTGTGCTGCGCGTTGATACTTTCTTAAGTTCTCTGTAGAGATGAAATATTAATAATATAATAATAAAATAATATTCGACAATAAACACAACATTACATCAAACTTCTCAAAGGGTCTCTACGCGTTGGATCTATATCCCCGCGCAAGCCTATCAAATGACCGGGCTTGACCAGTGATAAAAAAGATATATACATATAATAATAATCTTTTCGACACCCTTGCTCATAAAGTGGCTCTTATTTCACCGCAATTAGGCACATAATGACACGGGACACCTATAATCAAACTATGACTTTTCAGTACTATTATTCACTAGTGAGTTATGAGTTTTTTTTAATTGGTTGAGTTGCTTTGTTCTTAAAAAAGTTTCGTTCCAAAAAGATCGTGTTCAATAGTACAAATAAATAATGTACTTATTGCTTGATCATTTCATGCATGTTGCATGAAACATTTAAACATGTACGTGTTTAATAAATAAAATTTTCAATAAATAAGTATATATTATATAACTAATATAATATAACTTTTGTTTTCTCTTTAATAAAGAAAACTTTAAATTTCCCATTTTGTATATGGCTAAAACGTTGTCCGTGAAAAAAAAAAAAAAAACTCATTCTTTTAGTCTATGGTCGACCGCTATTGTAGATGCGCGCGCATAGGATAATTGATGAAATTTTCCCGCCATTGCGAAAAATTTTTCACAGCTCGTTTTATAGTTTTTTATCGTTATTTTATTCGCAAATGTGTTGAAAAACGTCGTATGATACAAGTGTATATTGATGATTACCGTCCTCGGCTCTCTTAAGACCCTCGCCTAAAAGGCTCGGGTCTTAATAACGGCTCAGCGGTAATCACCAACATTACACACTTGTACCATAATGTACTATTGTTGTACATTGAATTTCTTTAATCATAAAGTCAGATTTCATTGTAGGCATGTTTGTTTATAAGCTATTGTCAAGGGTTATCACGAATCGTTTCGCTCGAAGGCTTGATAACTACCAGCCACCGGTACAGGCAGGGTTTCGTAAAGGCTACAGTAACCGTAGACGATATACATACATTGCGGCAGATTGAACAGAAAACCACAGAGTAAAATTTGCCGTTCTGTCTGTATGGTTTTTGTGGATTACCAGAAAGCTCTCGACCCCATCGAAACTTGGTCTGTTCTGGAATCCTTACAACAATGCCAAGTCACTGTACAGTACTATAGCTGTACAGTGCTGCAACAATGACTGTCTGCGTCCAGGACGGGGCATCATCTGACACCCTCGCTGATAATGCAGCACTTCCTCATGTCGGGTGGCTTCACTTAATCACACTTACAGGATTTTTTTTTATATATTAGCTCACCATATTGGCTCCGCCTCGCCTGATGTTACGCGAAAAGAGGAGCCACAATCGCATCGGCAACGGACAAGAGACGTTGATGTCTTGTCAGTTGACGCTGCCATGCTGGCCTACAAGATGCTTCTTCACGCTTCGCTTATACATACAATACTCAAGAACAAGCATTGCTATTTGGCTGCGATATTTTGTAAGGTGGAGGTACTACTTCTCCAGACAGGCTCGACATGCCCTGCGGTATTCTGTGAGGTGGAGGTACATTCCCCAGTCGGGGAGCTTACAGTTACGCTCCCTACCTCTCTTTTCGCCAGAGCTTCGTTTGTCAGTCAGCAGGGTGCACCGCTTGAAGTTGGCTTTCATTCAAAGATGTTGATAAACCACTTACACCCCAAAAAAATGCTTAATGACAGGGTGCACCATGAGCATAAGAGGTTGGCTTAAGTTCTAAAGACGGTGGTGAGTCACTTACACCCAATATTTGTCTATGCTCATTTGGGATGTAAGTGGTTCATCAACATGTTTGAACCAAAGCCAACCTCATTTGCATGTGGTGCATCCAGCTGACTGACAGAAGTGGCTCTGGCGAAAAGAGAGGTAGGGCCTAGCGTAATTATTAAGCTGCCCGACTGGGGAAGTACCTCCACCTCACAGAATATCGCAGCCAAATAACAATTCCCATGAGGGATGTTATGTTCCTGCGAGTGAAAGAGGTAACCAGAAAGAAAGGAGTTGTTGCGTTGGCAGCAGGGGTGGCAGCGCGCGAGCGATATTTCATATTGCGAGCGTTAATATGCCTACGGTAACCGCTTCATATCAGGTGGGCCATAATGCTTGTCTGCCACCCGACGTAGTATAAAAAAAAAGACGCCCATGCCACAAGTACAGTTAGCAATGTTATTGTTTTAAACTTTCTAAAATAATAATAATTCGTTACTTGACTTTGGCTCTCGTGAGTTTTGGTGTCTGTTTGCTTTCTTCAGTACTTGAATCCTCTTCTTCTTCCCGCAACTTAACCAGTGCCAGTACATGATCATTTGTCACCACTTTCTGTGAAAATGAAATATATATAAAGTTACATTTTTACTTCTACAAATGTGATAACAGGCATATGGTTCATCATCATCATCGCCCGTTTTCGTTTTCTGTTGAACTCGGGGCCACAGTATTACTATTTTTCATACAGTAGGGAATCGGCTTTGACGTGGCAAGATGCCGCCGCCCGCGTAGGTATCCACGCGGTCGTTCGCCGATATGCAAGGGTTGTCACAAAATTCGAAATCAAATAATCTTTAATATTTTTATAATCATATAACAACAAGAATATAATATACATATTTACAAATGGTGCACTGCTAAATATTTACTATTTCTATCATTAAATTTAACAATATAATGAATTCGCATTCGGATAAACAATTTGATCATGAAAATATGGGGGAAACATAAGCATGGCTGTGATATAAACTGTACTTGTTTTAATAATATCTACCTATAATTTATCTAAAAATATTGTTTCCTACAGCACCTGGTTGGTGTTGGTATGTTAACTTATTACGTCTGCGGCGAAGACAAAAAGTCCCTATGTTAATTCGTAACTAATAAACGGCTGAACCAATTTTGATTAGCTGTAAAATTCGTCTTTATTGCGCCAGTGTCACGTTTTATATCAAAATTTAAAAAAAAATAGCGGATTTCTGGTGCCAGCCAAGTTGATGTAGGTACCAAACAATTAACGATTTAAATTTGATTACGACTTTACTCACTTCATTTTCGCAAGATACTTAATAATAGAAACTAGGAATATCAATACCCAAAATGCAATGACTGGATAGCAAAATTTACTGTAAATAATAATAACTAAAATGTGCAAAATAAAAAAGTAAATAAAAATTATCAAAAAACGTGATTGCTTCAAAAAATTTTAAAAAAGAAACTAGCCCTGAAACAAAGATCTTAACTACTAGGTATGGATAAGCCATTCTAAGGAGATAATTTGTCACGAACCGATGAGTCATTTGACTTTTCGACAGCGAAAATAATAAGTATGAGAGTGTAAGTTCAAATTGGTGTCCCATTTGTTTATAAAGTTCAGGCGCGGATGCAGCCCTCAAAAAAGGTTGTGGTCACAGCCACCCGAAAATCGGTCAAGGACGAGTCGGAGTACGAACTTGCCCATTTACAATCATGACTTATGAAGGACTTTTGAATTTGATTAATTCCTTTTTCCCGAAGGGTTGTGGGCATGCCAACCGTGCCCACAACGGTGGATCCGCCCTTGATAAAGTTTATAGTGTACATTTACGTGACATAAACATGCACATAGGTTTGTCCCACACACAGCACGTGCATATAGTCGCAGAGACAAATTTTATGTTAGAAATGGCACAGCCATACATACGTAGTAATTAATATCTTTGCCCAGAAATCTTGAATATAGGTGAATATAGAACCTTGTCTTTTTCTGTCGGTTTAAATAAAATCATAACAGTTGGATATTAGACAAATACCTACTCCTGTGTCCGACATCCCAACTATTAAGAAGTTGTAAACATAATAATTACACTTTGGGCAAGAGCATGCGCCGTAAAGAATACATATACCTACATATTTACACTTGAAAACCCCGCTAGGTTAGAGTTCTTGTTACGAAGTACTTAACTATTTAGTCATCTGTCGTTGGAGCACAAGAATTCGGTTATTTGTTGTATACTTATAGTTGGAGTACCTTGCACTTCACTAACAATATAGCTACATACATTTCAACAAAGACAAAGTAGGTAGGTTTTTACGAAATTATAGAAAAAACTTACCTTGCGTCACGGGGAAATCTATGAAATTTTAAATTATTGATGTGTTTCGACATAGAGTTACAACCGTATACAGAATAATTTGTATGCACCATTATATTAAATAGGAATCACTGAACGTAAATTAAAAAAACGTTTAAAACAGACAGTACGCGCATGTGACTGCCTTTCGCGGTGGCTCCCACAAACTACGCTTGTTTGTGGGACGCTGACCGCACCGCCCGCTTCTCCGCGGGTTCCCCTCCCTTGCTCTGCGCAAGTACCTTCGATGCCCAACTGTATGCTTTTAAAACTGTGTCGGGGCCTACTTTGAAGTAAGAAGCCGAAGTTTTGTGCGCAAGTTCGGAATTTTACAATGAATGATGACGCGTAAGCAATATTTCATGTCGCAAGCATTTATATGTTTGCGTTAACCGCTTCATCAGGGAGACCATCTCCCTGATTGACATTAATTCTCCATGAAAAAAAAATTGTACCTATAACTTACTTTCAGTATTTTTTTTACACTAGCATCGTCCAAGTTATTCTTGATGGCTGATGCATGTAGATTCTTCTCAATTTCTAGAGTATTTTCTGGGAGTACATCCTCTAATTCCGAGCTGCTATCACTGGACACTCTGTCGAATATAGACAATATTAAAATAATTTTAACTTATTACTGTTACGTTTATTAATAATTATCAACACATCATCAGCCTGTATCTACCCACTGTTGGATATAGGCCTTTCCCAATGCTTTCCACCATATGCGATCCTCCGCGGCGGTGGATGCGGAAAGCCGCATCCACCGCCACCAGCCACTCTTTTGAGATCGTCGTCGGTCCATCTAGACAGGGGACCTATCCCACATAGGGGAGGCAGGTGAATTTTTCCATTTTTCAAAATATGTAAATATATCAGTCGCCAAAAAACGGATAAATGGAGAGTAGAGATGTTTCGGAGGTTCGATTCCGGTTCCGAAAGTTCGGATCTTCCGTTTGTTTTTTCACTTTCGATTTTGATAAAATTTAATCGGTAGTTATATCCGAGGTCAATGCTTGCGGCGCAGTGCGCGGCGGCCAGCGATCAGCGCGCACACAGGTAACGCTAGGAATCCCCGCGCCTTCTGTCGATTTGGTACTCATTTACTTGTTTTTGGCATTGTGCGTTAGCGCTTCACAAACGCATGACAAACATGCGAGTTTTGGATTAGTTTTTTTATTCGACCTGCCCTTAACCTTAACCCATTTCTCTTCTGCATCTGCCTCCGATTCCAGTTCCGTTAAACCAAATTATAAGAACCGATTCCCAATTCGGTTCCGATATAACCACTTCCGTAACATCGTCTAACATCCCTAATTGAGAGGGTTAAGAACACGGGTTCCTGAGATATCTAGAGGAACACGATTCATCAGCAACCGGCAATATGGCTTTCGCCACGGTCATTCAACTGATGACCTTCTAGCACAGACTAGAAAATACTAGCTTTTAGTTAATCTCACATTGTTGAGAATTAGCGGTTGAGAATTAAGCGGAGTCATTGACTGCAATCCTAATTAGCGAAGAATATTTATATATTCTTTATGTTAGGTTGTGGAATGAATTCCCCTGTAGTATTTGAATATTCATTGAAAGGTGTCAGAGTTGGTACTGCGTGAGTGATGCCTTTTCTTTCGTATTGCAAGTTTCTGTGGGCTGTGAAGACTGCTTACCATCAGACAGGTTGTATGCTTGCATTCCATGCTAGTAGTATAAAAATTATAAATCCCACTGACTATTTCTTATATACATTTTGAATTTATATTATCATGGTTAATGGACTTTTTAAGCATTATTACAGAATTTCATATAAAAGTTAAACCTTTAAAGACATTGGTTGAAGTTTATGGACAGAACTGAACAATCGGCTTCGGCTACGTCCATAAAATGACCTTCGGTCAGACACTATTTGTCGCTCCGGAAAGTATAATTATAAATTTCATTGAAATAATTTTTTTTTTGTTTTTTTTTATTCTACGTCGGTGGCAGACAAGCATACGGCCGCCTGATGAAGCGGTTACCGTAGCCATATTAACGCTTGCAAAATAAAATATTGCTCGCGCGCCGCTACCCACGCTACCAACGCAACATCTCATTCCTTTTTGGTGACCTAAAATTCCTAATAATGGGCAGCCAAATCATCGAAAAATATACTTCAAACATTGTGACTAAATAATAATTAGGATTTTCAGAAAAGCGTGCCATATTATGATTTGACGTATATGATATTATTTAGTCTATACTCTATTTACATACATTATGAAAATTAACATTAAAATCAGTTTGGCTAATATCATTAAAATTCTGTAATCGGTTATCGCAGCCTATGGACGCTTGCAACACCAGCTTGGCACAATCGCGTTACCGACTTTGCAAACATCGCAAATATATATTTTATACAGTCACAGTAGAAATAAATATTCTAGGATAATTAACAACAAGAAACAACGGATGTCTATCTCATTATCTGTTTTTTTATATCAAGAAAAACAACAAACCGCTTTCGCTTCTTTCCTCGAGTTCTCTGTTTATTTTTCGGTGAATCATCCTCTTCATTATTCTTATTAACTTCATCGATTTTACTTATATCACTTTGCTTTTTATCCATTGCAAATTGCGATACGAAAACGAAAATACAAAAATGTTTACAACTAAATTCAAATTAAGCAGCTGAGCAGGTGCATGTGCATCATTTTGTTTGATTTGAGACTTTCAAGACTTTGAGTTGGTTGAATGAATGAAATGAATTGACAATTGAGTGTTTTCTTTCTGTCAGTGTTTTGTTTGACGCAGTCAAAAGTGTTAACGTTCCTAATTTAGAAATGTACTAAAAGTAGTCTAAAATTATTACAAAAATATATTAGAACCTATCAGACATAAAATCTAATTCTAAAGTATGTCGTCGTCAACCCTTAATCATCCCACTGCTGGGATACGGGCCTCCCCTCAATCGAATGGGTTTAGAGCATACTCCACTACGCTGCTCAACTGCGGGTTGGCGGCGGCCAGTGCTTTCAAGTCACTAGTAGTGGGCGTTATGTAGCATAGATCGTTTTCCAAACGTTGCCACTGAACTAAAACGCAAACGTTACGTGTGACTTTGACAACGATCTATTTTTCAAAACGTCTTATGCTCATATATATATCGATGCCTTACAGCCGAAAAGGGATAAGCGACATATTTCAAACTTTACAGGAGAGTGATTTAAAGTTAAAATTTTATGAAAAAAATTCATAAAAACTATAGTTTAGTTCCCGAGAGGCTGGAAATGTGTTTATGTTGTATTTAACATACAATCTATTGAATTACAGTGTTATTTTTTTATAATTCAACTTGCAACCCCTATTTACTGGCGGTAATCCTCAAATGATCTCATTTCACAAACAGGCAAAATGTCGTAAATGAAAATACAAGAATTATTCGCTCCAGCAAAAATGATATAACTACACCTCATGTTTCATTATAATTGAACTGAAATAGCACAAGTGTGTGATTATTGTAAATAAAATTGAGGAAATATGGTATAACCAGCTATCAAATGAAAATTTACTGAATGCGAAATTGTATAAGTAGATTTTTTTAATAGGAATAATTTGCTTATTAGAATACTCTTTCGATGTGTTTCTTCTTAAAAAATATTTTTTCGAGTATAAAAGATTTCAGGTTCGCCCCAGGGGTACTAAAAATGAAAAAAAAAAAAAATGAATCAAATCAGTCTTTAATTGACACAGAAATGAATGCCACATACTAAAATGTAATAGGTAATACTTAAACAATTGTTTGTAATAAACGCTCTTATTACGGTCATAAGTACCCAAGATCAAATCAACTTAGAATTATCACAATTGAAATATCTAGTCGAAATCAATTTTCATTTATCTATCTAAATCTATAAAAGAAGCAACTGACTGACTGACTTATATATCAACGCACAGCCCAAACCGCTAGGTCTAGAGATTCTAAATTTGGCAAGTAGGTTCCTTATGACGTCTAGGGGTGCACTAAGAAAGGATTTTTCGAAATTCTACCCCTAAGGGGGTGAAACGAGGTTCCAAAGCTTGTATGGGGAAACAAGATTAGTTAGACTATTTTATCCGAAACTTTACACGAGTACTTCTATAGATAAATTAGTAAACACATGTTTCAGGATTTTTCAAAATTCAACCCCTAAAGCGGTAAAACAGGGTGAAAAAGTCTGAAAATCGTCATGGGTATTGTTTTTATGGTTTATCGGGTCGCTGATTACGAAAACAACAACTATTTTATAATCCAACATAGCCGACATGACTTAAAATCACCCCTGTGGGGGTACGGTGGGGTTAAAATGTCATAATTATATTGATATACCCATATTGATGGGTATTGATTCTATGGTTTTCTGGGAAGTCAATTACAAAAATGGCATCGATTTGAAAATATCAACCCCTAAAAGGGTAAAATGGGGGTCAAAAAGTCTGAAAATTGTCATGGGTATTGTATGGTTTATCGGGTCGCTGATTACGAAAATAACAACGATTTTAAAATTCAACGTGGCTAACGTGTCCATCATCTTCTATTGAGGTGCGATGAGGTTGAAATGTATATATATCAATATATGTGTAGTATTTACGGGTTTTCGGAACGCCAATCCATACTAATATTATAAATGCGATAGAATGTCTGTTACCTCTTCACGCTTAAATCTCTGGACCAATTTAGATGAAATTTGGTTGAGAGATACCTGGAGTCCCGGGAAAGGACATACCTAAGATAGTTTTTATCCCAGAAATTACCTATTATTGTTATTTATTGTAACCGTAGGGCGGTAACGTGACTATTATCTCCTATTGGGGTGCGATCGCGTTGAATTGTCTAAAATGTGGTGAAAAAGCCTGAAAATCGTCATAGGTATTGTTTTTATGGTATATGGATTACGAAAAAAACAACTATTTCAACATACTCGACGTGACAACTCTGTAGGGGTGCAATGGGGTTGAAATGTTATAATATCAATATGGGTGTTGATTCTATGGTTTTCTGGGATTTACAACAATAGCATCGATTTGAAAATATAACGTAGTGGACACGAATTACTTAAAAAGATTTTTTAAATTTTACCTCTAAGAGGGTGAAACGGAGGTCCAAAGTTTGTATGGGAAAACGAGATTAGTTGGACTATTTTATCCTAAATTTTACACGATTACTTCTATTGATTAATGAGTAAACATGTGTTTGCCCCGAATGTCACGCGAGCGAAGTCGCGGGCGAAAACTAGTTAATTATGAAATTGAAGTTTACAACGTTCATTTAAGTATATACAAGTATTCTTAAGATTAGTACACTGTTAATATCACAATTGTTTGTCTCAAGTCTTTGTTTTATTCATAAAATATTTTAAAGTATCAACTATACTAACAAAAATATAACTTAATCTTTATAGAATTACCATAATTGAAGGTTCGTCTTATTGTCGTTTGGACCCGTAGTTTCAATAGAACGATACCGACAACTGACATTTGAAAATTATTATTGAACAGGTAAACGACAAAGACTTTGAGAATGGACTGGTATAAGGATAACTTTTAGTTCTACCTTTTTATCTAACCGCCGGAATCGTTTAATTATTGGTAGGGAAAAAAAGGATAAGCGACAAACTAATCCTAAATATTTACAGGGGCTATATGTAATAACCTCCTTTTTGCTTTCTATTTATGAAACGGGAAAAATATACTAAACGCCAAATAAAGTCTCAAAAATGTGGCCTAACTACAATAAACGACCAATATATTTTATAAAGGAACAGGCATAAAATACTAACCCGAATTTAACAAATAATTATTTATAAGCAAAATATCATAAACGTATGTTTCTGAATGTTTGCTTCCAGCAAAAATAGGTTAACGTTCTAATGATTGAATATTACAGAGAGCCCAAAAAGCATAAGTTATTTTGTTTTCAAATATTCTTTGATCAACAACCAAAAAAAAAAAAACTTCAAAATTTCTGTCGTTTACAGCGAATAAATTTAGCTCATGACCCTATTATTACTACCGCCTAAGCGACATAAAGTGTCACTTAGAAACATGTAACCCAGACCAAACGACGCAGAAAAAAAAGACGATTCTGACCATATATATAAGTCCATTCTCCAAAAAATGGCGCTTATCCCTTTTCGGCTGTAAGGCATCGATATGCATATCAGCTCACTCATCGTTGCGAGTTATATAATAAGTTCCATAACCATCACTCGTTAACGCGCAATGTAGATATGTTATACTATAACGATCGCAACGTATCGCGACGAAAACTCGGCAACGTGGAAACATAAACAATGAACGACTGAAATGAATGAATTGAATTAACGTCTAAAGAATACACATCTCTTTCCCACCAGCCGTTATACGTAGGCGTAAAAGAGATAGTTACTATATTTTGTGAGTTACGATACGATTAAATTTTAGGTACGATTGACCTTTGACATTGTGTCAAATACTTTGACATCTTAATCTAAGAGCATAAGGTCGTTTTTTGATCAATACATATAATAAAATCGTAACTGGCCGCTGTCTGTACATTGAAGATATATAAGAAAAACTAATATAGGGGGGCTTTATGAACGCAGTAGAACCCAAAACAATGATTTTTAGAATTTTAGTCTGTTTGTCTGTTTGTCCGTACGTTTGTGCACGCTAATCTCAGAAACGGCTTAACCTATTTGAATACGGTTTTCACTAATGCGTTAAGGTTTGCTCAACTTAACATTTAGTATAATGTTATAATAAAGCACTTGTACTATTCCACGTTATTATATTTAATATTACCGACCGGTTTCGCCGCTAAGGCATTATCAAGGTAAACAGATGGTGCCGGTCGGTAATATTAAATATAATAACGTGGAATAGTACAAGTGCTTTATTATAACATTATGATAATAATGTTCCACCAAGTGCCAACAATCAACAGTATCAACTTTAACATTTGGTGTTTGTTTCATTACAATCGGTTCATAAATAAAAAAGTTATATCAATCTAAAGAATCACGTATAAAATGGTACAAAATAACCAATCAGTTGAATTGACTGAAACTTTTCAGTTGAATTGACTGAAACTTTATGAAGGTATTATGTTATCATCGTTAAAGTAAATAATACAATGAGAGAGAAGCTTAGAGGTCGTAGCGCTAACACAAGTTAAGCAACCCCTGTCGTGGTTCCAACTAGGATGGGTGACCACAATGTATGGGGAAACGAAATTAGTTGAACTATTTTACCCTAAACTTTACACGAGTACTTCTATAGACGAGTGAGTAAACACGTATTTCAGGATTTTTCAAAATTCAAGATCTAAAAGGGTAAAATAGGGCCAAAAAGTCTGAAAATCGTCATGGGTATTGTTTTTATGATTTATCGGGTCGCTGATTACGAAAAAAACAACTATTTAATAATCAACATAGCCGACGTGACATAAAATCACCCCTGTGGGGATGCGATGGGGTTGAAATGTCATAATATCAATATGGGTGTTGATTCTATGATTGCCTGGGACGTCAATTACGAAAATAGCATCGATTTGAAAATATAACACAGTGGACACGAAATTACTTCAAAGGATTTTTCAAATTTTACCTCTAAGAGGGTGAAACGGATGTCAAAAGTTTGTATGGGGCAACGAGATTAGTTGGACTATTTCATCCTAAACTTTACACGAGTACTTCTATAGATAAATGAGTAAACATGTATAACACCAAATTTCACGCGAGCGAAGCCGCGGGCGAAAGCTAGTAGTTACATAAAATAAACAATTTCTTTGATTTGTTTATATGACCTTGAAAGCACTTGTTACAGTTATGTTCTCAACAGAACTATAAATTAATTTGTGTCTTATTTGTCTTTGGGTCGATAGGTCACGGCCAAATTAATTTCGAAAAGTAAACTATGAAGGGAAGTTAATTTTCTTGTCGTGGTCGATTAGCTAGTTATCTCAGTCTCACTTACGGATAATCGCCATGAATATGCACAATATTGAATCAATCGTATAATAACGACTTAACGTCAGCAACCAAAAACGGACTCGTTACAGAATGTTTCGAAAATTCGATATAACAAAACGGTTGCGGTTGCGAAATAGATCGTTGTGTAAAATAGACGTTTTGGGAAACGTTATCGAAACGCTGACAACGTTATGTTATGTTACCTTGAAAACGCGTAACGACCCATGTCTACAAGTCACCTAAAGGCCACTGACTTGACTTAACGACTATCTATTATCTAATGACAACAGCCGGGACCGACGCGCTAAACGTACGTATTGTAGGTATGTAGAATACCTACCTAAGTTCGTTTAACGAAATTAAAAATATATATATTACTCACAAACAGCTGATCCAATTTTGATAAAAGTTACTTATATGCATTTTACGAATGTTCGTGAGAAAAAAACGATTAGTTATAAAACGAAAAAACGAATTGAAAAAGACAATTTTAATTTTGTATGTATGACGCTCAGTTTTGGACATTTTTGTCTACTCCGATGAAGAACTTTTTTATGTTTTATTTATTTAAAATCCGTAGTAATTATGCGAACAGAATTCATTATTTTATTTTCATATTTACATCAACGCTATTTTACGTAATACATAGCGCCAGTAGACTGTGCCTAAAAGAACGTACTACAACATAATACAACAAACATCAAAGAATGATATTTGTTATAATAAGTTATGTATTATATAAACTGTTACATTGATTAAAGCAATTATTGTGCGTTTCGTTTGTGTCAGCAGATAGCAGATATTTCTGGAAATTTGTATTTCTCCGTAAGTGAATACTGTAATTCTTTGTGAGAAATAAAAGATTCTTAAACCGTATTATGTATAATCATCGTTACTTACTACATAATTACGTAAACATCATACCTTGATGTTTGTTATATTCTGTAAAAAGTTACATTAGATCATGAAAGTAGAAAAGTCCGTATCCCCGATCAACTAAATCGAATGAAATTCGTATTTGAAAATTTTTCGACCGAAACTGCGGCTCCCCATTTCGCTGTAGGCCCACAGTGAATAATTTAACGTAAGTCGTGATAATGTGACCATAGTGATCGAAGTGACAAAATCGCAGTGGTTTTTACTATGATCCGTCTGATCAAGCTTCAGATTGGTCTAATATGAGCATAGTGATCGAAGTGACAAAATCACATTTAAAAAAAAAAGTTTTTCCCAAGTCAAAGCGTCAGAAATTTAGGTAAGTGTAATCGCTACCTTCCGAAATCCCGGTGATGAAATATTGAAAAAGTTTTATAAAAGCACTAGAATAGCCTAATAAAAGTAATTCGACATGCCAATATTTCAATTTATATTAATACCAAAAAATACTTTGCTAGAAACTAAAAGCCTGCTAGCTTCGTCTAATCTACTAAAATAGTAGTATAACTAACAAAACCTAAAACAGTAACATTGATTTGACGTGGGTAGCGTTCAGTAGTGTTGCCGAACTATCGATAGTTTTACGATCGATAGTTTTAATCGAAAAATGCCAAACTATCGATATGCCTATCGATAGTATCGATCTCTCTTTTAGTGCAATACTATCGGTAAACAACAATACTATCGATAGTATCGACCCCTGACGGCGAATAAACTATCGATACTATTGATCCTTGTCGGCGAATAAACTATCGATAGTATCGATACTATCGATAGTTTTGTACAATCGATAGTAACCTTTAATTCAATAGTATCGGTTACAATTTCAAGGCATGAAGGCGAGTGGCAGAATAGAATTTTATATTCAGTAATATTTTTGACGAATTTACAAAATGGGTATGTATAATTATTCAAAAATGGGTATGTAAAATTATGGGTAGTTATTCAAACGAATTTATTAAAATTCACGCACAACTAAAATCACCCACCATGTAAATAAGTACAACAAAGTGCGATTAAACACTTCTTAGACTTTTTTCGATCTACCTACTCCCTTTAAAAATACACACATGGACTTATTAGAGTTAGTTACGATACTAACCTCTGTTCTACCCACCTGCCAGTATAAATGCAACCTATACTATTGAAATAAAGGTAACAATCGATTGTCCTAAACTATCGATAGTATCGATAGTTTATTCGCCGTCAAGATTCGATACTATCGATAGTATCGATAACTTATTCGCCGTCAGGGCTTGATACTATCGATAGTATTGTTGTTTACCGACAGTATTGCACTAAAAGAGAAATCGATATTATCAATACTATCGATAGTCTAAAACTATCGATATGCTATCGATAGTGGACTATCGAGCGGCAACACTAGCGTTCAGTGTTGCCTCTGATTTGTATTTTCACTTTCTCGAGGGAATCCACTATTGGCACTTTTTGAATTTTTTCCACTAATCAATAAACTCCTCATAGTAAAAATCATAGAAGTCGACACGTCCATGGTTTTTCATCAAAATCCGTTATACACAATACAGTTCCCATCTCCTTCATCCCAGTATCATTTTAGACTTAGGTATTAAGAAGCTTACCAGTCGTAAGTTTACTAGGTACGACTGGTAAGCTTCTTAATACAATCCCAGCACTGGTAAGCTTCTTATTACAGTCCCAGCAAGGCACTTTCCAGGTTGATAAGAAAGGATTGGCCCGATTGGCTCAGGCTGTATATGGATGCGTCTAAACTTACAGAGAACAGTATCGTAGGTCTAGCGGTATGGATCCGAAAATGCCACATAATATTTAGTTTGAAATGCCCTCGTCAGTCGTCAATGTTCTAGTGCCTGGAAAAAGAAACTCTTGGTATCATTGCACGATTTTTTTTTGTAATATTTGTATTTTTTTTAATTTTATTGTAAAGATTTTTAAGCTATTGCATAGCTTCTATCGCGGACCTTGAGCGCGGGGACCGAATCCAGAAATTCCGTAACGAAAAAACCTCACGCTCCCCACTCCGACGGGCAAGGAGGTGTGGCTTGAAGGCCGTGCATCGTCTAACGTCGTTTCAGTTCGGCAGTCTTCGACACGGCGTTGTGTGCGTGCGATTAGACGTATTGTACGACTCTACGAAACTCGTTTTATTTATTTAATAATAGAAAAAATTGTTTTCTTATCGGTCACCACGCTCAAAAAGTGTAACTTGAATTAATATCAAAGAAAAAGCAATACTGCATGAATAAAATAAATAAATAAAATTATAATTGCATAAGTTGATACAAAATGCTATGCAATAGCTTTACCGCGGTAGTCCCCGAGTGCCACACGTCTTTTTTTTTTTATCTAAGGGGGAGCAAACAAGCATGTGGGTCACCAGGTTGAAAGCAACCACGAGAGCTCATAAAGATCGGCAATACCAAAGGGTTGATCCATTGCCAGCCTTTTAATCGAAATATAGACTAAGAAATACCGATTATCAGAGAAAAAGTTGATTCCACAGTTTCACCATGGTATAAAATGTCTTAGGAAATGTACTGTAGCAGTTCGCCAATTAACAAGACTATATGGATGGAATTTTATGTAGAGTCAACAAAATTTTCTTTTGAATTTTGTACCACCCGTTTATATGTTGTACCTATAATATTTCGTTGTCCTATGTGTTTGATAGTTCTCTTTACTCCTTTATATATATGCTAACCTATGTGTCTGCTCTGGGTAGTACATGGATTTTATTGTATTTTTCTTAACCTCAACATTGACAAAATTATAATCAAACAAAAAACGATGGAGCCATTTAATTAAAAAGAAGTAAAGAAAAAAAATATCTATATATTCAAAAATGTGTTATATGTATATAATTATCTTTAACTTATCTATCACAACATATTATATAAGTTTGTGGGCCTCTTCATTAAATTCCGCAAGAAGTTGCTGCATGTCTTTATATCCTGATATTTCTTGAGCTTCTTGAACTGGAAGCCATTTCAGGTCCTGATGCTCATCAGACAGTTTTACATCTTGTTGGGGGTTTTTCAGTTTTGCCAACCAATATACTACTACTTTAGGTTTTCCTTTTACATTGTAGTGCAATGTTTTTGATATATTTTTATATACCTGAAATTAATATAAACGGAATTATTTACTGCTTTTGTTTGTTGTTATTTGGCTGCAGTTTTTTGTGAATCGTCATTTCCAGTCAGACTCGCCATGCCCTACCTCTCTTTTGCTAGAGCCTCATTAGCTGATTGGCAGGGGGCACCACAGCACCACAGTGCAGGTGAGGCTGGGTTAAGCTTCAAAGATAGCCTTTGAGTTCCAAAAGGGATGGATGTATGATTAGAAAGTTCAAACATTTTTATTCGTGTTGAATCAGTCTCTGAATATTATAGAAAGTTCATTAATGCACATCAATGTTTATGAACCTCTAAATCGTTTTCTGTTAAGCCCGCTTCTTCTCTTGTTTCTCTTAAAGCTGTCACCCAATCTGATTCGCCAGGGTCTACATGGCCTAAAAATAATAATACAACATGTATTAATAGGCATATTGATTAAATAATACCAATTTAGGATTCTATTCTATAGAGCCTCTCAAAGTCTCAATACAGATTGTATTCACAGAAAATTTATCTAATATAGTATTCACAGAAAATTGATCTAATATACTCAAATATGTGAAATACCTTTTGGTGGCGTCCAGTGATGTTGACCATATGAAGTTTGTAGTAAAAGAAATTGTACCGCCTGATTTATGTTCCTAAAGATTACTATACCAGCTGCTCGTGTAGGTGACATGATGATAACATATGTTCTATTCTAAAAAGATAATTAAATTACACATAATATAACTTTAGTCAAATAGTTTCTGTAGTTGTATTGTTTATTAAACGACAAAAGATAAAAAAAATTAACAGACTGAAATTGACTTGACATTGACAATTTGACAGTCATTGGATTGGATTGAACAAAATGAACAATGAACGAACAGTACATCCAGTGTTGCCAACTCCTGCAAACTCGAGCCGCTAGGCTCAATGAGGTCGACAACTGTCAAAGTGGCGTTAGCAGCGCAAAGACCACTAACAAAGCAGTTTTTGTATGAAATTAGTAGTGAATTCATAGATAGAGACCATTATTGAGAAAATGCCTAGATGTTGTGTACCAAACTGTAAAGAAACTGGAGGCCACCAGTTTCCTCGAGATGAGAAACTTAAATAATTGTGGCTCAAAGCGATAAATATTATTAACCATTTTATTTATTATTATTAACCATTTTAATTATTAACTCGCATATTTTCCAATTGAAATACATAGGCATTTTAAATCGTTAAATTGTCAAGAAATCAACGCAACAAACAAATCCGAAACGTTTAATGATTTATGACAAAGGTTCGTACAGTGGTGGCGCCATCTCAGATCAGCCAACCCAATTCAAAACGTCGTCGTGCGTCGTCGTCGTCGTCGCGTCCGCGTCGTCGCTAGATTGTCGCCACAACTGATGAAAAAAAGCGGTTGTCAATTGTGATGCGAAAACTTCTTGACTGTATTGGCTCAGGTATGTAACGCGTCACGCTCGACTATGTAACGCTCGTTCGGGATAAGTCGACAGTGAGAGAGAGATGAAGTTCTCCACACACACACACACACACACCGTTTTTTATATACAATCGCGCACACACCGTTTTTTCATACAATCTTTTAATAACTTAGATAATTTAATTACAACAGAACCAGTGTAGTTTCTACTTTCTAGTTAAATATTAAATATTGACATTTTAGACAAATTTTGTCTAAAATGTCAGCCATTAAATTAGATTTTTAGAAAGTATGTAGTATGTACTATTACATAAACTGTGTTGTGAATCATCATCAGGTCATTTTAGTCTCCACTACAGGAGCACGACCCTCTCTCGTCCGTCCAAAAGACAGAAGGAGGTTTTGGCCTACACTCCCCACGCTGGCCAGACGGGTTGGGGAGGATAAAGATAACTTTTCTAAATTAATAACGACCAACACTGCGTCAGTTTAAGTCTGATGTATATTTCACTTCATTCGCCAAACTAAAGTGGCGTTCCAAAAGTAATAAAAATCCAGAAAAAGAAGTAATATAGTTTGTGTTGGCTTAGCGGGAACGTGTTAAATTGAGGAATTCTATACATTTGCTATAAAATGTATTAAATGTTGGATAAACGTTTAAAATGTAGATATTAACTTTGTATTTCACGCTTCTCTTTTTTAAATGGGAGCCCCCATTTAAAATCACATTTGTAGTAGAGGCACCAATGTAGCATTAGTATTTATATTTATTTAGTATTAACTGTCACTGCTTATGAGTGAGCTAGTCTGGTTTATTTCTATTTTAATAAACTGAGATTAATTATGAATCACAGATCAAAGAGTGTCAGAGCTTTGAGACATTTTTATCGGAAACTTATATCCTTCTTTTTTGCATACAAATTGGGACTGCACAACACTGGGACATGCTCGATATTTTTGAATTAATCATAAAACTATTTTTAATATTTAGAAAGTAACAATTTTACTTAAACGCTGTGTGTAACCATAAATTTGACCTATATTTTGATAGAGTTAAAGAGAAACATCGCAAATTTAAGATATTATACCAAAAAACCAACAGATAACATTATAAATAAAGGCCATGTATCAAAATTTTATTGTTACTATGCGATCATGGCGCTTTCATTTAATGTCTACTGTTTTTGATCGATTACAAAAATTGTGTGTTGTGTTAATACAGAAAAATAGTCTTAAATTACAAGACATTATGTAATATATTGAATTACCTACATACTTAATTCTTTGTGAGAATTAAAGTTTCTTAAACCATATGAACAATCATGCAATCAAGCATGTGCACGCTGCCATTAATCAATTTGTCGTTCGTGTGGGCTTGGCTTAATGCAGAGTGACAACTGCAGCGACAGAAATGTTTCTTGAGTCTTTCTCCATGCAAGTGTCATAAAGGAAACTGTCACTGTCAGCAGTGTCAACTTACCGTATACAAAGATTTCAAACTGCAACGGTAATTAACAACATTTTTCACAAAACAACGGCTGTTAAGTTTAGAGTATTTGATATAAATTCAAAAACTTTTGTAAAGTAAAAGTGAGCGTCGATGTCTAAATCTGTGCTATTATTTAGACTCCATAATGTTGCAGAAATGGAAATGTATCATTAGAAATTGGGTAAGTATCAATGATGTTATACCTATTTTACAACATTGTTAAAATTGTTTTGTCAACTTCGCTAGAATTTAAATATTATATTAGTACTCCTACTCCTCCTACCTATGTTACTATTAACGATCTAGCGTGAAGATATAAAATGATAAAAGGTTTATTTGTTTACGTTCAGGTCTAGTTGTATTAATTTTTATTTTAGTATTACAAGTATTTATGAACGCATATCGTGGATGTTATTAGTTATCTTGCTCGGTGGTCGAATTGCTAGCAACGGCTACTTTGACTCCGAGGTCGCGGGTTTGATCCCCGCACAACACAAACATTTGTGTGTATAAACATGTCTGTCTTGGTCTAGGTGTTTTCTATGTATTATAACATAAAAGTAAGTTTTTATAAAAAAAAAAAATTAAGTACATTTGTCAGTTGTCTAGTACCCATAGTACAAGCTTTGCTTAACTTGGGACTAGATGGCGCTGTCTAAATTGTCCAGAAATATTCATTTATATTTATTATTTATTTGTTAGTTATTAGGAAGGCCTATCTCCAGCAGTGGAAAGATGCAGGATGATGATGATGACAAGTATATTAATATATACTTGTCATCATCATCATCCTGCTTTATAAAAAGTAAATAATATATACTTGTACTATGTACAGTATGATACAATAAGTCTAGTACCTATATAATTTTATTAAACATAGTTAACGGATTACCCATGTCGATGATTTATTCAGACCTTATTATAAATATATTTTATATCAGGTGGTAGAAAAGCATATGGCCCACATGATGTGGAACGGTTACTGTATTAATGCTCGCCATATTAACACTCATAAATTGAAATATTGTTCACACCGCCACCACTGCTGCCTGTGTTGCAGCAACTCCAATCTGATGACCTCACTTCTTACAGCAACACAACAACCCTCAAGAGAATTATACTTGGCTGTGGAATTAGAGATTGTGGAAGCCACTTACAACCCAAAAATTTAGATTACTAGCTTTACAAAATTTTTTAAATACAATATTTTTAAATACAATATTTTTAAAAATGGAACAATTCACCTCCCCCCATAGGTGGGATTTGAAACCACAACCTCTCGATCGAGTGCTCTTCCATCTAAGCTGCATGAGTCACAGTATGGTTCTGTGGTCTTGGGTTCAAATCCCACCTAGGGGGAGAGGTGAATTTTGCCATTTTCAAAAATATAATATTCTGGCAAGTTGGCCAAGACAACTATTTAAATTATTACTAATTTTTAAATACAATTTTGTTGCATGTTGCAGATTAATTGTTACTTCAATGAAAACAGTAACAAAGATCAAAATGTGAGTTTGGAATCAATTCTGAGTATTATTTCACACTTGCGAGAAAATCTCAATTTGGATGAATCTACATCTTCTGTACTAGAAGCTCATACAGTTGAAGAGTTTATTGGAGAAAAATATGCAGATTTTAAATTTGAAAATGGGTCTGTTGTGCCGACTAATGAGGAGGAGATATACATCTCTGCATCCCTTTTGCTCTTCTTTGTATGTGTGATATCTAAGGACATTGACCTAAAAAATGCTATGTGTAGCAAGTTGAGTTTTTCAGACCAAGAAGTGATAATGAAATTTAGCAAATGTCTTATGGAGTGTTCTCCGATATGCAACGCAGATGTGAAGACAGCTATTGCAGGTTTGAAAAATTAATTGCAATTATCTGATTTCTTACCCATTAGCCTAGTGTAGGACCCAGAGTACAAGCTTTGGGCTTAATTTGGGTCTACATGGCGCTGTGTACATTGTCCAGGAATATTTATTTATTTATTAACGCATTGAAAATTTGTAAGCATTTGAGGGTTTAGATATTGTTTGCAATGAGTAGAAATTCTTATAATCATGTAACTATTTTTTACTTATTTTTCTCTGTTTGTTCATGGACAACTTTACTGATTTCTTTATATATATTTTTTTAAGCTAATAATGTAGCAAACAAGCATATAACATGTATAGAGTGGTCCCCAATAAGGGTTTTATTTTAGTGGGCCCTACCCTAATCTAGATAACTTTTGTACATTACTGATATATAATGTAAAATTTTGCAAGAGGAAAAATTATGTCTTTTTATTATAAGATTTTTATTCATCTAATATTTAGAAATAAGTATCTTGAATTGTATTACTGTTAAGGTGTGGTAGAGTCATCTCACCCCTTACTATAATATCCCCTGGTGGGAAAATTAATTAAAAAAAAAATATATATTTGATTGATTGACCTGATTGACATCAGTCAATCAGATTGATTGACCTGATTGACATCAGTCAATCAGGTCAATCAATCAAATATATAGTCATTTTAGTCTCCACTACAGGAGCAGGACCCTCTCTGTCCGTCCCAGACAGAAGGATTTGGCCTACACTCCCCATGTTGGCCAGATGGGTTGGGGAGGCCTGATCGATGTTTTATAATGTATTTCCCTTAGTCGCCTTGTACAACATCCACAGGAAGAGACGGGGATTCTAGTCTGCCGGAAACCACACGGCGCAATACATTATGGTGCTTGAAATAAGTAAATTAGGCAGACTAGGGAATTTTTTTCTGTGGGATTGTTAGGCTTATATGTTAAATATTGGGTAGGAATATCTATGTTAAATATTATCTACAAAGCATTATAAACAATATCATTACAGTCGGTTATTTAATACTTTGTTATATTGACCATTTCTGTAAGCTGTCGCTTGCGGGCGATGGACGTGGCCGGTGGTAGCAGATGGTACTCCTAAGCGACTTTTAGCCCCATTATGAAACTTAACGAATCTTCGTTAAGTTTCTTATTGGGGGTAAAAGATAATCTTATCTGCATATACCTATTTAAGAAAAAAATATGAAACTGGTCATACTTTAAAAAATTCTAGCTTAAATATAAAATAATATAATTTATAAAGAAAAATATATATTTTTTAATTTCTATAATTGCAGTTAGGAAGCGTCATTCGTCAAATATACATTCCACTACTTTGATTATTAGATTAAAACACTTTTTATTTAGCCTAGAAGTTGCACTTTAATATTAGAGCATGTGGAATGCCCTAAGTTTGTGTAAGTAAGTGGTAAGCCTTTCAACATCTTAAAAAAAAACAGTTTCAGCAAATGATGTTACTAGGTTATTTATAATTAACCATGCCATTCTAATTGTTTTCCTGCTGCCACTTACAGAGGCCTGCGGTCAAGAATCAGCGTCTGCAGGAGGAAGTGGTCAGGTTACAATTGCGGAGACCCCTCCTGCATTGCGTTCACTTCATAGTGAAGTGCGTCGTCTACAAGCTATGCTTGACGCCGAGAGGTTCGATAAGAATTATCTGCAGGAAGAATTAACTAGGACCAACTTGAAATTAGAGAAACTATGTAAGTATAGGAACATCTATAAACCGTGAACGCACGCTCACACGACTGCTTAACTGACCGGCGCTGAGCGAACAAATAAAGGTGCTATTGACGAGCGCCACATCGCTTGCGTTTATGCGTGAACCCTGGCGTTCAACTTTGCAGATTGTAACTATGTATGTGATATTAGTATATTTAAGTAACATTTTAGGGTATTAAAAAAGACAGTTTCCTTCAAGATCTGCAGAATGTGAGTTTTGTACTTTTTCTATATCACACTGACTACCAAGCAAACAGAAGGCCCGCCTGATGTAAAGTGGTGTAGATGGTTAAGCCTGCTGCTAACGCTCACGTCTACACATGTCTACTCATATCTGGTGACCTGCTGTGAAGTAGACCACCAGATATGATAATGATATGTCACAGAAACACAATCAATTCAGTCAAGGAAATTGTAACTAGCTGCAGTCTTCTCTAAGATGGAGGTCCTCAAGTAAGGCCCGCATGTAGTCGGTAGAGTGCACCACATGCTGATGAAGTTGGCTTTGGCTTTAAAGCTAATGGGGAACTGCTTGCACCTCAAAACATAGTATTACTTATCCAGTGGATCAGGATAGCGCAGAACATTTCGAATTTGTTACAAGTTAGCTTACAAATGTAATTTTACAGTAAAAGACAAAGAACAATATAAACTCGACATATTGAATCTCAAAGCAAAGATATCTCTTTGCTGCGGGCAAGAGACAGAAGTAAATGGTGCCCAAAAAGAAGGTGAAGGCACTGCAAAATTGTTGCGACAGCTCCAGCAGATGGAAGAGAAATTGATAGAAACGCAAGGGCAACTTGATGATACACAATTTGAGAGAGACACTTATAAAGCCAAGGTAACTTGCATTCTGTGCTTTTTTGGTCTAAGAAAACATCTGATCTAAACACCTACAAAAAAATATATGAATTATTTCAGATAGATGAACTCAAACATGAGCGTAGTAAATTGTTAACATACAGTGAACAGGAAAGTTCCCGTGTCAGCCAACTAACAGAAGAACTGGACGTCGAACGTCGGCAAGTACAGTCGCTTCGAGATTTGGTATCCGAACTGAGGCAACACAATCAACTCAATAGACTCAATTCCAGCCAAGTCGAGTGTGATGACCCTGATACCAGTATACATTCTGTTCAAAATTTATGTAGGTATTTATAGACACTGAAACATTTTTAATTGAATTGAAAACATTTGCTTGCTATATGAGTATTAACGCATGCAATTTGTATTTTTTGTATTGATAAGTGTTTTGTTTTAGCTGTATGTAGTGAAGTTTGTGCCAATGTAGTGGAGGTGCAGTTAGGAGAAGAGAGAGCAAAAATTGTTGTTCTCACACAACAAATACAGAATATGCAGGTAAAATTACATTTTGTATATAGATAATTATGTATAATTTTGTATACGACGAGCTCGGTGGCGTAGCGGTCAATGACGCGGCTTCGACACCAACGCTCGTGGGTTCGATTCCCACACAGGACAAACATTTGTGTGCATGAACATGTCTGTTTGTCTGGGTGTTTTCTATGTATCATAAGTATGTATTTACAAAAAAAAAAAAAAAAAAAAGGCTAAGGGCTAGATGGCGCTGTGTAATTTGTCTGACAATATTTAGTTATTATTTATTTAATATCTTTAAAAAAAAAAAAAAAAAAAAAAAAAAAAAAAAAAAAAAAAAAAAAAAAAAAATTTGTATATATATAACTATGGGCCTTATGAACAAGCTCAAAGTAGCCCAACGAGCTATGGAGAGGGCTATGCTCGGAGTCTCTCTGCGAGATCGAATCAGAAATGAGGAGATCCGTAGAAGAACCAAGGTTACCGACGTAGCCCAGCGGATTAGCAAGTTGAAGTGGCAGTGGGCAGGGCACATAGCACGGAGGACGGATGACCGATGGGGTCGAAAAGTTCTCGAGTGGAGACCACGTACCGGCAAGCGCAGCGTAGGACGTCCACCCACAAGGTGGACAGACGACCTCATTAAGACCGTGGGATCGCGCTGGATGCAAGCCGCTTCCAACCGGTCTTATTGGAGATCTAGAGGGGAGGCCTATGTCCAGCAGTGGACTTTCAATGGCTGAGATGATGATGATGATATAGATAATTTGTAGATGTGTTCATTGTTATCATAAAAACGTTAGTCCTCCTGTGCCTTTATTTACAATAGCGCTGCCGAGGTAAGTAATGTTAAATGTACCTAAAAAGTTACAAACCATGACAATAAAATATTTGTTTGTCGCAGGATCAATTAAATGACTTAAGAAAAAAGAATGAGAACGAGAAACAAGCATTTGAAGATGTAATGTTTGAAAAAGATAATGAAATTCTAAATCTCAAACACCGCATTAACGAGGAAATTGAAAAGAACAATATTTTAAAAGCACATTTCAGTAATGAAGTTAGTAAACTGAACAATGAAATAAATGAACTAGAACAAAAGTTAAAAGACAACACGGAACACTCTAGAGAAATTATTCAGGCAAAGATGCATGATATTCAAACGTTACAAGAAGAGAAACTCTCTTTACTGCAAAGTCTTTCTAACGAAACTACAAAACTTGACAATGTAATCAAAGGTTTGAAGTCTGAACTTGATATAGAGAAGAATGCTAAATTATGTATGAGAGATGAATATGACAATCACATAATGAAACTTAATGAGAAAATACTGAATCGAAACAATGAATTGGTTGAATTACAGAACAAAATTTCCGAAAGTAGTGAGCAACTTGAGGATCTTCAATCACAATTAAGGAAAGAGAGAAAATCAAACCAAGAAATCATTGAAAAGTATAGTTTAGAATTAGACCAGTTAGTTAAAGAAAAAATACAAATAACCAACATGTTACAACAAAAAGTTTTAGAGACTGATGATTTGAAAAGCCAGCATACAATACATATTGCCAACATTGAAGAATTGAAGAAAAGTGTTGAAACAAATGAACATATCATCCAAAAGTATAGTTTGGAACTAGAGCACTCGGAGAAATGGAAAATAGAAACAGCAAATTCGTTACAAGAAAAAAACATGAATATAGAAGAATTACATAGCCAGCAGATTGAAAATATAGCATACATCGAGGAATTGAACAAAGAAATTAATGATTTAAAGGTAACAAATCAAGACATCATTTTAAAGTATAACTCAGAATTAGATAAGCTAGAAAACCAGAACAAACTAACAACAAATAAGTTAGTACAGAAAGATTTGGAAATTGGAGAATTACAAAACAAAATAACGCGACATATTACATATACAGAAGAACTGACCACGAATATAGCTGAATTGAAGGAATTATTGCAAGAAGAAAAACTACAAGGAGCTGAGGTATTAGAAAAAAAAGTCTTAGAGATAAAAGAATTACAGAATCAATTGTCACATAATAACTCGTACATAGAGACCTTGTGTAAAAATATTGAAGACTTGAAGGAAGCTAAACGGGATATCACAGAAAAGTTTAGTTTAGAATTAAAAGAGATGAAACATGAGAAAACTATTACATCAAATATTTTAAAGGAAAATGTATTGAAGATAGAAGAATTACGAAATCAATTGGCACAAACCGTTATTTACAATGAAGAATTGAAAAGAAATATAGAAGATTCAAATACAACACATCAAGATATTGTTAAAGAATATTGTTTGGAACTAGAACAATTGAAACAAGACAAAATACAAACAGAAAACACATTAGAAGCGAGAGATTTAAAAATAAAAGAATTACAAAACCAATTGGCACAAAATAAAACATATATTGATGAACTAAACAAAAATATTGATGTTTTAAAGACAACAAATCAAAGTATTATCGACAGGTATGATTTGTTACTGGCACAAATGAAAGAAGAGAAATTACAAACAGCAGAAATGCTAGAGCAAAATATCTTAGAACTTGGGGAAACACAAAAACAAAATAATGCTATAACTGAAAAGTTCAACGACGAAATTCGACATTTAAAAGAAAGCCATAGTAATGCCATTGAAAACTATAATTCATTGTTAGAAAAGCTTAAGGAAGAAAATACACATTGTGCTAACCTATTACAAGAAAAAGTCTCGGAAATAAAAGAATTACAGATACAATTAATACAAAATAATGCAAATATTGAGGAATTAAATAGAAGCATTAAAGAGCTAAAGACAGCAAAACAAGACACTATACAAAAATATTGTTTGGAATTAGATCAGTTAAAAGAAGACAAATTACAAACATCTAACATATTACAACAAAAGACCTTGCAATTAGAAACATTACAAAACCAATTGACTGAAAGTAATTCTAATGCAGAACAATTGCATAAAATTATTAGCGATATTAAAACATGCAATCAACACCTTATTGAGAAACACAGAATGGAATTAGAACAGTTAAATAATGAGAGAGTACAAACAGCAAATATTTTAGAACAAAACATCTCGAAAGTAGAAGATTTACAAAATCAATTAAGTCAAAGCAATGCAAGTACTGAAGAATTAAATAAAACTATTAGTGATATAATTACAAGGAATCAAGTCATTAATGAAAAGTACACATTGGAATTGGAGCTATTAAATAATGAGAAAATGCAGACAGGAAATATTTTAGAACAGAATTCCTTGAAAATTAAAGAACTACAATCGCAATTGTCGTCCAATTTTGCGCACATTGACGATTTGAATAAGAATATTGAGGAATCAAAAATAATCTATGCTTTAGAATTGGAACAGTTGAAAGAAGAGAGAGCAGAAACCTCTAAAATATTACTACAAAAAGAAGCAGAAATTAAAGAATTACAAAGCCTGTTAACTCAAAATAATACAACTATTGAAGAACTGAAAAACAACGTGGAGAAGTTAAATGCCTCAAAACAGGATATTATTGCAAAATACGATTTTGATTTGGAGCAGTTAAAAATAGAAAAAGCACAAAAAGTCTTTGAAATAGACCATTTACAAAACTTATTAACCAAAAGTAACGCAAGTACTGAAGAATTGAACAATAATATTAAAGAATTAACGGCAACAAAACAGGATATCATCGAGAAGTATAGTTCTGAATTGGAGCAGTTAAAAGAAGAGAAAACAGAAATATTACAACAGAAAGACTTGAAAATAAAAGAGTTACAAAATCTATTAGTGCAAAATAATATAAATAGTGAAGAATTGACCCACAATATTGAGGCATTAAAGACAGCCAAAATGAATATAATTGAAAAGTATTGCTTAGAATTAGAACAGTTAAAAAAAGAAAAATCAGAAACAGTTGAATTATTGCAACAAAAAGAGTTACATGTAGAAGAATTGCAAAACCTACTAACTCAAAATGAGGCTAATGCTGTAGAGTTGATAAAAAAAATTGAGGAATTGAAGTCAACAAAACAGGATATCGTCGAAAAGTCTAGTTTCGAATTAGAGCAGTTAAAACAAGAGAAAGCACAAACATCTGATGTCTTACAACAAAAAGACTTGAAAATAGAAGAATTGCAGAACCTATTCACTCAAAATAATGCAAATAATATAGAATTGACCAAAAATATTGAGGAATTAAAGGCTGCAAAGCAAGAAATCATTGAAAAGTATACCTTAGAATTGGAATTGTTAAAAGAAGATAAAGTACAATTATCAAAAACACTGGAAGAGAAAACTTTATGGATAAAAGAATTGCAAATGCAGGTGCAGGATAATAAAGAAAGTACGGATAAATTGTATAAAACAATTGGTGATTTAGAAGCCAGAAAATGTAGTATGGACATAGAAATAAGCCAGCTCAAAGAAGAAAAAATTGAAGCAGTAAACTTTTTAGAGCAAAAAGTTTTGGAGATTAAAAATTTAACTCAGAATATTGATGACTTGAATGCAAGAAATCAAGATATCATACAAAATTATTGTTTAAAATTAGGGGACTTGAATGATGAGAAAATACAAACAACAAATATATTGCAACAAAAAGACTTAGAGATTAAAGAACTACAGAATCAATTGGCACAAAGCAATGCAAATATTGAGAAGTTGAAAGATAATATTGACGAGTTGAAGATTACTAACGAAGACATTATTAAAAAATATACCTTAGATCTACTAGAATTGAAAGAAGAAAAAGTGAAAGCAGATAACAGTTTGGGACAAAAACTTTTAGAGATAGAAGAATTACAAAACCAATTGAAAAATAATATTGCAAATATTGAAGAGTTAAACAAAGATATTGACGATTTAAAAGTTAGTAATGAAGAAATCACTAAACAGCATTACTTAGAACTAGATCTACTAAAAGAAAAGAATGCGCAGGCCTATAACATTGTGAAGCAAAAAGACTTGGAGATTGAAGAACTCAATATAAATGCGACAACTGAAAATCAAGATATAATAAAAAAATATAGTTTACAATTGGAAGAGTTACAGAAAGAAAACGTGCGCACATTAAACATATTACAAGAAAAAATGTTGGAGATACAAGATTTACAAAAAGAATTAAAACTGAGCAAGGCATATACTGCAGAATTGAATGGAAAAGTTGAACAACTAACAGTAAGTGTTATTTAAGTAGTTTTTTAACTATTTTTAATTTGTTTAAAAATAATTGTAGTTATATCTAGTTGTTGTTTACTATGTGATTCTGACTAAACAATAAATTTCAGAGTGGCCTTCAAGGAAAAGTGACAGAAAATATAGGTTATGAGAGTAAGTATACAAAATTGACTGAAAAAATAAATGAATTAGTTAAAGAGAAAAGTGACTTGGAAAGAACAAAATTGGAATACGTAGCTAAAATAACGGACTTGGAACATAATATTCTGGCAAATGACGTAAGAAACAGTGAAGAATTAAGTCAATTAAAAAAAGATAATGCCCACCTGATGCAGATAATTGAAGAAAATAGGACGGGTATGTTGTTTTATATTAAAATTTCAGCCCAACCCTTAACTTGTTTTTACAATAACGCACCGCACGATAAACTAGCTGTAACTCGTGCCTTCGCTCGTGTGGTCATTCTTTTAATAAAACTTTTTCCCGTGGAAGTAAGATGTTTTTCTAGGATAAAAAGTAGCTTATTTATGTCGCTTCCCAGACCTCGAAACTATCCCCGAAAAAATCATGTCAATCCATTGGTTTCTTTCGACGTGAAAGAAGGTCAAACCAACACACTTTTACATGTATAATATTTCACTAATATTATACATGTAAAAGTGTGTTGGTTTGGTATGGATATTAGTATGGATTGTATGTGGTGAGTTTATCTCAAAATCATACGCGAATTATGTATAACTAGTGGCTGCTTTTGCTGTGATTTCGTCGGCGTACGAAGGTGAAAACTACATCAGATTTTGAACTAGACATCCAGCAATACAACTGTGAAATCCGCATCCAATCCATCCATCCATCCATCCATCCGATTACAGAACTGATCGTTTCGGCCTCTATAGCTGTTATACCTGTCATATACTTTTTCTTATATGTATTCTATGTACAGGCAGGTCATTACAATATTATTATATGTACGGATGGATTGAACCTCGATTAAAGTTAAGCCACTATATTCCAGAAGTGGAGCTATCGTTAGAATAAAAATATTGCTGATAAACAAATTACTGTATAATTTAAAACTAGCTGTAAAATAATCTGCAGAATTTATATTATTACTTTCACACATTAGTGCAGAAAATTAGCTTTCCATGTTAGTGCGAAGGAAATAATTTTTTGGAACAGTGTGTTCTATCCCCTACCTCTGAATCTATGTGTTCTACCTCTGAAAATACCTTTTTCGAGCAAAAGTAAGATTTTTTTTTCTTTCCAGTAATCACAAATTTAGAACAATTGATCAAACATGAACTTGAGCGAAACCAGCAGCTTCGAGAAGAGAATGGTCATGAGACAATGAACCTTACAAACAAATGCTCCCTTCTACAAGAGTACCAAACGAAAGCTGAGAAACAACTCGACGAACGCGAGAAGGAGATAACAACATTGAACAAAGAAGTGGAACTTCTCAAAAATAAACTTGAGACTTATGAACATGATTTGAAGGAGAAAGTAACGATGCTATCTGCTGTTATTCAAGAAAAGGATGTTGTGATTGGAACAATAAGCAAGGAGCTGGTAGAAGAAAAGGAAGTGAGAGAGAGATGCCAGAAAGAGTTAGAAGCAAGAGTTGCCGTGACGGAAGAGCTAAGGCACAAATTGGAGGTTGTCGACGAACACAAAACAGAATTGAGGGCGTTAAGAAAGGAGAATGAGGAACTAGTTAGAGCTGCTGGTCAGAGAGAGACGTGTATGTATATGTCTGTTAAACTTTGATCTTCTATTTTCTATAATATAAAAATGAATCGCTGCATGTGTTGCTAAGCGCAAATTTCGAGAACAGCTGAACCGATTTCGATAATTCTTTTTTTTTAATATTCTTTGAAGTACGAGGATGGTTCTTACTCAGAGAAAAATTGGACAGATAGTCTGAAAAAGTCGGAAAGCAACACTTTTCTATAATCTCTTACAAACGATTCCTAATACTTAAAAGTTAATTTGAACTTTAATACCACACCATAAAGTTAGTGGAGAGATTCCGGGAAAGCAAAACAATTGAGTGACGTTAGTATCGTAGGCGGTACGAAGTTCGCCGGGCCAGCTAGTACTTAATTAAAAAAAAACATATGTACATAATTTGAGCGTCTTCCAGTAAGTTAATTTTCAAAAAGAATGTTCAAGCTTAATTTACTTGAGAATTTGTCCAAGCAATAATCATCATTGTCCTATTATTTTTCCGTTGCGTTTCCGTGTATAATTATGTATTTGTGTATAGATATATATTTATGTATATGTGTAACATATGTAATTTTATGTTTTCATATGTATTTATTGTGTGTATGTTCATTACTGTTATTTGAGTCTTATCTGCTTTATCCCAAAGGTTGACTGAGAATGCTCTTAGAATTAAGTCCGTCTTTTGTACCCTTATTTTATGGTCAATAAAGTATAAATAAAATATAATAATAAATCAGTTTGAGTTTGAACATTATAGATAGTATAACTTAAAATAGAGACACTGTGTACAAGGGTAGACTTATTGCTCATTTCTTTTCCAGTCAGCTTTGATAGATAGATTTATATAACATTTATTGGGTCACTGTCACATATTTCACTTAATCTAAGACAGTGACAAATATTTAAATACTGCAAACATAGATTCACAAATTACGAACATGTTTAAAAAGCGCATATGTGCTCCAGTAACACCAATTGGGTTGGAAGCTCAGTGATAATTATTGCCCCTAAAAGCAAAGCACTGATTGACTGATGACACAGCTACCACCTCTAGCGTTTCTTGCCATTCAGATGTCTCTGAATCCTACGACTATAGGGTCACATAACACGAGATGAGATTTTTGGGATATAAGTTTCAACAATATAAGTTTCAACAACTAACATGGTCTTGGCGAAAAAGAGGATAGCCTTGAACATACTTTTCTCTTTTATTTGATGTATAAAATTTTAAATTCAAGGATGATTCTTATAGACCTAATAATATTCAACAAAATAATATTTCCCTTTGTTTCAGTTGCTGTTAATCAAGAAAAAACAAGTCACAAACATTCAGGTCCTAGCGAAAAGGACATGCAAGCCTTCCATTACCAGGTAGATAACACATCAGATCTCACACACTCATCCATGGATAGTATTAAGACTATATCAGACTTGGAGAAAATAATATACGACAAAAACAGAACTATCACAACACTCCAACATGATATCACTTACATGAAATCACTGATGGCAGATTCTGAAAACAAACTTTTGGACGTGACCAAGGAACTTGAACTCAGTAAAGAAAATTGTCAACAACTATCTGCTCAGTTGAAGAAAATTGTACAACAGAAAAACGAAGAATTAGCCGACCTTAGAAAGCAGGTATCCAAAATGAGCGCTACAGAAAACAGGGCTACTGAAATAATCAAAGTATCTGCAAAATACCAGGCTATCATACTCAAAAGGATTGCGGAAATTAAAACCAATACTGTGTTAAAGGAACTCACGAACTTTGGTAACACTGCTAACGGGGACAATGAATTAAGACGAAGTCTAAATGCAGGAACTATTACAATGGAGGATTTAGAAAACTTTTTGGAAACTACAGACAGGCATCTCAAGCGATGTTCAGAAAAGCAGCAGGCTTTGCAAAAGGAGCGTGATAGATTGACAGAAGTCAACAGAATAAACGAATCGGAAATAATAAACTTGAAGAAGTTCTTGACGGAGCTGTCGGTTAGCTTCAAAACGTTTAATAATATTAAAGATTTATATATGCAGAAGTTCAGCAAAGTTGTGTCCGTACAAAGAACGGTACGACGCGAGATATTGAATCTGGATGGACATATAACTGATACTGCGATGTGTAAGCTGGAGAGGGGATACGCGGCTGTTATGCAGGATTTGTCGGAGTGTACAATGAATATGGAGAGATGGGTGGAGCGATCCATAGGCAGAACCATTTCGGCCGAGAAGATAAAGCAAGCATTTTCGAGCGACAACGAGCGGACTTCTATCGCACCTACAACATTCCAGAACACTAGCTTAGAAATACAGCTAGAGGAATTAGAGAATTCGTTCCAAAAGCTTCTAGAGGAAGTTTCACGGGCGCAGAAGGGTGAAGGCGCTAAGGACGCGCAAGCAATTACGGTGATGGAAGTCCGCGCCGAGTACGAGGACAAACTCAACCGAATGAAGGCTAAAATGGTCAGTATATTACCCATACTGTTATTAATATTGCTCTATCAGGTCGTGTGGTGGTTTTATCTTCAGATGGATCATTGAGTGTGGCTTTTTGTTTCATTATTTTTGACTGTTATGACTTGTAAAGTCAGTAATATATTTAATAAATATGTTTTAATGGATACTATTTGTTTCATTTCGCATTTCTTTTCGCTTCAGTGTTCATTAAAACATAAAGGAGTTTGTAGTGTTGTAGAAATAGTATTCGCTTGCAAAGAGCTGGGCAGACACAAGGTAATAATTTAAATAAATAAGCATTCTTGCACGTCTTGCATGGTTATTTGTAGATTAATGCATCATGATTAATCAGCATGTTTGTAATTTTTCAGAAACAATTGTATCAAGAACAAATAGCGGTGTTTAAAGAGAAGCAAAGGGAGGAGATGGCTGTGCTGGAGCGGGAAGTGCAGCGGGCTCGGGACAATATGGCAGAGTCGAGTCGTGCTTACGAGGAGCATATTAGGAGTTTGACCACCGAGTTGTGGAGCGTGGGCGAGAAGTTTCTCATGAAGAAGGACGAAGCTGAGTGGCTGCGACGCAAGCAGCGTTCTGGCTCGCTCATGTCGTTGCAACACGTACACTCGGTAACTATACATTATTATCATCATCGTGAACTGAAGCGATATATCTCTATGTACAGGGCTTTTTTTGACGTGTAAACTTATTATAAATCGATGAACGCCGGCTGTACGCACGAAAAAGCATGACTCACTGTCACGTTCTGACGATGACGTTATCACGTAAAATTATCGCCCGTAAACTTTACATACAACCAATTTTTTTATTTGGCAGAACTTAAATGGGTGAAATTATTATGTCTGTTACGATAGTGAGGAAATTTCATGTCTCATTAAAGTTTAAAAAGTTGGGAAAGAAGTTGGGAAAATAAATAAAAACTGTACACAATTAGTTCATCTTGCACAACGTGTGCCATGTTTGTGGCAATTACTTTTAAATAACAAGCAGCTAGTTTAATGAAAGGTCATGCCAAGATCTGTTTTGCTCCTACTCGTATGTTCATGACTGTTATAACGTGACGTTAAATAAAATAAATTGTATTGTTCACTTCAGTCAGGATTGGTGGCTCGACCAGAGGAGGCCTCGCGGCCCTCCGACACTCACTCTCTGCGCTCCCTGCCTGTACATAATACCAACAGCAAACGTGGTAAGTCGACAGCATACACCAATGTTACAAAAGTAATGCACAGTATGGCTAACCTCTGCCACTTTCCAAAGACGACTGCACTTATGGCATACTCTCCTATTCTATAGAAGATATGGCATAATGACATTGGGCTCTGGATTTCAGACCTACCAATGTCTAACCTAACTAGAAACCGCGGGCACAGCTAGTGAAAGATACAGCTTGCTTGGCATTAATTGGATTCTTTGATAATGGCAATTGTCAAAATCAAAGAATCCACGCATCCAGAATGTCGGTCAGGGATAGTTGTTATATGATTATTTTCGCCTGTAAAGTTTGTGAAGGCGGCCTTTAAAACCTTCTGGGAGCAATTTAAATATTGACTGAGGGCCTGTGTTATTTCGGAATGTCTTCAGAATTAAAAAAGATGGCAACATTTTTAACTTTTAGTTACTTGACCGACTGTTGTTAAAATTTGACATCTGCGGGTTTGTAGATATTAGCATTAAATAAATGCCGGTCATTTTTAACTTTACTATTGAACCAATCGCTTTCAAAAATCATGTCTGAGGGTTCGCGTGATTTTTTAAGATATGGTCCTATATTCAGAAAAAACCTTTATCAGACAAAAGGCTAAATATAAGAAAATTTTACCTTTGGCAATAACAACGACGTTTTCTTCATTATGTAGTAGAAGCATCGTCTGTGTTCGTATGTAGGTGCTGAGCTGTGGTAAATATGTGGGTCAATACGTTTACAGAGGGCCGTGGCCTCCACATGTCCGACGAAGAGGGCGAAGTGTTCGACAACCGTTGCCTGAAGGAGCTGACGTCGACACCCCAGAGACGCTCCTCCCCTCCTCGCGAAGGCCAGCGCCTATCCGAGTTGCGTTGGCGGAATTCACTCTGTCCTCCGCATCTCAAGAGTTCGTACCCGGCGGAGACGCAGTTCACACATGCTATAGATGAGGACGACATCAAGGTAAAGTTATAGGTTTTTAATAAATAAATCGTGCCGCATGGCAGTCGAGCTTCACTTGTACTCTCTTTCTCTCTTTATGATGTCTCGCATTACTAAAAGGGGAAAAGTCAAATATTAATTTAAATATTAAGTTAATCCTACAAATTTCTTCTAATTAAATTCGATATGAGTTCCAAGGCATACGTAGTTTTTTTTCCAAGATTGCAGTGGACTTCATTGTCCATTGCCTTTTTGATGGTCTCCGCAGTTAATTCTGGCCCCACAGGACATACAATGGTGGGCAAGTGTAGTGGGCCCATCCGGATAAAAAAAAAATTTGGAGAAAGTTACTTGTGACGAAAAATACTGTATTGTCTTTAATTGCGGTTGGTGAACAGGCGCCTTACTAGAAATCGAATATAATAAGCGGAACCCTGTACACAAATGGTGAAAAAGCTTATCCTATCTTATTTATTTATTCTTTATTGCACATAAATACATAAAAATCGGTATTATATCCATCTAGTGCTTCGGCGCATCAGGAAAGCAGCAAAGAAAGGAGGTGGGCATAACAGCTTACAAGAAACCGGGTCCGCCAACACCGAGCAAGCAGGCTGGACGATTATCTGCCACGGTATGTTCAAGTATAGTTATCACAATAGTGGAAGTATTCACTCTATCTCACCAGGAGATCTATCGCTCTGATTGTTAAAATTTTGAAATTCGAACTATATGATTTGTGAGCGTAAACAGATATGCCTTTGTCGTGCCCACACCCCGGTCACTCCATACAAATGTTGCGTCGTTGAGACATTAACAATGACGTCTATGCAGAGCGTGAATGAGCATGTGTACGTGCGGTTATACAAACTTCCAGATTCGTCTCAGATGGGAGATGAGGCTATACTGTATATAGTAGTGTTACTTACACTGTGCCTTTGTCGTAGTCCGAGTGTTTTCTGTCTTATTTCTTATTTTTAGTTTTTTGTTTGAATGTTAGTTTATCAGGAATTTCGTATATAATAATAACACATTAAGTAGTAAGTATGTACTTCCGTACAGTATGAAGTGGTGGGTTTAGACTAGATTGTGTATGTGGGTTTAGACATTCAAGGACAGTTATTTCAATCAAAATTGACAAAATGGCTTTTCGACAAATGTTTTTATAGTATTAAGGAGTATATAGAATATAAATTATCAGGACATGCACTTATGATAAGATAATTGATTATGTAATGAAATTAATAATTAATTAATAATGTACTAATATTATATATATATGTAATTGTAATCTGCATCTTGCAGTGGGGTAACCTAACCTAACCGGTTAGGTTACAGACGAATGGATAATGATAATGATGAATTATATATATACTTACAGGATTCAGAGTTGCGGGAATCGCTCCGCGTTGAGGCAGATCCGCAACCGTCTCGCAAGACTAGTACGCCTTCCCGGCTTCGCGCGCTCTTTAGATCAGCCAGAAATGATACCGCCGATGTAAGCACTTTATATGTAAATTTGTGTGCAGAGCACATGCATTTTATATCTGTGTATATTTGTTAATATTTCTTACTATACCCCCATGCACTCTTGTGTTTTGTTGGTCGTATATTTATTAGCCCCGACGTGGAAATAAAATATCAGTGGTTTTGTGACAAAAACGCTAAGTAGTTATGACGTGAATACGTTTTAAAAATTGCTTCTATAATTAAAAAAAAAAACGAATGATAACAAAATCGGACTTCTTAGTCCGTAGAAGTTAGTAGAAGAAGAAATTACCATCAGCTTTAGAGACACAGCTAGCCTCACTTGCATGTGATGCATCCCGCTGATAACAAAAGAGGCTCTGGCAGAAGTAATACAGAGGAAAGTAATAATTTATTAGTTACCCGAGACTGACTTAATCATTCTACAGAAATATTTTTAGAGTTGCTGAGGTGGCTACAAATGAGCATATTTTCGGTGGATACAGTTTGGTGTTGCAGCTACATATCTATCATCTCCATCCATAATTCAACCACACCACTGGATAGATGAAGGATCAAAGAATTTATTACGATAAGTAAGGACTATGGAATATCGTGTGCGGGGGAGGGGGAAGCGCTGCCATTTTGAGATAATTTTAGTGTATTTTTTATTTATTTATTTGTTAAACATAAAAGTAATGTACCGATATACACAAAAAATTGTTAGTGGTTACAAAGCAATAGATACATATATAACGTATACACGTACAACACACGGTCATGTACATGATACAGCTACATTACATCCCATTTAAAAAAAATAATATTAATATAATAATTAAATAAATATTATAAATATTTTGAAAAATTTAAAAATTCACCTGCCTCCCCTAGGTGGGATTGGATGGGTGGAATTAAATAAATATTCGTGACGGAGAACCATAGTTGTCGACATAGCTCTCAGTTAGCAGGCTGAAGTGGCAGTGGGCCCGGCTACATCTGCCGAGTCACTGGCAGATGGGGGAGGAAAGTCCTAGAGTGTAGACCTCGTGTTGGGCGACGAAGCGTTGGGTGCACTCCCTCTAGATGGACCGATGACATCAAGGGAATGGCCGGAACCGGCTGGATGCGGAAAGAGGAATGCATATGGAGGAAGTCATTAAGGAAGGCCTATGTTCAGCAGTGGATATATACAGGTTTATGATGATGATGATGATGATGAATTACTCGTGAATTTCCCATTTATGCTTCTATCAGATAGATTGGTTATGCGTTCAAGAGTTTCTATGTTCTAAGTAAACAACATCAGAGAGCGGTCAACTACATTCGTTTACTATGGACCTCTGTAAGTTTGAACGCGTGACCGCCTTGTCTGGCCACGACAACATTTAATACGGTTGTCGAAAAGGTTGGCTACTAAAGAATACTTTTACTAATGGTCATCTTTTGTACGCTTATGGTCTTTATTGTTCACAAGTATGTAGATCTAAGATTTATTTTATTAATAAATAAAATAAACCAACTTTTCAATGGGAGGCGCTTGATGGCGTCGTTGCGCTTGCCCGTCTAATTGGACACACAAGTTACACTCTAAATTATACATTATAAATAACCAGAAGAGCTTGATGGCCTCGTCGCGTGTCAGCCTAATCGAACACGCAAATTAAGCAACGTCGACTGCAGCCTGTCCATGAATAGGTTTATTTATCGCGGGCTTCGGAGGGCACGTTAAGTCGTCGGTCCCGGCTGTTGTCATTAGATAACAGTCGTTAAGCCAAGTCAGTGGGCCTTTAGGCGGCAAAACACTCGCCACCGCCAACCCGCAGTTGAGTAGCGTGGTGGAGTATGCTCTAAACCCATTCCATTCAGGGGAGACCCGTATCCCAGTGGGATTAATAAGGGTTGACGGCGACGACATTTCAACATGTAGATTTAGTTTATTATTTACACAACAAAAATGTATTCTGGTTAAAGCTTTATATTTTCTTTTTCAGGGTACGCCTCGGACCAAAAGATTGAGCATTTTCAGAAAGAAATGAGCAACTTATACTAATTTTGTACCTCGTAATGATATTATTAATTTATTGTCATAAAAAATAAAAATAACGTTTCGTATGTTTACTTTTATTTGTACATTTGTATACCCTATTCACAGTATAAATAATAGTACTACGTACAGTATGGCCCCACCCTGCCGCTGTCTCGTATCGACGCTCACCTTCCCTCTAAGACAAATATGGATCAAAAACTTTGTATGGCGCCACACGCACACACACTCATAGACGCTCTACACAGAGGCCATTGTTTATGGCGCCACACGCACACACACTCATTGACGCTCTGCATAGAGGCCATTGTTTATGTAATAGGGAACGAAGCGACATTTGTATGGTATGGCCGGGGCCTTAATCTCATTTCCTGGCCAGGGAGTTTACTGCCTAAAATTATAGCTTTCTGTTATACAGGCCCATTGTTTGCTGCTTAGATCGAAGCAGTCTGCCCGCGGTTACGTCTTGCGTAAACAAAATTCTCAAATTGGCCCATTTTTCTAATTATTCGTTAATGTTTATGAACCATATTTGAACATACGACCACTTCATAGAAAATAACAATTCCATTGAGGGTTGTTGTTTTCCTGTAAGTGAGTTCACCAGAAAGAAAGAAGTTGGTGTGTTGGTAGAGGGGGTGGCGGCGCACGAGCGATATGTCATGTTGCGATCGTTTATATGGCTACGGTAACTGCTTCACATCAGGTGGGTCGTATGCTTGTCGGTCACCCGACGTAGCATAAATAAAATCACACGACGAGGTACTTCGTGTTCGTTATTCGATGCAGTTGTTGTAAGCCACAAACAGTTTTGTCGAATGACATGCTTGTTGCTTTGTAGATGTACTCAGGTGTAGTAAGAAACTAGTCATGAATCGGAATTACTTTATATTTCATAGATTATACCACGAAAATCACTGTAGCACCAAACATTACATACAAAATGTACAAAATTGTGCCTGTTTTATAATCACACTCACTGATCTAAGGAAAACAATATGCAAGTTCATAACAGCTTAATAATTATACTACAAAACATTGAGACAACGCTGTAATTGCAAATCATTGCAATATCAATTTGAATGTGTACTTAACAAATAACTAAGTATAAATAAACTACGTCAAAATAAATAATCTCATTTAAAACGTAATGTACAAAAATGATATATTTACAAAAAATAATTCATGATTGTCGGTAAATAAGATAGTAAACGCTACGAAAATAACTTTTTAACAATTTGCTAGTGTGGGGATAACAATAAGTTTAACAAAAATAACTACATAATAAAGTAAAGAGAGACCCAAGTCTATCATATCCAAAACTTCAGGGTCAAAATCTGTATAGTCGACAAATGTCAGATTCTGGAAATGTCAGACGAGTTTAAAACGTCAGATTCTATGACTGCCAGATTCTACAAATGTCGGATTCTATAAACGCCAGATTCTAATAATGTCAGATTCTATAAATGTCAGATTTTTGTTAAGATTGCAATATAATAATTTTCTTAAGATAGTTGTTCAAAAGTTCACTTTAAGACCAATGCAAATTAATTCTAGGGCATGCTGGGGCATGCCCTAGAATTTTAGGGTTATATTAAAAAAAAATTAAAAAAGAAACATAATTGGTTTATTATAATAATCAAAGTCATCAATTTCGTAAAAAAAAAACTTCACTTAGCTCAGAAAAATTCTGCATTGATCTTAAGTGAATTTTTGTACACGATCTTAAGAAAATAATTATATTGCAATTTTAATAAAAATCTGACATTATTAGAATCTGGCGTTTATAGTACCTGACATTTGTAGAATCTGGCATTCATAAAATCTGGCGTTTTAAATTCTTCTGACATTTCCAGAATCTGACATTTTTCGACTAAACCTCAAAATCTTATGTAACATTAATGTAACTAAAATTTATTTATTATTGTACATTTTTATCAAATAAATTAAGTAAACTATGGCGGTGGTCAGTCGCGACCGTCCTTTCCGTGGGTAGGTTGGGTATATTTAACATCTTAAGCTCCGGCCGAACCGACGCGTCAGCGACTTGGGACGCGAAGCGGCAGCGTCTCGTTATAGACTAAAATTTTATTCCGCTTTACGTATCCCACATTGGTATGATACGCCCCATTTACGGGCAGCCTCTACCGCGCAACAGAAGCTCCCGCTTCGCTTCCCGCTTACCGCGTCGCTGTTGCGCGATGTGGCCAGACCATAAACCTTACAATAAATTAGTAAACCAAAGCTTATAATAATTAGAAAATTAAGCAAATATCTATTGGTTATGATTGGTTTTCTGTAACATCCATTATAAAGAAAATACAAGAGATTCGATTCTATAAAACGATACCTACTCAATAGAAAGGTTAAGTATAGTACGATCAAAAAGAGTAAAAATAAATAGGGGGCGCCACTTTCTTCGGAAGAATAGATTTCACGTGGTAACCCTTGAGCACTTATATGAATTCTTATTAACTATTAACCGAAACAAAAAAAAACCCGATGCAATATCCAAACATTTTTTTTGTTATTGTTATTATCCTCCATTTTTTTTTCGAGGACGCCATATTGAAATATAGTCTACGTCACTCTCACTAATCTAATGTTAAAACCCGCCTCGAAAAAATGGAGATAATAACAAAAAGAAATTGTTTATACGCAGCCTAAAGGCTGTAGCGTGTGCCAAAGAAATTCATACATACATATACACATACACTCGAAAAACAAAATTCTCCCGTTTTGGTCAATCGGGTAAAAAGTCAACGTCGTCGCCATTACTAAAATTTTGTTCAATTTCTACTCTTTTTGGTCGCTGTGTACCGTATTCAAAACGACTTCGTTAATTATATTGTGTTTACAATAAGTTTTCATTTCACAAAAATTACTAAAATTATGATAGACCCTTATATAGTCTAACATAAAAGGGCGAGCAAACGTAAGGAAAAACAATTTATACGAAGGAATGAAGGGTGACCCTCCTTCCTTCGTATAAATTGTTTTTACATTCTAATCCTTAAACACTTTTGTATGAAAAAAGGCAGTGTTGCTATACAGAATAAAGTTCAGTGGGTACTCTTTTTTGGCGCACTGTACCGTTACCATTATGATAACTCTGTGTGAAAAAGAAGATGTTGATAAGGATTCTCATACAGATTACTTAGCATACTAACATATGTTAAACATTCATTGTCATACAATTTGTATTTTTCATTGATATGGATCATGCAAAGAATCTAAGCAACTCTAAAGCTCTAGCTTAGACAAAAAGAAAATAATAATAACATTATCTACGCTCAAAACTCAAAAATCAAACGCACAGTGGCGTTTCCTACGGTTGACGGGCCATGTATCAAAACTTGGTAGTGGACACAAACACTTGAGGGCTGAGGGGGCTCTTCTATCTACTCGAAACTAACATGCTGGGAACCCTTGTAGCCCGGTAGCCCCGTATCAGTGATACGGGGCGACCGCTACGCCCCTGCTCCCGCATCATCTGAGATTAGAGTCAAAGTAGGAAAAACAGTTGGGAAAAGGTTATAAATCCTGATTCCTTACTCGACTGCGGCGAAGCCTAAAGGAGGGTTTTGTATTGGTTATACCTGTATGTTTGTTCAGTTCAGTTCACATATACAAGTAAATCAAAATTGGTTCAGGCGTTCAATCATCTCAACGCTTGAACCAATTTAGATGATATCAATCGATTCATCTAGATAACGTGAGAGCAATAGTAAGTAAAGATATTGTAGCTAATTTTGTATATAAAGAATATTTTCTTTTACTTTGGTATTACAGCAGGGAGCGTCACATAAATATTAATATTGTATGAAGATAAATATAAATATTGTTAGACAGATTACACAGCGCCATCTAGCCCCAAAGTAAGCGAAGCTTGTGTTATGGGTACTAGACAACTGATAAACATACGTAAATACATTTTTATATACACGTAAATACAACCCATAAAAAGATGTATGTAAATAACTTAAAAGCACACAGGTAATTCTGCGCTGGTATATATCTACAGATATAGTAGAAAGGTTGTTTAAATCGAATAGGAGTGATTCGACATGAAAATTTTAACAACACTAACGGCCATTGCTCTGGGACGAACCTCAAAAATAAAAACTGCCGGATTAATCATATAAAAGTGATCGAAGAACTAATTGCTGAGGCAAATATTATTGGTGAAATAAAATCATACTATCTAGAAAGGCTCAACCACCTTGAGAGACTGGAGGATGGTAGCGTCAAGAGAGCATGAGGGCTATTCGTCACGTAGAGGACCGGTTGGACCTCGAAACGAAAGATGCAGCAGAAACAGGCTTGCAGGACATCAAAGGCGTCATTGCCAAGAAATTGCAAAGGTGAGTGTGGCGCCCTCTGGTCACGAAAGGTAAGCTCTACTTCGGGTCGCTGAACCAGAATAAGAACTAGTATACTCAAGATGGGCTTCTTCAACAAAAGTGTTAAGGGGCTTTATAAAGGCCACTCGTGAGTGCTGGCTTTGGTGTTTCAACCACCACGATTGCTGCTTAGCATTAGGCAGAAGGCCGTGTGGTTTCCGGCAGACTAGAATAGAATCACTCCGTCTCTTCCCGTGGATGTCGTACAAGGCGACTAAGGGAAATACTTTATCAAACATCGATCAGGCCTCCCCAACCCGTCTGGCCAGCGTGGGGAGTGTAGGCCAAATCCTCCTTCTGTCTGGGACGGAAGAGAGAGGGTCGTGCTCCTGTAGTGGAGACTAAAATGACCTGATGATGATGATGATGATTAGACAGATTGTATGCTACTTCGTCACCTTAGTCTTACAAAAATGGTGGTTGGCAGGTTGACAATTTGATTGGAAACGTTGGATTTATTTTTCAACTTGGTCCGTAAAGTAAATATGTATGATTATGAATGGGATCATTCGTTTCCGTTCGCACATTCTTTTTGATACATCTGCCTATGTGCCTATTTAAAAATGTACTTTTACAAAACTATCTAAAACCCTTCAGCTATCTCACCTATCTATCCAAACTTTAGTACCTACGTTCATCTAACGTTTTCCCAATTTATTATTATCTGTAGACTATTTATTACTTCAATAATTAATAGGTCTTTATCATAGACCAAGAAAAACTATAGACAAATTGATAGTTTCCATCTCATTCATTCGCCATCATCACGTAAGGAAATAAGACAGACTGTTCTCACGTCGAACCGTGTACGCGCCAACGAACGCGAATTTCGCAAACACGAATTTCGAACACGAAAATTTTGTTTATACATACCTATGAACGTAAATGTATTTGTTACGTAACGTTTATCGTCAAAGAAATACAAAATTGAATCACCAACGAACATTTTTGACGAACATAATGTTCGATGTTCGTTAGCGGTACCTACGCATATGCAAACAAAGTGGTCGCGTTAATACGCAACCAATTTGTTCGTACGTGTTTACACGGGCCCTTTACAGTACTTCACAATAAATAATGGGTATTGGCATACCTCGTAAACATTCGTATTGTAAATAAATAACAATTGACAAGTATTTAGGCCTTTAAACATTCTACGTGCACCATAGATTTGTGGATTCATATAGAGCTGTATAACTTCCAATCGCATGTTGTTTAGGTAAGTTAATGGAAGATCCAATTCCATTTCTATTTCCCTACTAATATTATAAAATGAGAATGTGAGTTTGTTTATTTTGATTTCGAGCTGAATTACTCAACCAATCATTATGAAACTTTGTACTCATATTTTCAAAGGTATTAGAAAGAACATAGGATGATAGGAACTGTCTATGAAAAAAGTAAACGAGGGTGAAGCTATGGGTGGAAGCTAGTATTTTATAAATGTCGGTCATGTTCGTAAATACAAAGTAAGCCGATTCCCATATTCATTCTGTAGTACTTTAGAATAGACTCGTAGACATTCAGAGGTCTACGGACCCCGTATTACTCTTTGATTTGAACCATCAAAGAATAATATCTGTGACAATTAGAATATGGCAGTATTGAGTATGTATATATATAATATAAACCATTAACCTATCGGACACTTGAAACAATAGCTGAAACAATAAATAAACAATCCAAAATTAAAAACGCAAGGTCATCAGTCATCACATGTAAAATTCAATATTTAGGTAGATAATTTTGATATCATAGAACACTGACAATGTTACACCTTTAAAATGATTATATTAAAAAAAAAAAATTGTAAAAGATTTAGCAAGTTTTGCGTTATGATATAAAGATTTACAAACATCACATTTACAAACATGCGTATGCACATGTCTTTTGGCGTCGTTCATGAAGTAACTAAAAGTTAATAAGTGCATTCAGTTCCTAGAAGTAAGGATTTCTGAAGTTATGATCAAATTTCATCACATTAAATAACATGCGAATGCGCGTGTCTTTTACGCATAATCTCCTTGAAATAACTTAAAGTGAATGTGCGTTCAGAGTTTTTTGTTCGCATTCGATCATGTCAACGTAAACAAACCGACCGATTAGAGAAGAATTGTCATGTTGTGAATTTATAAGACGCGTGTTACATATAAAAATTATATGGCTTACTTGCTCACATTTTGAAGTGAGCAACCCGGCTAATTTGGATATGTAACACGCGTCTGGTAAAGTCACATATGAAACTTTTTTCAATATGGTCTGCTTGTAAACGTTAACACATTCGAATGTGACAAAAAACTCACACTAAGCACTCAGCCCCCTTACCACCAACCCTTATTGCGATTCAATAACTGAATAGAATGCTTATTCATACCAATTAATAAGCTACTCTATTTCGAATTGAAAAGAGTCGCTTATTCATTGGTATGAATAAGCATTCTATTCAGTTATTGAATCGCAATAAGGGTTAGTGGTAAGGGGGCTGTTCGTTAAAGTCAGAATTTCTGAAACATTGGAACCACCTAACACTTCTATCGACCAACAACTTCTTTTCCTTGCTGGTAAATTTATAACTAAGATTTATTTGTGCGCACTATGTGCTTTCTTTTCCTTATTACCTATCGGTTTTTGGCTAAATTATAATGTGTTAAAATTACACAGTTATGAATTCTACTTTTCATTGGAATTCTAGCTAGAGAGCGTAATTATGTATGTCAATAATATAAGTTAATTCAGTTTGTGTTAGTTCTACCTTATTCATATAGTTCTATCAGAAATTCTGGCATCTATTGGCATATGATACTAATTCTATACGAGCTGTTTGCATGTCATGAAATGCCCGGGCCAGTGAAAAACCGCCCTTCGTTTCGTACTTAATGTTTCTTTATAGTTATTATAAATGATGGGAGATACATGAATTGTTGCGTTTTAGCATTAGATATTCATATAGTATCAGATAAGTTAGGATCTAGCTAAGTTACCTAATACTAAAAGCGCTGTACAAATTTCTATCTACTCTTACGTTAAGATACATACAAGTATTATGTACAACGAAAGTAATCTCGTGTCTATTTTACTCACATAACGGCAAGTTACTCATATTGAATCTCATTCGTTAACTACTTTTGTGACTTCTTACTTCATTTTGCTTATACCAAGATCGAATACAACCAACAATAAAGGTAGCAACCATGCATAACGCCATTCAGTTTTCCATAACGTTAAGGCCGCTTTAATCGTACGGGAAAAGTCTACAACAATCCTATTTTAAGTAATCACTGCGACCGTAATTGCTAAATTTTAAGTCTGCATGGCGTTACACAATAAATAAATATTAGCGCGCGAAGCGTCTCACCCGCGCAGAGCGCCGATTGCTCTCAGGGAACGGGGCATCGATGTCTCGTCGGCAGGACGAGGCGCGGGAGTAGCAACAGGCGCGTCTGGGGGCTAGAGGCAAGCGTGCGGATTGTGCGAACACCAGCGCGGCCACAGCGGAGCTGCTCTCACGCCGCGCGCGACGAGCCGCGTGCGCTGCGTATCCAGTCGCAAGTACACATCCGCCGCGGCGCCCTCCGCGCGATCCGACCACAGTCGTTCAGCCAGCGCGGCCGTACGTGGCCACACGCGCGCGTCCAGCCCGCCCGGGCCCAGCTGCTCCGTCCACTGGCACGCCGCACCGCCTTCGATGCGCCACGGGCCTGCGTCCGCCACGCCCACCGGCATCGGCGCCTCCTCGATCCACGGCCGGTGCTCGTACACCTGCTGCCACGACCTGTACGGCCCGCAGTGCCCATCGGAGCTGTCCCGCCATGAACCGAAACCGCAATCTAAGTACCACGCGTCCACATGGGATATGATAGACCGGTAGCCGGCGTCGAGGACCGCTCGGGACTCTGGCCATCTCGATGCGCCCCACACGTGTATACCGAAATGTTTAGAGTCTAGTCGCTCTAGATACGGCGAACGAGTCAAACGAGACGACCACAGCAATGTAAGTTCAGGTAATTTGCCACCGTTAGCACTCTCGAGTGCGCTCATAGCGCGCTTTGTAAATTCATACCAAAGTTCCATCGGGTCGGAGTCATTAAAGTGTTGTGCCCAACAGTGCTCGGATACTTCGTCGCCGCCGAGGTGAAATATATCGTCTACTCCCGTCACTTGAATTATTTCAGCGTAAATACGTTCTAATAGTTCGTATACATGGGGATTACGAGGATTTAACTGGCCACAGGGTGGTTCACCACAATATGCGCTCCATGGTTCTGCCTCTATGCAATAGGCCAAATGACCGAGGCCCGCTGCAGGTCCCCAGTCCCAGGCGCGGCCCACATGTGCAGGCGCATCGACCTCCAACAGAACACGTATGCCACGCAGTCGGGCTCTTCGCACTATTGCTCTTACATCGTCCATTGTGTAAATCGCGCCCGGTCCATAGGCACCGTGTTGTGCCAACTGTGGTGCACTATGTAATCTTAACGGGAAGGATTGTGAGTCGCTAACATGCCAATGGAATGTATTCAATTTGCAAGAAGCCATAGCATCGATGGTTCTCAGCAACTCTCCCACAGGAAAATAGTTACGTGCGGTGTCTAGAAGTAAGCCCCTATATTTGAATCGTGGTGCGTCCTCTACAGTTGCTGCTTCCAGAACTAGTAAAGACCCAGCGTAAGGGTCTTGCCAAACAAGCTGGGAGAATGTCTCGAAGCCATGTCGAGCGCCACAAAATGAGTGCGCCGCTATGTCTACGACAAGGGTATTCCCTGTAGGTCGCATTATCAACTTGTAACTTTCGTCTGTATTTAAACGCATGCGAGGGTCTGCGCTCCCGTTCACTGCGACGCGAACTAGGATTTGTCTCGGTGTACCTACTTCACTGCGTCTTACTTCTCCGATGACTCCTTTTTCTAAAGCTCGCATATCTTCCTTCATGAGGGCGAAAGCATCTTTGAGGTGTTCTGAAACATCGTGGGAGGGAGAAGACATTATTTGAAGCGAAATGTCATCAGTTCTGACAGGCACGGCGGCGGTGGCTAGGCTCACAGGACCGGTAGGCTGTGGCCAAAGCTGCGTTGAAGCACATAGCATGTTGCATGTCGGTAGAGACTGTAATGTAGTTGACTGCGAGGCAGGTAGGCGCTCGCAGCGATCCACGCGGCATATCCACGTCCACTGAGGTTCGACACCCCTGGAATTAATGAATAGTATTTTTAATTCTACATACAATCAGCAATAGAAGCATATTGAAAAACTGCATGGCTTTATCATGTCATACAACTCAACAAGACATACAACTCTTTTCTTCAACCAAAGGGCGATCTGACTGCTAACGTCGATTTCCCTCTTAGACTCCCACTAAAATTGGATTCGTGCAGATTGCATCCGTATATTAAAATTATATTAAGTGGTTGAAATTGTTCGAGATCAATGCGGTCAAACCACTTACTACTTCTACTTACTTAATCTAGCACATAAGGCATTTCGGTTTGAAGAAGTTCTTCGATTTCATTACACCCTATTTCTGTTATAATTTCGGCAGCATGTGATCAATTGCAGAAGTCCGTTTAAGTAGAAAAATTCTGCCTAAGTTGACCGCATCATAAATTTTGAATTTACTAGGTTTTCTAGGATACATACGTGTAACTACTGTGTAACGGGCGGTGAGTAAGCTCGTTACTTTGTTGCCGCCAGTACAGCAGAGCGGCGGCGGTGCACGCGGCTGCCGCCAGCAACACCATAGCGCGCCGAAGGCGGCCCACGCGAGAGAAGTGCGCTGAGGCTCCACGCCCCAACGCCTCGCCCCACGACTTCATCTTAGTAGCCGGATTGTCACACCTGGGAACAAAGAGAATAGAATTTAGATCGCAATTAGATGGACCGATGACTTGGGGAACGGCCGGAAGCGGCTGGATGCAGAAAGCGAAGGATCGCATATGGTGGGAGGCATTAGGGAAGGCATATGTCAAAGCAGTGGATAGATACAGGCTGATGATGATGATGATGAGATAAAACTCTGATGATACGTTTTTTAAGTATAATGTGGAAAAAAGTGTAGAAAATCGATTGTACAATGGGTTGAAATCGGTATATGGTAGCCCACAGCTTGCTACTACTGTACTGCTCGCCTTCCACAGGAAATTTCACTGTCACACAATAGAAGCCAAAGGGTCATGTATGTGCGGTTCCAGAGCTATTGTCACACGCAGCATCATGTTCTGGAAAAAGTTGGGTTTTCCACAAGAGACTACAGTATGATTATTAAAAAGGAACATTTTATAGGAACATTATAACGCACGTGTGATGCTCTCAGTGTCACCTGATATCTGATAGGTATCAGATCAATAGTATGCTTGCTTGTTTGTACAAAAATAGTAATGAAATAGGCGTTTTTATTAACGTCCTTATTATGAATAAATAGTTCTAGAATGAGATAGTATATAATAAAACATATTAGGTTTAAAGTATATTACATACATACAAATTTGTACTGAAAAATTGAGACGTTTCTTTTGCTATTTGTGTAATCAAAGTATTTACCAGTAATTGTCTACCACGAAAGTGGTATGCAATTAGATATGTACAATATATAAAAACTAATACTAAAACCACATTGTCTACACTGTGAAGTTCAAAGAAAAATCTGTGTTCTATCTATTTTTTTTTATACTATACGTCGGGTGGCAGACAAGCATACGGCCCGCCTGATGTGAAGCGGTTACCGTAGCCATATTAACGCTCGCAACATAAAATATCGCTCCCGCACCGCCACCCCGCTGCCAACGCAGCATCTCCTTTCTTTCTGGTGACCTCACTCACTCGCAGGAACACAAGAACCCTCAAAGGAATTGTTATTATTTAACCCCTTACACACCAAAAATCTAATTTTAACTGCTCTCTATATCGCATTTTTTTTATTATATACACAGTAATACCAAGTATGTTTAACGATCAGTATATCATTACAGACAATATAGAGCAGGAGTAGGTAGACATCGGTATCATTTGGCACTCGTCGTTTACGAAACAGCGAGGTGTCTATTTCTGAAGAGAGCTAAAAGGCCCCAGACGCAGACGTACAAGCTTTTAGGTCACTTCACTCAAGTTAACGTCGAGCGCCGTTTGTTTCTTTTATAGTACGTCGACTGTTCTATTTTTTTTACATTAATATGATGAAAATAACCGAATAGATGATACCGCTAACGTTCAACTCGCCATAAATTAAAATTCTATTCATATCTTCTTGATTATTCTCGATCTACCACATATATTTTCTATCACGAATACTGAAATTGTGGATTAAACTTTTCTTAGCGATATGCTAAAACAAATACGGCATGGGAGTCCTCAAGAATGGAGTTAGGTGTAAGTAGGGGTCTGGGGTGTAAATGGCTCACCACGATCTTTCGAGCCAAAACCAACTTCACCTGTGTACGTGTAGCACCCTACCGACTAGCGAAAGAGGCTCTGGCGAAAGAGAGGTCACCACAGGTGATCTCACTCACTCACAGGAACACAACAACCCTCAAGGGAATTGTTATTTGGCTGCGGTATTCTGTGAGGTGGAGATACTTCCTCAGTCGGGCACCTTAAAAAATACGTTACCTACCTCTCCATTTGCTAGAGCTTCGTTTGTCAGTCAGCAGGGTATACCACGAGCAGGTGACGTTGGCTTTGGTTCAAAGTTGTTGTTCAACCACTTACACCCCAAATCGCACCAAATAACATCGACCTACCATTCAATGGTAGGATGGATTAGATTTGGATGGTACTAATTGATCTAATTGACTTATATGACATACTCAAACGAAACGATTACCATATCAACGTTAGAAGTGTCACTGCTATATTATTTACAGTTATTCTTATAGTGCTCAGTACATTTGCAATTGGTGTAAGTGGTTTCGAGTCTGCAAACTTGCATATTTGATGGCCGAATACGCTGACCCCAGCGTGCGGTCGGAATTTAGCAAACTTACTTATTCTCAACTGACATTGTAAATGATATCTTAACACGGAGCATTAAGATTGAAGATAGCCGACAGGTTTTGTTAATTCAATTTCCTGTAATGGAAATACAATCGGCTTGGAAATAATGTTTTGAGAAGCTTCAGATTTGCTCGTGATGTGGACCACTTTGATGTTAATTGAGAGTTAAGTGAGTAATTGATTGACAAAGTTTTCTTATAAAGCGGGGGAAATATTGAAAACGACCGTAACTTCCATAATGTTGGTGATTGTTGGCAAATGGTAGAACTTTGTAGACATTTTCTTATTAATATTACTTGTACGGTTTTTATCAAGGTATTGCGGCATTATCAAGGTCAGAAACTATTTCGTAAGTTTGTTCTAGTAAGTTGGAAACGGCAAAACATCGTGAATCTTTCGTACGTGGCACGACAGTTGGGAAGGTTCAGGTTGTTCACGAGGATGTATCGAGATGAAACTTGGAAACATCCAAGACAGACATCCTATCTATACAGCAATAAAATTGGTTGTTTGTAAAGTCAGCTTACGGACGATAATTTTACGTGATAACGTCATAAGACAACATCAGCCGACGGAGTGGAAGAGAGATAGATTCGTGACAAGCCGCGCTTGCACGCTCGGCTCAGGTGGAACGTGACAATGAATCATGCTTTTTCGTGCTTGCAGCCGCCGTTAATCGATTTATAAAACGTTATTACGTCAAAAAGTTCCAGCTGAAATCGTTAAAGCTGTTTTCCCGTGACCTGAGTTTAAACCTAAGATTAACAGATCACACCTGTAAAAAATTGGCTTCGTATATATCAGAGCATCCAGGGGCCGTATAGCCAGCTGAAGAAAAAAAAATCGACTACGAAAATCACACTTCAGTTTAAGTTTGTCACAAATATTATTAGCTCAGTCGGTAAAGTCGCTTCGTAGAGCAAGGTTTATTGTAGACTATTTAAGCTGAACACGATTTTTACTAATCTAAGCTGAAGTTCGTGCTTCGGAAGGCACGTTAAGCCATCAGTCCCGGCTGCCATTACATGACAGTCGTTAAGCCAAGTCAGTGGCCTTTAGGCGGCTTGAAAACACTAACCTCCGCCAACCCGTAGTTGAGCAGCGTGGTAGACTATGCTCTAAACCCCCTTCAATTGAGGGGAGACCTGTATCACAATATGGGTTGATGTCGAAACTTATAGAAGCATTTAGTATTGAAGAAAATAATAGTATATATAAAGTTTTCGGTTTGTCCTCCTAAATACACAAACTTGACCAAAAGCAAAGTAGTTTTTAATTTTATACCACGAATACAAATGAGGAACATTATCAAGCAAGCTTGTATTTATGTGCCTAAGCCTCATGGCTTGTCCAATGCAAATGACTTTCAAATGCTAATACCAAATATGCACATTAAACAGGTGCTGACAAGTAACAGTGAATTGCACATGTAGTAACTTAACTTCAAGTGAGCAATTAGCTTGTAGACAAATCATAACTTTTTAAACTTTCGCCTTGCATGATTTATGAAAATAACAACGGGAATTAATGCGATCATTTATTTATTTATTTTTTGCATAAGGGTATTTACATACTTTTATTATTTTCCTGTGACGCACGTCTAGGATTTATCTATTTTAGGGAGCGTAATTGTAAGGTACCCGACTGGGGAATGTACCTCCACCACACAGAATACCGCAGCCAAATAACAATTCCCTTGAGGGTTGATGTGTTCCTGCGAGGTCACCAGAAAGGAAGGAGATGCTGCCTTGGCAGCGGGGGTGGCGGCGCGCGAGCGATATTTTAAGTTGCGAGCGTTAATATGGCTACGGTAACCGCTTCACATCAGGCGGGCCGTATGCTTGTCTTCAATATGACGTAGTATAAAAAAAGAAAAGATAAACATCGCTGAGACAGTCAGCCTGTGACCATGGTCGGTGCAAACTGGTGGAAACGTCAGGCAATAATAAAAGTATATATTATGGGCTTCCTAAAATAGCCCTATTTTCAAAGGCAGGGAATCTAAAAGATCCTTTGATAAAACCTTGAACTGCTAGTACCAACTTTATTTAAATATTACTTAGTGTTCCTAATATCTTAATTCAATTTGTTTTGCGTTTGTAGGCTCATGATATAATTTTTTTTTTAATTAAACAATCCTCTCAAATATTTAAAGGTTGACTTGAAAAGATTCCTTAGAGGGATAAGTCCGCCTTTGTGCGGCTTTTATTCCATGTAACCTTTTATGTTATTATTATTTTATTTAGTACAATTACAAAAACAAACTAACAAAAATATTATAACATTTAATTTTTTCCCATATCTTGTCCCCTAGGGGCCTTTTCCCTAAGGGGAGGCTACAAACCGCATGCAAAAAGCATGTGTTCACGCATACTACGAAGCGAATGCATGCGAATTTACTTACAAATCATATCATTTACGGCACTTTCCATTTATTAGTGTATGTATTCTGGGCTTTAAACCACTTGAAGATCATAAGCCACCCACAAAAACAGTCTTAGCAAGCCCCACACTACACGCAGAACAAAATATAATCTACCGAGTAGAGACTCGGTCTGTTCTGTGGTGTAGACACAAGCCTCTACATATATGATGAAAACTTGACATAAACCAACGAAGTACGGATAAACTCAAGTAAATTGGGCGCACGTTAACTTTCACGTACAATGAAAGTAGTGGAATTTTTCCAAGGAGGCACCCGCATAAAGTATGCAGTTCAGTACCTGGGAAGTTTCGCGCTAGTGCTGACGTGTGGCTGCAATATTTATGAAAAGGTATTCGACACGATGACGTCGCCGCGCCGGCTTATAACCGGTGCAAAACTTGGCTGCGAGCACCATTGTATCTTATGTATGCTGCGGTGTTCCTAGCCGAGTTTTATGTACATTTTAAGGATGGATTTGTATAATGTCCTTGTGGCGTTAAGACAAATATAGCTGTAAGTTATTAACAACCCTTAGAAATATTATTGGAAGAAGTTAATGTTTCCTTCAGCAGAGATTTTCCCACTGAAAGCTGAACTGAGAATCTAAAGTAACCATATACCGCATTTCGGAATATGGTTACTTTAGATTCTCAGTTCAGCTTGGCCTCTTGATGGCTCTTGATTTGATGGAGTTGTGCGGATTGTTGACGATCACGAGCTTTTGTTATATTGAGCCTCTGTGTTGTACCGATTCTACAATGGATTTGCCCATATTATGGGCCTCTTACAATAGCCCTGATTTCAAAGGCAGGGAATTCGTCAATAAAGCGAAATATTCGCGTACTGCTCGATTCTTGAGAAAGGTTTTCTGATTTGTGAACTCTTATGGAATGGAATGAACTCCACGCTGAAACTTGTACTGGCATTACTGCCGGACTGTACTATTTTTATTTAGTACAGGCCGGCTCGTATGCCAGCAGAGAGAGGCTGCAGTCGACGTTGCTTAACTTGCGTGTTCAATTAAACTAATACAGGCAAAGACTTCATCGAGTTCCTCTGGTTATTAATAATGTTTATATTGTGACGTGTACGCGGACATAGTCGCGGGCGGTTGCTAGTACAAAACAAAGTTCAAGAACGAAACGACTCGGTGGCTGCTATCATCCAACATATTCAGGAAATTCAAGAAAGTTATAAACTTGTAGATTAAGTGCGCATTTTGTACTAGATGCCCCAAGTGCAGTCTCAATAAATTTATGCGCATGACTCGGAAACTAGGTCGGGACGCGAATACTAAAAATATTTAAAGGAATATTTGTATGTGTTATCAATTTCTTTGAGTAACGGGATCTGAATAACTTTGGGATTCTTTAAAACATGATCTAAAAATATGCGAGTGTTATTTATAGTGGAGATTATAAACAAATAATGGTTCTGTCAGTTTCTGTACATTAATTAACTGGTCAAGTGTGAGTGCGACTCATAATTGAAGGGTTCCGTACCTCCGTAATTGTACGGAGATTGTACGGATTGTACGGAGTGGAGAAGAACATTGGTTCTCAGTACAAAAACACGTTTCTTGTTTGACGACGCCCTTTAATTTTTAACTTTATTTTTAGCATTTGTTGTTATAGCAGTCACAGTAATACATAATCGGTGAAAATTTCAAGTGTCTAGCTGCTACGGTTCAAGAAATGGAGACCTGTGACAGACGGACGGACAGACAAACAGACAGCGAAGTCTCGTTGCGTTTTTCAGCCATGTCCGGAACTGGTTGAAAGAACTAGTACAGGTAGATGTGAAGTGAATTAAAGTTAACAATTAAAACATTTAGATTTATCAACACAAAAAATTACATTTTTTGTGTTGATAAATCTAAATGTTTACACCTTCATTTGGTTTAGAAACTTATATAAATGTCACATATTATATTAGGAACTACGTGTAATAACTATAAATATCACCATTTTTTTATATTCCTGGACAGCAAAATTGATGTTTTCCAAAAATATACTTAATAGTTAATTTGCCATTACAGAAATTGACAGTAACTATTATATGCGATTTTCCCACACATTCCCACGACTGTCTCTCCGGTGTGTAGCCAGGATTAACAGCGGCGACCACCAAAAAAGTCAATGAACAATGTAATCCATTGCAGTCCCGGGGGTAAGACTACGGCTGCCTTGGAACTCGCAACGAATTTAATCAGAAGAAATTCTTCTTACTCCTAATAATTTCTTCTGATTAAATTGGTTGTGAGTTCGAAGATATTAGCAATGTCAGAGAAAGCAATATGGCAAATACTATATAATAACAATAGAAATACTATGTCTGTGCAATGCGACGGATATTCAATGCTTCTATATTTTCAGTGATGACACTAACATACAATTATTTATAGTATACTAGTAAACATATTATTAGGTATCGATTACATATCGGATTACGTCACTATGTAAATTTGTAACACTGTTATTACGGAGTGAAAAAGAGAATCCTTTACTTTATTTGAATTCGACGGTTCGAACTTTAATGATCGAAGACTCGACGCGTATGAAATGATATTATTTATTCTGTCCTTGGGCCCTTGTGGGCACTTAGACACGTCTTAAACATTTTTATTAATAATTTTTATTATTATTTCTTGTCATTATTTTTATCTATTAGCATTTCGGTATTGACCATTGGCGAAGATGAAATGCGTATTCATAGTAGTGTTAATCTTTTAGACGTCGACTTTTAAGTCAGTTTCTTGAACCCAGAAGGCCAAATCTGGTAATTTGCGATCGCAGAATGAAAGTTGATTGAAGATTGAATTACGAATTGATAAAAAATTATATACTTGATTTAATTAATTACATTATTATAAATTATTTATCGATTCTCATTGTTGGTAACAATACATTCTTAGTTTGGTTAATTTTGATATAACCCTATTTAAATTAAACTTTCAAGTTTCTTATTGTGATGCCACTGTAGTCATGGGGAGCATATCGAGTCGGTTAGGGTGTCTGAGATTGCACTTGCTATTTTCGTGCCGCTTTGTAAATAAAGTTTGATTGTTTTTAATACATACGCAAATTTCAAAAATATGACAGGGGAAAGTCAAAATGTTTAATTCCTTGAATAAAGGTCTGCATGTGTTAATTGATTAACATTACAGATGGCCCTGATGCATTGCTTCTGCGGTATTTTTTATGTAATAAACAACTTTAATTTTTTATATAGTATAATAGATAATTTTCTTTGTTTATGTAATAGACAACGTCGCAACAGTTGTAAGGAGTGGCTGGGCTGGTTGTCATATTTTTCCTTGCCTTATCCATTATCAATAAATTACTTTTATGATAACAGTCCCAGTCAAATTGCACCGCCACTAATGAGCAAACATTCATGACAACTTTCCCTAATATAAATATTATGTTCATACATGTTCTTTGAATTTCATCGTACTAGGCAAACGTAAACGTTTAGATAAGGATTAAGGTATTCTGTAAAACGTCTGTGATGGCATCTTCGTGAAGAGAGGTAGATAAAGTAGGACAACTGATGTAGAGATAATTATTATTATGACGAGCCCGGTGGTCGAATGGTTAGCAATGGCCACTTTGACTATATTTGTGTGCATGAACATGTCTGTTTGTCTTCGTCTGGGTGTTTTCTATGACTAGTCTTCTTCCTAGTCGTTCACTCTTAATAGAGTGGTCGTGGTCACCTCTATATCGTCGATCGTAGGCCGTAATTATGTGTAGTATATGTATGTATATACAAGAAAATATATTTAAGTGCAATATCAGTTACCTAGTACCCATAGCACAAGCTTTGCTTAGTTTGGGACTAGATGGCGCTGTGTAATTTGTCCAGGAATATTTATTATTATTATTCTGACACTGTTAACATTCAGACAAACATAGAAACTAAGCAGGATACTGAGTTATAAAATAAAATTTTAATAATGGCGCATGACGCAGGCAGAAGGCACCGGACTCTAGGGAACTACCACCTGCCCAGTCGATATATTAATGCAGGCGTTTGCCCGACAGGCAGGCAAGTTTGCCAGACGAAGACCTTTATTTATTAACGTGTACGGAACTTCGGATCATGATGTTTTGTATTGTTTTACTTTGGTGTTGCCGTCGTAGGGAATGTTAGTTATGAAGCAACTAACTGCTGTCTCATTAGTTAAGTAGATTTATACGAACTGATAGGTATATTTGATTGGAATTCTGTTAGTTTAATCACGTCATTAGCTTGATTTCTTGTCTGTGCGGTAGAATTATTGTAATTAAATTTAGGAGCGAGTTTTATTTGAAAAAAAAAGGGTCATTAGTTTGGAAGTTTGTATGTTGTTTGCCACTCTCGAAGGCAAGAAAGTATTTTAGGTCACTTAGTCAACAGTTCTTGCGTTAGACAATATGTCACTTTTAGACAATGCGTGATTTGCTTTTGAATTACTAATTAACACTTAAAATGTTGTTTATCACACAAATCGCTTAAGACATAAAACTACTTTATCATCCTCTTGGAGGACTATAAAGATCACTATCTACTTTCGTTCCTCTTTGTCATTTTCTGTCTTTTTTATGGCAGCGATAGTGATTCTCTCTGACTCCATTTCTTGGAGTGCGCCATTCTGGGACACGATTGATCACTATGTGGTCCAATGAGCAACAAATTAGGACAAAACCCATTAATTATAATTTTCTACCACAGCGGGTGGCAAATATGTATGTGGGCCGCCCACATAATGTAAAGCGGTTACTAAAACATTAAATTATTAATGAAGTACAACCCTACATTTGTTTCACTTCAGATTTACTAAATTAGGTTAATTAAACTATCAGTAGTTATTTACTATACCATTTTGAGTCTTAACACCCTGAAAATAAGGAAAGGGCAGCCTGTGAGGTGTGGTTGACCACCAATGAGGCGGTAGGGACGTCACGAAGGAGTACGTGGCCCAACGACTAACCACCACAGGTTACTTTATTATTCAGTGACATCGATTAGTTGGTCGACTTTTTACGGGTTAGTTGAGCTTATTATGGTAAGAAATGATATCGACTGTGAAAATGGTAAACCACTGAACTACCTGTCAAATAGTTCTAATACGGAATATGAGGGGAAATTCTCGTAATTAAAAATATTATAAGTAAGTAATTAAAATGCAGACTAAATTCAGTTTTAGGAAAGGAAGGAGATGCTGCTTTGGGAGCGGGGGTAACGGCGTGCGAGCGATATTTTATGTTGCGAGCGTTAATATGGCTACGGTAACCGCTTCACATCAGGCAGGCCGTATGCTTGTCTGCCACCCGATGTAGTATAAAAAAAAAGTTTCGATCTAGTGTCGATTTCATTAATATCACATTCGGTATTCTCTTATCACAATATGAAATTTCAAAGTTTAATTAAAGTGTGATTATATCGACGTGTGACGTGAAAATGTAACAAATTAGGAATAGAATTCAGCTAGTAATAAGAGTTAATATTAATGGGTAGTAATAAATAAATAATAAATAAATATTTCTTGACAATTTACACAGCGCCATCTAGTTCCAAATTAAGCATAAAGCTTTTACTATGGGTAGTAGACAACTGATACATATACTTAAATACATTTTTTTTTTGTAAATATATACTTATAATACATAGAAAACACCTAGTCCAAGACAAACAGACATGTTCATGCACACAAATGTTTGACTTGTGCGGGGATCGAACCCGCGACCTCGGAGTCAAAGTAGCCATTGGTAGCCATTTCACCACCGGGCTCGTCAAAAATAAAGCGAACGTCTAAAATTGTGAAAATGGGCGACTATTATACTGACTTGTCGACTAAAGTTGATATAAAACATACCAAACCTAATCAAACGTAGTCAGTGGCTTATTTAGTATTTTTTGTGGCTGATGTTATTATTTTCCAATATTAATTAATCACTGAAATTAGTTATCGATATAAATTAGAGATCGTAAAATAATTAGAAGAATTGGCCTTCTGATCTATCCATTAACTACGCCCTTGAACTTTTTCAGCCTGGTAAACGATCTGACAAGGCCCCTACTAACACGAGCAGCGAGACCATCATACGTACTATAGGTAGGTCCGAGAGGCACTATATAATACCAGAGGTGCAATTCTCGTAATTAAAATATAGTCAAAATTCAGTTTCGATCCAGTCTCGATCTCACAAATGTCACATTTCGTATTCTCGTAACACAATATGTAACTTCAAAATTAAATTTAAGGCGGGGTGGTACCAGTGGTACTGCAAAATCCACAATTTAGAATTCATCTTTGAAGTAATAAACGGAGAATTAAAATCTAGGAAAATTATATTGATATTGTTGAGGATATATACTAGGGAATATATCCGATGGAAACATGATTTGATGAAGTTGACTCGATAAAATAAATTCACAAAGTTTCCTCTTTTCGTGTCATTTTATCTTCTATTTTTGGTATTATTCTTAAAATAAGTAATTTGACATTATAAGTCATGTACAAAAAAAAAGGTCATAAATAACTGGACCTATTATACCCGATAGATTTTTTTTATTACATCTTTAAATTGTTTAATCGATTATTCAATAGATTTTCAGCTCGCCAGAGTCGCCAGTATCTCGCGGACTTGTCATATTGTTTCTAGCACTGGCTCACCTCGCCTTAAGCGGGATTATATCGAAATATGAGTGAAAATTAAACAAACTAAGAATGTTACTTTGCCAACAACAAGAATTGATAATAATTAATTAATGAAATCAAGTATATAACTTTAGTCAATTCATAATTCAATCTCGATTCGGTCAACTTTCAATCTGCGTTCGTAGAAAAATTACGAGAATTGGTCTCCAGGAGACTAAAATGATATACTCAAATGATATACTAGTTTCCACCCGGAGCATCACTTGCGTTTTCTTTTTTTTTTTTATAAAATGTATCCTATATATTAGGTTGGGGAAAAAGTCTTTTCGTATTTTATATGAAAATTCAAAACATTTTTTAATAAAGTTTATTTACATTTAACTAAAGTATGTAGGTGCCATTATGTTTGATAACTTTTTGTCATCTTGTAGGTAGAGACATGATCCCATTACTATAGAAATTTTGGGACTTCTGTTCAAAAAACCGCGACAAGTGGTTTTGGCAGTCTTCTCGTGATGTTAACCTGACATTGCCTAAAGAATTCTTAAGAGACCGAAACAGGTGGAAATCAGAAGGTGCAAGGTCAGGACTATACGGCGGATGCATTAACACGTACCAGTCAAACTCTCTTAATTTTTGCTGAGTGGCTAAAGATGTGTTAGGTTTAGCGTTATCATGATGAAAAATCACACCCCTTCTATTAATTAATTCCGGCCGCTTTCTCTCAACTTTTTGCTTTAATCTCATCAGTTGTTCACAGTAGAGTTCAGAATCGATAGTCCTGCCTGGCGGTAACAGCTCATAATGAATATCTTCCCTTCCAATCCCACCATACACACAGCATCACCTTGTTGCGGGTTAACCCGGGTTTCGCCAGAGTCTCTGAAGCCTGGCCGGTCTTTGACCACGACCTTTTTATGCGCCAAAACTGTTATGTGGTCAATTCCTAGTTCTTCAGCTACGTCGTAACTACTGATATGCCGATCTTGCTCCACTTTTTCAGAAATGGCATCCATTTTATCCGTAACAGGGCGACCAGAGCGACGTGCATCTTTGACATCAAAATTTCCGGATTGAAAACGCTAAAACCAAATTTGTGCTACTCTCACAGACACTGCACTAGGTCCATAATAATCACAAATTTTTTTCGCAGCTTGCGTTGAATTTTTACCTTTTTTGTAGTAAAATTTTAAAATGTATCGAATTTCTTCATTAGATTCACTCATCTTGACAGTAAAAAAAACAAATGAAAATCACACATTTACCTAATTTGAATTTGGAATTATCTTTTTTAAAATTTAAACTTTTTATAGATATCAAAACCTGCTAGATACAAATGGTATAACCAAAGAGATTTTATTACAAGTTCATACATACTATAATGCGAAAAGACTTTTTCCCCTACCTATTATATCCTTCCTAATACTTTTGAGAATATGTGTACATAGTTTCATGATGATCGGTTGAGTAGTTTCGGCGTCAAAGCGTAACAAACAAACTCACATTCACATTTATACTGTTAGTACCCGATAGGGATCATCAATTCTTATTGTTGGCAAACTAATGTTATTATTATTTTAGTCTTATACATTATAGTCCGTTTAATTTTCGATCATATTTCGATATACTCGTAATTCCACTTAAATTAAACCTCCACTTGACAGAAGACGGCATACAAAAAAAAGTTTCTAGAGACTTACACACAACACCCCTCGGTGTTGTGTTCCTGCGAGTGAGTCGAGTGAGAAATCATCAGGATGGAAGGAGCGATTTTTTATGTAACAAGCGTCTATAGGCTACGGTTACTGATTCATATCCGACCAGCCGAAGCCGTATGCTTGTTTCCACCCGATGTAGTGTAATAAAAACTACAAACTTAAGGATGGTCGGCATATTAATTTAGAAAGGCAACCTTCGGGCAACGATAGTTTCACTTTTAATGCATTTTTTATTAACGATTTTATGGTCTCATTTACAGCTTCATATACGGATATATATTCCAAAATATTTCTAAACGAATTATACACTACCATTGTAGTCCCAAACTAAACAAAGCTTGTAGTAACTGGGAAATAGATAAGTGTTATTATACCTAAATACGCTTTCTTGAAAATACATACATATAAGACATAGAAAACACCCAGACCAAGACAAACCGACATGAGAAATATTTGTGTGCATGAAGCACACAAATATTTCTCTTTTGCGGCGATCGAACTCGCGATCGCGGAGTCAAAGCTGAACATTGCTAGTCATTCGACCACCGGGCTAGTCATATATCTCTATTATGTAACAATATCAATAAACTGCAATATAAAATTATGAAAATTTAGTTAAAAGCCCAACCTCACTCAACGAGTTCCCACTATAAATTATAATGCAATTTCGTGACGCGACGCTATCTTTAGATAGTTTTAATTAAGTATCGAAATTAAATTCTGTTTCATTATTTATTCTGTGTTAAGGTTTCAAAAGTTCTGTTTTAATCTTAGAGAAATCACTTATCCAGACGGACATCTTTTATTCATAGGAAGTAGAATAAAATTAATAGCCGTGCTGCATAACAAACAGGGAGGCAATTCACGAGGAAAGTGTCAGGAGGATCTTAATTATAATGCAATTGTAGTATGAATGAACGTTGTGTCGACGGCCGACGAACTGTCGAGGCAGACAGTCTAAATATTAAGAATTCATTGTGTGCCTGACATGACCCGGCAGTTAGTAGACTAGGAAAAAGATTTAAATAGATTCTGCGTCTATGGCACATTATGGTAGAGATGGGCGTTGAGTGAACGAACCGTTTTTTAAACTGTTTTTTGTGCGTGAACGATTAAACTAGTTTACAGTTCAAAGATAAACTAGTTTATTCTTCGACTGATTCGGTGAGTCCGTTGCGTCGCGTCGCGATCGTCTCGTCTCGTCTAGTGACTTGACAAATGAGATTTCCGTTCGTTTACCAATCGTTTATGTGTAGAAATAGTCTTATCGACGACGTAAACTAGTCGAAAATTAGACTGTTTTTTTTTTAAACTAGTTCATCGTCGACGGTAAACGGGCTCGTTGCGTCGACTGTAAAATCGTCGACGACCCACCCAGTCACCACTAGTCGACGACGTAAACTAGTCGAAAATTAGACTTTTTTAAAACTAGTTTAACGTTGAGGATAAACGGTCTCGTTTCGTTGACGGCAAACCCGTCGACGACACATCACTACATTATGGTCTTATTAATGAAAATTCTATGACGTAACTCGGGGTTCAGATTGGTGCGTGGTATTCAGCGTCATTATTGAAGAGAAATATTTAAATAACAATCAGCTTGTTTGTGTAGTGCTGGGACCAAACCAAAGACCAAACAGCTGCGACCTCGAAATTAAAATAGCCCTTGTATTGCTTGGTATTGACGAAACATGATGGGTAGTTAGATAATATACCAACAAATCACGTATGTTCTGGTCATCGTAATCCGTCCTGCACCCCTAGCCAAGTGTAATTCACAGCGTAACGAACGTTAGATAGATCACGTGACATTTGTCAATTCTCATACTAAAATGTTCGATTTTGACAAATGTCACGTGATTTATCTAACGTTCGTTACGCTACGAATTACACTTGGCTAGGGGGGCAGTAGTCTTTGAGATATCGAGATTAAATACTCATTTGATTAGTCGATCAATTTTGTGTTAGTATTGCAATTTTAGAAAAAATACAAAATCGCTTTCACCAGTTCCACCTATGTTTTCGCAGAACTTTGTTTGGTGTAAACATAAATACAGGATATAAGGAAAATTAAAAGAGCAAGTCGCGAAGGGTGACGACGGCGAGTCTAGGAGTGAAGAGGGACTGCGTGAGACGGGTCAGAACACAGGATCAGAAGCTTGAATATAAATGGACCTCTTGAATTCTTCCGTTTAAACAGGACTATTTTGGGCTGTGCGATGTTACTTACGTATAAAATAGCAATGAGTAAGGTGGATTGTCTGTCAATTTAAGGAGAGAAAGTGGGGTGTAAGTTGCTTATCACCATCTTTGAGCCAAATCCAAACTTATTTGCACGTGGAGCACCATACTGACTGACAATTGAGGCTTGGCGAAAGAGAGGTAGGATGGCTTAGTGTATTTATAAGCTGTCCGATTGGGAATGTACCTCAACCTCACATAATACCGCTGCCAAATAACAATTTCCTTCAGGGCTGTTGTGTTCCTCCGAGTGAGTGAGATCACTCGGGGTAGCAGGACTTTAATGACAAAAATTTATTTCTAAATACATTTAATTAAATATTCAAAGTTCTAGCGTTCTAGTCTGCATATGGGCATATGGGTTAGTTATTTTTAAATAAATAAAGAAACTTTATTTCAGATAGTTAGAATCCATACATAACCAATTCATAATTACATAAATTTTAATATTAGAATGATTTAAATTTAGTACAAAGCTCAGTTCTATTTTAATCTAAACCCTAATTTAATAATGGAATTGAATGTAAAAATTAATTTATGCTATTTCAAGTGTAACTATTTCATTCATGTCAAATACATTTAGTTATTTTATATAATATTATGATATCTTATCTTATATCTTAGTTCAATATATCAAACGTAAATCAAATACGCTTGAAAGTTACTGGCGCGACTTTCAAACTAATCATTGCAGTATGTGTAGTATGGCTATATTTTCCTTGTTACATTTACCTGGCACACAAAATGGGGACATTTTGTGTGCCAGGTGTGCCAGTTTAAATGTAAGGATTATCTTTGGAGACTGATAATTTATTTTCTTCTTCTGATATTTTTTTCTTTTTTCTGATAATAAAATAAGACAATTATTTTTTTACTTTTCATTTATTTTCACAACTGTCCCCGACTATTTGAATGATAGACGTTTTAAAAATTTGGACGTTTTACTAGTAGGTCGTTTTGCCGTAAAAGACATTATCACCTTATAGACGTTTTAAAATGTCGACGTTTTACCAACAAAGTCATTTTTCTAGGTAGACCTTCTGATTCGGAGGGACAACAACGACCGAAGAAAAGGATGTATGGTTTACACACACACACACAATGTATGAACTTTACGGTCATAATTTCAGCTTTAACTTGAAAAAAAAAACATAAATTGTTTCAGCCGTTTCAGGAACTTTAAATCAATGAAATGCGCCCTAGTTGTTGGAATATTTTCAGCGTTATGTTTGCTACTTGTTCGTCCTGCGAGTTCGACAGGCTTACGTTGAAATATTGCTAATTGAACAATGGGATTATTACATTCAAGCAATAAGCTATTTGACCAACATTTTTTTTCGGTTTGATATGTAGGGACGTCTCAAATAATATAACCATAGGTAAATGAATTACTTCGATAGCACAAAAATCTCTCGAGATATGTTAATTTGAAAATCACAATTTTAGACTTTCCCGAAAACGCTCCATACAAATGGCTACTGAGTTATGACGTCACAGGTTTGTATTTTGTACGCATCAAATCAGAAATTTGTTCGACAGCTATGTTAATATTTTTAACATTGCTATGTTTATATAATTAGTATCATAATAAAAGTTATAGGTAGTATTTTTTATTGCTTCTCCAATGGAAATATTATTTTTTAATAATTTCATACTTTTAAAATACTTAGATAGACTTTCCCGTCAAACTTTGATCGACACTAAAATAAGTCGGACGGAAGATATTAGAATGAAAGTTTGCAGATCTTTATAGTTTTGTCTATTTTACGATATTTTAAATTATTTATACAATTTTTGAACATTGTCAAATAGCCTATTGCATAGTTGACGATTGAAGCTATACAAAGTTGAGCCCAGTGGTCAATGGCTGCTTTGACTCCGAGGTCGCGGATTCGATGCCCGCACAAGACAAACATTTGTGTTCATGAACAGGTCTGTTTGTCTTGGTCTAGATGTTTTCTATGTATTATAAGTATGTATTTAGAAAAAAATGTATTTAAGTACATTTATCAGTTTAACACTGTCTCCTGTATAACCCGGCCAGCGGCAAAAGGCAATGAAGTCCACTGCAGTCCCCGGGGAGTAAAACTATCATCAGGTCATTTTAGTCTCCACTACAGGAGCACGACCCTCTCTCGTCCGTCACAGACAGGAGGATTTGGCCTACACTCCCCACGCTGGCCAGACGGGTTGGGGAGGCCTGATCGATATCTTATAATGTATTTCCCTTAGTCTCCTTGTACGACATCCACGGGAAGAGACGGAGTGATTCTATTCTAATTTGCCGGAAACCACACGGCCAAAACAATACCACACGGAGAAAAACTATGGCTGTTCTGAATTTAATCAGTAGAAATTAGTAGGAGTAAGAAGCTTTTGGAATATGATAGCGCTATATAAAATCTACAACATTCTCTATTTCACGTTGCTACGCCAAACCGAACAAGTTAGTGCAGATAAATACATTGAAGCTGAACAAGCCTGAGGTGTCAGCTTAGGAGAGAACTTACTCCGAGTTGCAGAATACTGCGACAAGACGCACAGGGTTGGCTGCCCGCTCCGTTACGTAGGTTAGGTTCTAAACCGGGTCTACTCTACACTAAAGCGGTGTCTATAAAACGTAGTGTATAATATGTCTATGACCTAATGATTGTTTTTCTTTTATTTTGCAGTTTCATAAGCAATCGTTGTGATAAGATTGTATAAGTAGTTATTTAAGTGCAAGAAAGAGTATAGAAAAGATTGCGACAATATAACACTCAGATTATAGTATATACGAGCCCGCAGTCAACCATTACCATGAAAACAAAATAAAGCGCGTTCCCCACACAATAGCAGTCTGTCTGGTCCCAACCTCAATTTAAAAGTGTGTCGTTTGATTGATTACGCTTCGATTGGGGCAATTGTGGAAAAGATTTATGTCCCCATCAACTGCTTCTTTGTGTCCCAACACTGCTTGTCATATATGCATTTAGAAAATGTACAGCATAAAGTATATATTTTGATGAAGATTTTTTTTCGAGGCACATAAAATTACATAAAATCAGCCATTTTGATTTCGCCTCGTATCTTTGGACATTTGGATTGCCTCGCCTTACTTAATTTTCGAAATTTGACCAGGGCTTCTGATAACAAGTAGTACGAATCCATACAACCTAATTTATAACATATTATAAATAGTAAAATGTCTGACTGTTACGTTATTACGACTATCTTTTGGCGCGATAACCGACATTCAAGCGGGTGGAGTTGCAAGGCACAGCTAGTATAGACAATTACGCATATAGATACACGCAAAAACATTGCCCTTCTTGCCGGTCGGGTAAAAAAGGCTACGCTATTGTCGCTAATTGTTCTGATGAAACATCCAACATCGCTAATACGTGAATTGGCTGAATTAGAACGCATTGTTTGTTTTTGTTCGCATGAGTTTGTATTTGAGTGGGTGGAAATGTGTAATGCTTAGACAAAGAAAAACTATAGACAAATTGATAGTTTTAATTGCGTTCCCACGAGGAAAAGAGTAACTCGAGTAATCATATTATTTATATGCGAAATAGTGTTGCGTGTCGGTTTTTTCGAAGAAAGCATATTAATGTGTCTCCCTGATATATGACAGCGCTATACGGGACGGGGTCCACCACACATTCCTATCACTGAGTCTCCTGTGTAGCGAGGATTAATATTGGCGAGCACCAAAAAAGGCAATGAACAATGAAGTCCATTGCAGTCCCGGAGGTAAGACTACGGCTACCTTGGAACTCACAACGAATTTAATCAGAAGAAATTGGTAGGAGTAAGAAGCATTTGGAATATGATAGCGCTATTCGGGTCGGGGGCCCACCACACATTCCCACCACTGTGTCTCCTGTGATCCAGTGTAGCCAGGATTAACAGCGGCGACCGCCAAAAAGACAATGTACAGTGAAGTCCATGGCAGTCCCGGGGGTACAACTACGGCTGCCTTGGAACTCACAACGAATTTAATTAATTGAAGAAACAAATATTGAAGAAATTAGTAGGAGTAGGAAGCTTTTGGAATTTGACTTGATGATGATTGATGATAGCGCTATATAAAATCTAGAACATTCTCTATCTCATGTTGTGACGCCAAACGTGAATAAGTTAGAATAAATAAATGCATTGGAGCTGAACAAGCCCGGGGTGTCAGCTTGTGAGGAACTTATTCCGTGTCCGTGTTGGGGTGTCAACTTACTCCGAGTTGCAGAATACTGCGACAAGACGCACAGGGTTGGCTGCCCGCTCCGTTACGTAGGTTAGGTTCTAAACCGGGTCTACTCTACACTAAAGCGGTGTCTATAAAACGTAGTGTATAATATGTCTATGACCTAATGATTGTTTTTCTTTTATTTTGCAGTTTCATAAGCAGCCCAGTAGTTTTATATAGTTTGAGGACCTACATTACAAGGGTGCTGATGCCCGGGCATTTGAAAGATTGCGTCAATGCTTCAGACGGATGAGTTTAGTTACAATGTTCGCTGACAATGCGTTCAGAGGGAGGGTCTTTTGATAAATAGTAACACATTATCGGATTTTGGAATAGTTGGATTGGATGAAAGAAACTTTTAAATATGTTCTTGTACATGACATGGAGGTAAAATGGACATGGGTGAAACGGTTTGCTTAGGCAGATTGTACGAGTATATATTTTTAAACATTTAGATGGACAAAGATTTGACTTCATTTATATATCGATGTAGAATAAAGATTTATTGTATTCGTTTAAATTATTTATGTCTTTTAATGCTTTATTTTATGTATTTATTGCAACTTCAATGACCCCAAATAACATAAGTTTACAAATAGCGACCTTAAGAGTACGCAGTATGGTTGGACCAACTCGTCGGTAAGTATTTTTAAAATGGTTCTTACATAACTAAGCGCCCTGTGAGAAAGAGATAGTTTGAATAATGATGAACAATTTGTTAGCTAGTTCACGCATATAGTAGGTATAGTATTACACGAGTCCCGTTTTATTATTATGTTATTTGAAAACGGATAGGAGAGCAAATTGACTAGTTGTTTATATGAACTGGTATACAGAATACATACTCAATGTATACTATAAGAAAAATAAAGTTGTTTAAATTTTCGAATAAATATAGGTACTATTTATTCCAAATTGGTCAATTAGGTTGATGTTATCAATATGTAAGTGTTAATAGTTATTATTTACATTTAAAGTTGTCTCCAAATACGGATTTTTCAAGGCAATTTCGTGTTTCGTGTTGCAATGTTTAATTTTCGATGTGCGACTTCAAATGGAAAATTAATAAAGTTTCTACGTTTGTATGGAATGTTTCCAACCAGACAGAGCGGCCTTAGCGACTTGTATCCTTAAACTGATTTCATAGAATCACAGTCACGTCTTTATAAACATTCCAGCATAGTAATACACCTGAATTGGTTATTGCAAAATGGGCAGAATGGCATATTTTTTTAATCCTTCATTTCTAACAAATAATTAAAAAACAATATTATGTTTTGTTCCGAGACACTTATGACCATAGAAAAAAAAAACAAAAAAAATGGTTGTATGTAAAATCAGATTATGGACGATAATTTTAGGTGATAACGTCATAAGAAAACATCGGCCGAAGGAGAGGAAGAGAGATGGGTGTTCCGAGATCTGGCTTGCACGCTCGATTCAAGCGGACCGTAACAATGAGTCATGCTTTTTCGTGCATGCACCCGGCGATCATCGATTTATAAGACGATATCATGACAAAAACATCGGACGCGCAGCATGGGCCACCATAGCGAAATTTTTTTTTTTTTTCCGAACACCCTAATTGATATCGGAAAACATTACATACTACTTTTTGATGACACGAATCCGAAGTCAGAATTTCGAAATTTTGAGTTTCATGGCAACGGACGGACAGACAGAACGACTTTTTTTCGGGAAACAAGGTCACTTTACATTACTACTTACTTTTTGATGCTCTACACGAATCCGAAGTCAGAATTTCTAAATTTTGAGTTTCATGGCAACGGACAGACAGAACGACCGGACAATTTCATAATCTCAATGAATTTCGCTGAAACTATTGAATAAAATATCAACATGTTTTCCTTCATGTGTTCATGTGCTCTTTTTGCAATTGGTTCACATAGTCAAGTGCCTTTCTTGACGTCGGCGACATTGTAGGTTAAGGATCCATCTTAACTGCAACCCTGCAACGTTACGCTAAGATGGATCCTTATCTGGCAGTTATCAAACGGATGTTATTATCAAGAAAGTATTTTTTTTTTTTACTTTTTGTCCTTTCAGAATAAAGTGATTTTTTTTGTAATTCGTTACTGTAGCCAAACACTACTTCGGTTACAATCTATTTGTGACGCATTGTAATAAACCGTGTCTCCTGTCTAAAGGGTACGGAAAAGCTGCAAGCCTTTACTCAAAGGATTGACAGATATTATTTTACATGCCGGTATAATGAAGGACTGTGAGGGATCATTATGCTACCTCTGGTAATGAGTGCTCGACGTTTTGAGTTTCAATTAAGATTGCTTACCGGCCGACGGTTACTCTCGGCTGCTATAAATAAACCATTCATTGTGTACTGTTTCTGATTATAAATTCACGGAGATTTTTTGTTTGCTTGTACAACTTTATGTAATCACGACTTAAAATACAAGAGTATACAAGAACACCTGACAGAATACCTCATTAATTATGAGTAGAGATAGGCAAAATGCCAAACATTTACAATAAGTGCCCAGTAACTACCTGTAAATGCCCAATAAATGTCTAGTTTTACGTCTGGCGTACCTCGAGCACTGCGTGTTTTGCTTGCACCCGGCGTGTTATATATAGATTCGAAACTACAACGCCAAACTGTATCCCCCGACTTTGTTATCATTAGATTTTTTGGATTGCCCCCGTAAGGTAGCAAATTTAAAGACATATTCACGTAAAAGAGTTAATCTGCACCGTTCTCGTATCGTGAGGAAGCGTGTTTCATAACCGTGTAGCTGGAACAATGTATGAATTCCAAACGTGTTTGTGAGGGACGCAGGGAGCTTTAGGATAGGATCACTGCTACGTCGTAGACGCTCTACGTCGTATACTTTCCGAAGGTGAAACATCTACGAGAGATATTATGGAGAATATAGATAAAACAGGGCATAGCCAAACTAATAAAAAAAAAGCTACAATGAAACAGAAGCACTCATCAGGGGCCATTACCATCTAATATTTTTTTAGAAAATTTTGTCTTACGTTTTAGTTATAGACAAACATCTTCAGCTTAGTCTGTAGAGCTCCAGGGTTTCCACCAGCTAAGCCAAACATCAGTAACATAAATCTGAGCTGAAGTTTGATTTTCGCAATAAAAAAATCCGGTGGGAATCGGCTTCAGCTACGCCCGTAGGGCTAGGGGGTGAATAATGACAACAGGAGGAAATTTCAAGCCATCAATGTACGAAGATATATACTTATGACTCTTCGATCATTAATACTAGAATCTGTATATAATAGACGCTATTGAATCTACTCTGATGTGTACTAATACTAACTGATATACATACACGCACACGATATCTACAAGTACCTACCTACACCACTCACATATATCCTTCACCATGTACGATTTATACTCATCGTTGCATTAATACTTCACAATTAATGCAATTGCATTCATGAATGTCCTTTTTCGTACACTAAACGCGATGTCACTGACCTAATATGTTATGTTATACAAAATTAAAACTCAACATAAAAACTTTTTGTTTGGTATGTACCGTGATATAATAAAATTGATGCAATAAATATTTTTATTTATAAATACTACGTCGGGGGGGCAGATAAGCATACGGCCCGCCTGATGTGAAGCGGTTACCGTAGCCATAATAACACTTGAAACTTGAAATATTGCTCGCGCGATCTTTTTTTCTGGTGGCTCTCACTCGCAGAAAGATAACAAACCTCAAAGGAATTGTTATTTGGCTGCGGTATTCTTTGAGGTGGAGGTAATTCCCCAGCGCCCCAGCATACAAATACGCTGTACCCTTCCTCTCTTTTGCCAGAGTTTCTTTCGCTAGACGGCAATGTGCACCAGGTGCAGGCGATATTGGCTCTGGCTCTAAAGGTCGTGGTGAGTCGCTTACACCCCAACTACAGAGGTCATTTTGTAAGAACAAATCTACATACTTTTACATAACAGTAGTGTGCATAACTATTAGGGATAGGATTGCAGGAAACGAAATCGATGGTTAAGAAGGAAAACTTTGAAGAATCATCCTTTCGTTAAGGATCGAAGACCTTTTTGCCTTTTTGGACGGAACCCTTATAAATTCGTCATGTCCTTCCGCATGTCGCAGCTATTTCACTTGGAAATTATTGGGAGTACGTGGTTTCAATCTGGCAGGTGGACAGCGCGTTAGAGCCTTTGTACTGCTTTGTTTTGCATTTTATTTGTTTTTATATTTTTGATGTTCAATAAAGTTATAACAAACAAATAAACTAACTCCTTTTTTTTATCAAATCAAACAAGCATCCGGCACTTCTGAAAAATGATTCTCGTAGCTTATAGACGGGTGCAATACAAGTATTATTCACTCGTACGCTGTTAGCCCCCGCTGCATTTTAACGCGTTGTTAATGCGGCATCACCGTAAGTTAGGAACATAACAATCATAGTTAGTGGGAATATGCCTTATTTGCAGTTTACATCACAAAGAAAACAAATAAAATTATTAAGTTGTTACAAACGGCGGCCTTATTGCTAAAAGTAATATGGCCGCCTTGTTGCATTTACATGTTTGGCCATAAAAATACTGCGATTTTTTGTAAAATTTTCATGAAAGTACTTCCACGACTGGGAAAGTACCTTCTTCTCAGGCAATAAACATGCCCTATTTATTTTTCGCCAGAGCCTCATTAGCTTGACGGCAGGGTGCTCCACGAGCAGGTGAGGTTGGCTTAAGCTCTAAAAATTGTGGTGTGTCTCTCACACCCCATACTTTGCTGCTGTTGCGTATTAGTACGTTAGTACTATTACTTATACTGTGGTATTAGAGTGACATTACGAAGAAAAACAATATTTTGTGGTAGCTTACTGTATAGACAATGCCTTGTAGACCGTGACATTTCTAGTACAAAAGGGTCCCGCGGAATGCTATACGTCAATTGGCAACGCCGGATCAAATTATACTGGAAATGTATCTGTCTACAAGCAGTTATCTGTACTTAACTGAAGGATTAGGAAAATAAATTTGCGCACGTCAGATGCAATGACTATAAAACTAATTGACCGCGTTTGTGTGGGTGACCTCAATCTACAAACACCAGCTCTATTAGTTACATAGGGTGTGTCGATGGCGTCTCCCTCGAAAAATGTTAAAAAAGGGGTTCGCCTTAGCAATGCTTTTAATGTGTAATTAAGTAGCGTAAGGTGCTATTATCAAGGCAACACCAAGGGGTCGCTGATTCGTTGCTTTAAATACTCCTTCCTATCTTTCTGGCGACCTAACTCACTGGCAGGAACACAACAACCCTCAAGGGAATTGTTATTTGGATGCGGTATTCTGTGAGGTGGAGATACTTCCCCAGTCGGGCACCTTAAAAAATACGTTATAGCCTATCTCTCTTTTTGCTAGAGCCTCGTTTGTCAGTCAACAGGGTGTACCACGAGCAGGTGACGTTGGCTTTAGTTCAAAGTTGTTGTTCAACCTCTTACACTCCAAATCGCACCAAATAACATCGACCTATCATTCAATGGTAGGATGGATTAGATTTGGATGTTACTAATTGATCTAATTGACTTGTATGACATACTTCCCCAGTCGGGCAGCTTAAAAATATACGCTATACCCTATCTGTCTTTTCGCCAGAGCCTCGTTTGTCACTCAGCCGAGTGCACCGCGTGCAGTTGAGGTTGGCTTTGGGTCAAAGATGTTAATGAATCACTTACACCCCAATTCAGACTTACTAAATAAATTTCGTTATGGTTTTAAAGATCATAAATATGGGGTGTGCTTCAACAACAACATCTTATACCGACCATATCAATATTAAAAATCTGTTATATTTTAAATAAACAGATTGACTTGGCCATCGCGTGAAAACACAATGGTCAATATAAGATGTTGTTAGGTTAGCTAATTACGTAATAAGTTAAGACGGAAGGGCCCTTATGTATAGGGACTGAATAAATTAACCGACTTGGTATTACATGGATCTCACAACTTTTTACGGTAGAAGAACTGTTGTGAGACTTGTTTTTTTTACAAGTTATGTTTTTGATGGCATCTCATTTCTTTTTGTAGATAGTCCTCCTTTTTTTCTTTTCCGGTACTAATTCTTGAGCTTCAGCTATAGTTTTTCTCAAAGCCCACTTCCTGTCTCTAGGGGTTTTCCTCGGAGGCTTTGATGTTACAATTTTTGACAAGTTTGGACGGTACATACTTCTTAGTCTATTGTATAATTAATAACTATAAATTAACAAGTATTTGTATATCTATCATCATCATCATCATCAGCCTGTATATACCCACTGCTGGATATAAGCCTACCCCAATGCTTTCCACCAAATACGATCCTCCGCCTTCTGCATCCAGCCGTTTCATTCCGCTGACTATTTTACCCTACTCAAGTTACTTTTGAACATAATTATATGCCGGTACCTATCTACACATAAGTATTATTCCATTATATTATACATAATACAGGTACACTGATTCATTCACTGCAAATGTAACTTTGTAATCCCATATATTTATATGGGATTACAAAGTTATTTATGCAGTTAATATATCTAGAAAATTGGATGGAAATTGCAAAATATTTTATTTTTTCCTTGATTTATACACTAAACACTAATTGTATTCCAAATTTGAAGCTTCTATGTCTGCTAGAAGTGCCTTAGAATTTTGATGATCGGTCAGTCAGTGAGTGAGTGAGTGACAAAATTAAGGAACTTTGGCTAGTTATAATTCTTAAACTACTTGTTCAAATTGAATGAAATTTGAAATATACCCTGTTTATACAATACCTGCTTGGTTACAAAAAAATCAGGCTTCTAGTTTTATCCACAACGAAGTTATAGGGGGTCGAAAATGGCCTGAACTGCTTCGAGAAAAGGATGGTACGGCCGTGCCGCTTTTTGCTCGACTTGGTGGGGGCACTGCCGTGCCCCCAGATTTCTTAGAGAAGTCAAGTCAAGTAATGAAAATTAAAATAAACATTACACATTTTAGGGATACGAGTACATTGAGAGTTGTTTATTTTCTTATCTCAGTTAATGAGCGTTCGACGTCTCAAGTTTCAATTAAGATAATACTGACTCCCGGCTACTGCCGAGCGCCCACGGCCCACGAAATAAACAATTTTACTGTTTGTTTACTATTCGCGAAAATATGGACATAGGATTATCGGAATGAGCTCTGTTTACTCGACGTATACAGATCCCGGGGGAGGAATTATTTTTTCCTTACCGGTAATTAAATAAAGTTGTTATTTTCTTTAACTTACAACAGGGCTTTACTTTCGTATTATATTTGTTTTCGAAGTGTTTAAGAATTGCTTTAATTGTTTTTTGTTTGAAAGAATGCACCTTATGCTTGGTCTACATAAAGTATAAGAAGTAGTTTCATAGTATGTTGGGCGCAAAAGTGATTCGGTATCAAATACATGTGAAATATTAAAAACTAATCGAATTTGACAAGCTCGGTGGTTGAATGGCTAACAATGGCCACTTTGACTCCGAGGTCGCGGGTTCGATTTCGGGGAGAGCAAGACAAACAGTGTAGGCCAAATCCTCCTGTCTGGAACGGACGAGAGAGGGTCGTGCTCCTGTATGGATGATGATGATGATGAAGACAAACATTTGTGTGTATGTTTGTTTGTGTAGGACTGGGTTTTTTCTATGTATATGTATTATAGGTATATTTACACAATAAAAATGTATTAGTCATTTACCTAGTACCCATAGTACAAGTTTTGCTTAGTTTGGGACTATATGGCGCTCTGTATTTTTTTATTATTTTTTTTTATTTAAATGCAGAGCACACATTATTTAAGAGGACTAGAGGAGGCTAGTTACTACTGAAAAAAAATTGGTAAGTATTTTTAAGTTTCCACGAACCCATGAGCAGGGCCGCCTTTGACCTATTAGAGGCTCTGGGTATTTTATCTAGATTTATTCAAATATGCCTCGTAAATTTTCTTCCACAAATTCATCAGTCACTAGCGGCCCGTCCCGGCTTCGCACGGGTGGACAATTTAGTAAAAAATATAGCCTATGTTACTCAGAGATAATGTAGCATTCTAATGGTGAAAGAATTATCGAAATCCGTCCAATAGTTTTTGAGTTTTTCGTAACAAACATACAAAAATACAATGTTTCCTCTTTATAATATTATAGCAGCCCGTCCCGGCTTCGCACGGGTAGCCATAATTTTTTTTTTGTTGTTTTATTTTTATATTTTTTAAACGCAATTTAACCATCTCTTTTTCTCAGCGACCATCGAATCAAATTTTAGAATACGTACATGAATATATGGTGTCACGGACTTAGATAACAATAATGTCTACAAATCAGTAGTATTGTTCTATCGTCAATAGTTTTTGCAGAGACAGCAAAGGATGATTTGTTTTTAAGCTATTGCATAGCTTCTATCGCGGGCCTTGAGCGCGGGGACCGAATCCAGAAATTCCGTAACGAAAAAACCTCACGCTCCCCACTCCGACGGGCAAGGAGGTGTGTTTTCATAAAATTTTAACTTTAAATCACTCTCCTGTAAAGTTTGAAATATGCCGCTTATACCTTTTCGGCCGTAAGGCATCGATATTTAATTGCACATGTATGTTTACAACTGTGGGTTTTTCTCAATACCACTAGTAACAAAAAATTTCCGTACAACAGGTATATGAGTAACAAAGAAAATCTTAATAACGAGTTACAATTTTGCCACTAACGCCATCTCGTATGAGTGACGATAAATTACCCTTAAGGTTTAACTAATCCTATACACACAACCATAGCGCGATGTAGAAATACCACTAGTGCCATCTAGTGGCCAGTGGCATCAAATAATTGGACAGGTTTGCTATTGTTGTTAGGTGAATGAGTGGGATAGAAAGTCTATCTATCCTGCTCGTTACATCAATTTATTTATTTATCTACAAAATAACCATTGACCGAAAATAAAATATAGCCTATATTACTCCCTGATAATGTAGCTTTCTATTGGTGAAAGAATTTTTAATAGGTCCAGTAGTTTCGGAGCCTATTCGTAACAAACAAAAAAAAAACAAACAAATCTTACCTCTTTATAATATTAGTTTAGATATGGGTTGGTGATCTGGTAGGAATTAGGGGGGCCAACCGACCAACATAGTGACCAGTGGAAAAGTTAAGACAGTTCATCTCACAGCATGAGATGAGAAAAATGAGTTTAAATGTTTTGATAATGGTTTACCGATTGAAAGAACAGATACAACCAACTGGCGTCTTTTGGTAGAAGTGACCTAGTGAAATTAAGTTGGGGTTGATAATAATATAAAATGGTTTAGGGTGTGATAAAGTCGCGATAACGACTAGCCACGGGTACAAATAATTTATCTGTTGTAACTGTTAATTGACTGACACCATTGGTTGATACCAATGGACGGATCACGTTGAAATTTGGTAAACCGGCAGATATTATTACGTATGCATCAAGAATTTTTACACGAATGAGATATACGCGTATGAAGTCGCGGGCACAACCTAGTTAAGTTATAAATAGACATCAGTTATCATTTGTTTCATATGAAGATATTGGTTATGAAATATATATGACATAGAATGGCGAAAAATCAATCAGGGTCTCTACCGACTAAGCTGAAATTGATTCTTATTGGATTTTTGAAATGCATAAAATCGAACTTCAGCTTAAATTATTGGGTGTTTACATGTGCTGGTAGTAACCCTGGCGCTCTATCGACTAAGCAGAAGATGTCTGTCTGTCATTAACTTGAACCTAAGACCTATTTTTGGTAGCAAAATATTCGAACTGAATCGGTTTCAGCTTAGGCGGTAGGACTCCTGATCGAAAAGGTAAGAAGTCAATATTTTTTTTGTAAACCATCATTATAATAAACTAATTTCATATTAATTTACTACAATATTATTGCTATCGAATAAGTTAATCATGAAAACACATCATTTATTGTACGACTTGCATAGCGCATTCATTAACAAACACAGCTTACAAGCACAATACCGACAATGTTTATTTAGCAATAGAACAAAGAAAAACATAAATTAGACAGCGCTACCCCATTATAAAGCAAAATAAGTAGTCTACATTTAGATAAACATAAGACTTCATTAACAAACACTAAAATAACTAAGGACACAGACAAAAAAAAAATAACGAACACGACACGCCCACTCTGTATTGTTTGTGGTCACGAGGCCTTTGAAAGAGCCTTGGGCCGATGGATTATATCCGGGGATTAAGGTACAAAATCGCGTGTCGTCATAATTAAATGTTTACGTACCTCGTCGCGGCGTTGCGGGACGAACACAGTCGAGGGAGTGACAGGAAAGGCCCCAGTTGGCACCCAATACACTGTCCAACATTGGTGCAAATGTTTGCGGCGAAAAGAATACCTCCGACTCGCTCAGACAATACAATTTGCAGAAACTTTAAAATATTGAAATCGACAAACAATTTGAAAGTTAAAATATATTTTTGGTTTACGGATTCATTATACTCGATATTTTATTATTTATAATGAATTCCACAAATAATAAAACAATGTGATATCACAGTATAAGTAATAAGTACTACGTAGTGATATGCATATGCTAATTTATTAAGTTACAAACGTAAATTAATTTCGACTTAATTGAATTGAAAACACTTTATTATGTTACGATAGTATAACACATAATGTTGAAAATTTAATTATAGATAAGTCAGTATTAGTACCATTTACGACTAAAATATAGACATTAGAAAAAAAAAACATTTTTTTTTTCTTTAAGTGATGTTACAACGCGTTATCGATAGGAAATGCTGAAAGAAAATGATTACCTAAATACTATATGCTTGGTTTTATACAACCAACCCCTCGCAAACATTTGGGCAGGTATTGGCTTTATGGTTAGGGCGGGCGGAATCGTTTCAATCGCTCGCCGCGCTTCGGGGTAGCGCGTCGCGTTCTATTACGCGGTCGAAAGTTGAACTTTCTCGCGCGAAGTGTGCCGTGTTTAATTTTCACAACATATTGTGAATATTACTATAGACATTGAAACAAGTTATTTTGTATTCAGAAAGCCATAACGGCTTTTGAAACCCGTGTTTTAAATATTAAAGGTAGGTTTGAGAAATAATCGCGATAGTTTAGATTTTTGAATTCGATGTGGTGTAATTACAATAATCTCGAAAAAAAATTTATAATCGAAACAAATTATGTAAGTACTTTATTTGTTTAAGAAAATTTTTGATAATGCGAATAATTTATACGGTTCGATGGTTTTTGACATTTGAGGAACTACACAAAGACGACAAATTTTTACATTTTAAAATTTTATCTAAGTAGATAAGATAAATGATAAATAACTATCGTTATTTTGTATTTACATAGTTTTTGACGATTGAAACGAAAGACAGAGTAAAAAGTAAATAAAATCAATTTGGCAGTTTAGAAAAAGTTGGTAATCTAACTATCAAAAATAAAACATATTAACAATATTTTCGGAAAATAAAAATAAGTGAAATAGGTTAAACAAAGGCAATTTCATTATTGTGAAAATAATTTTCAGTTTTTTAGGTGATTTACGAGAAATTTTGCGTCAGGCTTGCAATAAAATAGTTATTCTCTATTAGGTACATCAATACAATCTTCAAATCGAGAAATATAACTTTACGAGTAAGTATCCCGTGGATGTCTCGCAAATTAACGCAGGACTTTGAGACATACAGTGTACACTAAACTAATTTTCATCAAACATAGTTAAGAGCAATCAAGGTTTAAAATTAAGGGGAAAAAATCCACGTGCTTTGAGAACTACGGTAAACAAGCAGACACATAGATGAAGTTTTCAGACTGAAAACATTCCTCTTTTAGGGTTGCAGAAAAATGTTTGAGGTTTGAAAGGCACGGCACATTGAGAACTCAATTCGGAAAACTTCTAAACTTTAAAATGAGAAAATCTACAGAAGGCCACAACAGTAAAATATTACAAGAATGCTAGTATAGGAATACTAAAATATCAGACTCTGCTATTTCTTAATAACTATTAAACCGAGCATCATAAATTATAAAACTGGGCGAGTATTACAGTTACTTGGCGACTAAAGAACTCAGTACATATTACAGTCGTCCATTTAGTATTTTTAGTGGCTCATTATTTTCCTTTTTTAATAATACCAAACATAGTTTTTTTTTTATAATACTAAAGTGGTAAACAAGCAAACGACTGGACTTTTGAGAAGCAGTCGCCGCAGCAATCAATGACCGTACTATAGGTAGTTGCAACACCAGAGGCTCAACTCACAGGTTGCCTATTACGTCTTATTTTAACACTAAGCTGTATTTTTTAGGGACATCCTTGATCAGGAAAAAAATCGAATAGTACGATAATGCCCTATTCCGGAAATGAGCACAGACTCGTAAAAGTAAAAATTTAGTTTTTAAGTTGAACCCAAAACAAAGAGACACTTTTAATTTATAATTTACATCCATTACAATAATAATTGTTACAGTTTTCTTTTTAAATTAAATAATATAAAGTATAATATCAGGTGGAATCCAATAATAGAAAATCAGGATATATTTCCATCCCATTTCTCGGTGTACCTAATATCAAAAATTACTGAGGTCCGAGCTTTGTTCGAGCCAACGGTAGGTTCAAAGATTTACAAGTAAATAAATAACAAATCTTTTACCCACATGTACGTAACAGAGCACCAAACAAAAAAAAAACAAATATCAGTTCCAAAAACAAAAACACACAAAACGCCACTAATTCTAGGTCCTCATTTAAATCGTTTGAGCATTGTAACGTTTTACAGAATATATTTCAAATTATTATGCAATGACAGAATAATATATACTAGTAGCCCAATGGTCGAAATTCGACGATAATTAATTTAAATTATGACTTTAACAATAAACAAAACAGTATATGTATGCATGTGTAATGTTTTTTTTATTGATTTAATGTATTTTTTTATGCATAATTAAAAAAATATATTAGCATTCTGCATTCCTTCTCTATATAAACTATAAGTGTGCGAAATGTCATACTCCTCCATCAGTCTAATTTTCATAAAAAGGGGTACAATGTTTTTGCTTCACATATTAATAATATATATTTCCACTGGCCCTTTCCAAAAATAGCCATAAGTCACGCAATCATAACAAATGATTGCACTCTACCTGTGTGATATGAGGAACATTTTTTTCCGCGGTCAAATTAAGGGGTGGCTGGATAGCAGCCAGTTAAGCCATAGCATTAATACATTTTTTCCTCTATTCGGACAATGGAAGTGATGGAACTCGGTCTCCAACAGGCTTTATTAGCCTGTGATGAAACATGTGTGATTTACACCTGGGAATTACTACAACAGGCATATATTTATTCCTATTATATATACATATATAATAAGAAACATATTATTATATACATATACAATAAGAAATTGACTGGCAAACTGATCGATCAATGCACAGCCGAACAAAAAAGGTTGGGAACCACTGACAAACCACTCGATGAATTGAGCTGTTTGACATACATATAGAGCTATTATGACGAAAGCATCAGTTAAGAAAGAATGTTTAGATATTGTTATGGGATACCGGGATAGGCGTATAAAAACCTATAATCGAGTTATGTATACATTTACAAATTAAAAGAAGAAGAAGAAGAAGAAGAAGAAGAAGAAGAAACATTTATTGTAACATAAAACAACACTATTATATTAATTACAAGCTGTTTATATAAGAGAACAGGGAACAAAAAACAGTGCTGCATTATGCCACAAATTGGACCCAGCTCAGCATTATGCTGTTGTCTGACTATATCAGACCCCAGCGCTGATTTTCAGCTGGGACCAGTTCGTGACACCACGGACGGACAATCAGACGCAACCCAGTTATTTTTTTAAAATATACTCGCTTAATCACACATACACACGCACAAATACACGCATACAAATATATATGTGCATACACATATATATATATATATATACACATGCACAAACACACACACACCTTCATACATATATATATACATATATATATTTATATACCATATATATATATATATATACCTACACTTAATAATATGGCACTTAAAAAAATAAAAATAAAAAACAATTGTAATCCTAATTAAAATATATACATCGCCGCTGTCGGGTTGCTCCTAGAAATCCTGGGAAATAGTCAGCAAAAAAGTACTATTAAATCTATCAGCTTTGGATACTTAAATATTAACAATTAATTTATGCTACCCGACATAGCGATATCACAGAGACAAATCAATACAAAAATGTCAGGCTCCAAGAAACTCGCATCCAGTGCCCTAAACCATTGCTAAAAGAGATATAAAATTTAAACCAAAAAGCGAGTGAACGAATGACTGCCAGGCGCCAATCGGTTAATGTTCATTCATGCGCTCCGTAAAAAAATTAACTTGTTTTGTTTGTTTGTGACTCAGAAAAGAAATAAAAAGAAACAAGGTTGTTGATATCAAAAAATTAAGAAAGTATCAAATCAGTAAAACTCTCACTTTGTGTCTTGTGTATACAATAATAAAAAATGATAGCTTACATCTATTACATTTACAAAGACAAATCAGACTTTGTTTTTCTTATTTAAAACGAAATAGTGTTATTTAATTATAACTAGTAAACACTACAGACACGACGGAAAATGGAACTCCAAGTTGAAATTGGTAAGTACAGGAAAAGTCGATTATATTAAATTAATTATTCACATCATAAGAGGTTATGTATAACCTCCATTAAACTATCATTATAAAAATAAGTATGGCTTATAATCTAGCAATTCGGCATTACGGTCAGTGGGTAGCTTTCGGGATTACTTGAAAACAAGTAGTTACACTATTACAATGCTCAACCATAGGTATCTGTATAGCTTCATAGAATGTGGCACATGAAATACTTTGACTGGAATTACTTCTAGATACAGACAACAGTCACCTCGTAAGCGACATAATTGCCCACGAAGTACCCATCTACATCTATATAGCAGAAATTGTCAGACTGTAATATCAACGCACAGCCCTAATTGCTGGGTTTCATTGACTCCAAATCTGGCACATAGGCTCCTTATGATGGAGGTGCACTAAGAAAGGATTTTTATTTTTATTTTTTTTTAAATTATTATTCCCACGAGACTCTGGGACGCGTAGGCTAGAGAAACATTAATTCTGAATAAAGTGTTATATATATGTGTACCCATCATTAATTGAGATTTTTTTGAGTATCTATTAGATGTGCCTTAAGGGCTGTTTTAAATGTATTTATCCGTTTTAGGGTCTGAATTGGCGGAGGAATGATATTCCAGCACTTCGTTGCTGCATATTTAAAACTACCACGAAATGCAGCTGACCTGTGGCAAGGGACAGATAATCGAGTTAATAAAGATCGAGTGGAATAGCCACAGTCATTCCGCATCCAGGCCAGCTTAACATAGAGGTAATCTGGTTGCTTGTAATTAATCACACCAAACATGAGACTTGCAAGATGAAGATAGCGGCGTGAAGTCATTTTTAAGATATTAGATCTATTTAGATATGGAGTTACATGATTTCGGGATGGAATATTAAAGCAAAACCGGGCACAGGCGTTTTGGACGCGCTGTAGTAATTTTTCTGTTTTTGCCAGTAGGCATGGGCCGTAAACTACATCAGCATAATTTAATTTTGACAGGATGAGAGAATCACATAGTCTAATTCTTAGGTCCACGCTAAGATAGGGACGGATCCTATACAGCAGTTTCAATCTGTAAAAACTATTCTGAACCCCTTTTTGAACATGATGTTCAAAGTGCAGGTGAGCATCCATAATAAGGCCAAGATTCCGTGCCTCCGCCACTTGTTCAATGGGATGACCAGATAGCATCACGTTAGGGGCCCGTCTCTTTATCTCCGCTACTTGTGTCTTAGTACCAGTTACAATGCACTTAGTTTTAGTAGGATTAAGAAGCAAACTATTTTTTTGTGACCAATTATTAATACGACTAAGATCTTCATTTAATTTTATTACAGAAGCGTCAGTATCACAAGGGCGAGTATGAATAAATATCTGAAGATCATCAGCATAAAGGTGGAATTTACAATTTTGAATAACATTAATAACATCTGCGCTGTACAGAATATAAAGCAACGGACCGAGAACGGACCCCTGTGGGACACCCCGGTGGACCGGACTACACCCTGATCTTTTGGATGTACCATCATTTTTCTTAATCTCCACCACCTGTGACCTGCATTTCAGATAGCTTGAGAACCATTGTATAGAAGCCGCATCCAAACCATAGTATGCCAGCTTTGCAAGAAGAAGGGAATGATTGATTGAGTCAAAAGCCCGCGAATAATCAAGCAGCACCAACAGGGTTCCCATACCACTATCCTGAGCAGTCAAGATTTCATCAGTAACATGCAGGAGTGCAGTTGCGGTACTGTGACCCCTACGAAAACCAGATTGAGTACTAGGCAGCAGATCGTTATCCTCAAGGTATTGTGATAATTGAGCGTAGACCACCTTCTCCAACACCTTTGAGATCACAGGCAAGATGCTAATCGGTCTAAGGTCTCCAACATCGGTCACATTGGGTTTCTTCGGAGAAGGCCACACTAGACCAGTTCCCCATGAATCTGGGAAACTAGAAGTGACAATTGATGTGTTGACAATATCTGTGATTAGATCGAGTGTATGTTCCAGTGTCAACTTTATCATTTTTAGAGAGATACCGTCTATGCCTTCCGCATTTGATCGCAATGACTTGATAATTTGAGCTACCACTTCCCTGCCCACTGACTGCAATCTGAAAACAGTTGAACCACGCCTTTGCGATTCATAGTGCGAAAGATAAGAAGGCTCAATCTGATCACTACCAGGAACATCAAGAAAATGTGCGTTTATCCTGTCCGGGTCATTCAGAAATTGGGGTAGATCTTTATTAGTTTTAGGGAGTACAGTGGACTTGAGGTTTTGCCATAACCGTTTAGGGTCACTCAAGTTCTTATTTATATGTTGTTCAAAATAAGCCTTCTTTTCCTGATGTATAGCCTCAACCACCACAGCCCTCATGTCCTTATAAAATTTTTTATGAGTATCTAGCCCTGACTTTTTGTACCTTTTGTAGCTCCTGTCTCTAATTCGCATCATGTCCTTCACAGTATCAGTTAACCAGGGATGTCCACGGTCTCGTATACATACCTTATTTAATGGTGCATGTAAATCAAATAGTAAGGTGAGATACCTGCTAAAGGTGTTAACCATATCTTGCACATTATTTAACGTTGATATATAGTTCCAATCAGTATTGTCCAGGTCTGCATTAAAAACATCAATCAAAATATCCTTGTAAGGTCTGTATATAATTACTCTAGGTGTTGGACGCTGCTTTTTTAGATCAAGTATCACTGATACCACAGCATGGCCACCGAGATCAGGAATATGTGATACCCCATGATCACGGACCCGTGCATCAGTGCATATCAAATCAATCAATGTCTCACTATGCTCAGTGAAATGTGTCGGTTCATTTACCCATTGTCTGAGATTAGTGTACTGCAGGAAGGTGTTTAGTAATATGGTTTTACTATCTTCAGGGCATAATAAGTTAATATTAAAATCGCCAGCTAATATCACCTGATCATAGTAAGAGAATGCAGCACAAGACTCCGTAAGGGCATCTAGAAACAAGTTCACATCCTGCCATGGCGGCCTATAAGCAGTACCAATAACCAGGTTAACAGAGTTTATTCGCAGGCTTATCCACATCTGCTCGACACACGACACAGGGTGAGGACATACCCGTATATTCAATCCGCGTTTAATGTAAAATCCCACACCCCCTCCCCGGCCCCCGCGAACATCAGCAGGACGCGGACAGTGCCTCAACCTATAACCAGGAATAGAAGGGGCACGCCCCTCCTCTCCTTCCCGTAACCATGTTTCGTTTATTGCTACAATATCCAGCCCCAAACCAGTTATGGCCACCGAAATTTCCTCATGTTTCGTACCGAGTGAGCCAGCATTGAATAATCCAACTTTTAAATATTTATTAAAGACCATTGTTGAATAATGTAAATAAATTATATTTAGTAAAAATTACGTGAGAGTAAATTAGTACATAAATTTGATGTTTTGTAATTGTTACTGAATGTGTAATTAATAGTGCATAGATTTGTGTATAATTATAATTTGATTGATAGTAGGAAATATTATAAATATTACATATTAGTATAAGAGTCTTCATGTAAATATAAAGATTTCTGAGCGCAAATGTCTTTGTATTTATTTTTAGAATGCAGTTATTATGTATGACACAGAACCACCCCTGACATGCAGGAGTCATGATGAGCGTCATATAGCGATGTGTTAAGCAACAACAAACCAACCGTATACCCGTCGAGCCACTACAATAGTTGATAAAAAATTCGTAATGTATACATACTACTCTATAGAAATGATAAATGTATACTATGAAAGTATACATTATATAGTATGCAACTAGTTGAGTTTCCATTTCCGTAGACTGTGCAAACAAACCAGCAGAACCAGCATATTTAATCGCTGCTAACGACATCAGGGCCAAAAACACGCACCAAATCATCCTCTGAGTATATCCGATGAGCCACACCACCATCCATTTGGCGCGCGTAAATTTTTCCCTGCTTCGTCCATACATAAGACCATGCCAACCGCTGACAGATCTGTTTCGTCTTGTACAGCAGCGACTTATTTGTCCTCGTGAGTCGCTCATTCAGGTAGAATCGCTGCGCAGTCTCCGTCATGCCCAGGTCGGCGGTAGTGGTGGTCCGGCGCACGCGCGCCGCGCGCAGCAAGTCGTCGCGCCGGCCGCGGTGCACCAGGCGCACCACGACGCGGCGGCAGCGCACGCGGCCCGCGGCGTCGCCCGACGCAGGCGGCACGGGCGCGCCGACGCGCTCCGCAAACACGACATCCCTTTCGTCCAGGGGCGATCCTATTTTGGCAGCTATCAGCGAGACCGTATGCAGGAGATTTTCACCCTTGACCTCCGGAAGGTTGGAAATTTCGAGGTCAGAGGACAGCAGTTCCTGGTCCCTTTCGTTAAGTCCGAGCTTCAATTGGACGATGGTGCGTTCGAGCTCGACGTGCCCCTCACATACGGCAGCCTCCGAGGGTCGATTCTCCAGCGCTAAGAGTCGTGACTCCAGACTGTCCATTCGGTTGGTAGTTTTTTCTACCGCAACTTTTAGTTGATTTAAGTCCTCTCTGAGCGATGTGAAATGGGCATTGAGGGCCCGCAATTCGTCCCTAATCTCCTTGCCCAAGTCAGGCTGAAGCAGCTGCGAAGAATCCTGAGGAACATTGCCACCGTCCCCCTCACCATCCGACGTTTGAGCCTGACTGAGGTCACCAGACTCGGTTGTAGCCGTCCTGTTCACATAATCCCCGCTTATCCCTTTCACCGGGGTGGCTAACTTGTCGCCTTTGGGAATTTTCATTTTGCAGGCTGGGCATAGCCAATCGGGAACTATGTCAGCGGAGCCAGGGATGTTGACACATGCCCTGTGATGCGACATGGAGCATCGTGAGCATTTAGCTGCCGATGTTGAAGACACAAATTTACCACATCCATTACAATTTTTTGGGTTTTTTTGTTGTCCTGACATATTGTCGAGAGATGTCGCTACTGCTATAATGAATGGGTTCGTATCTATGTAATGCTATTTACTGGCGCTTATATATACAATACAGGAGGGTATGTAAATATATTGTAAATATTTATGTGACCTCAGATATAATTATTTGTTACAATCCAATATTTGTTTCATTGATATTCCACCACACAGGTACACAATATAAAGCTCACTACACTCACAGACCGAGTTTTAACAAATAATTTTACGTCAATACTGAAAGTGTTATGTTTTACGACTTCGATAATTTTTTATTAAGAAAACATTGAGACAGCCTATGCGCGTAAAGGCACGTCCGTGACGTCACTAAAAGGCAAAGTTAGCCAACCTCATCGACGACATTAGCAATTGGCAATTCGCGCAAAGTTCTCGAGCGACGGTCGGAATTTCTTAGCGTCCATTTAATTAGAATTATTGTTGTTCTTTCAAACGCGAACGAGTGAGACCGAGCGAAACTCTTCGCAGTTAGATCACGCACCATTCACCATTGAAATACGCTCAATTCGTTATCGCGAGCAAAATGCTTTTCGAATTCAATTAGACTTTGCTATTCGTTAAGTTTCTGAATACATAATTTGACATTAACGAAGCGGGTCTCATTATAAAAACAAATTGTTTCAGATGAGCCGCATTCACGAGAGTATAGAAGCGGCGAGTTAAAACCGAGAAAGCCGCTTGAATCGCTGTGCTATTCAAAGTCTACAAGAGTAGGAAACCCTAGATTACGAACAGGAAGGAACGTGTGAGATATCGCGGCAGTCGCAGAGGCGGCGCCGCGCGGTGTTGTGGCTCGGTGGCTGTCCTGCTGGCTGGTGGGGGGCGCGAGTGCTGCGAGTGCACAGCGCAGCCCGCTCAGCTGGGCCATGGGCAGCTCGCAGCGATTAGCCGCCGTGGCGGCTGTCTCCCACGCGGGACACTACTACAATCACACGCATACAGACGTCACGCAGGCAGAAACTACGCCTTACTCCGTAAATGTCTTTTTTGTCAGGTTGGTAACTACCACTCATGGTTTCATAACAACCCTCTATGATTTCTAAATTTTACAATAAAATTATGTGCAAACTGTCGCCATTCTCTGGCAGCAACAGCAGTTATATTTTCTTCATAATAATACAACGTATGCATTACTACAAACACGTGCAAATTGATGTGGTAGATACCAAAGTAGGTAAATCGTCCGCCTATAATTACTTTGCTGAAACAATAATATCCTAATCCGAGAATATCTCTCTTGTGAGCTGGGTAAACAGCACTTCTGTTTCTTCATAACAATCCTATAAGGCTTTAAAAACCGTGTTTTCTAAACTAACTATCCACCATAATCACTCCAAAGTTTATGTCGCATAAGCAGAAACCACACCCTACAATGCCAATATCATTTTTGCGAGGTTGGTAAGCAGCACTACTGTTTCTCCATAACAACCCTGTTAGCTCATAAAGAAATATGATTTCTAAACTATAACCGGTACATACGACAGTCACTAAAAGTGCGCCAGAGCACCTCGTAACAGTTTTATGATGATAACAAGACATGACAAGAAAATGGTCAATGAAAATGTTCAATTCGCATAAACGACTGGTCACACTCGGTACCGTTTTATGTCCAATGAATTTTTCATTGGGTTGTAATTCCTTAAGGATTTATTGCGAGGATTAAAGATGACAGTTTAAACTGCGAAGGGATGGGGAGATAACGCGGTATTAAATATTTTATGCAGAGTAAGCAGGTGCTCTCTGGGTGGCTAATGTGTTTAAAAATATAATGATCTAGGAAGTAACCACTCCCATGTTTAATTTGGAAAATTCATGACTTCATTTTGTGCATTTTCTTTTACAAAAAGTAATATATGGAGCGTAACACGTGGCGCGTGCCATCGAGACAGAGAGATATACCTCAGTAAAACAACTTTGTTGAATTTGCAGACGAGATTAACACATAGAAGTAAAACGTTTAAGGTCTGTTCGTGTACCGAGCACTGGCAGGAAGTATGTCGGACAACACTGTCTTCGGTTTATGTGCCTGAGAGACGCGAGATGAATGAAATTACCATGGAGAAATTGTATTTATTAACTTTGAACAATTTATATACGATGTGTTTAGAGGAGTCAGGATAATTCTTATTCTACTTCTATCTTTTGAAGGATCCAGCCAATGATGCAATTCCGGTACGTCGTTCGGGTTGCGTATTTCGTATATCGTTTTGAATTTGTACCAAACAAGAACAATGGCTCTCTGGCGCATAGGACATTTTGTTTTTTTTCTTTTGCTTCTTTCGGGTAATTTAAGGTTTTGTTTTCTTTTGATTGCTGCGAGTTTTATTTATTATTATTCATTAGTTACAACTATCATCCAAATTTCGCGGGGAGGGAACTGGTGCACTGAGACACAGGCCTCGGCTTAGTTCAGACGCCAGTCTCTATTTAATGATTTGTAACATCTATCTGTATGCATTTGTTGTAAAATTGTAGAGAAAGAACATAAACTATTTTTGAATTGAATTTTGTTGAACCCGAGTTATTTAAAAAACCGGCCAAGTGCGAGACGGACTCGCGCACGAAGGGTTCCGTACCATTATCTATAAAAACGGCAAAAAAGCATGTCTATTGTACGGGAGCCCCCCTTAAATATTTGTTTTATTTTAATTAAATTATTTATTTTTAAAGTGAACAAAGCGCCATCTAGCCTCTGGTAATGTACTACATAATTCTATTCGTCTTGCAATACATTTTATGAGTTTGTCGGCTATTACTCAGTAACTTGTAAAGTCTACTTAGCCGTGATAGTTTTCCTTTTAAATTCACTATATGGACTACTTCCACGACTTTTTTCACATTTCTGAATATAACAGTTTCGTTAATACAGGGGGGGGGGGACACTTGCGTCTAACAAAATTTTATTTTTTATTTTTTTATACTACGTCGGGTGGCAGACAAGCATACGGCTCGCTTGATGTGAAGCGGTTAAAATAGATCGAGCACCATACCTATGAAAACATACAATTACGTACATACATAGAAATACATATGCTAATTACACACATATACATAATTATACATATTTATATTAGGCCGTGTGGTTTCCGGCAGACTAGAATAGAATCACTCCGTCTCTTCTCGTGGATGTCGTACAAGGCGACTAAGGGAAATACATTATCAAATATCGATCAGGCCTCCCCAACTCGTTTGGCCAGCGTGGGGAGTGTAGGCCAAATTCTCCTTTCGTCTAGGACGGACGAGAGAGGGTCGTGCTCCTGTAGTGGAGACTAAAATGGATCTGATGATGTTTATCATGATATAATTATACAATTTCACACACACACATATATAAATAAATAATAAATAAATATTGTCACACAAATTACACAGCGCCATCTAGCCCCAAAGTAAGCGAAGCTTGTGTTATGGGTACTAGACAACTGATAAACATACGTGAATACACTTTTTTTTTGTAAATACATACTTATGATACATAGAAAACACCCAGACCAAAACAAACAGACATGTTCATGCACACAAATGTTTGTACCGTGTGGGAATCGAACCCACGAGCGTAGGTGTCGAAGCCGCGTCATTGACCGCTACGCCACCGAGCTCGTCAAATATATGTAGTATAATAATACACGGAAACGCAAAGGAAAAACAATAGGACAATGATGATTATTGCTTGGACAAATTCTCAAGTAAATAAGCTTGAACATTCTTTTTGAAAATGAACTTACTGAATGATTCTCTAACAAACATACGATTTGTTACACTTCCATTACAAAATTGAGTGGATGTAGCATGTCGCATTCCATTGTTCATAAGACATACATAACTTTTCTCTAATAATTTTATTTTCAAACAGAATAAGTAAGAAAATAGAAACTATCAAAGCCTTATAGACTTGAATCCAAACCACGATTGGGATAAATTATTTAACGTTAACCCTGCTACTTTCAGCTAATGCATGCAACCACACCCGCTTCTGCAGCTGGTATTATAGAGTACCACATCCACCCAAAAGCCTATTAATTATCCATTTACAGTTCTGAAATTATCTTTAATATCGGGAATAATTTACATAATGTAATTGAGGCATTGGGTATGTAACGATCGATAACGATCCAACATAATTTAGATACGTACTCGTAGGTACAATAATTTTGGAAATTGATATTACACTAATTGTTAGTTTACCTAGGCTATTTTTTGACCATCATTTTTTTTCGGTTTGATATGTAGGGACGCCTCAATAATATAACCATTGAAAGAATTACTTCGACAGCACAAAAACCTCTCGAGATATGTTCATTTGAAAATCACAATTTTGGACTTTCCCGAAAACGCTCTATACAAAAGGCTACTGAGTGAGAGCATGACGTCACAGGTTTGTAATTTGTATGCGTCAAATCAGAAATTTGTACGACAGCTATGTTAAATATTACGTTTATGTAATTGGTGTCATAATAAAAGTTGTAGTATTTTTTATTGCTTCTCCAATGAAAATATTATTTTTTAATAATTTCATACTTTTAAAATGCACTTTCCCGTTCAACTTCGATCGACCCTAAAATAAGTCGGACGGAAGATATTAGAATGAACGTTTGTAGATCTTTATAGTTATGTGTATTTTACGATATTCTTAAATAATTTATACAATTTTTGAACATTATCAAATATCCTATTGTACGAATATTCTGTTATTAATAAAGCATTTGTACTGATTCTCGTAATTAACTTTATTTTTACCGACTAGCAAGTGTCGGCAATCAACAGAATCAACAATTGTACAAATATTTATTCTGTTTAAAACATGTAATTGATTACAAATTTAAATTGGGATACGTAATAGATCACTTAAATTTCGATTAATAAATAATAATAATAAATTTCCTCTCACAAATAAGAAAGTATATCCTCCTATAAACTAAACTTAATTTACTAAACATTTGGATTCCACTAATGATAAACCATTTTAAGTGAAAGGCTGGTGCCTGAAGTAGGTTTTGGAATAAACATGTGTTACAAGGTCATTGCGCTCTTCCCATTGGATATTTAATTGTGGATTATTTCTTTATATGTTGTATTAGTTATTGTCAGGAGAAGGTTCTTATGAAAAAAAAAAAAACGAAAGTTGCACGGAAAATTAGAAAATTTAAGAAAACTGAACGACCATATTAACTTTTCTATTGGAATTTTATGTCGTTTGACATAACTGTCAGTCATTTGACAGATTGCGTGAAGTCCAGATTTTATTTTGCCCGCCCTGATTTTCCCTCATTATATTTTGAAATATTCATTGTGGGAGTTGGCAACCCTACAACTTGCTTACGCTTATGGGCGTACTCAAAAACTCGTGCGGGCGCCCGTCGCGTGCGTATATCCATGCATAGAATTATTTATACGATCCATCGCACGCATCACTAGTTCGTTTGTTTAGCGCTGCTCATACAACCTTAGACTGACACACGCAACGACGCCATCGAGCTCCTCATTTGTGCGTGTCAGTCTAATTGAACACGCAAACAAGTTAAGCAACGGTGACCGTAGCCTGTCCACACATACGTTTATTATCGAGCTCCTCCGTGCTTCGGAGGGCACGTTAAGCTTTCGGTCCCGGATGTTGTCATTAAATGACAGTCGTTAAGCCTAGTTAGTGGCCTTTAGGCGGCTTGTAATTACCGCCAACACGCAGTTGAGTAGCGTGGTGGAATATGATTGAAACCCTTTCAATTGAGGGTAGATTCGTATCCCAGCAGTGACATGTATAACGGTTGATGATGACTACAACTTTGCAAAACATATACACAAGAGGGCGCTGCGCGTGAACCCACCTGAGTTTTCTTGTTTGCCCCACCCCAATGTCTGAATCTTTTCCACTATAAGTTACGAGGATACTTTCATAGTTACTTCGCCATTAACTCACTGCATGTAATTGAATCGGAGTCCATTCAACTGTCAGAAGTTGCAGCGACGCTTGAGACTGCACATGCCCCTAGTCGGTTCAATTTCAGTAACGAAACGTCGCCGTAATTCGACACGTGAACTGTAAAGTAGGTTATATCTATACTTAGATCTAGATATCAACGTGTTGCAATGAAGTATAACAACTTCATTAAAATATAGTTAAAAATTATATAGTACAAAGCGCTACACCGAATTTAAATGGCTTCTAGTAAAACTGGGGTGTAAGTGGCTCATCACGATTTTTAGAGCCAGCGTAACGTAAAACGTTACTAATTTAAGAATAACAATTTATAATATTCAGATTGACCTTTAAATTAATTTGTTCCTACTTACATCAACAATATTCACCTAAATTTGATATTGAATCCTTATTACACCTTATCCGATTAGTAATTAAACAAAACTAATTATATATCAAAATAACTTTAATAATAAAAACTTAAAACTACCTACAACCTATTCAAAATAAAATAAATATAGCACTAACGATCTTCGACTATTGCAATAAAACATTCAAAAAAATATTCATATTACCTAATTTTGAAAACACATACGTAAAAAGTAAAAATAAGTTCAACGAACTAACTAACAATTAATTTTCCTGTTTAACATTTTATATAGAGTCCAGCAGTGCTCATTCGGTCTACAGACACTCAGATTCGTTCACTCACGCCATTCACTCGCTTGCTGACACAATACAACACAATATATATAATAACTTTTTAATTTCTCCCCCCCCCCCCCCTTATGCGTGACAAGATTAGCGCCCAAAGCGTTTTGGCTTCTTTTTTTTACTTAAATGACTTAGTCCCACTGTAACTTCGGTAACAACCCATAATCATCCCACTATCCCTATAGTGGGATGATTATGGATTATGGGTATACGGGTATCAACCTATATCATATAATTATCCCACTATTGGGATACGGGTCTCCCTTCAATCCCAAATCTAAGGGTATACTCGCATTGGAAGGTTCAGAGTTTGTGTAAATTATAAAATTCTGCCCTTTAATTGGATCTTTAGATCCACGGCGAGCTACTTATACCCCTAAAAACGTACTTTTAGCCAGCTAATGTAGCATGCGTATAACGAATATTTTTTTTTATAAAAAGTTTTCGTATGATCATTTTTAGGGTTCTGTTAGCAAAGGGTGCCAAAGGAACCCTATTACTGAGACTCCATTGTCAGTCTGTGCATCCGTCCGATTATCACAGAGCTGTATCTCTTGAACCGGAATAGTTAACTAAAATAAAGTTAAAAATTAAAGCGGGTCTTCATACAAGAAATTGTTGTTATAAAACATTGAGAGATGTGCATTTATTGTGAATAGTTTGATATCACTCTAGTGGTTCTACCAATATCATCCTAACACTGTAATAGGCTACTACTATCCGTCCTCGGGTGAGAACCTGGTGACCTGTAGCACAGGGTTATACCTAGCTCAATCACCAGTCTCTCACACACTCCAGTCTATACATCACAAGTGTACCTATTTGATAGTTATTACAAAGTAATCTGCGAGAGAGATTAATAAAATGTATTTGTTTTTATTTAAAAAGGGTTTTTTGTACGGCGAGCATTGAACGGAGGTTTTCTCAGTCGGACACTCTTGGCAGAGTGGTCGTAGTCATGGGCAGGTCATTGCGAATGGCGGCTCTTATCATATTTCTCCATTTCATTCTGTTGGAGGCATTGTTCCCACAAGCATTGCATTTAGAGATATTGAGCATTTACGTACGTTATATGTACGGAGGTACGGAACCCTTAATCTACGAGTCCGACTCGCACTTAACCGGTTTCATAATTATTGATATTACGCGCGTGGTGTAATGTGCAATAATTATTTGTCTGCCTGCGAAGTAGGAGTCGGGGCTGCGCAAATGGATCCGCTAAGCACACAACGTGAGGAGATCGTTATCTTTATGGCCATTTGCAAAATATAAAAAAATGTCCACAAGATATTTCATTTTTATTTCTACGTGTATACCGGGGGTAATATCGCACGTGGAAATTGTTGGCGACCATGCGATTTTGCTATGCTACCGTAAAAATGAAATTTATTTTGGAAATAAACCATCATCATACATCTCATGTTCATGTTATATGTCATGTCGTCAACCCTTACTCATCCCACTACTGGGATACGGGTCTCTCCTCAATTGAAGGGGGTTTAGAGCATACTCCACCACGCTACTCAACTGCGGGTTGGCTGAACAGTGGCCACTGACTTGGTTTAACGACTGTCAGCTAATGATAACAGCCGGGACCGACGCGACGGCTTAACGTGCCCTGCGAAGCACGACTCTCTCATGTTAATTTATGAATTAATTAAAAAATGTTCGTGGATGTATATGTAATGTATGTTGTATGAGCTATCTCGATGTAAATAGTTAAGCATCGTTTTGTAAACTGGTGAAATAAATGAATAAAATAAACGTAGTGCTCTCAGCTGATAACTGACGAAGGTCTTGCAAAAGAGAGGTAAGGCACAGCGTAATTATAAGCTGCAGGACTGGATATGTACCTCCTTCTGACAAAAGGCCGCAGCCAAATAACAATTCTTAGAGGCCTAGAGGGTTGCTTCTGCGAGTGAGTGAGGTTACCAGGAAATAAGCAGTTGTTGCAATGGCAGAGGGCGTAGTGGTGTGCGAGCAATGGTTTATATCGTAGGCATTTATAGGTTACGTAAATCAGCCGGGCCGTATACTTCTCTACCTTCCGACGTTTTCTGATTAAATTCGTTGTAAGTTCCAAGGCAGCCGTAGTTTTACCCCCGGGACTGGACTTCATTGTTCATTGCCTTTTTAAAGATCGTCGTTGATAATCCTGGCTAAAGAGGATATATAGTGGTAGGAATGTGTGGTGGGACGACTCCCGCAAAAAAAAGTCCGATGGAGTATAGAAAAAAACTATATAAATCCCTTGGTTTAGATAATGCCGAAATAACGTTGAAATATTGGAAAAAGCGAGGGAATTACAGAGGTAAACCACGGATTTAAATGAATCACAAAATAATAAATTTATTTTTGTTTGCCATCTGTCATTCGGCGTGTGTACGCGTTCACGCACGTGACAGCGGCGTGAATTCTTTAAATTTGGACGTCCTTAAATGGTATTTGATGATCTTATGTACATAACAACAAAACTTTCATACATACAAACCAAGTGTTCGATATTTGTATTCATTCGTGCGTACACGGCTTAATATTTGTACAGATCAATAATAATCTGTCCACAAGTCATCCGGCGTCTGACTTCCGTTATCCGGTTTGTGACGGGATCCGGGAATTTGGTTAGAACAGATGTACCTTACTGAACTTGGTCTGAACTGCGTGGTAATACACAACAGGTCCACGGCGCCCATACCCGAATCGTCATTTAAACTGATGTTATTGCAAATGAGTCCACTGTGCCCACATTCATTAGCTATGTAGTGGTTCATCCTGAACTGGATGCAGAGGGCTCTTATTAGGCAACGTCAAAATCCCAGATTTCCTCGTCCGAAAAAACCGCGTGCTGGATCTTATTCTTTCTCAGACTATTATCATCCATTGTTGGGTATAGCCCTCTTCACAGGGTGTCGTCTTTCGACTTATTTCGTTTCCTCGCCAGTTTGACGATGTCGTCAGCCCAGCGCGTCTGTGGCATCCCAATTTTCTGCCAGCCAGATCTCTGTCGCAACTTCGCAATCTTTCGCGCATAGCGGCCACTATCCCTCCTACTCACGTGGGCTGCCCATCTCCACTTTAGCCGGACTGTAATTACAGACATCACCTTAGTAGTATCCAACTAAGGTGATGTCAACGAAGGTGAACTCCGGTGCGCTCCTAAATCGTTTTTTTTTTCGGAACTGGATCAAACGAATAATGTCTTAAGAAATCGTTATATCGCTTCAGATGCGACACGACACGACTCACTCAGATCTTACGAGCTCAGACACGGCGTGCCGTAAGTCATGAGAAGCCACAGAATATATAGTACTTACTAAGCGTCAGAATAATTTGTTTTCGGCTTAGCGTTGATCTACGAAAATGGTTTCCGTATTATAAAACTTCTTCGCATATAAAACGATACCTAAATGATATTAAATGTAATTTCTAGACTATTTGTCGCGAATTTAGTAGGTTAACAGGATTAAGTCAAATTACTTATTCGGTGTAAGCCGCTTAGAGTACCCGTGGTGTAACCGTTCGGTCTAATCCTATTTGCGTATTACTACTGCGAAAAATATATATTTTAAGACCGGCTGCTGGTCGATAACGCCAAACGTGAGTCAATACGTAAGAGAAAATCTCTTAAGAAGTCACCAGCTTGCGTGTGCTGTTTTATTATACTTTCTGCAAAGGTTTTCTGCTTTTGTAACGTTATGTAGAATATAATGCTGGATATGTTCGCTGACATAACGCGACCTATGCAGATTACATATATTTAATACTTTTTTACCCACTTAGCGTTTCCTTGATAGAATCTGATTAGATCCAAAATATCAAGGCACTTTAGACATTCTTCTGCCTATCGGTCTATGACTCTTCGTCGTGGATGTATAGGATCGCTTAGTTTCGTTACATAAGTGACAGTAGTGGGGATGATGATATAAATCTAAGTAATTATGACAAATTTTGCAAGGTTGCCCTCGATTTCCCTAAGATCCTATCATCAGATGCTGGCGATAATATCTCAGGCGTAATAGGCGTAATAGGCGCCTCAGGAGCATACTTTTTTGAATAAAGAAAGTATTTTAAAAATCGGTTCATATTTGGCGGAGAAATCGTTGACCATACGTAAAAAAAAAGATACATACAGTCGAAAATAGAACCTCCTCCTCCATTTTAGAAGCTGGTTAAAAAGAATAGGCCTTACACAATTCGTCCAAGGAAGTTTTTATTTCAAAAATGTTTTCAAAAATATTTAGACTTCAATAATTTACGCGAGGCAACCTGAAATCAAACACGTAGAAGAGCGATCTCGCAAAATAAGCAACGGCGGAAAGGCCCAGTGCACAATCGACGGCCATCTCTCTGAAGCGTGCGGAAAATGTGACAAACACGACTTTTACGGGTGATATGTCACTAAGAAATATTCAACATGAAACAGTATACTCAAATATAACATTACGTGCTACTGCACATTATGTGAAGGGCTCAATAACGTCGTTGTTAGTGCGTGCGATAAATTATTGTGCAATGCTTTGTACGTGCATTATACGTGCCGGATGGCCCTGGATATAGGGACTTTAAAACCCGGATAATTAATATATTATACTAGATGTTGCCCGCGTGAATATCAGTTATCGTGGTAAGACCATAGGAAATCAAGTACTTAACCTGTGAGATGATAGATATGTAGCTGCAACACCAAACTGTATCCCCAATTTTGTTATCATTCGTTTTTTTATTGCCTTCCTATGGAAGCAATTTTAAAGACGTTTACACGGCCAAACCTTCAAATGGGTGAATAGGACTGCTTTAATAACTTTAAGCTTTCGTGTTGAATGATTTAAATTATAATAACATACTATAATAAATACCTCATATGCACGATCAGCTGAACACGTTAATTCCCGTTGTCATTATCATTATGAACTGTTTTCGTTTTAATAAACGTGATTTTTAGTGTTATTCAATAACTACTTCGATCAATAACTACAATACTTTAGGGTAGTATGAACGGTAGTTGTAACGGCAAAGTGAGAAAGCGCTATGTTGCTACGTCGTAGTCGTCTACGCCGTAGACGTCCAAGAATGTACATTTTATACACAACCAGCATACGCCCGCGGCTTCGCCCGCGTTTACGAAAACCATTGGTTGTTTGTAAATTAGATTTACGGACGATAATTTTACGTGATAACGTCATAAGAAAACATTGGCCGATGGAGTGGAAAAGAGATAGATGCGTCACAAACCGAACGCTTCTCCGCGCAAGCAAGCGCTTGCATCCTCGGCTCAGGCGGAAGGTGACAATGAGTCGTGCTTTTTCGTGTGCAGCCTGCAATGAACGCCATTGATTTATAAGACGTTATCCCGTCAAAAATCTTTTAATTTTTCGGGTTAATATATATCTTATGACACTCATAAATAACGTGGCTATCTATTGGTAAAAGAATTTTCAAAATCGATCCAGTAGATCCAGAGAATACCCCCTACAACCTCACAAACTTTACCTTTTTATAGCAGCATTTATTTATTACAGAAGTACATATATATTATATATACTATAATAATAACGGTACCTGCTGTCAATTTTATTCGAATGAAAAAGAATATTTGAATTAATTGATGTACGAGTATTTGAATATTTCGAAATGCGAACTTGTACAATCGGTTAGGGTACTATCCGAATGACAGTTCGAATAAATTACTCTACATACTCGTACATTGACACCATAAGTGAAGAGCCAATATGAAGCTGTAGATTACGTGGCAAATTTCAATCTCGCCGCTAAACTGTTATCTCGAAGTTATACTAAGATGACGTACAAGTAGAGGCATCCGCTAAGAAAAGATTTTTAAAAATTCTCACGGGACGCTGGAGTATGCGCGTACGAAGTTGGGGGCGCAAGCTTGTCTCTTATAAATATATAAAAGGTAAAGGTGACTGAATGACTGATTTAATAATGCACACCTGAACAGAACGTTACACTGAACAGATCGAGCTGAAAGCTATTATGACGTAGACACCCACTATGAAAGGATTATTTTAATATAATACTTACGAAATACCAACATACGTACGAAGTAAGTCACAGGCGAAAGCAAGTTATAATGTATGTACTTATTCATTTTTTTTATACTACGTCGAGTGGCAAATGTGAAGCGGTTACCGTAGCTATATTAACGTTCGTAACATGAGATATCGCTTATGCGCCATCAGCCCCGCTGTCAAGACCGCAACTCCTTCCTTTCTAGTGACCTCACTTACTCGCAGGAATACAACAACCCTCAAGTGAATTGTTATAGCTGCGATATTCTGTGATAAGGAGGTACTACCCCAGTCAGGCAGCTTATAAATACGCTTTACGTTCCTCTCTTTCGCCAGAGCCTCTTTCGCTAGCCGGCAGGGTACACCACGTGTGAAGTGGAGCTACTTCCCCAGTCAGTTCGGCCGTACGTACATGCTGTTACGAGTATATTTTTTTTAACAGTAAATTCGTGAATAAGTTCTGGATTAAAAATAATGTAATTTTTATTTTTTTGTCCATGGTCCATGGTAATATACACTCGGGCACGAGAGTATATTCCCGCAGAATATAAAACATTATCTATCTAGGTATACATACTGGCATCTATATATATTGACGAGCTCGGTGGCGTAGCGATTCCCACATAGGACAAACATTTGTGTGAACATGTCTGTTTGTCTTGGTCTGGGTGTTTTCTATGTATCATAAGTATGTATTTACAAAAAAATATGTATTTACGTATGTTTATCAACTGATAAACATACGTAAATACATTTTTATATATACAATAGACAACTGTCTAGCACTAGCTGATATACATAATTTGAATATGCGTGAATGGTGTTGCTGGATGTGGCAACTCAAATTATAGGAAATGAACGTCATGGTAATGAAATTATATTATTGGTTATTGTTATCAGCATACGTAAAATACATTTTTACACATATCGATGCCTCCAACGAAAACGCCAACTAAAGTTTCGATAATTTTCTTTTTTTTATCTAAATAGATTCATTACTTCAGTAACATTATGCTACCTGAATTTTATTTATAAAAAAACGAAGACACTACAAAATACAAACCGCTAAGCAAATGAATGTATAACTCATATTAGTTAGCGGTGTGTATCTGGATGGGTATGTATTGAATTGGCGTAGTGTTCATTGGAGACATTGATATGCTTTATTAAAAATTGACTAGGAAGCGTTAGAAGGAATATGAATATTCATTCTGAACTTCGCATATACCTTAAAATAGACCCAATTTGTAGATTCAATATTTCACAGTCAAGTTCTAATGGGTGTTTGTCATGAAACTGAAAATATTCTAGTTTCATGTTATGGGTAATATTTTGGAGATATTAATGTCGAATGTTATAAGTTTTATGTTACTTTATAATAATTTTAAACTTTAAGGTTTTCAATATAATTATTAACGTCAAGTTATCGTATTACCAAAGAAATTTTGACAAGATTGGTGGTCGATTGACTTGCAATGATTACTTTGACTCCGAGGTTGCGGGTTCGATTCCCGCAAAAGAAAAACTTTGTGTGCATCAACAAGTCTATTTGTCTTAGTCTGGGTGTTTTCTACGTATCCGCAGCATCGGAACCCATAATCATCCCACTGTTGGGATACCCCTCAATCGAAGGGCGTTAGAGCATACTCTACCACGCTGCTCAACTGCGGGCGGGCTTTTTTTTTAAATAAAAAGTATCCTATGTCCTTCCTAATACCTTTGAAGTAGTTTCGGCGTGAATGCGTAACAAACGAACTCACATCACTTTATAATATTAGTAGGGATATACTCGTATATAGATAACATCATTGAATAGCATATAGGTTATACCCGTCAGTTATTGATTATTATATTAGGTTTTATCTTTGTTTTATACTACGTCGGGTGGAAGACAAGCTTACGGCCCGCCTGAGTGAAGCTGTTACCGTAGCCATATTAACGCTCGCAACATAAAATATCGCTCCCGCGCCGCCATCCCCGCTGCCTAATCAGCATCTTTATTTCTGGTGACCTCACTCACCCGCAGGAACACAACAACCCTCAAGGAAATTGTTATTTGGCTGCGGTATTCTGTGAGGTGGAGGTACATTCCCCAGCCGGGTAGCTTACAATTACGCTCCCTACCTCTTTTCGCCAGACCTTCATTTGTCAGTCAGCAGGGTGCATCTTGTGCAGGTGAAGTTGGCTTTGGTTCAAAGTTGTAGCTGAACCGCTTACACCCCGAAGTCATTGATTCCATTAGGTAATATCGTTGTACCTTGATACTTAATAAGCACCTGTACGGGTTATCAGCTTATCGCCCAACTTTGAAACGATTAAGGCCCTCCCTAAGACGGGTAGGGTAGATCGTACTCCGCGATTTGGGGTGTTACCTTAAATAAATCACGTTATATTAAATACGTAAAGGTCATTTATATAGGTTAGTTACTTTAACGCTTGCATGACTGGCGTTAATCGTGACGCTACTGTTCCCATTTGACCGAGGGCACACTCTGACTACTCTGTACAAATATCCCGTCGTTAACTATTAAGGTGCTGCCTCACTAGAATTTTGAGGTGTAAGTGGTTCATCGACATCTTTGAACCAAAGCCAACTTCACCTGCACGATGCACCCTGCTGACTTACAAAAGAAGCTTTGGCTTTTGTAAGCTACCCGACTGCGGAATGTACCACCACCTCACAGAATACTGCAGCCAAATAACAATTCCCTTGAGGGTTGCGTTAATGCGAGTGAATGAGGTTACCAGAAAGGAAGGAGATGTTGTTGGCAGTGGGGGTGGTGACACGCGAGCGATATTTTATGTTGCGAGCGTTAATATGGCTACGGTGACCGCTTCACATGAGGCGGACCTTATACATGTTTGCCACCCGATGTAATATAAACAAAAAAAACTAAGAGCATTCTCATGTAATGTTACATTTCAGGTTCGATTTGGATCGGTTAATTACAAGTAGTAGCGAGGAGCACAATAGCGTCATTCCGGTTGTCAGTCTAAACGAAAACAACGACGACCGTAGCCTATCTATCTAGGGGTTTATTTATCTCAAGCTCCTCCATGCTTCGGTGGGCACGCTAAGCTGTCAGTCCCGGCTGTTGTCATTAGATGACAGTCGTTAAGTCAGTGGCCTTTAGGCCTTTAGGCCTACACTTGCCTCACCAATCCGTGTTTAGAGCATACTCCATCGCGCTGCTCAACTTCGGGTTAGCGAAGGCCAGCATTTTAAAGCGGCCTGGCTACTGACTTGGTTTAACGGCTGTCATCTGACAACAGTCGGAACCGACGGCTTAACGTGATTTTCTTGTGTTCCCTATAAAAAATCGGAACTCAATTAAGATTAAGTGGCCTAAACTTTATTATCTTCGTCTCCTAAACTTATATATGCTTACTTATATCTCAAAACAGTATTTTTTTTACCTTGGATATTTATTCGTCAGTACTAAACATCATCATTCACCTGTATCTACCCACTGCTGGCCTTCCCCAATGCTTTCCACCATGAACGATCCTCTGCCTTCCGCACCCAGCCGCTCCTAGCCGCTTTCATAAGGTCATCGGACTATCTAGAAGGAGGGCGCCAAATATTTCTTCGTCCTACGCGCGCCCTCCACTCTAATACTATTTATACACACACATATATATATATATATATATATATATACTCGTATATATATAAAGTATTAAATGTATATTTTGATTTTTCTCATCAGTGCGACGCTATGCGGCGTGTTGGTGGCGGTTTGCGCGGCGTGTTGGCGAAGGTCACCATCCTCTGACAAGCCGGAGGACGTGACCGAGTGCCGAGGGGTGTACACCGTCAGTGCCGACAGTAGACTGAGTCATCAGGTAAGTTTAGTCATCTTAAATCAAGATTTGATTTTCAAAATTATAATTTTTCTGACATTCACTTGACCATAAATACCAGAGATAAAATAAAGAGACAATTTTAAGTGAAACAAAAATCAATAAAAAAGAATCAAACATGCAGTTATTTACAGTATTGTGAATTTTGTAACGTTGAAAATATGTGATGTTTTGATGGTTCTAGCCTTACTTACACATATAGTTTGGTTGGATACTTCTTCTGGACTTCATAATCCGGCTTTGTTATTACTTTACGAATTATTATTGTTAATAGGATTTTATATTTCCATAATTTTACATGGTTTTAAAATTTACGTTTACTTCCATTTTTACACCACTAACAACTTCATCTAAGTAATTTTCAATGGAATTTGTACTAAATTTTGTCATCTCCAGGTAGATTTTCAAGTTGGTCGACTTTACTCGTTAATTTGTAAAATCCTACTTTTAACTTTAAACTGCTATGCACATATCCATAAACAAACGTTTATCTGGTTTTTGGGAGGGGACACTTACTCGAACAAAAGTTTGCGCTTTAAAGTGTTTCGCAAACGGAGCCTTTAATCGGAAAATGGCAATATTTTTGGGAGACATATGCAACGATACCCGACCCAATAGCCAAAGAAAAAAAAATCATTTCTACTCTAGGGGAAGAACTCAATATTTTTTTGTAAAGATTTTCTTTTACCTTTTTTGTGGACATCATTTATATGTATACTTATACTAAATTTGCTCAGCTTTCGAGTACAATTGTCTCTGAGCTATGCCGCGGAGGGATGGACGGACAGACAGATGGATGTGGCGGAATTATAACGGTTCTTTGTTTACTATGGAACTTTATTTTGCTAATCAAGCCATTTCATTTTATACCCATATCATAGGGGTTAATATGAAAATTATGGATCACCATTTTGTGGCATCAGTCATTTGGATTAAATTGGCGTCATTTATTTATTGTCACGAGAACCAAACATGTGTGTCAAATTCAACGCAATCGTACACTGGGAAGTGGGTCAAAGTTGACTTACAAGTAAGATATTAAAGATACCGCGGTGAAACTAAATAAAAGCCTGTAAAGAGAAAATTTGGTAGTCGTGTCCCCAGATGATAATAAGTCAAATGGAAGTAGACCTTGACCCATGGAAATATGGGTTTGATTGTGCTTTATTTGCCAGTGTCAAAACGAATAGAAGGAATAAATAAACTTGATTTTTTTACACCTCCAAGGGACTGGAGACTGTAAGACTAAATATTTGTTATATTTTGTTTTATACTACGTCGGATAGATAATAGGGCCAGCTTGATCAGTATCGTAGCTTACGCTAGATTGACCCTATATCAGTATTTGGTGGTGGGTCTTTCTACCCTTCTAATCACTTCAGGACTGAGGGGGTTCTTCAATCTTCTCGAACCGAACACGCTGGTAACCCTTGTAGCCCGTCCCCGTGTCATTGATACGGCTGATACGTAGGTAGCTACGTCCCTGATGTGAAGCAATTACAGTGGTGCGTCGCCACCTCCGCTCCCGTCGCGGCAACTCCTTCCTTCCAGCCCCCTTACCACCAACTCTTATTGCGATTCAATAACTGAATAGAATGCTTATTCATACCAATGAATAAGCGACTTTATTATGTTAACGACGAAGAGTGGACAATTTAAAGGCAAATTAAATGGAAAAAAAATCTTAATATATAAAAATTTCGTGTCACGTTGTTTGTCCGCGATGGAATCCGAAACTACTGAACCGATTTAAATCAATTTTTGCACACGTGTGCAGTTTGATCCAACTTGAGATATGGGATAGTTTTTAACTCGATTATGAAACAGAAGCACTTATAATTGTCATCAACATAAAGTTATTTTGGATTGAGTGCGGCTCAGTAGTATCTTTAGAGGCAAAACCAACCTCACTTGCACATGGTGCATCCCACCGGCTAGCAAAAGGAGCTTTGGTGAAAGAGAAATAGAACATAACGAGCCTATACTGGTGTAATCATAAAGATTTGATATTAATTGATCTTTGATTTGTTGGATTTGTTTCCGCCCCGGATAGCTGAATAACTATTAAAAAATTGGAAAAATTAACGTAAAAATATTTAAAGGCGATACGAAGTTCGCCGGGCCAGCCAGTACTATAATAAATTATTAAACTAGTTTTACAACGTTTCATCTAGTGGGCTTACGTGACAACTAAAATTTTGGAACATACTTGAACAGAGTCGCTTATTCATTGGTATGAATAAGCATTCTATTCAGTTATTGAATCGCAATAAGAGTTGATGGTAAGGGGGCAGGTACCGTCATTCACTCATTCGCAGGTCTGAACATCTGCCTCTACGAATTGTTATTTGGTTGGCTATCGGAGGTATTTTCTTTACAATTGCTTCAGTTTTTCAGGAATATATATTATTTAATTCTTTTGCTAGAGCCTCGTTAGTTATTCAGCAGTGTGCATCACGTGCAGGCGGCGTTGGCTTTAGCAGAAAGATGAAGGAATGTTTCAACTTAATACCTCCACACGTTTTTGAGGAAAAGGACTTGACAGACGAACAACCAAGTAACCTTATAAGGGTACCATTTTTCCGAAATTAGTACGGAATGCTAAAACATCAACAACAGACTTTTAAAGACATAGTAACTATACTCACCTATATCGTCTTAGTCAGATATATTAGTTGTCCTAGGAGTCTAGCAAAGCTGTCTAGACAATTCACCCTTTGACGGGAAACTTCGCAAAGCCTCGGCGACTACTCTATAAATACAACAAAGCCACTTCACGACTAACTTTAACTCTGAGTTTATTCGTGGTAACACAGATAGGAATAGAACTGCGCAATGTATATTGTAACTTCGAAACGTGAAGTCTGTTGTAAATCTTTTAATGTTTATATATAAAAATCTGCCAAGTGCGAGTCGGACTCGCACACGAAGGGTTCCGTGCCATTATTTATAAAACGGCAAAAAAATCATGTCTATTGTATGAGAGCCCCCCTATTTTAATTTAATTATTTATTTTTAAAGTGAACATATAACTAATAAATATTCTGTGAATATTTCAAACTCGTTCCTTATTTTATACTACGTTGGGTGGCAGACAAGCATACGGAACGCTTGATGTGAAGCGGTTATCGAAGCCATATTAACGCTCGCAATATAAAATATCGCTAGCGCACCGCCACCCCCGCTGCCATCGCAGCATCTCCTTCCATTCTGTTACCTGTTGCCGTTATCAATATGGAGCAAAAAAAATCACGTTTGATGTATGGGAGCCCCCTTAAATTAAAAATGTGTATATTTTCACTAACGGTTTTCTATATTTAGTTGCATGACCTTAACAACTCTCTTACATGAGAACATGTGTCACTATTTTGGTAAACGGTAAAGTGGAACCTCCTCGAAACTACAGAAAAAAATACACTCAACTTTGAACTTTATTCTTAATAGCATAAAGGTGGGGCTGTATGCTATTGTTGAAGACGACGCTATTATAGATCGGATATTGTAGGGGCTCTAATGTTGTCTTGCAATTATAGGGTTGCGACACGAAACATAATAGAAATGATTTTTTTATTATATATATGAGAGGGAGCAAACGAGCATGAGCATGAAAGCAATCACCACCGCCCATGGAGATCAGCAACACCAAGGGGTCGCCGATCCGTTGCCAGCCTTTACTCCTTCCTTTCTTTCTGGTGACCTCACACGCAGGAACACAACAACCCTCAAGGAAATTGTTATTTTGGATGCGGTATTCTGTGAGGATAATATTTATAACTGGATATCAATAATTACAGGTCTCTCGCATTTTTTTTCACTAATAGTGGTCTAAAGCTTGAGCACAAGTTCGGTATAGTCCAATGTGTGTGTTTTAAAAAAATAATGCGCGACTAGATAGTACTTCTAATTCAACGATTTTAGTATTTCTTTTTTTTTATATACTACTTCGTGTGGCAGACAACCATACGGCCCGCCTGATGTGAAGCGGTTACCGTAGCCAAATTGTTAGCTCGCAACATAAAATATCGCTCATGCGCCGCTACCTCCGCTGCCAACGCAGCATCTCCTTCCTTTCTGGTGACCTCACTCAATCGCAGGAACACAACAACCCTCAAGCCTTGAGGCTCAAGGGAATTGTTATTTTGCTGCGGTATTCTGTGAGGTGGAGGTACATTCCCCAATCGGGTAGCTTACAATTACGCTCCCTACCTCTCTTTTCGTTTTAGTACATTATAAAACAACATATCCGGGATACTGGGATACGCGTATAGAAGTCGAGAGTCGAGAACGAAAGCTAGCCCAGATTGTTTCCAAATTTAAACACGCAATGAAATATTTACATTGATTCCCACGTTATTGTAACAACGTCAAAGAATATATTAATTTAATAGGTTCTTCTACAAACTAATATACTTTAAACACGGCCATGTGTCACGGTTATTAATAAAAGACTTCTACGACGTTACTCTAGAAATAACTAATATTGACTTTGTTACGTTCACTTACTAGTAACTTCGTTCTGACGTCATTTGTGAAGCAGCCCTAACAAGATTCTCGTGAACCAGGCAGGTATATCGCCTGTTATAAGAAAAGATTTCTATGGCAGCCAGCCTCGCGGCGCGGCACCGCCGCACTTAACTTGGTATTTCGAAATGTTACTGCGGAGGGTAGCTGACGATCAGCGATATTTTAATAACGCAAAATGGAAAGGTTTCATAGCTCTTTTTTGAATATCTAAGTACAATAAAAAAATAAATATTTTTGGACAATTTACACAGCGCCATCTAGTCCCAAATTGAGCGCAAAGCTTGTACTATGGGTACTAGACAACTGCCCCCTTACCACCATCTCTTATTGCGATTCAATAACTGAACAGAAACCAATGAATAAGCAACTTTATTCCATTTGAAATAGAGTCGCTTATTCATTGATATGAATAAGCATTCTATTCAGTTATTGCATCGCAATAAGAGATAGTGGTAAGGGGGCTGATAAATGTACTTAAAAACATTTTTTTTTGTAAATACTTACTTATAATACATAGAAAACACCCAGTACAAGACAAACAGACAGGTTCATGCACACAAATGTTTGTCTTGTGCGGGAATCGAAACCGCGGCCTCAGAGTCAAAGTGAGCATTGTTGACCATTCGACCACCGAGCTCGTCATATAGATAGATAGAATAAGCTTTATTCGCATAATACAAATTTAAAGTACAGTGAAGCAATAAATTATTACAGACAGTTGACTTGCAAATATGCAACAAGGCGGCCTTATTGCTGAAAGCAGTCTTTTCAAGGCAATCTTAGGGCAACGAATTTATGCATGGAGTATTTTAATAATGCAAAACGGAAAGGCTCCATAGCTTTTGAGTGTCTAAGTACAATAGAATAATATGTACAGGCAGCAACTTGTACATCGTACCTAACACTTTTAGTATAAGTTGGTTTTTTCATACTACGACGCTTGGCCGACAAGCATACCGGCTGCTTGAAGTGAAGCGATTACCGTAGCCATATTAACGCTTGCAACATGCAGTACAGCCCCCTTACCACCACCTCTTATTGCGATTCAATAATTGAATAGAATGCTTATTCATAACAATGAATAAGCGACTCTATTTCAAATTGAATAGAGTCGCTTATTCATTGGTATGAATAAGCATTCTATTCAGTTATTGAATCGCAATAAGAGTTGGTGGTAAGGGGGCAACTCGGGCGCTGCCACCCCCGCTGTCAACGCAGTAACTCCTTCCTGGTGACCACACTCACTAGCAGGAACACACACAACTTTCCAGGGAATTATTATTTGGCTGCGGCATTATGTGAGGGGGAGGCACTTCCCCAATAGGGTTAGCTTACAAAATACGCTATGCCCCACCGTTTTTCATGTAGCCTCTCTTAACATACCTCTATTTTCATTGTAGGTATTGTATCGTTGAATGAAAGATTTCTGAATGAAACATTTATGTCGAGATCTCCCGGTTCAGTCTCAATTGCGATCGCAAGTGATACGTGGTCAAGAATCCTTTGTGAGCAGGCACAGTTCATTACAAATACATCGCAGTAGTTGCTGGGAATGTATGCCGGATCACGGCAACAATGCATTCTGACGACTCAGTGTACCTGCAATAATTTGGTGAAATATGCAATGCAAATATTCGTTCCAATACAACTTCAGAATTGAAATGAATATTATACAAAACATGTTGCAAACATTTGTACCAATGCAGTTTAAATTGTAACAATTTAATGGAAAAGGCTTCAAAGGAAGATATGTGCTAACTAGCCATCACTGAATAAAAAAGAAACCATAGTTCGCAAATGATTATAACAAGATTGAAAAAAAAAATGCGCTTTTATTCTTTGTCAACGCTTTGTCATCCCACTGTTGGGATACGGGTCTCTCTTCAACCGATGAGGTGGAGTTTCCGCCAGACTCCACCACTCTACTCAGTTGTGGGTTGGCGGAGTCTAGTGTTTTAAAGCCGCCTAAAGGCCACTGACTTGGCTTAACTACTGTCATCTAATAACAACAGGGACCGACGGCTTAACATGCCCTCCGAAGCACGGAGGAGTTTGAAATAAATAAACCCATGCATGGTCGAGCTACGGTCGACGTTGTTTTACTTGCGTGATCGATGAGACTGGCGCGCTCAACGACGCCAGCGAGCTCCTCACAACGTCATTTTATTAGTCAATAATTACAAAAAAAAGAATTATAAAGTTTACTCACTGTATTTCGCACATCAAGTCCTTTTAATTGATGCACATGTCATAGGGGTCAATGTGGATAATCGCCATTTTTCGCATCCGTCATATAGGATTAAAAATAGTGGTATTTATCGAACAATGTCACGAGAACCAACAAATGTGCCTAATTACAGCCCAATTAAACACTGGGCAGTGGGTCAAATTTAATTTGCAAGATTTAATTTCAGACAATCGTGGTGAAACTGAATGAAAGCTTGTAAAAAAAATGTCTCAGCTCACATTTTTCTAAGGAAAAAATATTTTTAAAATACCACGAACTGAACTGTATCATAAATAAATATCAATGCTTGGTTTAATTATTTTGTTTGAATGAAATCCCTTTTACTGTTCGACTAAATTAAATCTATTTTGACCGGCCAGTACTCGTATCGCCCTAAAGCAGGGTTGTCCAAGGTCAGGCCCGCGGGGCGCATGCGGCCCTCAGCTTATATTTATGCGGCCCGTGACGTGTTTTTCATTTACTGATTTTTATACATTAAAACAGATCTGAAAATCACAAAACGTATCTGAAAAATTCGTCAATTAAACCATAAAAACTTTAACCACAGATTGGTGGTGAAAACAGTGATGTTTCATAATAAATTGCTGGTTTAAATTACTTCCCGCCAATTACAAAATGGAACAACTCCCATTCACTCATAGACAGAGAAAGGTATAGATAGACAAATGGATAGTTTCCATCGCACTGGTAATAAAAAAAGAGCAACTTACGCCATCATCATGTAGGAAGTGAGACAGGTTGACACGATTTTTTGTATCGCGTCACGTGCTGGTCGTTTCTTTGACAAAAAATTGGTTGTCTGTTAAGACGGTTTACGGACGATAATTTTATGTGATAGCTTCATAAGAAACATAGGCCGATCGTACCTCTCTATCGCTTGTTCCGCGCTCTCGCTTGCACGGTCGGCCCAGGCGGAATGTAACAATGAGTCATTCATTTTACCGCGTGCAGCCGGCGATCATCGATTTATAAGATGTTATCACGCACAAAAAATATTGATTAACTGTTTACAGTTATATGACAATGCCATCTTTTAATCGGATATTTACAGAGCCATATAAAATCTGACATACCGTCATGTTTCTCACGCCTGATAGGCGTCTATAAAATCTAGTGCATATTATGTCTATGTACTTCTTACATCAGCCTATAATCAATGTACCTAACCACGACAGCCATTTTGAACCTTGGCCTTTGTAATAAGTTCTAAATTAGCGGGGATGAGGAAGTTGTCTAATTGTGACCATTGACGGAAAAGGGATTGGACGTCTAATTTTAACTAATAATTTTAATTTGACTGTACCTACCTTCTTCCTCCTTTTTAGGGTGCCGTAGTCCAACTGGGTACCATTATAGTTCCACCGTTTTCTTTTGTCTGCATGTCTAGATGTATATCTGCAAAGATAAATTTTAACTTTTGGAAAAAATAAAGACTATCTCATACCTAATAAACGAGGATTAAAAAATACGGAAAAATAAAGCCGTAAACCTATTTAATATCATCATAATCATCTTCATCATTTATCTTTGAAACAAGGTCTTATTATTATGAATAGAGTATAACGGTTACTCAAGACCACAAAGTGCATGGCTGCGGATTATGCTTTTGATCGATTAGGTCAAATTGTCTAAATGGCAATCAGTCGGCATTATTATTATTTTTCAGGTTTAAGAATCTTATTATTTCTCACAAAGAATTACATTATTCACTTACGGAGAAATAAAAATTTCATGAAATGCAATATCTATCAGCTGACACAAATGAAACGCACAATAATTCCTATAATCAGTGTAACAGTTATAATTTTAACGGTTTCCGGAATATGGTATTACCATAGAAGTCTAAATAACAGAGCCTGTGACCAAAATTCTCCTCTACTTTGCCCAAAGAATTAGTGTTGCTATCCAACGAAGTAACGGGGCCAGCATATTGGCAACTTTGCCTACAGGCAGCGGTTTATTAGATTAGTTTTGCTTTTATTTTATTTATGACTAGCGACCCGCCCCGGCTTCGCACGGGTGCAATGCTGATACTAAATGTACTACAGAAGGTCTTTGCGCTTTGTCCTATCCAGTCCTTCCCCAGTTATAGGCACACGCCGCCGGCTCCGCGGCCGGTACCGCCACAGCCGTTATGTCCCTGCATTTTAAATGTGTAATATCTTCTAAACTATTCATTTAAATTACATGCTGTGAAGGGCCATATTGATCTATATTAAATGCGCAATGTATTTAAGGTACTTAATTGGATAAGGATTAATTCTGTATTGCTTAAAATCGCTTCGTAAATAAGGCATTATTTCTTGTAAAAAGCAAAGGATAAAATAACGGTTATTGTGTGTTACCACTAAGAGATAGACATATACCATCGCGAACTTTTTTGTAGACCAATTTAAGGTGAACAATACTGTACTACATTATTTTGATCTATCTCGTTGGGTTCAGCCAGCGTTTGCAATGAAAGAGCAAAAAAATGTGTTTATTTACGACATCACATTAAAAACCTCTAAATTATCAGTGTTTTTCTACTATGTTATGCATATATTATACATATAAACTTTCCAGTTGAATCACTCTATCTATTAAAAAAAACCGCATCATAATCCGTTGCGTAGTTTCAAAGATTTAAGCATACATGGGGACATAGGGACAGAGAAAGCGACTTTGTTTTATACTATGTAGTGATGCGTAATTAGTTTTAATTTAGATGTATTTATTTAATTTTAAATTTATTTATTATAAATAAATTTAAAATTTCTTGGACGAATTACACACTGCCCTCTCTAGTACCAAACTAAGCAAAGCTTGTGCTATGGATACTAGATGGCTGATATTATACTTAAATACATTTTTTTTGTAATATACATAATACATACATACGAGTATAATACATAGAAAACAGCCAGACCAAGTCAAATACATATGCTCATGCACACAAATATTTGTCTTGGGCGGGGATCGAACCAAAGTGTACATGGTTATGGACATGGTTAGACATTCGACCACCGGGGTCGTCAATTTTACTGGTTGTATTTCAATGATGGTTAATAAACTATCGTTTACAGTGCTTTGTTATTTAGATATAACTTGTACCTTTGGCAGTATTTGCAGCGCAGTAGAAACTAATGCGTTTACCGCGCCGCGGCCGCGGCTTCCGTCGCGAGATTGTTGTTCCGCTTCCTTCTCCGGGCGGTTACCGCTATGTAACGCTATTAGCGGATCTATCGATTTGCTTTTCAAACATAAAATCAACTTTTTTTTTATACTACGTCGGGTGGAAAACAAGCATACGGCCCGCCTGATGTGAACCGGTTGCCGTAGCCATATTAACGTTGGCAACATAAAATAAAACGCACGCGCCGCCACCCCCGCTGCCAACGCAGCATCTCGTCCCTTTCTGGTGACCTCACTCGCTCGCAGGAACCCAACAACCCTCAAGGGAATTGTTATTTGGCTGCGGTATTCTGTGAGGTGGAGGTACATTCCCCAGTCGGGTAGCTTACAATTACGCTCCCTACCTCTCTTCAAAATGTCAGGAAACGTTGGACATACTGTTTCAAGCGCCATAGTTCACTTACCTGCATATGCAGGTAAGTAAACTATGGTTGCATATGCAACCATTTCTGATTTATCTATATTTTCTTGACGTGAACACGTCTTTAAAATTGCTTTCATAGTGAGACACTTCCAAAAAACGAATAATAAAATCGGGGGATAGAGTTTGGTGTTTCAGCTACATATCTATCTTCTCCATCCAAAATTCAATCACACCAATGGATAGATGAAGGATCAAATAATTTATTACGCAAGTAAGGACTATGGAACATCGCGTACGGGGGGGGAAGTGCTGCCATTTTAAGATCATTTTAGTGCATATAACGTGTTCACGTACAACGCACGGCGTGTCCATGACACAGCCACAACCATTTTTTTTATACTACGTCGGGTGGCAGACTAGCAAACGGCCGACCTGATGTGAAGCGGTTAACGTAGCCATATTAACGCTCGCAACATGAAATACTTACTCGCAGGAACATAACAACTCTGAAGGGAATTCTTATTTGGCTGCGGTATTCTGTGAGGTGGAGGTACTTCCCCAGTGAGGCAGCTTATAAAATACGCAATGTCCTACTTTTATCAACATAAATTATGCATTTCTGAAATTCTGAAGACAAGTCTTAGGGGCCATCCATAAATTACGTCACACGAATTTCATGATTTTTTGACCCCTCCTCCCGTCCTTGTCACAGCTGGTCACATTTGTGAGACGCCCCCTCCCCTAGTGTGACGTCACATATTTTGCAAATTTACTTAGGGAGTAGCAAATGTTTTTGAGTTTTTCGTTAATAGTTCAAAGTTCGTGTTTTAACACTTACATTATAATAGATTTTGAAATGTCACGTCACGAAATTTAGGACCCCTCCCACCCCCTTGTCACACAATGTCACACTTCATCGACCCCCTCCCTCTCCCTTAACGTGTGACGTAATTTATGGATGGCCCCTTAGTTGCAAATTATAATATGTGGCATATCAATAGCAATATAACATATAGCATAATCATTGATTGTACGTAATTGGAAGTGCAAAAATATTTTTGTATTGTAATCTAAAACAAAGTCGAGTTAATTACACCTTTTAATATAACTCAAGAACGGCCGGACCGATTTTTATGTTTTTGTGTTTTTGGATTTGTGTTGTTGGGTATAGGATAATAAGTATTAAAAACATTTGAAAATTGATGAAAAAAATAAATGAAAGAAAAAACATTTTCCCTTACAATAGTGTCAGTAGAAAAAGGACTGAGATATTTATTGGTTGTCAAATATTTACGCGTGCGTTGAAAAAATTATATCAAGCTCCTTAAATATAGAACAAATTACTTAATAAAAAAAATGTCAAAGTACTGAACTTAATATTTATACGTGAAGCCATAAGCCTTTCAATAGCTAGAGCCCAAAAAGGATTAACGACAAACAAAAGACAAATTAACTTTATAAAAGGAGGCTCAACTTCAAACTCCAAGAACAAGCCTTACTGAATCCTCAGTGCAGCACCTGACTGGACTATTTTAATGGACACGTATGAAAAGCACTATGAAATCCCAGAAGATGTGGGTGTTTCGACATCCAGACCGGACATTTTCCTTTTCTCTAGAGCTACAAAACGTATAGTACTTGTAGAGCTTACCGTACCGTGGGAAACTAACATACCCAAAGACCACGTGATAAAACAAAACAAATATTATGACCTCCTAAACGAATTAACAAAAAGCGGCTATGTAGTTAATCTATACGCTGTAGAAGTAGGAGCGAGAGATATACCAGCAAAATCTCTCTATAACCTGCTGAAAGACCTTGGCTTGTCCAGAAGTGCAGTAAGTTCTATACTAGAACGAGTATCTAAAGCTGCATTAGCAGGTTCATACCAGATTTGGCAGGGCAGGGAGAGAAACACAAGTAGTGAAGGTGAGTGTTGATGTACGTCGGAAAGGGGCCTCTTAAACCTACACCCGTGTCACAAGTCTCGGGATCTGCTTGGGTTTCTCTCTCTGCCACACGATGGACCCGGCACCCGCACGGTGAATCCATGGAAGCTAAGAAGTTCGTCTCTTTATATTCATTGTATGTATTAATTCCATAAAATCATAAATTTAGTACACCTAATAAGTAACACGAAATTCATCGACTGTTAGGCGGTACGAAGATCGCCTTGTCAGCTAGTACATAATATTAATTGAAGAAGCGAGCGAAGCGTAACGTTAAATTCAATTCACAACAGGTAAGATATGCGTCGCTTATATTAATAAAACCTAATTATATGTATGTATAGATAGATATTTGTATAGAAAACTTCATGATTCCAAGCCTCCCCGGATTCAAAGGCATCAGAACCGACATCGAACGAAAAACAATGGAAAGTTCCGACCTTTTAGAAGCCTAGTCGAAGCTACATACCTTAATTAGTTCTAGATATATGTATTGTAAAGGGTGAAGGTTATTAGGCGGAGTTAGGGTTGCCACCTGTCCGGGTTTCCCCGGATTTGTCAACAAATCAACTGTTGACAACAATTGTTGACAAATCCGGGCGGGGATTTGATTTGTAGTCCGGGGTTAAAAGTTTTAAATCACTACCTCCCGCTTCATGCCGCGAATAGTACTAGCACTAATTTTTATTCTGTGACAAGACAATTAGTGCTAGTACTAAAAAACACTGATGACATGTCCGGGATTTAACATTCAAAATCCGGAGTTCTAACTTGCCAGATAAATATTTTTTGAAAAATGGAAAAATTCACCTGCCCCCCCTAGGTGGGATTTGAACCCACGACCTCTCGATGACCGGTCGAGTGCTCTTCCAACTGAGCTATCAGGAAGGTTTGTGTTGCTGACGAATTTTTACATCTTATATTTCTACTGTGTGAGTCACAGTGTGACGTCATCAACCTATTAAGTAATTACACTGCTAAAGTTTTGATTTGTTTTGTACCCTTTATATTATGTTCTGTGGGCTATCAACAAGTCTCATCTTGTTATCATATGTGTCATAGGTGTCAATGGCAGGCATAAAGGCCCGTCAGTGCCCCAAGCACCGCGTCAGTTTCCTGTCATATTTGTGTACATGTCTGTACCAATTCACTGTATAGCTTTCGCTAATATGTAGTTTCCTTGGAGTGTAGCATTCATCATATAACAAAATGTATCTAGAATTATTTAAATGAGAAAATAAAAAAACCTTGCCTCCCCAACCCGTTTGGCCAGCGTGGGGAGTGTAGGCCAAATCCTCCTTCTGTCTAGGACCGACAAGAGAGGGTCGTGCTCCTGTAGTGGAGACTAAAATGAACCTGATGATGATGATAAAAAACACACTCCACGCATAGATGGTACTTGAATCTACGAGTACATCCCCCAATACCGCCTCAATACTCTCAATTGGACTTGACGAATGATTTGAGGAAGATTTGTAAAATATTTTAAGGTTTCCAACTTTTACTTAGTTTCACCGCGGCTTTCGTAATCAAATCTTGCAAGTTAAATTTGTGTCCCTTCCTAGTATCCGATTGAGCTTAAATTTGGAACGCTCCTTTGGTTCTTGTGGCAATAAACGATTATGTAAATGTCGCGATTTTAAATGGCTAGCTATTCGAGTACTTGGTACAATGGCTACTTTGAGTCCGTGGTCGCGGCTTCGATCCCCGCACAATACAAACATTTGTGTGCATATCTGTTTGTCTTGGCCTGGGTATTGTCTATACATATTTTATATGTATGTGTTAACAAAAAAAAAATGTATTTAAGTATAATCAATTATCTAGTACCCATAGTGCAAAGCTTGTACTACATAACTGATATTAAACTTAAATACATTTTTTTTTGTAAATACTCGTAAATACATATTATAATGAATAGAAAGATGGCAGTGTGTAATTTGTTCTGAAATATTTATGTATTTATTTCTAATAACAACTAATAAAAGCTTAACAATAATTATTAAAACTCACGTGAGACATTATACTTAATTAATGAAATAAATTCCAACGGGTCACTCACGTCTTTTTGTCGGAAAAGCCGACTAGTTTCGATCTCAAAAGGAGACCTTCATCAGGGCGAATGTCCAGACACGTCCACCCTTTGCCTCTCGCGCCGGACACTGCGCGCCAATGCGCGCGCCGCCCGCCTGAAAAGGGTAGTGGGTAACTAGTCGGATTTCCCGACAAAAAGACGTGAGTGTCTCGTTGGAATTTATTTAATTAATTTAATAAAAGCCTGTTAAAAAACAAGTCTTTTAGGTTTTTTTCTAGTTTCCATTGCTATTTACTAGCCACAACTTTTTGTTACATCCAAAATACATTCCCAGGAGTGAGTCTATGTACTTATAACTGTCTACTCAATCTAGTAAATAGTGGTGACCCCTATTCCTGCTCTTTACTAATGTAAACCAGGCCTACTGCGTGCACCTGACCATAATGTGGAACGTCACGTCACGGAACGTGATCCCATTTATTTTTAGATCGGAGTGACGGAGGTGGAACAGTGCGCGCGTTGCAATTATTTTGGTCACCGGTAAAAATATGCTTATTTATTTACTGTATAAATATTTGTTTTTTTTTTTTTAATATATTATGTTATAGATTTATATCTGTTTAATACTAGCTGCGAGTCAACCAGGCGCAATCTTAATCAATTATTTTTCGAAAATGTAATGTGAACATGAAGATGGATATGTGTCCTTTTTGTTGAGTTATAATTTACCATTTTATCTTTGCACTGCTGTATATTTGTTTTAATCTGTAATTGCTTTTTTTTATACCACTATAGTGGCAAACAAACATACGGCCTGATGGCAAACAGCCTATAAACGCCTGTAACACCAGGGGCATCACAAGTGCGTTGCCGACCCTGTAAAAACCTCTTCACGCCCTTTTTGAAGAACCCCATGCTGTAGTCTCTGTGGGATGGAGATGATAGATATTTAGTTGTAACACCAAACTGTATCCCCCAATTTTGTTATCATTCGATTTTTTTAATAGCCTCCCTGTGGAAGAAATTTTAAAGACGTATTTACGTCGAAAATCGTAAAAGCATAACCGTCCTGACGCAGTCGGGAGAATAAAGAAACGATCGCGTACAGTCTTCATTTAGACAATTGATGGATTATACGTTCATAATGCCGCGCTGTATCGTGAAAATTTGGAAAAACTATTCAAGTGAGAAAAGATGATGATTATGTATCATATTTTCAATTTAGTTATGTTTGTATTTCAATAAATGTAACGAAGTATATATGTTACACTTTTGACCGAAAAAAAATCAGGCAAAGATGGTATTGACCAACGCCAAAGTCCTTAGTCAAAAACAATTTGTACCAACTTTTGTAGTCAAAAGTTTTGACTAACGTTTTTAATCCAAAGTGGTTTTGACTGATACAAATTCAGATTATCTATACATTATGTTATAGTCAATACCCGAAATTTAGGCGCTCCTAGGTTGGACTAGTTAAATCTGATATCTCAACTCACCAAAAGCACGTAGGGCTTAGTTGGTTACAAGTTTAACCTAACTTAACCAATGTCCTCAGTCAAAACTACTTTTGAATGCGTAAGACAGTTAAAAGTGGTTTTGACCAACGTCCTTAGTCAAAACTATTCGTGATCAAATTTTGCATAAATTCATAATAAATTGACATATTTATTATTTTGACATGTTAATTTAATTATAAAAGGTATTTAAATGAATTGGACAATTTAATTTTATTTCATTTTTATTCCTATTTTTCACATGATTATTATTAAATAGACACTCTATTTTAATACAATTTTGATAATAATTTTGACATGTTACATAATTAATTCATACCTATACCACACCTATACTAATGATAGTGTTTTATGTGGATACTCAAAACTGAAATAAATGAATATTTTATTTAATTTGCAGTCAAAAGTGCTTTTGACTAGTTATGACTTTTGACTGTAAGATATATAGTTAACTCGGGATTCTTTTTCATAAAAATATAAAACCCGACGTCCATTTAGATGGTAGGTTAATGGTATAGATAATAAAGGTCGTTTCATACAGCAATCTACACAGTAGGGTGAACAAAAGCTGTAATGTAATTAATTTTCGAATATTAAACTCTACATCAGCTGGATAATCTCGCGAGCCAATTACCGCTAATGCGTTTTTTATCAGATATTGTCTGTGGATGATTGGCGATGGTCGCCCGCGGGAGGCGCTATGAGTGCGAATGGCGAATGTTATTGTTAACATGGGAAATCACTGCGAGCGTGTACAGCTGGCGTGAAAATTTAATGTATAAAGATATTGTGCGTCCTGAAGAAGCTTTCGAGAGATAAGAATTGACTTTACGTAGGTATGTTCACAAATAAAAGGAGTTGTTTTAGAGAAAATAGGTAAGCCTTCTTGAAGTGAAAACAAGTATAAATCTAAATAAATAAATATTTCTCGACAAATGACATATTGCCATCTAGTCCCAAACTAAGCAAAGCTTGTACCATGGGTACTAGATAACTGATATTATACTTAAATACATTTCTTTTTTGTAAATACATATAATATATAGAAAACACCCAGGCCAAGACAAAGAGACATGTTCATGCAAACAAGCCACTCAACCAATGAGCTTTAATTTTAAGATGGCGCTGTGTAAATTGTCTAATAATAATAATATTTATTTATTGATAAAATTTCTTAGACACGAACAACAATGCTTTAAACATTTAATACCGAGCTGGCAACACTGTCGCGACAGTTCACCACAGCCCCAGAACTTCATCAAAATCGTCGGCTAACGCCGGCAGTTATAATCCGTCAGCTACTCGACTGCATATAAACAGGCTCATCTGTCTCTAGTTGTTCTACAACTTCCTAGGCTCATTGTCTGGATCCAAATACTACGGATTATCGTTTGGACAGACAGACAGATTCTCAGTAGGCATTTGAGTGGTGCTACTGACTGTATATTTACAAGCGTTTTTTTTTTATACTACGTCAGGTGGCAGACAAGCATACGGTCCACCTGATGTGAAGCGGTTGCCATAGCTATATTAACGCTCGCAAAATAAAATAACACTCGCGCGCCGCCACCCCCGCTGCCAACGCAGCATATCACTCCTTTCTGGTGACCTCACTCACTCGCAGGAACGATTTTTTATACCATGTCGGGTGGCAGACACGCATACCTAGTCTGCGGCAAGCTAGTCACAAAAAAAAAAACTATCAGCCATCGTCTACCATTATTCATTCCACTGCTGGGGGGATTTGAAACATATTCCGTCACGCTGTTCAACTGCGGGTTGGCGGAGATCAGTTTTTTTTTATACTACGTCGGGTGGCAGACAAGCATACGGCCCGCCTGATGTGAAGCGGTTACCATAGCCATATTAACGCTTGCAACATAAAACACCGCTCGCGCGCCGCCATCCCTGCTGCGAACGCAGCATCTCCTTCCTTTCTGGTGACCTCACTCACTCGCAGGAACACAACAACCCTCAAGGGAATTGTTATTTGGCTGCGGTATTCTGTGAGGTGGAGGTACAATTCCGCAGTCGGGTAGCTTACAATTATGCTCCCTACCTCTCTTTTCGCCAGAGCTTCGTTTGTCAGTCAGCAGGGTACACCACGCGCAGGTGAAGTTGGCTTTGGTTCAAAGATGTTGATGAACCACTTACACCCACTTGACGTCAGTCAGTCAGTGTTTTCAAGCCGCTTAAAGACCACTGACTTGGCTTAACGACTGTCATCTAACAACAACAGCCGGGACCGACGGCTTAAAGTGCCCTAAGCACGGAGGAACCCGAGATAAATAAACCCATCCATGGACTGGCGCTTGACTAGCGTGATCTATTAAACTGCCACGCACAACGACGCCATCAAGCTCCTCATTCACCAGCGAGAATTGTATCAGTAAAGATAGAATATAGAATAGAATCATCATCATCATCATCAGGTCCATTTTAGTCTCCACTACAGGAGCACGATCCTCTCTCGTCCGTCCATGACAGAAGGAGGATTTGGCCTACACTCCCCACGCTGGCCCAACGGGCTGGGGAGGCCTGACCGATATTTGATAATATATTTCCCTTAATCGCCTTTTACGACATCCACGAGAAGAAACGGAGTGATTCTATTCTAGTTTGCCGGAAACCACGCGGCCAATAGAATAGAATAATTATGGAATATAATTTATTTGCATTAAATGTGGCAACAATTTGGTGGTATAAGATAGAGATAGGACACACAAAAAATACATTTGTTTATTGCGATTACATATCTCCAAGAAGGTGACTCATTATTTAAAATTATTTCATACCAATACCAGCAAATTGGATTATTCTATCTATTCATATTATAGTTTCTTTTGAATCAATTCTCGCAGAGGCTCTAAATAATCCTCTAGAGCTGGAAATTAAGAGATGGCATTTTAAAACCAGGGCGTCCAGTTAGAGCGTTTTCACAGTAGGCGTATAAATATATTTTAACGTTAGTATGATACGAGCTTTATTATTAATTGCATATAGGTTTTATGCAACAACGACCGATACACTCGCGTGTGTTGTTTTATACTAGATCAGGTGGAAACAAGCATACGGCCCGCCTGATGTGAAGCGGATACTGAAGCCATATAAACGCGCGCAACATGATGTATCGCTCTCGTGCTGCCACTCCCGCTGCCTACGCAGCAACTCCTTCTTTTAGTGCAAAACCACATAATCATTCTAATCTCATTGCTACTTAGAAAAGAAAAATTCCGCTTAAACTTTAATCCGCCGCATTACAAAATAGAGTCATTTTCAAAACAGCTAGCCGTTAACAATGCGACGACGGTTCTAGGATTTTTTTATACTACGTCGGGTGGCAGACAAGCATACGGCCCGCTTGATGCTAAGCGGTTACCGTAGCCATATTAACGCTCGCAAAATAAAATATCGCTTGCGTGCCGCTACCCCCGCTGCCAACGCTGCATCCTTTCTGGTGACCTCACTCACTCGCAGAAACACCCTAACCCTCAAGCGAATTGTAATTTGGCTGGAGTATTCTGTGAGGTGGAGGTACATTCCGCCAGTCGGGTACCTTACAATTACGCTCCCTACCTCTTTTCGCCAGAGCTGCGTTTGTCAGTCAGCAGGGTACACCGCGTGCAGGTGAAGTTGGCTTTGGTTCAAAGATTTTGATTTGGTACAAAGGTTGAAGAATTACTTACACCACAAATTAGCTGCGTGTATGTTACACGCAGATTTTGTATGAGCGTATAAATCTTATATGTTGGTCATTGCTGGAACGCTCGACTTTGCCGCTTAGTCTGTAAAGGTCCTTACGACGACGTCCATTAAATTGTCAAGTATTTCGGTGGCAAATAAAGCTTGGCAACGAGTGGTTCGCGGACACAAGGAACGTTTTAGCGTGAGCACTGATTGACCTGCAGCGCTGCAGCTGTGGTTTTATTGCACATATTTGGAAATACTTCCTTTTAAAAAAAGGAAGGAAACGGTTTTTTATTTCAAATCTATACTACTATTATAAAGAGGAAAGATTTGTATTTTTGTGTGTGTGTATGTTTGTAATGAATAAATTCAAAAACTACTGTGGCGATTTCAAAAATTCTTTCACCAATGGAAAGCTACATTCACCCTGAGTATCATAGGCTATATTTATTGCTAAATAAAAGGTAAAGATATAAAAAAAAACTAATGTCCACCCGTGCGAAGCCGGGACGGGCCGCTAGTAGTAGTATAAAAGAGTTATTTTGTAGACTATTCGGTTACTAATTTCATGGCGACTTTTAAATTCATATGCCCCTATTTTCTGATGTTCAACCTAGGCGGAGAAGGTGAATTTTTAAATTTTCAAAATAATTTATTTTATTATAATTGATTATAATATTAAAATTAAAATAAATTCCGGCAACCCGTAATCAGTAATTAAAATAATAATTATTCCAATAAATGTTCATAATTGTATGGAGTTCTTAGAGAAACCATACATATGATGATATGAGATGTTGAGTCATCTGACTTCTGGATGCTTTCCACCAAATACCATCCTCCGCCTTTCGCATCCAGCCACTTTCTTAAGGTCATCGGACCATCTAGAAGTCGATGTAGAGTACCGATTGATTATATTGTAATTAAAAGGCGATGTTGATTCCACGGTATCTTTATATTTGTTAATGAAATACATACATTGATTTCCGACAATGGGATTCCGGGACTGCAATGGACTTCATTGTTCATTGCCTTTTTTGGCGGTCGCCGCTGTTAATCCTGGCTACACAGGAGGCTCAGTGGTGGGAATATGAGGTGGGCCCGTGTCCCGTTCCGACAATGGGTCGCGGCGCATAATGCTTACTTGATATGTATATATGTATATGCATTAGGTTCCCAATAGTGTTAGATATTTGAAAATCCATGGTGCACCGCAGTTTAGCTTCACTTGACTAGTCCTCTCTTTAGGCTTTTATTGCCTTATTTGCCATACAGCTGTCTCTCACTTTGCCAAGAGCAGAAGTCAAATTCCAAAAGCTTCCTACACCTACTAAGTGCTTCTGATTAAATTCGTTGTGAGTTCCAAGGCAGCCGTAGTCTTACCTCCGGGACTGCAATGGACTTCATTGTTCATTGCCTTTTTTGGCGGTCGCCGCTGTTAATCTTGGCTACACAGTTAAGCTTGGATACAGTGGTGTGTATGGTGGACCCCCGCCCCGTTAGCTACATGTACTGAAGTATTGAAAAATGATTAATAACTTATATATCATTTATTTTATAATGATCAAATTATTACGTTATAATTTGTGCATTTAATGATTGAGTTATACTCCTATGATTCATTTAATCAGTTTTCATTCGCGTTTTATTTGGTAATTTATATTATGAATTCATTTGACTCTTTATGAATCGTTTTCATTATTAACTGTCAATGTATCAAATGTGGTTTTACATATTAAATATTGGGAACTAAAATATTTTGGCAAGTAAATTCAGTGTAAGTGTATTAAGTGTAGTGTAAGTAGTAAGCGGCTCACCACGATTTTTAAAGCCAAAGCCAACCTCACTAGCACGTGGTGCATTCTGCTGATTGACTATATAGCATTAACATAAATGGATTAGAACCTATTAATAAAAATGGATAACATGTTTAGGTGGCAAGGTAAATAAAAGCATATTATGGCCCGCTTGATGGAAAGCCATTAACGCTGCCTATGGATATGCTGACCCTGTTAAAACCTCTTCACGCCCATAGAAGAACCTCATGTCTCTCGGCAAAACTGTGACAGGGAGTTCATGTTAGCATGACTAAATTGTGTAAATATTTTTAAAATTGATAAATTCAGCATCCTCACCTAGGTGGACTTCACTCTCACTTTGATCCACGAGCTCTCGATAACCCGTCGAGTGCTTTTACAATCGTGAGGTCGTGGGTTCAAGTCCCACCTAGTAGGCAGGAGGGGGAGATTTTTTCAATTTAAAAAAAATATACAAGATTCGCTTTTTTATACCACTAAGGTGACAAACAAGCCTACGTTCCGCATGATGGAAAGCAATTACTATAGCCTATGCACGCCCGTAACACCAGAGGCATCACATGCGCGTTGCCGAACCTGTGAAAACCTCGTCACGCCCTTTTTGAAGAACCCCGTTTTGAAGTCTCCTGAGAAAACCTCAACAGGCAGTTCATTCCACAGCTTGATAGTACGTGGAAGAAAATTTCTTCACACAAAAGCATGTTAGCAGAAATTAAATGTTAAAATAATAATTACAAAGTTATAATAAATGAAGGTTTAGAATCATCCTCTTTCTGAATGATATACCATTTCTGATACAACCTGTATAAGGAGTATCTTAGTGGAGTTGAATGATGGTCACATCGAAATTGTGGTTAGGAAAAATATCAACAGGTAATGAATAATTTTTAATCTTATTTTATTTATAAATTAATCTCACTCGTAATTAATATTCAATATCAATTAAAATAACGTCGGCAGGAGACTCACTTACTATTCATGTATTTTTTTATTAATAATCAGATGTGACAATTAATTCATTACGCTAATGCAGTAAGATTTAATTATTTTAAACTAAAATAAATAAATAAACCTATTTCGCGCGTGCGAGCTAGAAACGACCTTAATTTCTTATTACCTCCATTCCAGCAAATCGCATACGATTTACCTCTGAGGTAACCACTAGATTCATAACCCAGGCGTTGGTGAGACCCTACTAATAATTGTAATATTTACTACTTTAGTTATTTGATTCGGTTGCTCCACCATTCTTTCCTTTCCATTCGATCCGGTAGCTTCGCCATGCTTTCCAATTCCATTCGGTTCATGCCGACTGTGTGTATGACGCGTCTACGTCACAGCTACAACACTTCTACATCACATCTACGACTAGCCTACGCTACCTCTACGACATAATTTAAGTCGTAAAGAAGTGTAACGTAGGTTTTTCTGTTTTAAGCCCCGATTTCGAGCATTCGTTCGTTTGGACGTAAATGTAAACACTTCAGCGAGCGAACACGCAACAGGGAGGAAATGCTCGTTCAAAACACCAAGTGAAAACGCAGCTAGGTTAAGACACACTAGGTTAAGCCTGTCTTGTGGGCAGCTTTTATTATAGGAGTTACAGTTTGTATTATCGCACGATATGTTAGATATATATATGCAAGATATAGAGATATATGCAAGAATTTGTTTAAAAATTATAAGTATCGTAATATCCATCAGTACAGTACAATATTGCGTCTAACATATACTTCTGAGAAAAAAATCTGTTATTGTTTATTATTCATATCTTACTGTTTTGTATTTTATAACTCCTATTATCTAACTACATAAGGGCGTGGCCTAAATGCATAGTTAGCAAAAACAAGCAAACATGTTATTCAAGGTGGACTGAAAACATCCTCGCGTTTGCTTGCGTGAGTATTCTCGGTAATTGAGAGTATCAAGTAGAAATTTGTTTGTTCGTGTTTAAAAGTTGCATACGATGTCGCAAATATTGCTAACGATTACATGTTTGGTGTTAGAAAAGATAAAAGTGTTGCTGAAGATTTACATCTACGACATATTATATTATAGAACAATCAATGAATTAATAATTTATTGTAATAAGTGTGAGATAAAGGTGTACATAATCATTGATACCTACATTAGATTCACACATTTAGTCAATATCATGCAACAGAACATTAATTAATAATTTTTTTTCATAAACTGAGATATTAATTTTGAAACTACATTGCTGACGTCGAGTACTTTCATTAAGACTGGCGGTATGATAGTTATTCTGAGACACTATAGAGCAGGGTTTCCCAACCTTTTTTACATCAAGGCTCCCCGGATCACAAATAATATTTTCATGCCCACCCCCCATATTTTTTTCAGTAAGTAAGTACCTACAATAAAAATCGATTTATTTTAACAACATTTATTTTTATGTAATTTGTACAAAAAGAATCACAAAATGAACTTTGACTAAATTAAAACGTTTTTATCAACCAATCTTAAGAGTACTAGGGAGTATAGTGACAATACTAGTGAGATACTTGAGCTTGCATTCTCCCTACAGTGTTTACTTCATTAACGCATAGAAATATTTTTTCTATTGAAAACACAAACGTCTCAAGCCCCCCTTGACATCCCTTTACGCCCCACTAGGGGGGCGCGCCCCCCTGGTTGGGAAACCCTGCTATAGAGTAACCGTAAACTTGTCGTAGATGTGATGTAGACGTGTCGTAGCTGTGACGTAGAGGTGTCATACACACACTCGGGATGAACCGAATGTAATTGGAAAGCATAGTGACGTTACCGGATCGGTAAACGTAAGTCGAAAATATGCGATTAGTATTGTAGTAGGATATTATATCTACGCTCGCGTCTACAATGTGACGATTTCAATATGTCTACGTTACGTCTACGACATCTCTACGTCACTTCTACAATACAGATGCAATAAAACGTGCTATCGGCCTTCTTTTGGTACAGTGGGCTAAAAAATAAAAAAAATATTTCTTAGCAGATGCCTAAGTTATAACTCATAAGTTTATTACCTGCCAACCTCACCTGCACGTGGTGCACCTTGCTGACCGACAAACAAGGCTCTGGCGAAAAAGAGGTAGGGTATAGTATATTTTTTAAGCTGCCCGACTGGAGAAGAACCTCCACCTCACAGAATCTGTTGTGTTTCTGCGAGTAAGTGATGTCATCAGCAAGGAAGGAGTTGCTGCTATTAGTAGAGTAAGGTTTGGCATGGGATATGAGTGAGTGAAGTCACCACTGGAAAGAAAGAAACGAGGCAATATAGGCTGGCGGATCTGCGGCGGAACGAATCGGCGACGCCTTGGTGTTGCTGATAGGGTCGCGGGTTCGATTTATTTCTGTTCGATTTATGTCTGGGTGTTTTCGATGTATTATAATGTATGAATCTACAAAAAAAAAAAATGTATATTTAAGTATAATATCAGTGATCTAGTACCTATACTATAAGCTTTGCTTAGTTTAGGACTAGATGGCGATGTGTAATATGTGCACCAATATTTAAAAAAAAGAAAGTTTTATCAACATTCATAATTATATTCTATAATGAGCCGTTTTACTAAGCGTTTTTTTGATACGATGTTTAAACATCAGCTTGTCCTTTTCCCACTTGTCTATATAGCGTCACAGTATTTTTCTTCCATTCACCCTTATCAGCTGCCATATCTACAGATACCCCTTTCTTACCCATATTATCTCGAACACAATCCTTCTACCTCTATTTTGTTCGTTCATTCACATTCGTTCTTTTTGTCCCTACGCATTACATGCCCATACCACTACCATACACACACGATTTCCTCTCATCATTTTCGTCACAGGTACTACTTTCAAACTTCCTCTAAGATTTGTTTTTTGAACATATTTTCAATTATTGACGAGCTCGATGGTCGAATGGTTAGCAATGGCCACTTTGACTCCGAAGCCACGGGTTCCATCCGGCTTTCTGTTCGTCTTGGTCTGAGTGTTTACTATGTATTATATTCTATCAGTTATCTCTAGTACCCATAGTACGAGCTTTGCTTAGTTTGGGACTAGATGGCAGTGTGTAATTTGTCCAGGAATCGTTAGTTATTTATTTAGTACAAATTACGGTCTATCAATTTATGGAAATATAAATAGTTTTGTGCATTTTCCTGATCGGAACTAGCGGCAAGCAACCCCAAGGGGACAAAGATCCGTTCTCGTGGATTTAACGATCGCTGCTCGATATAAAAATCGCATTTTCTGTAATTGGTTTCGGTCTGCCTACTCAGCTAAATCGCACATGACTTGGCAGTTTTGGTGGTGCACTAGAGGAATTGTGACTTGAATGGCATGCCGTTTGTAATTGAATTATTTCATATTGAAACGCGACCGGCCCGGTGGTCAAATGGCCAGCAATGGCTACCTTGCCTCCGAGGCCAAGGGTTCGATTCCCGCAAAGACAAATATTTGTGTGCATGAACATGTCTATTTGTCTTGGTCTGGGTGTTATCTATGTGTGTATATATATTTATATATATATGCCCATAATATAAGTTTTGCGCTTAATTGGATGGGACCAGATGGCGGTATGTAAATTGTCCAGAAATATTTATTTATTATTGTGTATGTTTGTATGAGCTTATATATTGCGCGTATCGATAGCGATTTATTTATCTATAGCTCTTTGTGCTTCGTAAGGCATTTTAAGCTGTCGGTCAAGACTGTTGTCATTAGATAACAATCGTAAAGTCAAGCCTTTGGGCGGCCTGAAAACATTGACCTTCGCCAACATACAGGTAAGTACGCTTCAAACCTTATCGATAGAAGCGGGAGCCTTCTTTTCGCTTCTATCGAAAAGGCTACCATCCCACTGCTGGCAGTGGGTAGGATGTGCGTAGGTGCCGTGTTTATTTTTCTTGACAACTATTATGTCATAGAAACAAACATAGAGACAAGGATGATTGGGTTGAGAATTTAAAAGGATTACATTGATTGATTCGAATATTATGTCACGTGTATTTAAAAAACGTTAATATTATAATACCCTCGACATTACTCCATATCTATTTAATGATAAACTGATAAAGATTACAAAATGATTAACACGGATGATGGTACTGTAAACCAGATTTATTACTATAAATATTTTAAAAATGGTAAAATTCACCTCCCCGCCTAGGCGGGATTTGAACTCACGTCCTCTCGGTTATCGGACGAGTGCTCTTCCAACTGAGTTACCAGGAAGGTTTGTGATGGTGGCCAATTTTTGCATTTTATATTTTACTGTTGTGAATTCACAGTCGCAGATTTATTACTACCTAAGTAATAGTAATTACTTATGCTGTATCTAGCTGCCGCCCGCGGTTCCGTCTGCATGGTCTTTCATACAGTATTACCAAATTACACCAAAATCGGTTAAGTATTTTCGGTTTTTTTTTTTTTTTTTTTTTTTTTACTACGTCGGGTGGCAGACAAGCATACGGCCCGCCTGATTTGAAGCGGTCACCGTAGCCATATTAACGCTTGCAACATAAAAAATCGCTCGCGCGCCGCCACCCCCGCTGCCAACGCAGCATCTCCTTCCTTTCTCTGGTCACCTCACTCACTCGCAGGAACACAACAACCCTCAAGGGAATTGTTATTTGGCTGCGGTATTCTGTGAGGTACATTCCCCAGTCGGGCAGCTTACAATTACGCTCCCTACCTCTCTTTTCGCCAGAGCTTCGTTTGTCAGTCAGCAGGGTATACCACGTGCAGGTGAAGTTGGCTTTGGTTCAAAGATGTTAGTGAACCACATACACCCCAAACATGATGGACGTTGTTTATCGCGGACAAACAACGTCACTCATGTTTTTTACATATATAAGTTATATATATTATGGGGTTTATTTGTTACCAGACATTCACTGGTCTGTTAGCAATGTGCTAAGAATTTTTCAACTAGAGATTTTGACTGATATGTCTTAGCAACGGTAGTCTAAGAATATATTAACAATGCATAAAAACCTCCTGACTTTCTTTTGACTTATACCTGTTTTTAATTACACGATGGTCTAAAAGAGAAGTAGGGCATAGCGTATTTTTTAAGCTGCCCGACTGGGGAAGTACCTCCACCTCAGAGACACCTTGGTGTTGCTGTCTCCATGGGCGGTGGTGATTGCTTTCCATCAAGTGACCTACATGTTTGCCCCTCTCTCATATATAAATAACTAGCGGCCCGGTACGTGCTTCGCTACGTATAAAGTGAAATAATTAAAAAAAAAAATATTGGAACATCAAATTCATTTATTCAAACAAAAAAATATTTTATTAATTGCTAGCTATTTTAAAATTTAATCCAAAACATTTGGATAAACAATATTTTTTGTTTTTCCATTTTGAGCATGAATAAACAAACGGCTGGGGGACCGACTCTGGAACAGGCAACATAAAGTCGAAGCACGTCCAAAATGAAATGACCGCATGAATGACATAACAACATGCTTGTTCTGTCAACACTGAAAAAAGTTTCAATTTGACAGCAAAATCCCCATTAACAAAATGATCCGTCATTTATTGAATTCATTTGTTACAAAAAATGTGATAAATGAAGAACCGCTCTACCGATTTTGTGCAAACTTCACATAAACCATCTACTAAATAGTCCGAACTAAGCCTAAACATTTGGTTTGGATACGTGAGCCTGTTCTTGAGTTATAAAATTACAACGAAAAGGGGCATTGATTTTTATATATATAGATAAAAAATGGTGTGGTTAAAAAAAACTTGACAACATGAAGAAGTGAAAACTTCATCTCACGCTCCGTCTCGCTCCCTCCTTGCCTTGTCTTACATGTAACTATTATAACGTAGGCATCCGAAAAGGATTTTTGATTTCCACGGGATACCGGGATAAGCCCCTATATTGATAGTTTATGATGCGCGGGCTCAAGCCAGTGCATCATAAACTATCAAAACATCATGTCATTTTAGAGAAAAAATTGCTTGTCTGTAAAGTCGGTTTATGGACGATAATTTTACGTGACAGCGTCATAAGAAACATAGTCCGATCGTGCCTCTCTATCGCTTGTTCCGCGCGCTCGCTTGTACGCTCGTCTCAGGCGGAACGTAACAATGACTCGTGCTTTTTCGGGCATGCAAACGGCGTTTATCGATTTATAAGACCTTATCACGTCTAAATACTTTAAGTATAGTTTACAGCGCCAATTATATAGACACAAGGACTAAACTGAGTTAATTTTGAAATCAACATAGGTTCGTTAACAACCACTAATCAATATACTTCCCCTTATGGCACCCACAAGCCTCTCGTAGACTATTTCGAGCGTATATTCCGCTGCTAATTAGTAGATTAGTATAAATTCTTAAGGTGAGTATAGACTATTGCTTGTAACAGAACAAAGACACGTTCGAGGTTTTGTTACAGATAAAGATATATTTGCTAGAATACGTTTTTTTTTAAAAGATATTACATGTGATTGGTGAGTTCCAGTATTCAACCTGCATGCAGATGTATAAAAGTTATAATGTCACATTGTTACAATTTTTATCATAAACTAACAAGCGAACTGGTGTAAGATTTCGTCGAGCAAAAACACGAGAGTAAGGGCAAAGTCAACCTCGCCTGGTGCAGCCTGCAATTAATAAAAGAGGCTCTGACGCGAAGAGAGGTAGAGCATGTTGATCCCGACTGGGAAAGTACCTAAAGTAGAAAGATAAATAAAATTACTGCAGATTATTAGTTCCTGAGAGTGAATGAGGTCACCAGATGTGAGAAGATGCTGTTTTAACAGCGGGTATTCCAGCACGCGAGTAATACCTTTTCGTTTCCAACATCTATAGGCTGCGGTAACCGCTTTACATTAGGAAGGCCGTCTGCTTGTTTGACACCTGATGTTTAAAAAAAAAGACCCCGGGAGAAGCGAGGATAAACCTAGTGTTTGCTCGTTCAAGTTCACTCCATTTTGGCGCACATGCATCAGCAGTTTGTTATCATAATTATTATTTTCGATGACTTACGACATTTCAACGAATAGTAAACGCAAAGAAGAAAGAAGTGTTACAGGCAAATGCTCAATCGTCACGAGCATTTGAAAGATAGCATCGAACATTCGCAGTGATGTTACATTACATCGTAAAGCTCGAAAAAGTGCTTTAATGTATACTCACCTTTACATCGTACTCGTACAGAAGAGGAATGCATCGGGTGATTAAACGAGTTAAGGGCTAGCATGCGAGACATGGTTCGTATGAGAACAATGCTGCCTGAGGGTTTACGGGCCGCAAAGCATTCGTGGCTGTGTACTCGAGTACCAATTCGATTGCAATAAGGGGCTTCTTACACGTCATTCTTGTTACCGGGTAGGGTGTGTAATTATATAGGATTGTAATGTCTCCGCCAACTCGCAGTGGAGTAGCGTGGTGGAGCACGAAAACCATTTCAATTGAGGGGAAACCCGTACCAGCGCAGTGGGAGGAATATGGGTTGATGCAGATGCAGTATCGTCGCCAACCATTATTCATACCAATACATGGGATATGGGTCACCCCTCATTCGCAGGGGTTTAGAGCTTACTTCACAAAGTCAAAGTCAAAGTCAAAGTCAAAGTCAAAATTCTTTCTTCTGTGGGCCCTCGCGGGCACTTAGACACGTCTTTTACAATTAGGTATATTTTTTATCTACCAGCATTTCGGAATGACCATTGACGAGAAGAAATGCCGAAAGAAACTCTGTCAATATAGGTCTTTTTTTTTTTAAATAGCCATACAATATTATCATAATACAATAAAAATAATGTCAATGTACAATAAAAAAAATGGTATGTCAACCAAAATAAGAGAGATAATAAAAAATAAAAAAACAAGTAAAATAAAATAGTAAAAAAAAATAAAAATATAAAAAATCATAGTATAGAGTGTATATACATATTGTATAAAGTCTAAATATGTATATCCACAATACTACTTGTAAAGATAAGACGCCTGTGCTTCACATCCTGTGCCGAGAATTTGCCATACATTTTTATCATTAAGGTAATCGTCGGTCCTGTAGTAAGCCTTTTTACATAAGGTGGTCTTAATAAGCTGTTTGAATTTAGTGTCGGGTAAAATCAGGACCGACTCCGGCAACTTATTGTAGTAGCGGATGCAGTTTACGACAAACGAATTATTGACCTTCCCCAGTCTATGTTTTGGTATAACCAATTTGTTTTTGTTCCGCAAGTTGACATTAGTTATATCACATACTTTTGTAAAATTCGAAATATTTTTACGGACGTACATAATATTTACATAAATATATTGAGAAGCGACAGTGAGGATGTTTATCTCCTTAAATAACTCACGGAGTGAATCCCTAGAACCCAAATTGTAAATTGATCTAATGGCTCTCTTTTGTAATACAAAAATTTTATCAATGTCAGCTGCTTTACCCCAAAGCAATATGCCATATGACATAATGCTATGGAAATAACTAAAATAAACGAGCCTAGCAGTTGTCTCGTCCGCTATCTGTCTTATTCTCCTAACCGCATAAGCTGCGGAACTGAGTCTGCGAGCTAGTTTAGTTATATGAGGGCCCCATTGCAACTTTGAATCAATGGTAATACCAAGAAAAACAGTATCATTGTCATAAACTAGGGTGTTATCCTTTATGACTACATCAGCATGGACTTGCCTGACATTGGGTAACGTGAATTTAATACATTTAGTTTTGTGTGAGTTAAGAAGGAGATTATTTGTAGTAAACCAGTTCAAAATTGCAGAGAGAGCATTATTAACATCATCAATTTTGTCTTTATACCTAGCAACTTTAAAAATAAGTGAGGTATCGTCGGCAAACAGTACTACGTTGGCAAATTTTTCTACCAAATCAGGCAAATCATTGATGTATACCAAGAATAAGAGAGGACCCAAAATTGAACCCTGGGGCACGCCCATTTTTACATCAAATGCATTTGATTTTGTGCCATTTACATCCACCGTTTGAGTTCTATTACTAAGGTATGATTCTACCATTTGCAGAGCCTTCTCTTTAATACCATAATGATTTAATTTGAGCAGCAGTGTCTGATGATCAACACAATCAAATGCTTTGGAGAGGTCGCAAAACACACCGATAGCGTCCTGAGACGTCTCCCAAGCCTCAAATATGTATTTCACGAGCGCGATTCCTGCGTCTGTAGTGGACATTCCGGCGGTGAACCCGTATTGCTTCTTATGTAGAATGTGGAACTTATTAAGATGTCACATCACAACTGTGCAACTGCGGATTGTCGAAGGCCAGTGTTTTCAAGCTGCCTACAGACTTAACGACTGGTATCTAATAACAACTGCCGGAACCGATGGCTTAACATGCCCTCCGAATCACAGAGGAGCTCGAGAAAAATAAACCCATCCACGGACCGGTTACGGTCGCCGTTGCTTAACTTGCGTGTTTGATTAGGTTGACATGCGCAACTACGCTATTAAGCTCGTCAGATGCAGTATGTACAAAATGAATAGCGATGCCAAAGAATTTAACATGCATACATAAATACATACATAGAAATTATGTAAAATCATTTGTTATGGAAGAGTGGCTCCTTCTGACACAGGTGTCTCACACTTAAAAGAAGGAGCCCACTCTCCACATTCTAAAATGTAAATTGTGAAAGAAATAAACATTTTGTCATTTTCATTTTCAATTGCGCTCACAAACATTACCCTTCCTCCATTAATCTTTGGTTAAGTTGGGTAAAAAGCATTGCAAGCGCAATCAGCAATTTCCGTAGAGTATTTTCGTAGTGTATTTAGCATCTGGTAATAACTTTCATGACATATACTATGTCATACATGGATGGGAACGATGCTAAGACAAATATTCGCGGGCATAAAACAAATATCGACAAATGTTCGTGCAGAGACCGAAGTTTTCATCAAAATGCAAACATTTATACAGCACTATACGAGAGACCTGCGTTTTGGTAACGGAAGGAAAATGGATATTCGGAATTCACTAGAAACACAACCACTCTATGTATAATCGTCTTTGCATGTATTGCATGGTTTGGTATCTTTCATGACAAAAAAATTGGCATCATCATTTCGGGGTGTAAGTGGTTCATCAACATCTTTGAACTAATGCGAACTTCACCTACATGCGGTGCACCCTGCTGACTGACAAACGAAACTTTGGCGAAAAGAGAGACAGGGAGCGTAATTGTAAGCTGCCCGACTGGGGAATGTACCTCCACCTCACAGAATACCGCAGCCAAATAACAATTCCCTTGAGGGTTGTCGTGTTCCTGCGAGTGAGTGAGTTCACCAGAAAAGGAGGAGCCACCCCCTCTGCCAATGCAGCATGCATTGGTAGAGGGGGTGGCTGGGCGCGAGCGATATTTTAAGTTGCCAGCGTTAATACGGCTACGGTCACCCCTTCACATCAGGCGGGCCGTATGCTTGTCTGTCACCCGACGTAGTATAAAAAAAAATCAACCCATAGTCATCCTACTGGTTGGTACGGGTAGGGGTTTCCCATCAATCGGAGGCAAACACGCTGCTCAACTGCTGATTAGCGTAGATAGATAGTAATAAATATAATGTTTATAATTACTTAAGTTAAAGTAAAGGAGTTAGTGATTATTATAATAATAATGAGTAAGCTGTAATAGCCCGGTATTTAGTTCACTCAGATCTCATCTCCATAGCCCATTGATTTTCCATCACCCTTTGTGATAATTTCAACGCCTGCCGAGACCTGCTCATGGGTATATCGTTCCATTGATATATCCTGGAGCGGGTCATGACGGGTGTACAACATTACATTAAACTTCTCTAGGAGGTCTCTATATTTTGTAATTGCTGAGAAAAATCGAAATAAATCGTCAAGGCGAAAAATTTAATTTTTCTTCATCAAAGCGTCGTCTAAGATTTTGTATGCTGTTCGTCCATGCTGTTCAGCAAAGGTATACTTTAGTTACGACATTATTTGTTCGAGTCCCATTTGACGTCACCCTTAGGCCAAGTCCATGTCAATGTCGGACACGTGTTACATTGATGACACTATCCAAAATTAAAAAAGGAAAAACCGGCCAAGTGCGAATCGTACTCGCGCACGAAGGGTTCCGTACCATTATCTATAAAAACGGCAAAAAATCACGTTTGTTGTATGGGAGCCCCCTTAAATATTTATTTTATTCTGTGCTTTAGTATTTGTTGTTATAGCGGCAACAGAAATACATCATCTGTGAAAATTTCAACTGTCTAACTATCATGGTTCATGAGATACAGCCTGGTGACAGACGGACGGACGGACAGCGGAGCCTTAGTAATAGGGTTCCTTTGTACCCTTTGGGTACGTTAGACCACACGACTGAAGTAAAACTTCTTTAGCTCTACAAACTTATATCTCCCTCGAAACTTCCGTTCGCCATTTCTGTAACGTTAATATCAAAAAACACAAAATAAATAAATAAATATTCCTGGACAAATTACACACTGCCATCTAGTCCCAAGCTAAGCAAAGATTGTACTACGGGTACTATAGATAGGATAGAATATACTTAAATATTTTTTTATTTGTAAATACATAGAAAACACCCAGACCAAGACAAACAGACATGTCCATGTACACAAATATTTGTCTTGTGCGGGGATTGAAACCGCGGCCTCGGAGTCAAAGTGGCCTTTGCTAGCCATTCGACCGCGCTCGTCTGACGCTGACAATGTACTTAAGATATATGTTACATTTGATATGGCTCTTAATCTCAAATCAATTAGATTGCGCTAAGGGGCTTCTTACATGTCATACTTTGACGAGCTCGGTGGTGGAATGGTTAGCAATGGCCACTTTAACTCCGAGGTCGCGGGTTCGATTCCCGCACAAGACAAACATTTGTGTGCATGAACATGTCTGTTTGTCTTAGTCTGGGTGTTTTCTATGTATTTTAAGTATGTATTTACAAAAAAATGTATTTAAGTACATTTGTCAGTTGTCTAGTACCCATAACACAAGCTTTGCGCTTAATTTGGGACTAGATAGCGCTGTGTAAATTGTCCAGAAATATTTATTATTATATTTGTCACCAGGTAGGGTGTGTAATTTTAATCTATGATTGTAATGAATCCGCCAACTCGCAGTTCAGCAGCGAGGTGGAGCTCGAGAACCCCTTCAATCGAGGGGAGACCCGTATACCAGCAATGGCATGAATACTCTCTAAAAAGATAGAAGAAGGTCGCCTGACGCTGACAATATGCATAAGATATGTTATATTTGATATGGCTCAATCATGATTTAGCAAATTTCATATAATGCCAGTTTTGAAATAATTATGCGACTTATTAATTACAAAACAGATAATACAATGGGACAAACGAAAATGATGGATGCCCGCGTGTCAATATTAATTCCACTGGTATCCGATATGCTGAAGTTATTTGTGTGCACAGTTGATGTCCAATCCATTTGTTTTTATTAAAAGACTAGCCTCTACCCACGACTTCGCCCCGCGAGAACAAAAGTATTCTATGTATCCTTAAATAATACGTTCATTATGCATGCAAAATTTCATAAAAATCCGTTTAGTCGTCTGCCTGTGAAAGAATAACAAACATTCATCCAGACATTCTCACAAACTTTCTTATGTATAATATTGGCAGGATTGTTTTCATATTTATTTAAACTTTATTGATGAAAAAATAAGGGTACAAAAGGCGGACTTAATGTTAAGTGCATTCCGTACCAGTCATGGGAACCTTTACCTTTGGGAAAATCTGGCATACACGACTGCGTCCTACAAGATAATACACAAAATACAATATATACCTACTTAGATAAACGAATAAATATTATACACAGAAGGTAAAAATGAAAACATTACCACACTTTGCTCAAATGTTACAGAAATATAATTGTTGGCTATAATGCTGAATGATTTTTTTTTTATATTTACGTGATTCAATTTGTCACTTCATCCAAATTTAACGGCAGAAGTGAATTATGTAATTCAGGCTTTAGACACATATTTCTGATTTTATATTAGAGGGAGGCAAAAGAGCATGTGGGTGATAGTAAGCAATCAAATGGGAGGTAGCTCCCATGGAGATCAGCAACATCAAGACGTCGCCGATCCATTGCCATCCTTTCTCCTTCCTTTCTTTCAGGTGACCTCACTCACTATTTGAATTGTTATTTGGCTACAATATTCTGTGAGGTGGAGGTACTTCCCCAGTCGGGTAGCTTAAAAATTTCGTTATGCCCTACCTCTCTTTTCGCCAGAATCTAGTTTGTTAGTCAGCAGGGTGCACCACGTGCAGGTGAGATTGACTTTGGTTCAAAGATGTTGATGAACTACGTAAAATTGGGGTGTAAACCCCATTTTTACTATGAATTCAAATGTGTAATGCACAAAACAGCGACATTCACTCCTGCAATCTAATCCTTTTAATTGTTCTATTTAGGCAAAGTTAAACTCAGTGCGGTTTGAATTCATTTCAAGCAATGTCCTCGTTAGCTGCGTTCTAATGTCGAAAGTTTTTATAAACCGCGGGGAACAAATTTTTTTTACAAGCAATTAAAAAGTTTTTACATTTTACTTTCAGGGATCTAAGATTACATGTTTAGTTCCTAATTTTTCATGAATTCCACGACTTTTATTCTAGACAAAGCCTAAATAACAGACAAAGACTTAATAATAATATAGTATCACAGTTAGAGTTGGGCAAAATGCCGGAAATTTACGGTAAATTAAGTGTACGGACCCACGGAGTAACATCACGAATTGTGAGCGTCAGCAGACTATCGACTCCTTTTTGCGTTTTGGAAACGTCTTCTGTTTATATAACGTCGGTATCAACTAGCATTGCCAGATTTATTTTAGACTGGCTTTTGCCCGCGGCTTCGCTCGCGTGAAATTCGGGAATTTTAGGTTATCCAAGCCAAGTCTAACACGCAATGCAACCACCTTCATGTAGCCTTTAATTGTACTAAATACGAATGAACAAGAGCGTTCCCCATTAAACTAATACACCCGTCCCGCTCTCGCTGCGCCGCCCGCGTTCGCATAAGCACTGATTGACGTCAAATACAACTTTAAAAACCTGTTAGGTATATTCTTAAAAAGTATAAATAGATAGTACAGCGGTATTTTCGACTTTTGAAAGTAAAAAAAGCGGGACACGTTTGAAAAAAGTGGGACTACAAGAATAATACATATTCGTTAGATAGATTTTTTATAGGATGAATATGTTTTTGGTATGAGTGTAAACAATCAAAGATAAACATATTTCAGTTTATTAAAGTTTAAATTGCTTATATTTTCAAAAGATTTAAATTCTGGAATTCCGTCCATTGATTTCAAATGACGAAACCATAATTTTTGGTGTTCGCTGTCTAAAGCGTGATATGTGCTCTGCGCGGGACATTACGACCTGCCAAAATCAGGACGTTTGGCAACGCTCAACCTATATTTATCCCACTGTTATGATATAGATCTCCCCTCATTCGAATGGGCTCAGAGCATACTCCGCCACGTCGCTCAAATATAAGTTGGCAGAGACCTCTATCATATAATGTAATAGTAATTAACCGTACTGTGGTGGATGGATTGTAGCAGGCGTTGCCGACGTAGCGTTTGGTAATCAGATTGTGGTCAAAGTATCCCCTTTTTGTCTGTACCGACTGTGCCTGTAGTATAGGTTAATGTACTATGAAATACGTTAACAGAACCGTTGTTAATATCATTATACTAGCAAATTATGTCCATTTATATATATTCTAACAGATTCCTTTAGCAATTTTTGCCGTGATAACGTCGTATAAGAAAAAGCATGACTCATCGTCACGTTCCGCCTGAGCCGAGCGTGCAAGCGAGAGCGCGGAACAAGCTATAGAGAGGCACGATCGACCTAAGCGTTCGGCTTATGACGCATCTATCTCTCTTCCACTCCATCGATCGATGTTTTCTTATGACGTTATCACGTAAATTTATCGTCTCTAAACCGACTTTACAGACAAACAATTTTTCCTTTTCAGCTTCTTAATGTCCGCGGTTCTCTTTATAAAGAGCTCTGAATGTAGTGAACTTTGGGGTGTAAGTGGTTCATCAAGATCTTTGAACCAAAGCCAACTTCACCTGCACGTGGTGCACCCTGCTGACTGACAAACGAAGCTCTGGCGAAAAGAGAGGTAGGGAGCGTAATTGTAAGCTACCCGACTGGGGAATGTACCTCCACCTCACAGAATACCGCATACCGCAGCCAAATAACAATTCCCTTGAGGGTTGTTGTGTTCCTGCGAGTGAGTGAGGTCACCAGAAAGAAAGGAAGGAGATGCTGCGTTGGCAGCGGGGGTGGCGGCGCGCGAGCAATATTTTATGTTGCAGACGTTAATATGGCTACGGTAACCACTTCACATCAGGCGAGCCGTATGCTTGTCTGCCACCCGACGTAGTATAAAAAAAAAAAAAAAAAAATGTAGTCTATGTACTTCCGAAGCCGCCTATAAACTGTTCGAACAGTTCATTGGCGGCTCGCGCGCTCAATTTGTGTCACTCTATTTTCATGCTCATTTCGAGTAGCTCAATTTGAGTAGTTCACGGTGCTAGCGCTCGCATGTCGATACCCAGCTTAAAAGGCAGTTATGACGATATTACAAATCGATATTCCAATCTACTATATAAAAATAAGTCGGGTTTTCCTTCCTGACGCTATAACTCCAGAACGCACGAACCGACTTCCACGGTTTTGCATTCGTTGGAAAGGTCTCGGGCTCCGTGAGGTTTATAGCAAAGAAAATTCTGGAAAATTTTGAAAAGAAAAGAGGGAAAATCTTTTTTCACATACAGCGCCATCTCTAAGGAAATGGATGGAAACGAAAAGATTGAGCCACAGCGAAGCGTGGTCGGGCCGCTAGTTTTCTATAAAATACGTGGTGCACGGCAGTTGAGCTTCACTTGCCATATTGCTGTCGGTCACATTGGTAAGAGGAGAAGTCAAATTCCAAAAGCTTTTTACTCCTACTAATTTCTTCTGGATAAATTGTTTGTGAGTTCTAAGCAGCCATATTCTTATCCCTGGGACTGCAATGGACTTCACTGTTCATTGCCTTTTTTGGTGGTTGTCGCTGTTAAACAGGAGATACATTGGTAGGAATTAGTGGTGGGCCCCAGTCCCGTTGAAAAAAAACGAGTGGTGTCGTGGGAAACCAGATAGGAACGAAGTTCCTTATTATAAAAATATTTATTTCAAGTTCTATTCGAGGTATAAAGAAAATAATTATTCGGGTATACATTTAATATTATGATTTTGTTATCGATAAATAAAATACGCGTAATAAAAAAAAAAACCGGACAAGTGCGAGTCGGACTCGCCCACCGAGGGTTCCGTAGGTACGTAGTATCATTATTAAATTTGATATTTTTCATTATAAATAAGAAATAATGCGTCGAAAAAAATTAATAAAATATATTTTGCAATGTGTACATCAAGCCCTTTCATATGATACCCCATTTGAACTAGTAGTTTCAATTTGAAATTTCGACACCCTATAAAAAATATAGACCCCCTATTTTTTAAGATCTATTTACAAATGTATAGTTTTGAGATTTATTCCTGTACTTGTAGTCTATAACGATGTTACTTGCCAAATTTCATAGTTCTAGGTCAACGGGAAGTACCCTATAGGTTTTGATTCCCTTGAGTGTGTCGAAATATGCGTTTTTTGCTGAATAAACGGCCGTAACTTTTTTCAACGTAAACTTAGCAGTTTGATTTTTTTTTAACTTCATGGGACCGTAGACCTGAGTATACAGTTCAAATTTCAGCTTGATACCTCCACGCATTCTCGACATAGAAATTCTTGACAGACAGACAGACAGACAGACAGACAGACAGACCGACAGACAGACAGACAGACAGACAGACAGACAGACAGACAGACAGACAGACAGACGGACAACAAAGTGATCTTATAAGGGTTCCGTTTTTCCTTTTGAGGTTCGGAACCCTAAAAACAATAGCAAACTGCAATAATAATAACAGTCATCACGTATACTATACATTAGACACTGTATAGCCATCATACATAGACTATACATAAAAATCTTACGGTTTTTTTTAACGTTACGGACTGTTTTTTGTCCCATAAGGAACTTCATTCCAAAAGATTTTGGACTAGACCTACATGAAATAAAGACGTGGTTAAAAATTATAGCGCATTAGTAAATGTTTATCCACACGTTCTTGGGTATTGAAATAAAACTTTGGACATTTATTAGCAAATCTATATTACTGGTATAATAAAATATGCTGATTTAATCTACTCACCATACTCATAAATAAAGTTACGGCTTTATTAATAGGCCAGTCTTCATCATTTGAACACCTGTAACCAAAAACAAAATGCTATTAGTATTTTACAGCGACAACACAACACTTTATATCAGAGAAAAAAAGTAGAAAATAATACACGTTAAAGGTACATTTTAGTAACCAAATTAGATTTTGTCACCAATTTATAGCTAAAAGTAGCATTTCTGCACTTGCATCGGTGCTGTGTCGTGTTTTATCTCTCTCCAACTCTATATAATCTCCATTTATATTAAAATAAATTAGACTTTATTGTCCATTTAATGGTGATCAAGGACCAAAAGTGGGACAACTGCTTTTTTGATGAATTTTTTGTCACTACCTACTACGTTTGTGTACTGCCATTAAATGTCATGTATTTTCAACAGTTTGGCAGTTAAAATAAATTTTACTGGAAATTTATATATGCTAAAAGAGAGCAGGCGGGATAACAGTTTTTTATTTTTAGATAATTTATATTATGAGCCCAGTTGGTCGAATGTTTAGCAATAGCTACATTGGCACTTAGGGTCGCGGGTTCGATTCCTGCACAAGACGAACATTTGTGTGGTTAAACATAACTGTTTGGCTCGATGTTTTCTATGTATGTATTTAGAAAAAAGTATTTAAGTAAATTTATCAATTATTTAATATATAAGGTGCTTTTTTTGTATTAGCCAGGAATTTAATGGCAGATAGTATTAAGCCTACTTGTTACGTTAGTGAAGAAATATGGCGTCCCAATATCATTAATAAGCTTTGAAAAAAAAATTGGTTGCCTGTAAAGTCGGTATACGGGCGAAAGTTTTACGTGACAACGACTTTGAGTGGTAAAATGTTTTCGAGTGGAAGGGACGCATGCCTTTCACTTTTTATGTCTGTCTCTCTCGCTCTTAGAAGGGACGCGTGCCTTTCACTCGCTCTCATTGTAAGCGCATAACGTGAGCCAGTTTCTTGAAGTGTCACCCGGCTAACCAATTTATAAGACGTTGTCACGTCAATAAATAACGTAGTCAATGAACTGGTTTCATAGTGCTTAATACATTCCGCGCTATCAGATGAAGTCGATAATAACAATAACAGCTGTACGTAGGTAGCGTCGTCCCAATTGCATATTTCCTTTAAAATGCGTTGTAATCAAAATAGGATAGGTAAAAAAAATGTAATCAAATGTAAAACTGATAGGTAATAATAACATACACTTACAGGAGGGCAGATGATTGTCCTTATCAAGGTCATTGAACTTTTCATCACACTTATTATCACAGATTTTGAACTGTCAAATTAATATCATAATAAATAAATAATAAATATTGTCAGACAAATTACACAGCGCCATCTAGCCCCAAAGTAAGCGAAGCTTGTGTTATGGGTACTAGACAACTGATAAACATACGTAAATACAGTTTTTTTTTGTAAATACATACTTATGATACATAGAAAATACCCAGACCAAGACAAACAGACATGTTCATGCACACAAATGTTTGTCCTATGTGGGAATCAACCCCACGAGCGTTGGTGTCGAAGCCGCGTCATTGACCGCTACGCCACCGAGCTCGTCGAATAATGTATGTGTTTGTTTATGGAAACATCATAAAAACACTTAGTTACGATGTTAGTTTTCAAAAATAACGCAGTCACATAACATGTTCTACAATAACTTGGCGTGTTTAAAAGCTCATTCAAATTATTTACACAAAATCACAATTAGCCACTAATTTATCCACGTCTACATACATGTTTTACCACTTTTTTGCCATGGAATGTCTGCGGAAAAAGTCCACTGCCGCTTTCTGTAACTGATCGAGGTCTATCTGTACTGAATTTCGTACAGATATTCTGCGTGCGCATTTACACTCGCGACAAGAAACCATACCATACCATTTCGAGAAATTTGTACATTTCGTAAAACTGCGGCGTATAGGCATGATTAGGTCAACACACGGACGAATCACGGTTAACACTGTTTTCGTTTCCTTGGATCCTTTCTTCCTTCTTTCTCGCGGCGCGAGCGCTGTTGCCGTGCCGCCCGTGCGGGGGCGGGCGGCAGGAGATCAAGCGACAGACATCGCTGCGAAGCGGCGGCGTTTACAAAGGGCGGCCCAACGTTTGAGTAAACTTTGACTTTACCGCGGTTATCACCGTGTTCGGAAAGCGTTTGGCAGCTCGTGACGTAGCCTTTCGGCACGGGTCATACCCGAGCGCATTGACCACGCCGTCTAGACTGCGACACAGAGGGATGGTTCATACAAAGTAAACTAATCTTTTCATGATGCGATTTTATTTCCTAAGAGAAAAAAAATAACACGTGGGGCACAAATTTCATTTACTATCGAAATCGGCATATGTAATACTACTACCCTTTTCAATCCTGGCAGATAAATCAAAAGCTCCCTGTATAGTGCAAATTTTGCTAAATTTGGGACTAAACGGCGGAGTGTAATTTGTCCAGGAATATTTATTTATTAATTTATTATTATTGTCAACAGGAGCAAGAGGAGTTGCCTGGCCCGCCGCCTGCCTACGACATGGTGGTCGCCGGGGGCCCTTCAGACAAACATAACACACTAGAGGTAATTATCACCGCATCCGTGATATGATTATTAAAAAAAACGTGCTTTTTAATAACACACTAAGAACTACCTGATAAACTTACTCATATGTAAGAACATAGAAGGGATAGATTATTTTACTGTAGCCTTCTACAAAATAGAAGTACTACTAAAGAAGTTGAGGTGCTCCTATTTCAGTATCGTTAGCCCTTTATCTCTTTTAGTAGAGCCTTGTTTGTTAAAAGGGTTCACCACGTGCACATACATGAGGTTTGCTTTGGCTCTAAAGACCATACGAATAAAATGTAATTGTATGTGAAATCGATTTACTTAACGACAAACATAGAGTAGGGAAATAATATGTTTTTTTTATAGTGCATTAAACATAGACAGAGAAAACTAAAGCATTTACACAAGAAAAAGAGCAAGTTACTCCATCATCATCTAAGGAAATGAGACAGATTGATACGTTTTTTTTTCGCGTCATATAGGTACTTGTTTTTAGTTATTTTGTCTTGTTTGAATGTGGGAAATAATTATACAACGTCCCCCTTTAGTCGATCCCTCACTGATGAGGAACGTGACTACGATGAAAGCCTTGCAGCAATTTCCTCTATTTACTGCAGTCTTCTGCTTGATGGAGAGCGTGAGACAGTTGCATTTGCAGCTCCTCGGACACCTGGTGGAACCATCTTTTAGGGCTTCCTCCTCTCGGTCGCTTGCCATCCATATTGCCAGTTATTACAAGTTTCTCCAGGTTGTCTGTACCCCGTACTGTATCTGTGCGCGCTATGTGTCCGAAGTACTGAAGTATTTTGTGGGCCTCCACATGCCTCCACACAGCTGGGTAGCTGAGAGCCGCTGTAGTTATACAACAGCATTACATAAAATTTATGTTACGATATACATATAACTCATGTTTGCCAGGCCAATCCGGCGTCTATTTTTTTTATTTTTTTAATGTGAGAATTTTTTTTTATTAAGAGAAAAAGGGCAAACGAGAATGTGGGTCATCTGGTGGAAAGCAATCACCACCGCCCATGGAGACCAGCGACACCAAGGGGTCGCCGATACGTTGCCAGCCTTTTAAGGAAAATGAAAACTCTGTTCTTGAAGGCACCCATGTCGTAGTTATTCAGAAATACCGCTGAGGTCTATAAAACGTAATGTATAATAAGGTTTTAAATATATACTTCACGTTTTCTAGGAGGTGGTATCAGAACCTTGTCCTCGGTGCTCCGTACCTGGGACCAGCGACGGTGGTCTGCCGTCCTACGAGGCCGCAGTGCTGCTCAAAGACACCAAGTTATAATACGCCTCCAGGAATCTGTACGCGGTGGACTTAGGTCTATTTTAATGTGGAATACAATAAGGGTAAACGCGTAGCAGCGTATATTTTTATAGGCAACGCGATGGCAAGTTACTATATGTAGAAAACATTTGCTGTGTAGAAGGGATTTATTTATTTATTTTTAAACATTTATAACACCATTACAGTACACACCAAAAGGATGTTATAAGACAAACTTTTGCTAATTCATTAAAAATTAAATAGTCACAATAAATTAATTATGAATAAATTTAATGTAAACAAATTAAAAATTCAAATAATTAAATAATCACAATAAATAATTAAGGGATCATCATTATGAGTACTTACAACTGTTTCGGACATGATCGACCTTTATGGTAATATTTATCTTCATATTATACTATATGAAGTTAAATGTTACCATACTTTTCTAAATAATAAGCCGAGGGGTCTAAATTAATCTAAATCCACAAACCTAAGATGCAAGAATAGAGATGGGTAAAATGCCCGGAATTTTGCCATCGCTACATATCTATGCACGTCCTCTCTCCATTCAACCACTGTCGTTACGGACTTTGCTGTGTAGCTCGCACTGCTTGTAACTAATTGCGTCTGTAGAAGGAGGCTGTAGACATCAAATCGAACAGCTCTTTTGAACACAACCCACTGTATAATCGGTAGAACACACAAAGAGAGACAAAATCTCTCCTTAGACTTAAGCGTTCAACATTATGTGTAAGTAAGTAAGTTTAGTGTCGTCGACTATTCTTATGGCTCGTCTCTGAATCGAATAATAAGGCCCAAGCTGGTATCCCTACCTACGGACGGTGGTTTTTATAGTCGAATGTGACCTCATGGGACTCACCACATTCGAATAGAAGAAAAACATATATATTTTTTTATAAAACCTCTTTTATTTGGGGTAAACGACCATGTGATTCACCTAATAAGTAATCTACCATATCAGCAAAAATCATTCATCTGTTGCCTGCCCCTAAAAGTCGTATTTGTTGTAAGGGAAGTTGATTCCAGAATTTCACAGTCCTTGGTGGAAAATATCTCAAAACCGTACTGTGGTAAACGGCCAATCATCAAGGTGGCATGGGTAAAATTTAAATTTGTTGTGAGTGGTACGATAGTGGAACTCTGCTAGCTGGAATTAAATTATACCACGGGGCGTCCTCATTCGCGCACTCTCTGTGCACGAATGAGCACTCTACTTTCGAGTAAAATTTGTAAAACATACAAAGTGAGGCGACATCTCTTCGTGTAGACAGCGATTCCAACCGATCAGAGATCACTGGGTTACCGACAATTCGAACCGCTCAACGTTTTATGCGGTCCAATGGACCAAGAAGGCACTCAACGCAGGTCAACCTATTTAGGGAAACATAACGACTCATCCGTAGATCAGAGTCCGAGGTGATCATGAGAGCAAAAACGAGTTGAATAGGAATATAAACTATACAGACGTACGTTTTTAGAATTTTCTTATCTCATTTATCTTCCGATAATTAATATGTGAGACAAAGTTTCGGGGTAGCCCCTATTGCGGAAAAAATAGCAGAAAGACTGAGATGGTATGGACATGTTATGCGGAGAGATGATGACCATGTTGTTCGCAAGACGTTGGAGTTGCCTGAAAAAAGGCGCGGAAGAGGACGCCCGCCAACAACGTGGTAGACGAGTAGTCGAGTATGGCCCGAATTATGAACAAGGCACAATTGCATCCACAGACAACCCAAGGGGCTAGCCGTTTGGCAGTTTGAGAAGTAGAAAAGCGTAGTGATCGCTAATTTGAACTGTGGAACTCATACTAAAATGTTCCAATGGACAAATGTCACGTGATCTATCTAACGTTCGTTACGCTACGAATTACACTTGGCGGGGGCTGGACATAACAACCTGGCGAAAAAGAATTAGGAGAGCCGACCCCATATAAAGTGGGAAGGGGAAAAGAAGAGGAAGAGATTTATCTTCCGATAATTAGAATTGAATAGAATACAGGTTCAATCTGACATTGGCTCGCTCATAAAAGCGCACGAGTGAATTATCAACAATACATTCTACGGATGAGTCGATAGGTACCTTTATGTTTATCAGATGTTCACATCAAATTGTTCCAATTGTTTCAGTAAAAAAAAACCCCGAAAGTTTAAGAAAAAAAAGCAGATATAGATCTGAGACCTTTACCAATCTACCCATAATAAATCTAGGAATATTTTCAAGTCGGATCTTCCTTTCTTGTTTAACTTTTATCCCGTCAGACGGGGCTATTCATCACGGCTGTCAGATGTAGGGTGAATCGCGCACTGTGCCCCGCATACATTGCACCTTTCCGTTCGCGCGTGACCAGCCTACGCAGTGCTGTTTTGGGATTATTATGTTTTATGAATGAGATAGACGCTATCTCGATGATATGGGGAATCAACAACAATCGTTAAATCCGATTATATCATTACTGGTAGCCGCGTTTAGGGGCGATTAAGATTTAGGTTTTTTTTATACTACGTCGGGTGGCAGACAAGCATACGGCCCGCCTGATGTGACGCGGTTACCGTAGCCATATTAACGCTCGCAACATAAAATATCCCACGCGCACCGCCACCCTTGCTGCCAACGCAGCATCTTCTTCCTTTCTGGTGACCTCACTCACTCGCAGGAACACAACAGCTCTCAAGGGAATTGTTATTTGGCTGCGGTATTCTGTGAGGTGGAGGTACATTCCCCAGACGGGTAGCTTACAATTACGCTCCCTACCTCTCTTAAGACCTTCTACACTTTCTAAGAGTAATAATAACAAGAATAATCTATAATATAATAAAATCTCTAGAGACAGGAGGGCTGGCTCTTTCTTTGCTCAAAAAGTCAGTATTGCGATTCAGCGAGGAAACGCAGCCAGCGTTCTTGCCTTCCTGCCGCATGGAGCCGATATTTTTAAGGCATAGTTAAGTATTTTTTTATTAGTTTTATTTTTAAATAATTTTAAGATTAGTTTATTTTTATTTATTTCACTTTAATTTGTAACTTGAAATTACGAGTATATAGTGGTCATAAATTGTTTAAAAAAACTGAATTAAACATGAGAACGTCTTTAAGATTTTCTTACATTAATTTAATAAGAATAAAAAAATATAAAAGGCTTTTATTAGTTATAAGTAAAAAAAGAACAAAGAAGCGTTTCACTCATTAAAACTATTCATTTGATATCATACAGATTAATGTGAAAATTATAAATGTCCATTTTGCAGTAGCCGCCCTATTAAAAATGGCGTCATTAGATAATAGTGCATTGTCACGTTGGATTGTCAATTGGTCACTGGAAAATGGGTCAATATTTAACATGCGAGATTTAATTACAGACACCGCGGGGAAACTAAATAAAAGCATGTAAAAACTTATGCTTTTATTTAAAATCGACACACAGCAAATGTTTTACCTATCGACATAGTACATCTAATTACAGAATCACAGGCAGCCTTGATAAGAAGCGTTTCACTCATCAACATTTTTCATTTGATACCTCTATAACGTATGTGGAAATGACCATTTTGCAGAGGCCGCATTATTAAAACTGGCGTCATTATGATAATAGTGCATTGTCAAATTGGATTGTCAATTGGTCACTGGAAAATGGGTCAATATTCAACATGCGAGATTTGATTACATGAAACTAAATAAACGCCTGTAAAAACTTGTGTAAAACCGACACACAGCAAAGGTTTTCTCCGTCGAGAAGACATAGTATATCTAATTACAGGATCACAGGCAGCCTTCAAAGAGTTAACGATATTACCGTTTAATGTCTTAAAATACTTTGTTTTATATTTGGTCTATAAACTGCTTATTGTAATGCCTTTTGTTTCATAATTCAAATATAAAAACGAAGAAAATGAAAATTACACTAAGAAGGATTTTTAACTTAATAATTAACTACCGAAAGTTCGTCGCCAGTTCGTTAACCAATCTCGTTTCTGTTTTTGTCTGTCAGTGCATAACAAATAATATTTTTTGGTACTTCACCTACTGCTGTAAATGCGTGAATTTCATTGAATAAAAAATAATATTAATAAATAAATATTCCACGACTAATTACCGCCATCTAGTCCCAAACTAAGCAAAACCTGTAACATAGGTTCTGGTATAAAGACATATAGAAAACATCCAGGCCAAGACAAGTTATGTTCATGCACACAAATGTTTGTCTTAGGCAGGGATCGAATCCGCGACTTTGGATTCAAAGTAACCATTGCTAACCATTTCGATCAACGGGGTCGGCAAATAGTGGTCCTGTGCGTTCTGAACTGATAATGTTCTATGACTTAAGGTCTGCAATGTAATGTCGTTAACTTTGTTGAAACTGCTTAACTTTGATTTAAAGTATTACACGACTAAAGTATTTACATGCATAATACTGTGTAATAATGTATATATTTATATTCATTCCCATCCGTAGAACAGAAGCCGATGTTACCATGGAACAAGTTCAGCAAGACTAGACAAGGAATATGAATTCATCAGACATAGTAACACGTTTTTAGAATTTTCTTATCTTATTTATCTTTCGATATTTAGAATGGAATAATGTCCAATATGACAGTAGCTCCCCATAAAAATGTACGAAGTGAACTATATACAATATAGACCAGACTTTATTCTACGGACGAGTCGATATTATGTACGTTATGGTCAATGTAATAAAGTACATAGTTATTATTCATACTGACCTTTACTTGGTCAATGTAATAAAACATGTTTTGGTTAGATTTGAGTTGATTGTTGGTTAGGTTAGGGTTTTCTTGTGTCCAGTCATCGGAAATAGGAGCTCCGCGAATCGGAGCCATGTCAACCTAGATGATGAATGATGTGGTGCCAAGTAACCTTAATTATTAATAATTGACAATTTATTACATTGGCCAGCCATTATAAATAATGACCAATTTATTACATTGACTGTAACATATATATATCTTTATCGAATAAGGAACGAATATAAATATGTACATACTAAAAAGAAAGGCCCATAAATATAATCACGTACTTTATGAACAATATTATGTGTTGAAGCATTATCGAGAATTTTATTACCTTTTATCAGCACGTTAGCAATTAACCATGACAATATTGGTTTTAAATAAGTTGTCATTTCACACTTTAACTACTTTATCGCTTTTACAATAAATATGTTCTCACCATGTTATATCAAATTTATTATAAGTTTAAGGAGCGTGAAAAATTTTACGAGCATGCGTGAATAAAGTTAGGTAGCAAGAGTTTTTTTGTTTAATATAAACAGCTAGCTGACCCGACAGACGTTGATAACTATGAATATTGAATTAGAATTGGTGTCATCATCATCATCAGATCATTTTATTCTCCACTACAGGAGCACGACCCACTCTCGTCCGTCACAGACAGGAGGATTTGGCCTACACTCCCCACGCTGGCCAGACGAGTTGGGGAGGGAACTGTGTTAGAATTGGTGTAATCAGTATTAAAAATAAAATCTCTATTTCCCATGATCACGAAATTTATTATTTTATATATTCTATACCTACTTAATTCCCACCGATGCATTTTAAACAATTGTATTTGCAGCGCGTTAACTGTCAATCGACTGACAATTATGTCAAACGCTATATGGTTACATTAGTAATGTTAATATGGTCGGTCAGTTTTCTTAAAGTTTCTAATTTTCCACTCAATTTTTTTCCTTCATAAGAACCTTCTCTTGACTGAATAACAAATACAAAAAAGAATTAGCGAAAGCTGACCAGCCGTTCACGCGTGATGCGATGACATAGGGAAATAGAAATTATTTTTTATATATATAGATTACAATTTACTGCTAACAAACCCTTGACACATATTACATATACTTACTACAGCGTGGCTAAACTTAACAATCATGTATACATAATGGATAAGTGTGTTAGTTAGATAACCTTAAAAATAGGTCATCTCTTATCTCACAGGGCACGACACATTATGTTGTCAATAAATATGTATTGGTATTAGAACCACACATTTTTTTTTAATTTTTATATATGTAGTTTTTTCAGTAAAACAAATATCGTATAAATGTTAACATGCATGCAAAACAATTATTTTGAGTCAGTCACGTTAAATGTTTTTTTACCACCTAAGCTGAATAAAAAAATATTAATTATACTAACGATTAAGTCAATGTTTGTTTAAAGAAAGACACTTTTCTTTCAAGTTTTTACAAACAGATCACATAATACTTTTTAGAAAAACTAAAAAAAATAAATGAAATGTGTATGTACACGAACCCATGAACGAAATGTGTATAGCCTAAGGCGAGTCTCCTGCAAGGGCGTTTTCGAAATGTTTGAAAAAACACTAGCAGAAGACCCTGCTTTAGTTGTGTTGTTTTACCCGAATATAATATCGTTTCCAGTCAATTTTGAGCAGATTTATATGAAAGATCAAAGAACTATTATATTACCTGCTAACATATTATGTGTGTATTATTTGTATCTCACTCAATGATGTTATAAATATTACATTAATGACATACCCATTCTAAATTGCGCCAGAAAACCATTCCCATCGACTCTGAGATCTATGACTATCGTTATCCTTATCATATCGGCGCTTTAATATACTTGCTTTAACATATATCTTTCTCTCGCTGAGTACGTAATAGGTGCTATGGCGTCTTTTTTTCTTGCAAAAATATGAAATTAAACTAATACGCGTTAACATATTATTATGTACTTTAGAGTGATATATGTATTGTGCATTTTCGTAATACAGCAGATGGAACTTTTATCATTTTAGTTTCGTCGGCTTGATTAGAAGTGAGACAGTTGGTTCACTTTTAGGTGTACGTTTTTGACTCTTGTTGCATATCTATAGCATTTATAACATCACTGAGTAAACAAATTGTTAACTCTTGTGAGTAATTTCTCACAGTAGGAGATAAGTAAATGTATTTCACATTAAAAAATCCTATCGTAAAGGTTAATTCGTAGAGATTACTTTCACGAAACTCATCCTTTTGAAGACCTAAATATATATGAACAAAGAAATTTGTTAGATTATTTAATAATATATAATGGGACCACCCAGAAATTAAAGATTATGAATTAAAATAACATCATAACTTACATAAAACTTTTTCTTTTCGAAGTTTTTTTTATACTGCATCGGGTGGCAAACAAGCATACGGCATTTTTTATGTGAAGCGGTAACTGTAACAATATCAACGCTCATAACATGATAAGTCGCTCGCGCGCTACCACACCCACTGCCATCGCAGCAACTCATTGAAAATTTCCATTAATGTAAAGCAGCAGTAATCTATGAACTCTTGCCACATAAGGATTATAATTTGCGCGTTGCCAATACAGCGCCTAAATAAAAGCTTTCAGAGAACATTCACAATTTAAGTATATTTGTTTACAATTTAAGTTCCTTTTATAAATTAACAAATTAATTATAATAAAATTCACTATATTATAAACTAGAACACCATGTCATTTTTCTGTAATTTAATATTAATTAATTGTCTAATGTAATGTCTAGAAAATATGACATAATCAAACACATCTTATGATTAGATTAACTGTAATCTACTATATAAAAATAAGTCGGGTTTTCCTTCCTGACGCTATTACTCCAGAACGCGCGAACCGATTTCCACGGTTTTGCATTCGTTGGAAAGGTCTCGGGCTCCGTGAGGTTTATAGCAAAGAAAATTCTGGAAAAATTTGAAAAGAAAAGCGGGAAAATCTTGAAGCCATCTGGTGGCGAAACGGAGTTCGCCGGGTTTGCTAGTATTATATATACACTTCATCATCATCATCATACCAGTCCGTATTCGTCCACTGCTGAAGATAGGCCTCCCCCTTAGAGAGTCACTCGCCCCGAACCTGAGCGAATTGCTTCCATCAACTCATTACCATTTTGATTTGTAATTTGACTGATTACAAAAAATCCGTATAGGTCGCGCAGTATTTTATGAGCGCTGCCCACTTACCACCATCTCTTATTGCGATTCAATAACTGGATAGAATGCTTATTCATACCAATGAATAAGCAACTCTATTTCAAATGCAATAGAGTTGCATTTGAAATAGAGTTGCTTATTCATTGGTAATCTATTGGTATGAATAGAATGCTTATTCATACCAATGAATAAGCAACTTGTTACAAGTTGCTTATTCATTGGTATGAATAAGCATTCTATCCAGTTATTGAATCGCAATAAGAGATGGTGGTAAGGGGGCTGGACGTTGTGGTGGGGGTAGTTTCGCGCCTACGGACTGTCTATTATAAACGCACTTCTGCGCATTCAAGGTCAGCGCTCATAAGATACCGCGCGACCTATACTATATGGGGTCTGTGGCTCCACCCTGCTAAATGTTTGTCAGATAACCGAAGGTCCACCGTATAGGTAGCTTTATATTAAGCTGATTAGTGCGCTCAGTTGCCGCTACCACTGAATAAAAAATCATACTTCGGAAACGAAAACATAAAATTAATAAATAATAAATAAATATTGTCAGACAAATTACACAGCGCCATCTAGCCCCAAAGTAAGCGAAGCTTGTGTTATGGGTACTAGACAACTGATAAACATACGTAAATACATTTTTTTTTGTAAATACATACTTATCATACATAGAAAACAACCAGACTAAGACAAACAGACATGTTCATGCACACAAATGTTTGTCCTATGTGGGAATCGAACCCACGAGCGTTGGTGTCGAAGCCGCGTCATTAACCGCTACGCCACCGAGCTCGTCATCTCGTAAATTTTTCGTAAAACATAACAAACATAAAGAAAGAAATATTTTTATTCAGAAGATCACATAAAAACCATGAAGTTATACATTAACGAGTCAATTTTTGATTAAGGTCCTAGTAACTTGCTCATACATTATATATGTTTGGAAGGATCTTTCATTTAATAAACATCTTTGGCTTAGATGTAAATGAATTTATTTCTTATGTAGATAAATTGTTGTCGTACATTAAAAGAAAAAAAAATCTTAAATTTAAATAAATTTAATCTTACATAAGAAATAAATTTATTTACATTAAAACCAAAAATGTTTGTGTAATGAAAGATCCATCCAAACAAGGTGTGAGCAAACCACTACGATACCAGGACCTTAAGAACTTAGATTATATTCAAATTTCTTAGATTATAATTATATGTGTTCAATGCTACACAGTTTAGAACCTTTATTGCGTTTGTAAAAATCGAATATCTGATTGTAACGTGATATAAGTATTAATTTATATTTTACAATATAATTTATTTTTTAGGTTTACGTTATGTTTTAGGTTACGTTTAACGGAGACTATCAACACTTACCAGTTTAACAAACGTAGGTAGAGCACTCGTAACGAGAAATAGACATTATCTTGTTTGTTGTTATTTAAACCGAAGAGCAATTCTCGTAATTATTTTACGATCGCAATATGAATGTTGACCGAATCGAGACTGAATTATGAATTGACTAAAAATTATAAACTTGATTTAATTAATTAATTATTATCAATTCTTATTGCTAGCGAAATAACATTCTTACTTGTTTAATTTTCGGTCATATTTCGATATAATCCCTCTTAAATTTTAAACTTTGAAGTTTCATAATGTGATACGAGAATACCAAGCGTGACATTTGTGAGATCGAGACTGAAGCGGAACTGAATTTTGACTACATTTTAATTACGAGAATTGGGTCTCTATTAAAAAAAAACAGAAATATTTTTTTTTTTACCCCGACGGCAATAAGGTGTATATATATATATCTTTAGATATATTTTTTTTACGTCAATATTTTTTATGATAATTTTTAGTTACACACAACTAAAAAATATTACTTAAAATTAAAAATGAACTTCATGGTTGCTTATTATGTTCCTTGTTTTTAGTTAAGTATGGCAAAGTTGTAGAACGTAACCGATTGTAAATAATATAATTATTTTGTAAAATTAAACTCTGTGATAGTCAGAATGTTTGAAAATAAAATGTCGCAATAATATTATTTTTTATTCGAAATCTTTGTAGAAAATTACAATCAAGCGATTAATTGTAGTTTCCCTTTCCCTTATTTGGCCTTCAAGAACGGAGTAATAAAAGAGTGGCAACGGATCGGCGACCCCATGGTGCGAAACCGTCGTTAACTACTACCACAGTATAAGTAATAGTACTAACGTACTACTACATAAACAATGACGTCTGTGCAGAGCGTGAATGAGCATGTGTGCGTGCGGCGCAATATAAACTGCTTCAGATTTGTCTCAGAGGGAGGTGGGGTTGATATACGAGAGAGCGGCAGGGAGTGGCCATACTGTACCTAGTACTTATACTGTGCTTCAGATCATGTTATTGGTACTGTATTTAACTTAGCTGGTAGGAACTCTGCAAGTCTACCGACTAATAAGAAGATGTATGTCATTAACTAAATAAATAATCAATAAATATTTCTGGACAATTTACACAGCGCCATCTAGTCCCAAATTAAGCGCAAAGCTTGTGTTATGGGTACTAGACAACTGATAAATGTACTTAAATACGTTGTTTTTTGTAAATACGTAGAAAACACCCAGACCAAGACAAACAGACATGTTCATGCACACAAATGTTTGCCTTGTGCGGGAATCGAACCCGCGACCTCGGAGTCAAAGTGGCCATTGCTAACAATTCGACCACCGGGCTCGTCATTAACGAACTTAAACTTAAGCCTATTTTTGTAATCAAAATATTCTATCAGAATCGGCTCGAGCGTAGTTAGTAGGGCCTCTGATGGTAATATCCATTACCTTATAGTTATCTATACAAGGTATGACTTTGTATTTATAAAAGGTAACCGTTACTGACTGATGTATCACGCTCAAACTACTAAACGCACCGAGTTGAAATTTGGCACACAGGTGACGTAGGTATCCATTAAGAAATGGTTTTAAAATCCTTACGAGATGAAGGAATACGCGCGAACGAAGTTTCGGGCGCAAGCTAGTTTCATTATAAATAAATAATATAATAATAATAAATATTGACAGACAAATTACACAGCGCCATCTAGCCCCAAAGTAAGCGAATCTTGTGTTATGGGTACTAGACAACTGATAAACATACGTAAATACATTTTTTTTTAAATACATACTTATGATACATAGAAAACACCCAGACTAAGACAAACAAACATGTTCATGCACACAAATGTTTGTCCTATGTGGAAATCGAACCCACGAGCGTTGGTGTCGAAGCCGCGTCATTGACCGCTACGCCACCGAGCTCGTCAAAAATTTATAAAACTGAGTCGGGCAGACAGCTGAGCAGCCACCCATTAAATATTACACTACAAAACCATTACTAATCAATCGCACTGTGATTGTTTAATAATTTAGTTAGTCTAATACATTTTTTTTCTTCATTCAATTGCAATTGTTGATTTTAGCGACGGCCCATAGTATTATTATTGATGTAATTTGATGACATTATTTATGTCTCGCTAACTACGCTAAAAATTATAAGCTTTTAATGAATGAATGAAACATGTATTTGTATCTTCAACACACACATAATTGTTTATTTCCAGTCCTATAATAATTACTTATAACTTATTATTTACGAAAATTAAGCGCAAAGCTTGTGTTATGGGTACTAGACAACTGATAATTGTACTTAAATACATTTTTTTGTAAATATATACTTTTAATATATAGAAAATACCCAGACCATGACAAACAAGACATTTTCATGCACAAATATTTGTCTTGTGCGGGAATCGAACCCGCGACCTCGGAGTCAAAGTGGCCATTGCTAACCATTCGACCACTGAGCTCGTCAAATAATAATATTCTAATGTAATAGAATATTATAATAGGAAAATCTTCCAACAGTGGAATAATTATGGGTTGACGCGGATAACCACTTGGTACTCGAAGATGTACGATTACCAACGGCGATACCACTCAGAATCTGTATTCTTTTATATTGAACTAGCGGCCCGGTACGTGCTTCGCTACGTATAAAGTGGAATATTAAAAAAAAATAATTGGAACACCAAATTCATTTATTCAAACAAAAAAATATTTTATTAATTGCTAGCTATTTTAAAACTTCATCCAAAACATTTGGATAAACAATATTTTTTGATCTTTCATAAGATCCTTCTCCTGACAATAACACATACAAAATAATAATGATTTTTAAGAATAAATAAAACCCGACTTAAGCTGGCAACAGGGCAAATTTAAGGGTTTCCATCGATTTTTCTGGGATCCCCTCACCAGACCCTGACTTGGTGAATATGGGACCACCTCGCAATCATACCCTTTCAAATAAAAAAAAAGAATTTGACCATACGTGCTCATAAAATTTAAGAGTTTCCCTTGATTTCCCTGGGATCCCATCATCAGATCCTGACTTGGTGAATATGGGACCACCTTGCAATCATACCCTTTCAAATAAAAAAAGAACTTTGAAAATCGGTTCACAATTCGCGAAGATATCAAATAACATACATACAAAAAAAATTCAGTCGAATTGAGAACCTCCTCCTTTTTTGAAGTCGGTTAATAAAAATAAATAGCGAAATCGGTCCAGCTGTTCACGCGTGATGCCGTGACCAAGGGAAATAGGGATTCATTATTATATAATATACACATAATTGAGTAATCAATTACCCCGACGAACTATTCACAATATATATATATATATATATATATATATATATATTATTACTATATTACTGAGTTCTTGAATATATATTAACAAGAGCATAATAATTTCAACATTGAAATCTGATGTATTGAAAGCTTTCATTTCTGCGTTTAATTTACTAATGCGTTTCGAGTCCGACCTCGCCACCGCGGTCACCGTTCACTCGGCAATGGATGAGCAATTCTTTCAACTTGTAAAAATGTTCACGGTGATTTTCAATTTCACCAACTGTGAAAACAGGAACAAACTAAAATGACGCTTATTGCGTACAGAAAAGGTTTTAAAATATCCGTTTTTATTTGGAAACTTGCGGATTGTTGCTCATTTTACGTTGAGTGATGTAACACCACATTGCTTTCATACAAATTAATTGATGATGTATGTGATGTAAAATGATTGATGGTGGACGTGATTTTGTAGCGGCTTAAAATTTCATTTTATTTATTAAAAATATATCCTGCACACAAAATGTTAATGTTGTACAGTCGATGGCAAGTAGACGATAACACTTGCAGTAAGATCATGCATAACCATTAGACATACGTTGTATTCGTACATCTGTATGGGACACTCATATACCGAAAGTGTTACGGTCGACAAGCGTTGTGCAGTCAACGCGTTGTCAAGTCAAAAAAATATTAATACAGCAATAGTGCATTGTAATATTAAGACGTACCTAAATGATCACCTAAGTTGGTTGCATAAGCAAGCCGACAAGTATGACGTATGTCACACTTGATTGAATTAGGTAAAAATGTCATCTTCTGTATTTCAAAATTGCATAATTTATGTTAATAAAATAATTAAAGCCCAAGAGATACATGAAAGTAGACAATAATATTTGATTTTAACATAAAGTTGATACTGTTGATTGTTGGCATTTGATGGAACATTATTATCATAATGTTATAATAAAACACTTAATAATTAAGTGGAATAGTACAAGTGTTTTATTATAACATTTGATTTTAACCACTACACGTACGAAAAGAGATTGCAAGTTTATTAAATAACCGATTTGATAAGGATGGCGATAATCTTTGTAACTATTTATAGTTAGCTATCCATGATGCAACATCAGGAACCGTTTTCTGAAACAATTTAGTATGACTGTGCCATATCGACAGACGTTGTTGAATTCGAATTGGTTTCGCACAATCTGCCAGTTTTGTCAAACACATAAAGTCACATTAGAAAAGTTAATATGGCCGTATAATTATCTTAAATTTTCTAATTTTCCGCGAAACTTTCTTATTTTTTTCTTTCATAAAAACCTTCTCCTGACGATATCAAATACAACATAAAAAATAATAGCGAAATCGGTCCAGCCGTTCACGCGTAATGCCGTGACCACGGGAAATAGGGATTCATTTTTATATAAGAAGAAGAAGAAGAAGAAGAAGAAGAAACATTTATTAACCCATAAATAAAATACAATAAAGTAAAAAAAAAACACGTTCACAATAACAATAATTAAACTTATTCTAATAAATACATCAAATATGGGTTAAAAGGCCTCAGCTCGACATATGCCACACTATCGTGCAGCGCCGATTTTCAGCTGAAACCTGCTGTAGTGACTCACGGACGACCACAGTTACAAAAATAATTTTGAAATTAATTGTTTTTTGCTGACGAATTAATAAATTTAATTATATTATCCCTATTCCTATAAAAAATATAAGCCAATTATAACCCCTGATTGTTCCATATTATAAATACAATATGCACAACGAGAAAAACAACTGCCACTAAGGTTCAGTATTCTGACAATGATTCAAGTATGCTTTAAAATTTCGTTTAAAGGCCTGAACTGTTTTGCAGGATCTTAACGGTGGGGGCAGATTGTTCCAACACTTAGTGGCAGTGTACCTATAGCTCCCTCTGAATGCTGCAGTTCTGTGATATGGAGTTTTGAGTGCGATTACTGATGCACGCGTATTGTACACATTAATATCACTCAACCATGTAAGTTTCGAATATAAATATTCTGGCTTACCCGTTGTAATCACACCAAACAAGAGTGAAGCAAAATGCAGCTGTCTTCTATACTTCATCTTTAATATGTTCGACTTGTTGAGAAAATGCGTTACATGAGCTCTACGTGGTATTTCAAAACAAAAACGTGCACAAGCATTTTGCACTCTTTGCACCAATGTAGCAGTTTTGCTAAGTAATCTTGAGTCATAAACTACATCTAGATAATTGAACTTCGATAAAACAAGAGAATCTACTAGTTGAATGCGTAGTTCTATGCTGAGATGATGATATAATACTAGCTTTCGCCCGCGGCTTCGCTCGCGTGAAATTCGATCATTTTATTATTCAAGCCAAGTCTAACACGCAGCGCAACCACCTTGATGTAGCACCTTTAATTGTACTATATATACAATTATGCAGTTTAGATTTTTTTCATACAACATTTTTTTCCCGCTAACTGTCGTTCCCATGGGAATTTTTCAAAATACAGCCATAACTAAAATTTATATTTACTAAGGTATGCATGCATGCTAGATAAGGTATGCATGCATGCTAGATTGAAAACATCTATCTTACGTGATTTAGATTTTTACATACAAAAGTTTTTTCCCGCTAACTCCCGTTCCCGTGGGAATTTTGCAATATCCTGTTGCAACTAAGCTTTAAGTTTACTAAGGTACCTGCATGCCAAATTTCAACCGTCTAACTTAAGCGGTTTAGATTTTTCATACAAAAGGATTTTCCCGCCAATTCCCGTTCCCGTGGGAATTTCGGGAATTCCTTTCTTAGTGCACCTCTACGGCACCTAAGCTACGTCCCTTCCAAATTTCAAGTGCCTACGTTTAGCCGTTTAGGCTGTGCGTTGATATGTCAGTCAGTCAGTTTCTCCTTTTATATATTTAGATACATCATTGAGTAATCAATTACCCCGACGAACTATTCACATAAGCTTGCTCGCTTCGTGCGCTCATGCGCCTAAATATCTCAGGTGTAATTAATCAATCACCTACCTTGAATGTTATAACTGTCTACTATTACTAACTACTCTTGCTTCTCAAACTTTGCCATAAGGAGTGAGTTGCCACTGAAACGGTAGCGCCTAACTTTTTAAAGTAGTTTGTTAACAACGCTATATGCACCGACTCTGTATATGGCTCACCATTAAACTCGCTTTACTAACTTTCCCAATAGAAAAGGGCTAAGGAGAGTGGTTTTACGCACGTTTAGCCCAAACATAAAGGGAGAAACACACTGCCAGCCGAATTTAAAGCCGAATTTTTGTTTGTGTTGTCAATTGTCAAACGAGGCTCTGGCGAAGAGTGAGGTAGGGCATAGCTTATTTTTTTAAGCTGGCCGATTGGGGAAATACCCCCACCTCATAGAATACCGCAGCCAAATAACAATTACCTTGTGGGTTGTTGTGTTTCTGCGAGTGAGTAAGGTCCCCAAAAAGAAAGGAAGAAAGGAAAGAATATAGGCTGGGAACGGATCGGCGACCCCTTAGTGTTGCTGATCTCAATTGGCGGGTGTGATTGCTTTCCATCAGGTGACCCACAAGCTCGTTTGCCCCCATCTCATAAAAAAAAATTTCGTAATAACCACCTTGCACTTAAGTGGTGTGGTATCAAAAGTATTGTAATATTAGCCACCACTACCAAAATTATCTATCTCGAACTGGGTGGTCGAATGGCTGGTAATGGCCACTTTGATTCCGAAGTAGTGGATTCGATCCCTGCACAATACTAATATTTGTGTGCATGAACATGTCTATTTGTCTTGGTGTGGGTGTTTTCTGTATTATATTTATTTATTTACAAAAAAAATGTATTTAAGTCAGGTCACCTAGTTAGTACCATAGTACAAGCTTTGCTTTGTTTTGGACTAGATGGTTCAATGTGAAGTCCAGAAATATTTATTTATTTATATTTATATCTACCAGCAAAGGACTGCGTCTTTCAACTAAAGTGAATCAATTTGGTTAATATGACTGTGTATCACTATTAAACCACTTAACGAATTTGATTCACTTTCGCTAAAAGGTGCATTAAAATTAAAGGTTTGCTATATTTATAGGGGTGTAAACAGCCCAACACCAGTTTTTAACATATATAGATAGAACGTGATATCAGCATTACCTTTTCCTTCTCTGTCCCGCCGTGCCCCATCACTTTCATATGATCTCGCCCTTAAACGGCCACTTTTAACTCGCGTTTTGAATATAAATCAGAAGGAATCGTGTCGTGTTTATTAATGGCGACTAAACGCCGCCGCGACTGCAAATAGTTTCTTTATAGAACAGTCGAGCGACCCGCGAAATAAATTTGCACCGCGGAATGCTCTTTTAAATGCGTTCAGAGATAAGTTATTGCATTTACGCTACACTTTATCAGGTTTAAGGGAATTTATTCCGAATTCACCTGAAATAAAAACCATTATACCTTAAGAAAACACAGTAATGTCTTTATCGACTGCTCTTCAGATTTTCTAAGCGGTGATACTATACTCCCCGGCCACTCCATACAAATGTCGCGGCGTTTACTACTACATAAACAATGACGTCTGTGCAGAGCGTGAATGAGCGTGTGTGCGTGTGGCGTCATACTGTTCTAGATTTGTCTCAGAGGGGAGGTGAACTAGACACGAGAGAGCGGCAGGGAGTGGCCATACTATACGTAGTTCTATTACTTATACTGTGGCTAAACTGTACGTCTGTATGTATTCTTAATTTTGTTCTATATATATATATATATATATATAGGTATACTAACAAAACAAGCCGTAAGTTTGTGAGGTACTTCCCCTGTCGGGCAGCTTAAAAAATACGCTATGCCTTACCTCTCTTTTCAAAACAAACACAAAACCATTTTCAAAACAAATCACAGACAACTTTCGCGACGTAAAAGTGAGACCAATCGATTTGACAATTACTTGACAATCAATAAATACTTATCCCAATCCTTTTTCAACTGACACTATTTGTATGGGAAAATTATTTTTTCGTCATTTTTCCATTGTTTTTAATAGTTATTCTACTATTCGGGATGGAGACAAATGTAACAAATAAAAAAACCATGAAAATAGGTCCAGCTGTTCTTAAGTTAGAAGTGTTCGAACAAACCCGACTTTGTTTTATATATATACCTAGATTATCTACGTGTTTCCATTCTTCATAATACAGTCCTCCATTCCACAATAAAATGTAGTAGCTATGATAATACTTATGACTAAATCTTCATTTTATATCTGGGTTAAAAAGAAGTGGATGTTGTGGAGTGCCCTCCGCGGCGTCGAGATGTGCTCCAAGGGACTTCACCAGTTCGAGTAGGATCACGCCTGTGTCGAGTCATTGTCTTTATAGGAACGTGGAAGTGTGTGCCTTTGTCACATATTTGTAGTAATTTATTATTCGTAACGTTTATCATATGCTACTGAAGGAATGGCGGGAATTTTGAATTTTAATTATATTTATTAATTGCTTTAATTTTCCTTATTATTCCTAATATTCCCATTTTTTAAAATTTCAAACATATAAATGCACGCAGCATTTACCTGTGGTGCGGTGACCTGACTCACTCACAGGAACACAACAACCCTCAAGGGAATTGTTACTCGGCTGCGGCATTCTGTGAGGTGGACGTACTTCCCCAGTCGGGCAGCTCAAAAAAACGCTATGCACTGCCTCCCTTTTGGCCAGAGCCTCGTTTGTCAGTCAGCAGGGTGCACCACGTGCAGGTGAGATTGGCTTTGGTTCAAAGGTGTCGATGAACCACTTACACCCCAATAGTAATAATAGTTCAAATATGCGGCTCTACAAAGCCCGTATTGGGTATTCTCGTAATACCAATATGTGTAATGTGACTGTGGTTTTAAGTATCAGCAAATAATACCCCAGACCTAACGAGCTGTCATCAACAAGTATATCGATTTTTGATGGCTGACCAAATAGGCCAAATAGTAATTATTTTTCGACATGTTTCACTGGTAATGCGGACGTCAATTGTGGTTACATGAACAATTTGATGTAATTAGAACGTGTTTGTAAAACATTATTAATACATTAGATAGATAAACCTATGGATAGAGATGGAAGATTTTTCCTCTGAAGACATAATATAATGTAATTAATATTTTAAAAATTGAAAAAGTCTCCTCCCCCACCTAGGTGGGATTTGAACCCACGACCGTTTGTGATGGTGGCAATTTTTGCATTTTGTATTTTACTGCTGTGAAGTCAGTCGGAAGAGCACTCGATCAGTAATTGAAAGTTCAAATCCAAGGCGGGAGAGGTGAATATTTCCATTTTTTAAATATCTAAACTAATATTATAAAGATTAGCATCTTGCGACTAAAAAGTCGATTTTATAACATAACGCTGATAAATGTCTACGCTCCAACCGAAAGTGCAAACGAAGAGGCTAAAGACCTTTTTTACGAAAATCTCGAAATGGTATTCGATTGTATTCCAGAATATGATGCGAAAGTCGTAGTGGGTGACTTCAACGCAAAAGTGGGCCGCGAAAAGATGTTCATTCCGACCATTGGCTTATACAGTAAACATGAGACTACAAACGACAATGGTCTTAGACTAATCAGTTTCGCTACGGCTAAGTCGATGGTGGTGAGGAGCACAATGTTTGCCCATAGAGAGATCCATAAAGGAACTTGGAAGTCCCCAGACGGAATCACCGTTAACCAAATCGACCATGTACTGATTGACTGCAGGCACCAAAACGCAATCGAAGACATCAGAACCTATCGCGGAGCCGATTGCGATAGTGATCATTACATGTTAGGAATAAAGATCAAAGCTAAAATTAAGGTCGCACAAAAAGTAGCAAGGTCAGGAGTACAGCTAATAAATACAGACAGACTGGAGGATCTCCAGATTCAAAGACAGTTTGCGCTGGAACTGAGCAATAGGTTTGCGGGTCTTGAAGTGCAAGACGACATAGATGTGAAATGGGATACAACAAAGGAGGTCATTCGGGAGGTGGGATTGAAGATCTTGGGACGGAAGACAAGCGGAAAGAAACGAAAGTGGTGGACTCCCGAATGCGATCGAGCTCTTGAAGAACGGAGAAAATACAGGATCTTGGTTTGTCAAAGTAGTGAATGGAAGCACAAATATCAAGAAGCACGGTTGAATCTCCGAAACATCATAAGGCAAGCCAAAAGACAACAGCTAGAAGGGAAGCTCATTGCCATGGAGACTTTAATAAAAGCAAACGAGACGCGCAAGTTTTACCAAGAACTTAAGACTGTTAAAAAAGGATATCAACCCACCGCTCAGCTGCTTGAAAAAGAGGATGGAACCTTGATCTCGGACCCTGATGAGCTGAAAAATGAATGGCGCCGGTATTTTGAGGAGATGCTGAACTGTCCACCAGTAACAAACGAAATGGCGGACCCGGTTGCGGACCGCGAGGAAGGAGAGATGGATGCACCAAGTCTCAGCGAAGTAAGAAGGGCGTGCGCAAGGCTTAAAAACAACAAAAGCCCGGGCGTAGATGGCATACCGGGAGAATTGTGGAAGTATGGCGGGGAAGCAGTGGAACTAGTACTCCATAACTTACTAGGAATGATTTGGGAAGAAGAAAGACAACCGGATGAATGGAATGTGGGTATTATATGCCCTATACATAAGAAAGGATGTAGAAGGAAATGCGCCAACTATCGAGGAATTGCTCTGCTCCCAACGGCATATAAAATTTTTTCATATGTTCTCCTGGGCCGGTTAGAACCTCTCTCTGAGAACATAATAGGTGGGTTCTTATATATATATAGGTGGGTTTCATAGGACTACCAGTGTGGGTTCCGACGGGGTCGCAGCATATCTGACCAGGTGTTTCTCCTGAAACAACTGATGGAGAAAAAATGGGAATACGCACAAAACATCCACTGTCTCTTCGTCGACTTCACCAAAGCGTATGATAGTGTGGACAGGGAGGCGCTTTTCACTATACTGAGAACTTTTAATATACCATCTAAACTAGTTAGGATGATCGAGGTTGCCACCAGGCACAGCCGCATGAAAGTGAGAGTGGGAGCGGGCTTGTCTGGCGAGTTCGAAGTCTTGACTGGCCTCAAGCAGGGAGACGCGCTGTCGCCGATACTGTTTAACTTGGTACTAGAATACGCTATCCGAAAAGTAGTAGCCTTTGATGGAGGAGTGGAGTTAAACGGTACGCATAAAGTGATCGGGTATGCTGATGATCTGGCACTACTTGGAAAGTGTGAGATAGAGGTGCAGAGCATGGCGGGGATATTGGAGGAAGAAGGGAGAAAGCTTGGTCTCAGGATTAATCGTGAGAAGACGGAGTACTTTCACATGAAAAGGTACAAAAACACAAGGGACAAGAGGAAAGATCTCAATGTGAAAGATACCACCTACAAAGGCGTATGCAAATTTAAGTACCTAGGGCATACGGTCACGGACACGAATCAACGGGAAGATGGCATTGATATCCGCATCCAAAGCGCCCTTAGATGTACAGCTGGTCTTCACCAGGTTCTTGTGTCCAAGCTAATACGCAGAAAAACTAAGATTCGTGTCTACAAAACTGTTATTAGACCAATTTTGATGCACGGATGCGAGGCTTGGACACTCACCTTGAAAGAGGAAAATAAGTTGTTAGTGGCGGAAAGGAAAATCCTGCGAAAAATCCTGGGTCCAACTCAAAGGGAAGATGGCAGCTGGAGGTTCCGCAAAAACCTCGAAATCGAAGATCTAGTGTCCGAGCCCAATATCATTGGAGAGCTCAAAGCGGCCAGACTCCGCTGGCTCGGGCACGTAGAGAGAATGGGGGAGGATCGTGCCGTAAAAAGAGCCTTCAGGGGACAACCAAGTGGTAGCCGACCGATTGGACGTCCGAGGTACCGCTGGAGTGACGAGGTGCTGAAGGACCTGCGGAACCTTGGAGTTAGCAATTGGCGAGAGTTGTCCCAGGATCGAAAGGCATGGCGTCGTCTGGTGTCGGAGGCCAAGATCCACTTTGGGTCGTTGCGCCGTAGCAGTAAGTAAGTAAGTAAGTAATATTATAAAGAGGTAAGATTTGTTTGTTTGTTTGTTTGTAACGAATAGGCTCCGAAACTACTGGACCGATTTCAAAAATTCTTTCACCAATAGAAAGCTACATTATCAGGGAGTAACATAGGCTATATTTTAATTTCGAAAAAATTAGGAATCCGTAAGAACATTGCAATATTGTAACACAAGGTAGAGAACAAAAATCTTTCTTGACGTGCGATGTGAAAACTGTTGATGTTATAACAAAACAATGTATTACGGATTTATAGGCCTTAATAAAATCTACAAAAAAAATGCAAGACTATATATACAAGACCTATATTTAAGTCACAATAAGAGGTTTTGTGTTCTATTTTTCAATTAATGTTCCAACAAAAACAAAAGTGGGTCAAATTCCTCTCAAGATATTTACCCTTATCCAAATATATAGTTTTATCATCAAGGGTATCTAGAAGTAAAATCCTTTTTAATTCATTAAAATCGGAAGCACTGTTAAAAGTTATGACGAGAATTGCAATATTGTATAAGTAAACGCCTAAAGTATTAAAAAATCAAATCATCCTTTGCTGTCGCTGCAAAAACTATTGATGATAGAACAATACTACTGATTTGTATTTGATATTACTGATTTGTACATTTTTGTAATCTACTAAAAGTCCGTGACACCATATATTCATGTACGTATTCTAAAATCAATAAATAAATCACAGGGACAAACTTTTTCGATAGTTGGTATCGACCTAAGAAAAGAGTGCTTCTCTCATGGGCAATTATATGTTGCCCTTTCTTGAGTAGGATCTCCTAAAAATCAATATGTTTTGTTATCACCTACAAATACCACAGCCAACATAGTGTACAGTGAAGCTTTAAGGTAAAAGTTCTGTAAAATTAAAGTAAGAACCAATAGAATTAAGTAAAACTTTAAAATAAAAATGTAAATACAAGATATGTAATAATGATTTTTAAGAAAAAATAAAAACCGACTTCAGCTGGCTTATTGGTGGGATACCCCGGGAGACGATGTTGCTGCCCATCTTCCGGGAGAAAAAATATTGCGTCACACAAGATTCCTTTGTACGACGTCCAGCGCAGAGCAATAGAGTGGCGCAAAAGGCTTGTATCCCATTTTTTTTTTCGATTTGTTATTTAAAGACGTCACAATATAAATATAGGTGAAATAATTACTTCGATTGCATAAAAACTTCTCGAGATATGATAACTTGAAGATCACAATTTTCGACTACCCGAAAACGCTCCATACAAAAGGCCACCACGTTATGACGTCACACCGTGCTATTTTATATGCATTAAATCAGAAATTTGTATGACAGCTATGTTAAATATTGCGTTTATGTAGCCAGTGCCGTAACAAAAGTTATAGTATTTTTTATTGTTTCTACAATGGTAATATTTATATTTTATAATTTCATACCTTTAAAATGGACTTTCCCACCAAACTTTAACCGAACATAAAACACGTCGGCTATAAGTTATAAAAAATTTAAAATCGCAGATCGTTCTAGTTTTATGTATTTTACGTTACTGATAGAGAGTTTTTATAATTTTGTAACATGGGCAACAAGCCCATTCTATTCTGCCGGCAACCACAGGGCAAATTTAAGGGTTTCCATCGATTTTTATGGGATCTCCTCACCAGACCCTGACTTGGTGAATATGGGACCACCTCGCAATCATACCCTTTCAAATATAAAAAAAAGAATTTGACCATACGTGCTTATAAAATTTAAGAGTTTCCCTTGATTTCCCTGGGATCCCATCATCAGATCTTGACTTAGTAAATATGGGTGGTCCCATATTCACCAAGTCAAGATCTGATGTTTTTGCTATCTAGAGCAGGGCTGTTCAAACCAGATACAATACTCGGCCACTACAAATGACTAAATAGATTAGAGGGCCGCAGCCACAGTACAGTACGGTTCATGGGCGATATTTCGGGCGACCTGGTGCTGGTAGGACAGAAATCGGCGAGAAACGGGAGACTCTTGTCGTTGAACTGGATCGGATGTTGGATCTCATTAGTAAATGGGGTTTCAGCAATCTGGTCGAGTTCAATGCTAAGAAAACCCGAGTGTGCGCGTTTACCACTAAAACATCTCCATTCCTTCCTACCCCCAGCCTTCAGAGCACTTCGCTCAATTTGCGCGAGAGCTTGAACATGCTAGGCATGGATATTCGCTGCAACCTTAACCAAAGGGAATATATTGAGAGCCTCATCTCAACAGCCTCAAAGAAACTCGGGATCCTGAACAGAGTGCGTCGGTTCTTCGCGCCGGACCAGCTTTGTCTTTTGTATAAGACTCAAGTTCGGGCCTGCGTGGAGTACTGCTCACATCTCTGGGATGGTTCCGCCCAGTATCTCCTCGAGGCTCTCGACAGGTTGCAGCGACGAGCGGTCCGCATAATTGGTGACGAAGAGGTCACCAAGGATCTTGAACCTCTTCAACTCCGGAGAGATATTGGCTCACTAAGCGTATTTTACCGCCTATACCACGGAGAGTGCTCTGAAGAACTGTTTTCCCTTATCCCTTCCTCTCCTTTCCGTCACCGAACAACACGTACTGGCTTGCGGTACCACAAATACACCGTTGGTATCATTCCGTCGCGTACTAAATAGTTTGGCAACTCCTATCTATGTCGCACTATTAAAAAGTGGAACGCGTTGCCGGCATATGTATTTCCTCAATCATACAATATGGGATCCTTCAAGCGAAGCGTGAAGAAGCATCTTGTAGGCCAGCATGGCAGCGTCAACTGACAGGACATCAAGGTCTCTTGTCCGTTTCCGTTGCGATTGGGGCTCTTCTTTTCGCTTACCATCAGGCGAAGTGGAGCCAATATGCTGAGCTAATATAAAAAAAAAAAAAAAAAAAAAGCCACAACTACCTACTAGACATTTTTACTAGGTACCTATTTTGAAAGTTTAAGCTTAGCATAACCAGTTAGTTTAAACTTTAACTTTTCTAAAAATATATAATATTCAGTCAGATTCGTTGCACAAAACATGTAGAGATAGTTAGGGGACCATTTCGCACGAATTGCTTTAGTTATCAGTATAAAAGTACTATCATTTATGTGGTAAATACAATATTTATTTATTGCGCTATCGTACACAAACATGACAATTTATATTACATTAAAAATAAACAGCAGGAGCAGGCATTCATTTTCGCCGTGCAGTAGAAAGAGAGGGGGATATTACTTACTCTCCTACGCCGCGCCGGCGGTTTACTCTCCCTCCGTCTTACGAATTTTCGATCAGGTTACGTGTCCTGACGCGAGATTAACATTTTTTACCTATCCCAAAAAGTGAACAAAAAACTTAACGCTAAAGAAGTTATCACTTCAAAAACATTAAAATAAATATCAACTATGCGTAAAATTAACATAATTATTATAATGTTATCACCTATTTTGAGTCAGTATATACTTAGTCAGTTACATCAGACTGCAAATGCAAACATCGAGCAGCTCAAAGGCATTCCGTATCGCTAGGCAAAGCTCCAATATTAGCTATATGATCGATGTACATCCGATAAATTGGTCTTTCGATTTGCTGACTGATTTGCGACTTGATCGACTCGATTTGCTTAGTTTCTGAATCAACACCGTTATACTAGATTAACAAATATTACTAACACGTGTCGTTAACTATACTAACTCATTAGGGTTGTCAGATAATTTTCTCAAAATTACCGAATATTTATAGTATTGAGGAGCTCGATGGCTTCGTTGCGCGTATGTAATCAAACACGCAAGTTAAGCAACGTCAACCGCAGTCTGTCCACAGATGGGTTTATTTATCTCGAGTTCCTCCGTGCTTCGGAGGGCACGTTACGCTGCCGGCCACGGCTGTTATCCTCAGATAACAGTAGTTAAGCCAAAGTCAGATGCCTATGGGCGGCTTGAAACCTCTGGCTTCCACGAACCCGCAGTTGAGCAACGTGGTGGAGTACGTTCTAAACCCCTTCAATTGAGGGGAGATCCGTATCCCAGTAATGGGATGATTATGGGTTGATGCCGAATGTAGAGAAAAGTATATCCATCCAACATTGGATAACGTTTATAAATTGTATATATAGATATGTAAATATGTAATGTCATTCGCGTCTAAATGGCTGTACGGATTTAGATGACAGGCACGAAGATAGATTATGATCCGGTGTAACAAATTTACATTACCGCCCTCCAAGCGAAACCACCGGCAAAAGTTAGTTGTATGTCTATACATAAGAAGAAATATGTGGAGTCTTTATAAGAACAATAGCATAGTCACCTTCCGACTGATCGACGAGTTCAAAAACGTGGCTGGTTGGATGCGGAAGGCGGAGGATCACATATGGTGGAAAACATTGCGGAAAGTCATCCAGCACTGACTAGGTACAAGCTGATAATTGAAGAGCCCGGTGTTCGAATGGTATATTTGACTCCGAAGTCGCGGATTCGATCCCCGCACAAGACATACATTTGTGTGCATGAACATGTCTGTTTGTTTTGGTCTGGGCGTTTTCTAGGTACTATAAGTATGTATTTACAAAAAAAAATAAGTAAATTTATCAGTTGTCTAGTTACAAGCTTTGCGTTTAATTTGGGACTAGATGGCGCTGTGTAAATTGTCCAGAAATTCTTATTTTATTTATTTATAATGATAATGATGATAACTATCACAAAAACTCTATTGTGCAATCTATTGATAATATATGCAGATTTAAAAGTTCCAAAAGCAGCTCAAGGGCTTGAATAAAAACGGTAATTTAAAAAACTAAAAAACCCGACTGCTTTTCTGTGGAATTTGGAAATTATTTTATGTTTTTTAGTTTTATTTATTTGATATATGCAATGTCACTCTCATAGTAAATACATATCTAATGACACCCCTCGAGCTAAAATCTATTCAGCCGTCCAGACTGCGGCGCGCATTTGCATTTGAACTAGGCGCCAAAAATCCGCCATTTTGTTTTTTTTTTATTTTGACGTACCCAGTGTCACTCTCACAGCAAATACGAATCTAACGACACCTCTCGAGCTAAAATCCATCCAGCCGTTCAGGCTGCAGAGGCGTGCCAAACAATTATACATTCATGCATACATACTCTTGAAAAACATAACCCTCCTTCTGTCGCAGTCGGGTAAAAAATGGGGTGTGGCCGTGTGTTGTATATGAATACGTTATATGCACTAAAATTATCTCAAAATGGCAGCGCTTCCCCCTCCTCGCACGCGATGTGCAATAGTCCCTACTCCCTACTTAGCGTAATAATTTCTTTAATCCTTCATCTATCCAGTGATGTGATTGAATTTTAGACGGAGATGATAGATTTGTAGCTGCAACACCATACTGATATCCCCTGATTTTGTTATCATTGTTTTTTTTTTAATTGCCTCCCTATGGTAGCAATTTTAAAGTGTAAATAAAATGTACATTTTAAAGTATTCACATCAAAAATTTGCGGTAGTTTTACTAAACAGGTCTTCACATTTTAAGAGTTCACTAATTGTGATTGCTGTGCTGGCCGCAATTTCGTTAGTGGGGCTCTTGGCTGCAAACGAGGGCCCTCCACCGACTGCAACTGCACAGCTGACTCACTGTGACTGTACAGCTTAAAATGTATATGAGTTAATGTTAAAATATGGTACCTACGTACACCAAAACGACAAGGTGTAACGGCATAATTATTAATTTTTAGATCATATGTACAATTGTACATTACATTCTTCTTCTTCATCAATCCATATTCATCCCACTGCTAGGATACGGGTCTCCTCTCAATAGAAGGGTTTCTTTATTTTTTTATTGATAATTTTTACAATCTACAGACCCGGGGTCCGTACCTTTTATTATTAACAATGTTCTATTTTTATCTTACAATATTCTTACATTTTATAAATTGCACGTCGCTATTGTGCTTGTAATTATATTATTGTCTATTACTACTTAACCTAAATGCTCCTATTGTTTACCTTGCAACCATGACAGCCAGGGCAGTCCAGTCCCCTCTGGCAGCACCCGTTCACGAGTTGATGCATGGGGCAGCCATCAGCGCATCAGCATTCAACAATTTTACTGGGAGTGCGGCGACACGCCATACGACACCACCACCAGTTTGAACACTTTAGTGAGCATGACTACCTGGGCTGTCAGGGCTGCACAGTAAAACCTCTATTTATTTCCCTATGGTCCTTCTCCTTCTCTCCCCCCCACCCACCAGATACTTACGTTCTTTGACCCAGCATATACCGCCTGGCGCTGTCACTGATATTGCATGGGTGACCATCTCGTTTCTCAATCGAAGGGGTTATAAACCATACTCCACCACGCTGCTCAACTGCGGGTTTCCAAAAAGCCGCCTAAAGTCCACTGACTTGGCTAAAAGACTGTCATCTAAGGACAACAGCCGGGACCGACGGCTTGATGTGCCCTCCGAAGAGGATCTCGAGATAAATAAATCCAAGGACAGGCTACGGTCGACGTAGCTTTAACTTGCGTGTTAGTCTGACGCGCCTAACGACGCCATCCTGTACCTCCTTATTTGACACCCGAGTTGGTATAAAAAAAACAAACGATACTATATTAAAAAAACAATTTAAATCCAACATAAATGTAACATCTACCTTTTACCGTTTAGTTGTACTGTTTGTTTGTCTCGCTGGAACAGATTGCTTTGCGATTAAATCGGCTTTGTACTGTTAGTTACCGTTTTCGCTATTGTTGTATTGTTTTTTTTTTGGTGCACTGAAGTGTGAGTGTATTATATTGTAACTAGAGATTTTTTATACGCATTTTATAAGCATCCAGCTAAAGGATTTTTGCGATATCATCGCCGAGGGATTCCCGAGTAATAGCATAAAAACTGCCATACATTAACCAACATGTTAGCCGTGTTGGTCATGTTGTCTAACAATTTAGCTGTGTATGGACGTGTTGTCAATTAAAATATCTGCCAACATCATTGACAACACATCCATACACAGAAGGCCAATTCTCGTAATTTTTCTACGAATCCAGATTGAAAGTTGACCGAACCGAGATTGAATTGTGAATTGACTAAAATTATATACTTGATTTCATTAATTAATTATTATCAATTCTTGTTGTTGGCAAAGTAACATTCTTAGTTTGTTTAATTTTCACTCATCTTTCGATATAATCCCGCTTAAATTTAATTTTGAAGTTACACATTGTGTTACGAGAATACCAAGTGTGACATTTGTTAGATCGAGACTGGATCGAAACCGAATTTTGACTATATTTTAATTACGAGAATTGCCCCTCAGATTTGAGCTGTGTGTTGAAACCACTCAATCAGTTGATTGGTCTATCAGCGCATAGCTCTAACCACTCCTCCGCCTAGTGACCTCACTCACTCTACGAACACAAAAACACCAAGGCTACTGTTATTTGGATGCAATCTAAGAAAGAAAAATAGAAAGGAAGGGGTATAGGCTGGCAAGTCTGGCAACGGATCGGCGAATCCTTGGTGTTGCTGACCTCCATGGGCGGTGGTGATTGCTTTCCATTAGGTGACCCACATGCTCGTTTGCCCCCTCTCATATAAAAAAAAATCTACTGTGAAAAGATACTTCCCCATTCAGGCTCAGTACTCTACCTGACTCTATCGCTGTTCGATCAACCCCCAAGTCACGTAAATATTGTAATATGTCAATGTCACCGCGTACGCTATCACAGTATATCTCAGCTTGTAAGGCAGCGATACTTACTCATGTCATGTTGTACAACATTTTTGTAACGTTCATCTCGAAATATCTGAAACAAAAGAATTTAAATAATATATTGTTGATGCTGTTAATTGTTGGCCATGAGGGTTTTTGTTTTTTTTTCTAACACCAGATGTCGCTAGGTAGGCGTCGGGTCCAGATTGTCAAAGTGTACTGAATTTTTTGACAGTGAAACTTCAAGACGACAAGACAACACAAGACGCCAACAAGACATTTGACAAGATGCTATGAATTGACAGACGATTGGACCCTACGCTACAGTGCTGCCAAAAGACCCTCATTGGTGGATTATTATTAACATTCTGTTATTAATCATACATTCTGTTATTAATAAAGCACTGTAGAAACGCAAACACCATCTGTTTACCTTCCTTATGCCTTAAGGCTAAACCGGTCGGTAAAAATAAATTTAATTATGTGGGACAGTACTAGGTAGTACTTTATTAATAACAGAATAAACATATAATATTTTTTTATGTTAATCTTTAATTTTTCTTAAAACTAGAAGATTGTGGTAGGCACTGAAAACGTTACCACAATAACAATTCCTGTTCAAGAAATATAAAGTTATTTTTAGTAATGACGTCACGTTTGATATTGATATTGAAATAACATTATTAATATCGATATTTTATAACGTTACCCATAATTAAAGTAAAGCGTTGTTGGCAGTTATACGTTCACCCTCCCTCCGCACATACCGCAACCATTTCGTGGGCTCGGAACTGGGGCCCTACCGCCGAAGCTGAAACCGATTATTTTTTGATTGCGAAAATCAAGCTTTAGCTTAGATAGCTTAAATTTAATTGAAAAGTGAGAAAAAAAATATAACATTTCCCATGTTTGTACTAAAATCTGGAGCTAGTTCAAAGCATGTCGCCTAGTAAAATACATAGTCTGAGATTAAGCGAATTCCTCGGCGATGAAATCAGTGGAGCATTACATTACAAGCAATCTTACACTATACCACATACACACAACTAGTTACACCTACAAATAGTTCAGCAAATACACTTATGATACAGATTTACTAAGAGATTCTACGAACGAGTTACATATCTGTATTTTGTTGAATGTAATAAATGTTTTTTTGTAGTAATCAATATTATGTTTCAAAAGAACGTGTACAATGTGTGTGCCGCTAAAACTCAGAAACGAGTCCCTGTCGATCGGTAGAGCTATATTTTAAAGATAGGTGGATATCAGGTTACGCAGGAGTGACGTAGGAGAGTTATCTCCTGATAGGGCTTCAGCTTAGTAGCCCCAGTTAACGCAGGAGAAATGTAGGAGTGTTGTCAGGTCGGTGGACCCCAGCTTATGTATTCCGATTTCGCTAGTTCTTTTTTTGTTGTGTTTGTTATTAGAAAATAAATAAGCGCGAAATATTAGAAAATTTAAGAAAACTGAACCACCATATTAACTTTTCTGATGTAACTTTATGGCGTTTGACAGAACTGTCAGTCATTTGCCAGCGTGCGCGAAACCTTATAATATGGTCCTTCAGTTTTCTTAAATTTTCTAATATTTCGCGCTTTTTCTTTTTGACGTGACAACGTCTTATAATTCGATGGAGCCGGCTGCACGCACGAAAAAACATGACGTATGCGGCGTTACCTCGCTCTGAGGCGTTCCATTAAAATTTTCTTTTGAAAAATGTAAACATTCCATCACTATTTTCTTATGACGTTGTCACGTTCAACTATCGTCAGTAAACCAACTTTACAGACAACCGATTTTTTTCTTTCATTAGAACCAATTGACAATAACAAATACAACATTTAAAGAAGTAACGAAAACGGTCCAGCCGTTCACACGTCATGTCGTGACCAAGAGAAATAGGGATTCAATTTTATATATATAGTTATAGATTATAGATCTCCTACTATTACCACGTTATTTTTTTTATATCCATTTTAGACCCCATCCTGCATGTAAAGTCGTTGGATTCAGACTTCCAATTCATTCCACTTCCCAATTTATTAGCGGGTAAACCGTGATTATTGCTTCTACTTCGCTGATTGTTCGCAGACTAATGTTGACGCCTGGTCAATGTCAGTTGTAACACTGTTAACTGATTAGTAGTTATTCCATTTGGACAGGCAATGATTAGTGTGATTATTTAATGTTTGGTGTTAACTAAAGCATTAAGTAATTAACCAGTTTTGAGCTAGTTTTTTGCATAGCACGTCACAGACTCTACACTCTGGTTCCTGGAGCCTCCTGGTAACTCCTACGTAACCTGGGTTCCACCGACTAAGCTAAAGCCTGGAGCCTCATGGTAAGTTCTTCATCTCTCGTGCATAACGTGGGGCCCACCGACTAAGCTGAAGCCCCTATTGGTAACTCCCCTACGTAACACTGGGCACACCGACTAAGCTGCAGCGCCTCCTGGTAACTCTCCTACATGAGCTGGGGTCCACCGACTAAGTTAAAGACTGGAGTTTCCTGACAACCCTCCTACATCTCTCCTGCGTTACCTGGGGCCCAGCAACTAAACTGAAGCGCCTCCTGGTAACCTCCTACGTCTTTCCTGCGCTAGTTGGGGCCCACCGACTAAGCTGAAGCCCCTCCTGATAACTCTCCTACGTCACTCCTGCGTAACCTGATATCCACCTATCTTTAAAATATATTCTCTACCGATCGACAGGGACTCGTTCTGAGTTTTAGCGGCGCACACATTGTACACGTTCTTTTAAAACATAATATTGGTTACTATAAAAAAGCATTTATTACATTCAACAAAATAAAATGGACAGTTTATGAGTTGCTATCAACGAGTGCGTATAATAGATGTTGTTTAGTGCAGAGTTCAAACCTCAAACACATCAAGCAAATAAGGAAAGAAAATATTTTACACAATCCACACGGCCATTGAACGTGAAGCCGTCAAAATTACCAAGTTATGGAAATAAATGTTATTGCTCAAGCACTTTCAGGGCTTGAGCAATAACCGATGTTCAATTTTATACTCTATTCTTTATCGATTAAGGTTTTTTACAATGTGAATGGAAAAAGGCAGTTGAGATATTTTTACAAGACGTGAAAAGAAATTCGCCCGTGTTTCCCTCAAACGAAAGTTAAAAATATCACACTTCTATCTATTGTGATGTTCATTAAGTGAAATTATATCGTAAAGCATGATAAATTACCAAAATATTCTTCCATGAGAATTTATGGCTGGCGATATTTCGTTGCCACATTAAGTTACCTTTTTAAAAGGTTGATTAACGTACCAATTACGTTTGTTTAGTGGCGGCATTTCGCCACATTATATTTGCAAAATGGGTATGCTATAAATAGATCATCATCCTTATCGCGGATAAACATAGAGACACGGGATTAAAAGATTACTTACTCGTGTCTACTTAGTTTTAATGTATAAAATTATACGAAAATAAAATTGTTCTCCGTATACCAATTATAAAAAGTCGAGGTGCACGGCAGTTGTGCGTCACTTGACTAGCCATCACTTTAGGCTTTAAATGCCTTATTTGCCATATTGTATATATCTATCTCTCAAATTGTCATGCAATTCCAATGGCTTTTTACTCCTAGTAATTTCTCCTGATTAAATTCGTTGTGAGTTCCAAGGCAGCCGTAGTCTTACCCCCGGGACTGCAATGGACTTCATTGTTCATTGCCTTTTTGGTGATCGCCGCTGCTAATGCTGGCTACACAGGAGATACAGTGGTGGGAATGTGTGGTTATATTGTATACAAGTTTTTAGGGTTCCGTACCCAAAGGGTAAAAAGGAACTCTATTACTAAGGCTCCGCTGTCCGTCCGTCCGTCTGTCACCAGGGTGTATCTCATGAACCGTGATAGTTAGACAGTTTCGATTCACAGATGGTGTATTTCTGTTGCCGCTATAACAACAAATAGTAAAAAACAGAATAAAATAAATATTTAAGAGGGCTCCCATACAACAAACGTGATTATTTTGCTTGTTTTTGACCGCAATTGATAACGGTTATAGGTAGACGCTTGAAATACTCACATAATATTAAGTTAACCATTCACTGTAAAAATAAATAATTAAATTAAAATAAAACAAATATTTAAGGGGGGCTCCCATACAACAAACGTGTTTTTTTTTGCTTTTTTTATAGATAATGGTACGGAACCCTTCGTGAGCGAGTCCAACTCGCCCTTGGCCATTTTTTATTTATAATAATAAACGCATTTCATTGCAATTGTACATTTAAGAGAGCGAGTTATGTTCAGCACTATGCGCCACCACTGAAAATAAATCATAACCCATAGTACTATTACTTATGCTGTGCCCATACTTTAAAACTATTATTATTGACGAAAATTGCATTTATCATTTACCTTATAATGACATTTTATCGGTGGAGATCAGGCTCGAGGTAGTCGCTCGACTGGAGATGTACCGTTCCCGGCAACATTGAGCGAAGCGAAAACTTTGCATGGGCAATTTTTGCAATATTGCCGGAAATGACACAACACTACACACGACAGACAGAGCGACTTTCTATTATATTATATACATATATTTTACGAGCTCGGTGGCGTAGCGGTCAATGACGCGGCTTCGACACCAACGCTCGTGGGTACGATTCCCACACAGGACAAACATTTATATGCATGAACATGTCTGTTTGTCTTGGTCTGGGTGTTTTCTATGTATCATAAGTATGTATTTACAAAAAAAAAAAGTATTTACGTATGTTTATCAGTTAATCTAGTACCCATAACACAAGCTTCGCTTACTTTGGGGCTAGATGGCGCTGTGTAATTTGTCTGACAATATTTATTTATATTGATTATTTTTATTATATTATTATATATTGGTTTCGGTTCCTACAGGAACACAGCAATCCAACAAGGGAATTGTTATTTGACTGCGGCATTCTGTGAGGAGAAGGTATTTCCCTAATCGTGCAGCTTAAAAAATACGCTATGCCCTACCTCTTTTTTCGCAAGAATCTCGTTTGTCAGTTAGCAGGATGCACCACGTGCAGGTTGGCTTTGGTTCAAAGATGTTGATGAACCTCTTACACCCCAAAGTAGTCACATTAGTATAGATATATAAATATACATACATTTTCTCACATGCGACGCTAATGTGGAGCATAATAGCTTTTAGATCGAAACAAACAGCGTAACAGCCTTCTTACCTATTTCAAATGGAATAGAGTCGCTTATTCATTGGTATGAATAAGCATTCTATACAGTTATCAGTTGTCATTGAATCGCAATAAGAGATAGTGGTAAGGGGGCAGAAATGCACAAACAAAAACAATAACAAGGTTTAATTTTCCTCAAACACTGCCAGCTCTCTGTGGATTGTTTTCTAAAAATTATTACAGACCATACTGCCGATTAATTTGATTGTCGTGTTAGCTTAGCTGTTCCATATTTTATACTACTAAGGTGGTAAACAAGCATACGACCCATTTGATAAGTTGTCTCTCTCAAATTATAGGATAATGGTGACGCATAGAAACCTTTGCATCCACAGAACTAATAATAAGCGGAATTCTCTATACTCCAGGGGTGGAAGTGTTAAAGGGTATTACGTCGCGAGTAACTTCGGAGAAAGCGCAGCACACCTCTCGACACCCCTGAGTCACTCACGCCGGTGTTGCCCCCGGCCGATAATTCCTGGCATTTCGGGGGCCCATTTAGTGAGTGGCAAGCTACCGCCTGCCACAAATAACTAGCACTACAAGCTGTTATAGCAGGCGTCCGTCCCTCTTCTGTGATAGCCCGATATTTAGTTCACCCAGATCTCATCTCCATAGCCCATTTATTTTCCATCAACTTTGAAATAATCTCAACGCCTGCCGAGACCTGTTCATGTGTATATCGTTGCATTGATATATCCAGAAGCGGGTCACGGCGGGCGTACAACATTACATCAAACTTCTCAAAGGGCCCTCTGCGCACGCCTATCAGGCCGGGCTTGACCCGTGATGAAAAAGAGAGGAATTCTCTTATTATTAGTTCTGTGTTTGCATCAAACCAAGTTTATCCCACTCCTGGGATACTGGTCTCCTCTCAATAGAAGGGGGTTTAGACCTTACTCTACCACGATGCTGTATTTCCTTTGGTTGGTTGGCGGAGGCCAGTGTTTTTCAGCCCAAAGGTACTGATTGGGCTAAACAACTACTGTCTTTTAATGACAACAGCCAAGACCGACGTGACATGCCCACCGAAACATGGAAGAACTGGAGATAAGCCTATCCATAGGCAGGCTATGGTCTACGTTTACGTTCTTATATGCGTATGCAAAACGCTTACCATAGCTGTATACTCGTAGACGTACAATCTCCTCCAATCTGGCCGTACTCACTTGCAGGAACACAACAATCTGCGGCATTCTGTAAGATGGCGGTACTTCCCAACATGCCTCTCATTCGCCAGGGCCTGCTTTACTATGTAAAATATTGAGGCAGCGTTTCCCAATTTAGCATCCCCGGCGGAAACGACTCCGCGAAACGGAACTCACTAAATTGCTATTTGGTGACGAGCAAAATGAGGGCAAACACTTGAAGGTTGAACTTATCGAGCGGAACACACCTCGCGTGCCATTGAAGGTCGCTACTTCTCTATTAGCCAAATCATATGAAGAAGGGTTACACGAAAACCGAATCTACGATATTTGGACAACACTTAAGTACTAAACAAGAAAGCCATACTACATTTTTTTTATACTACGTCGAGTGGCAGAAAAGCATACGGCCCGCCTGATGCAAAGCGGTTACCATGGCCATATTAACGCTCGCGACATGAAATATCACTCGCGTGCCGTTACCCCCGTTGCCAACGCAGCAACTCTTTCCTTCTCACTCACTCGCAGGAACACAACAACCTTCAAATGAATTGTTATTTGGCTGCGGTCTTCTGAGATGGAGGTATTCTGTAAGGTGTTGGTACTTCCTTAATCCCAGCATGTCCTACCTCTCTTTTCGCCAGAGCCTCGCTTGTCAGTCAGCAAGGTGCGCCACGTGCAGGTGAGGTTGGCTTTGGTTCAGAGATGTTGATGAACCACTTACACTCCCAAAAGCAATCATGTAACACTGGTTCCTTTCGACGTGAGAAGGACAAATAAAAACACTTTCACATTTATAATACTAAGTATGGACAGAAGGCCAATTCTAGTAATTTTTCTACGAACGCAAATTGAAAGTTGACCGAATCGAGATTTTGTGAATTGACTAAAATTATATACTTGATTTCATTAATTAATTATTATCAATTCTTGTTGTTGGCAAAGTAACATTCTTAGTTTGTTTAATTTACACTCATATTTCGATATAATCCCACTTAAATTTAATTTTGAAGTTACATATTGTGTTACGAGAATACCAAATGTGACATTTGTGGGATCGAGACTAGATCGAAACTGAATTTTGACTATATTTTAATTACGAGAATTGCCCCTCTGGTCATTGTTTGTGGTTGTCCGAAATGTCCAGTCCGAGGCCCATTGTCCGGCACGGTGTACTCGTACAGAAAATTGGCAATAATCGAGCGCGGGGTCTCCGGTAATGCACCGTACATACGCCTCCGGCCCTCGCGAGCCAGCGCAGTGCTTTTAAATGGCGTTTGGAATACATACAAAATTGTTCATCCGACCATTGTGAGCAATTTATTTTTATAAAACTACTTACAAAAATAAATTGCTGCATTACCATCTTTGAGCCAAATCCAACGTCACATGCACGGGGTGCACCCTGTTGCTATACAAACGAGGCTCTAGCAAAAGAGAGGAAGGACAGAGCATTATTATATAAACTGCCCAACTGGGGAAGTATCTCCACCTCATAGAATACCGCATCTAAATAATAATTACATTGAGGGTTATATTTTCTTGCGAATGAGGGAGGTAACTGGGAAGGAGGTACTGAATTGGAGATGGATTTCATGTTGCGAGTGTTTTATGGCTAAGGTAACCGCTTCATATCAACCGGACCGTATACTTGTTTACCACCCCCAGTATAACAAATGGAACACTTTGCAAATGATGTTTCGTCGTCGACAACCCTTATTCATCCCACTGCTGGGATATGGGTCTCCCCTCAATCGAAGGGTTTAATAGCATACTCCACCACGCTGCACAGCTGCTGGTTGGCCGGTTTAGCGACGATACTATTTTAGACAGTCGATAATCGATGTTTAGAGACTTCTAACTTGCTGTATCATTCCATGAAAATCAAATCCAATACGAAATATTTACAATTTCATAATAAATCAACGACAGTTATTCAACAATTGGTAATTGATGCTTTTATTTCATTTTTTAGGGTTCCGAACCTCAAAAGGAAAAACGGAACCCTTATAAGATTACTTTGTTGTCCGTCTGTCTGTCTGTCTGTCTGTCAAGAATTTCTATTTCGAGAATGCGTGGAGGTATCAAGCTGAAATTTGAACTGTATACACAGGTCTACGGTCCCATGAAGTTAAAAAAAAATCAAACTGCTAAGTTTACATAGAAAAAAGTTACGGCCGTTTATTCAGCAAAAAACGCATATTTCGACACACTCAAGGGAATCAAAACCTATAGGGTACTTCCCGTTGACCTAGAACTATGAAATTTGGCAAGTAACATCGTTATAGACTACAAGTACAGGAATAAATCTGAAAACTATACATTTGTAAATAGATCTTAAAAAATAGGGGGTCTACATTTTTTATAGGGTGTCGAAATTTCAAATTGAAACTACTAGTTCAAATGGGGTATCATATGAAAGGGCTTGATGTACACATTGCAAAATATATTTTATTTATTTTTTCGACGCATTATTTCTTATTTATAATGAAAAATATCAAATTTAATAATGATACTACGTACCTACGGAACCCTCGGTGGGCGAGTCCGACTCGCACTTGTCCGGTTTTTTAGGATTCTTGTCGAAATAGAGATGACAAGAAAATAAAAGCGATTAATATTTAAGGCCGGCTGAAATGGAATCAAAATGCTTTCTCTTCTCTTTCATGGCTTTCCTTTGATTTAATTAATCATGTTTGCTGGAGAGATTTGAACCTTGTCACCCTATATATTCATGCCATAAAATTACAGAATGTTGTTTTTAACCGACTCAAAAAATGAGGTTTTCAATATGGTTGTATTTTTTTTAATGTTTGATATTCATTACTCTGTCATTTATGAAACCGATTTGAAAAATTTTTTTTATTTTTTTTTTTATTTGAAAGAGTATACTTCCAGATTCCAGAAAAAAATATGGGACCACCATATTTTTATCCTACCATAGAATTCAGTTCTGATAGTGTTTTAACTTTTTAGTGATGCTTACGATCGTATATAATTTTTTGGAGTCGGTTTTTTTTTCTTTTAATTATTTCGGACTTTAGCGAGATTTGGGTATGAAAAGCGTATCTTTGGATGCAAATGATGCAATTTTTGTTCTTTTCAAGAATAAAGAAATGTTTTCTTTGAGTGAAATTGGCTGTCTCCATTATTTAAGGTACTTTCCTCCAGATGGCATTAAAAAATTCCACTCGATATGCCGATAGAGATGTCGCAACCGTCCTTTTTTGTCGGTATGCAATAATCGGCGGCATATTAAACGGGTACCAATTACCGACCATATTAGCAAGCGTTCAAATGAGCTAAATTCACAAGTGCCCGTTGGCTAGGCCGAATGTGATGTTCCATTTTAGGCTATTTTACTTTATTGATGAGTTTAATCGAGACTTTGAAATGAAATGTACTGCGATATTCTGTAATAATAAGGTATATGCACATTTTATTCTGTTTATTTAAAAACTTCACAGTAATATAAACTATATGTGAAAGAATTGTTATGATAACTTCGATAACATGTAACGAAAAATCCTAAGTCTATGGATAGCATAAAAACATCTCAAGATATTTTAAATTCCAAATCACAATTTTTGACTTTCTTACACAAGTCTACTAGACTTATGACATCATAGTTTTTTGATTTGTAGTGTTTTTAGGGATTAATATGTTTTAACCGTGTGGTCCATGCTGCAGAACTAGCATGGAGCAGGGGATCTATGCCGCAGAACAACCGCCACCAACTAACCAACCAATCACTGCACAATGAAATTAAATTAATCTATTCTATAAATATAAAATTCAAAGTCCTGACTGACTGACTGACTGATATATCAACGCACAGCCCAAACCGCTGGGTCTAGAGATTCGAAATTTGGCACGTAGGTTCCTTATGACGTCTAGGGGTACACTAAGAAAGGATTTTTTAAAATTCATCCCCTAAGGGGGTGAAACGGGGGTTCAAAGTTTGTATGGGAAAACGAGATTAGTTGGACTATTTTATCCGAAACTTTACACGAGTTCTTCTATAGATAAATGAGTAAACACGTGTTTCAGGATTTTTCAATATTAAACCCCTAAAGGGGTGAAATGGGGTGAAAAAGTCTGAAAATCGTCATGGGTATTGTTTTAATAGTTTATCGGGTCGCTGATTACGAAAATAACAACTATTATCTAATTAAACATAGCTGACGTGATAAATAGTCGCCCCTGAGGCGGTCCGATGGAATGGAAATGTCTAAAATGGGGTGAAAAAGTCTGAAAATCATCATGGGTATTGTTTTTACGGTTTATCGGGTCGCTGATTACGAAAATAACAACTATTTTCTAATCAAACGTAGCCGACGTGACATAAAATCCCCCCTGTGGGGGTGTTATGGGGTTGAAATGTCATAATATCAATATGGGTGTTGATTCTATGGTTTTCTGGGATGTCAATTACGAAAATGGCATTGATTTGAAAATGTAACATAGTGGACAAAAAATTACTTAAACGGTTTTTTCAAATTTTAACCCTAAGAGAATGAAACGGAGGTACGAAGTTTGTATGGAAAACGAGCTTAGTTGGACTATTTTATCCTAAATTTTACATGAGTACTTCTATAGATAATTGACCAAACACGTGTTTCAGATTTTTTCAAAATTCAACGCCTAAAAGGGTAAAATGGATCCCAAAAGTCTGAAAAACGTCATGAGTATTGTTTTCTTGGTTTCTCGGGTCGCTGATTACGAAAATAACAAGTATTTTCTAATCAAACGTAGCCGACGTGACATAAAATCCCCCCTGTGGGGGTGCGATGGGGTTGAAATGTCATAATAGTTGGGCTATTTTATTCTAAATTTTACACGAGTACTTCTATAGATAACTAAACACGTGTTTAATGATTTTTCAAAATTCAACCCTTAAAAGGGTAACATGGGTCCCAATAGTCTGAAAAACGTCATGGGTATTGTTTTTATGGTTTATCGGGTCGCTGGTTACGAAAACAACAACGATTTTAAAATTCAACGTGGCTAACGTGACCATCATCTCCTATTGGGGTGCAATGGGGTTGAAATATCTAAAATGCGGTCAAAAAGTCTGAAAATCGTCATGGGTATTGTTTTATAGTCTATCAGGTCGCTGATTACGGAAAAAACAACTATTATATAATCCAACATAGCCGACGTGACATAAAATCACCCCATGTGGGAGTGCGATCGGGTTGAAATGCCATAATACCAATTTGGGTGTTGATTCTATGGTTTTCTGGAGCGTTAACTACGAAAATGGCATCGATTTGTAAATATAACATAGTGGACATAAAGTTAGTTAAAAGGACTTTTAAAATTTTACCCCTAATAGGGTGAAACGGAGGTCCAAAAATTTTATGAGGAAACGAGATTGGTTGACTATTTTATGTTAAACTTTACACGACTACTTCTATAGATAAATGAGTAAACACGTGTTTGCCCCGAATTTCACGCGAGCGAAGCCGCGGGCGAAAGCTAGTACTCTATATAATAAATTCTATTTCATCATATTCTATGCATATTTAAAACTCAACGCGTCTATGTCCATTTATCTTTTTACGCGAAAACCACTCGTTCTATTTGCATGTTTTTTTTAATTGAAAGTCGTATTATTGCACGTTTTTTATTTATTTATTTAATCATAAACAATTTTTACATTGTGTTTGATATCAATAGTCAATATATATAGGTACTTATAGATAAAATTTATATAATATAAATTAACTGGATATTTAAAATCATCATAAGTAATATAAGAATTGAATTAACTTTGTAGTAGAAATTATATAATTATAAATTAGGGTTCCGTACCTCAAAAGGAAAAACGGAATCCTTATAAAATCACTTTGTTGTTCGTCTGTCTGTCTGTCAAGATCTTCTATCAAGCTGAAATATATATGTGGAGTATCAAGCTGAAATTTGAGCTGTATACGAGGGTCTATGGTCCCATGAAGTTGTAAAAAAATCAAACTGCTAAGTTTACGTAAAAAAAAGATTTGGCTGTTTATCAGTAAAAATGCAATTTCGACACAATCTCAAGGGAACCAAAACTTCCCGTTGACCTAGAACTATGAATTTTGGCAAGTAACATCGTTATAGACTACAAATACAAGAATAAATCTCAAAACTATACATTTGTAATTAAATCATAATAAAATGGGGGGGTCTATATTTTTTTATTGCGGGTCGAAATTTTAAATTGAAGCTACTAGTTCAAATGGGGTATCATATGAAAGGGCTTGATGTGCACATTGCAAAATATATTTTATTTATTATTTCCAACGCATTATTTGTAATGAAAAATATCAAATTTATAATGATCCTACGTACGGAACCCTCGGTGGGCGAGTCCGACTCGCACTTGTCTGGTTTTTTAAATTAGCCTTGTTATCTGGCTAGGTTACGTGATATGTTTTGTTACAAAGTAGTGTACAAAACAAGTAGTGACGCTAATGGTAAATTAAGTGGTGGAAAACCAGGAAAAACACAGTCCCCGTGAGCGGACACCAGAACACTGCTATTTTAAAACTTCATACGACTAGCCCTTTGAAAAGAAAGAATTTAATGCATTCTCGCTTTGACCGTATTGCCGATCCTCCTCCTTTGCCGAGCGTCCGTTTTCAAAGAAACGCTTGTTGGAATTTTATTTATTGTCAGTCACTTTATAGTGCAGTAGTTGGTGCAGTGCTAATTTTAGATGGATCAGATCGCAAACTCCATTTACTGACGTTTATTTTTATAATTTAAGTACACTTTATTCTAAATTGCACAGAAAATTTAAATAGTTTTTTTTTTTAATTTGGAGTCGGAAAGTGACTGGCAGTACATACTCAGATTACATTTTTTTTAATGCTTCTTGATTTAAAAGCACACAATTTTACAATACGAAAATTAACAATCGCAAATTTCATTCACTGACTTTTTTTTTGTAATTCACATTTGATTCGTTAATTGCATACAAAGCAATGACATTAAACAAATAATCATTTACATATTTTTTTTAAACTAGCTTCTGTCCGCGGCTTTACACTCGTGAACGCAGCACCTGGGTAAAAAGTGTCCTATGTGTCAATCCAGAACATTTCGACTCATCCGTACAACAGAGTCCGATGTGATCATGGAGCAAAAACGAGTTAGACTAGATAAGAAATATGAATTCTACAGATATACGTTTTTAGAATGTACTAGATAAGTATTTCGACGGTCCCTACGTATAAAGAGACATGTCAAAAATGGCAATTTTTTTTAAATGCATAAATTGCTATAGATTGTCCATAACAATAAACATTTGCTTTTTACAATTGATTGTATTTAATTAAAAAGTATGAAATTAACTAATTTGTGCAATAATAATATTCTTTAATTACAATACAATACAATCCAATATCTTTATTTTGCTAAAAATGTGGTACATAATATCGATATTACAAATGTCAAGAATAACAACTAGTTTTACACATTTTACCAGACACTGGCATGCAAAATTTATAAGTGCTGCATAAACAAATAAAATTATTAAATGAATGTCTTGTGGTTATTAAATTTAAAATATTCGTCAATTGTATAAAAACATTGTTTTATTAGCCAGTTTTTTAGATTTATTTTAAAATTACGTAAAGACAGAGACTTGATATCGTCGTTTAGTATATTATATATTCTAACAGCCATTTGGTAACTGTTGTTGCTAAATGCCGCTGTAGTCATTGGGAGCATATTGAATCGGTTAGGGTGCCTGAGATTATATTTGTTAATTTCGTGCCGCTTTGTAAATAAAGTTTGATTGTTTTTAACGAATCTACTATATCGTAGTATACGCAGACATGTCTGAAATGAAAAAAAAATGTCATTTTTGACATGTCGCTTTATACCGAGGGACCGTCGATTTTTCTTCCGATATTTGAATCGCATAATGTTCTATGTGACATTAGCCCTCCATAAAAGCGCACAAAGTGAACTATCAAAAAATACAGATCGGACTTTGTTCTACGGATGAGTCGAAATGTTTTATTAAAATTCATTGTTTTTTTATCAAAGCTTCTTCTTCATTTGAAAGTAATAAACTTGCCATAACAAAATTTTATATATTCATGAACCTATGCTTACAAGGAAAATACATTATTTATTTCCAAACTGAAGTTCGAAATTCGATGTTAATAAAAAAATGACACAGTGAAACTTCGCTCCCAACTTATCTCGATTAACTTGCACTGGGCCAAAGTTACCGAGACGGCAAAACGGGCGTGTTCAAGTTTGATTAAAAATGAATAAGTTATGACGGAAAATTAAATTAAACTTAAATTGGAAGATAACTAATATTAGAACACTTAGTTACAAAAATAATTTACATAGAATTAGATTCCCTTTCCAATGGTAAAAGTGAGAATAATAATTAATATATCAGTTAAACAATTTTTGATATATTTTTGGTAAGTAAATAATTTGAATGAAAATAAAGATCTAGGTGGGTAAATAAAGAAATCGTATCCAGGGCTGCAATAAATAATAAAATAAATAAATATTCCTGGACAAATTACACACTGCCATCTAGTCCCAAACTAAGTAAAGCTTGTACTATGGTTACTAGGTAACTGATATTATACTTAAATATATATTTTTTGTAAATACATACATATAATACATAGAAAATACCCAGACGAAGATAAACAGGCATGTTCAAGAACACAAATATTTAACTTATGCGGGAATCGAACCAGCGATATCGGAGTCAAAGTGGCCATTGCTAACCATTCGATCAGCGAGCTCGTATACAATACTCGCGATACCATAAACAAAAATATAATCCACTTAATAAAACGGAGCTACGTACATAGTAACCCTCTAAAAACAACACGGATCTTTCTATAGGTGCCATGTTATTTGGAGTTTATTATTAGCCTTTCTTATTTAATCTGGGTTGTACGAGAGGTCACAGTTTGCGTGACGATGACAAACAATACACAGGAATAACACGGAGAGGCGATCAAACAAAGAATTGTATTGAACGATAGCACAGAATAATGTACACGATAGTTATGCAACGGCTGTTATTTCTTGTATAACTATTATACTTACAAATTACATACTTTAATATTATAAATGTGAATATGAGTTTGTTTGTTACGCTTTCACGTTGTAACTACTCAACCGATCATCATGAAACTTTGTATATATATTCTCAAAAGTAGGACAGGATAGGATACGTTTTATTAAAAAGAGCAAAACGCGAGTGAAGCCGTGGGTAGAACCTAGTCTAAACTAATATTATAAAGAGGTAAGATTTGTTTGTTTGTTTCTAACGAATAGGCTCCGGAACTACTGGATCGATTTCAAAAATTCTTTCACCAATAAAAAGCTACATTATCAGTAATATAGGCTATATTTTAATTTAGAAAAATTAGGGATCCGTAAGAAAATTGCAATATTGTAACACAAGGTAGAGAAGAAACAAAAATCTTTCTTGACGTGCGATGTGAAAACTGTTGATGTTATAACAAAACAATGTATTACGGATTTATAGGCCTTAATAAAATCTACAAAAAAATTCGCAAGACTATATATATCCAAGACCTATATTTAAGTCACAATAAGAGGTTTTATGTTCTATTTTTCAATTAATGTTCCAACAAAAACAAAAGTGGGTCAAATTCCTCTCAAGATATTTACCCTTATCCAAATATATAGTTTTATCATCAAGGGTATCTATCTAGAAGTAAAATTCATTAAAATCGGAAGCACTGTTTAAAAGTTATGTCGAGAATTGCAATATTGTATAACTAAACGCCTAAAGTATTAAAAAATCAAATCATCCTTTGCTGTCGCTGCAAAAACTATTGATGATAGAACATTACTACTGATTTGTAGACATTATTGTAATGTACTAATTTCATCCCGCTCCTTCCTGTAGTTTGAGCTGTGCGTTCAGACATATCAATAACTGCGGCATCAACCCATAATCATCCCACTGCTGGGATACGGGTCTCCCCTCAAAGGGGTGCTTTAGAGCATACTCCACCACGCTGTTCAACTGGGCGTTGGTGGAGGCTAGTGTTTTCAAGCCGCCCAAAGGCCACTGACTTGGGTTAACGACTGTCATTTAACGACAACAACCGGAACCGACGGCTTAAGGTGCCCTCCGAAGCACAGAGGAGCGCGAGATAAATAAACCCATCCACAGACAGGCTACGGTCGACTTACGTGATCGATTAGAATGACACGCGCAACGACGTCATCGACGCATATAGTCAACAACGGTTGCCTTTGTGAGTTCCAAGGCAGCTGTAGTATCCGGGTAGGTACCCCGGGGACTGCATTGGACTTCACTGTTCATTGCCTTTTTTGGCGGTCGCCGCTATTTAGCGGCGGGTCGTCGACGATTTTACAGTCGACGCAACGAGACCGTTTACCATCGACGATGAGTTAGTTTAAAAAACAGTCAAATTTTCGACTAGTTTACGTCGTCGTCGATAAGACTATTTCTTCACATAAGCGATTGGTAAACGTAAACCGTTTACGTCGTTACGTAAACTAGTCTAGTTTTTTAAACTAGTTCATCGTCGACGGTAAACGGTCTCGTTCCGTCAACTGGGTAAACGAACGAAAATCTCATTTGTTAAGTCACTAGACGAGACGAGACGATCGCGACGCAACGGACTCATCAACCAGTCGAAGAATAAACTAGTATATCTGTGAACTGTAAACTAGTTTAATCGTTCACGCACAAAAAACAGTTTAAAAAAACGGTTCTTTCATTCAATGCCCACCTCTACCGCTGTTACACAGGAGACACAGCGGTGGGAATGTATGGTAGGCCCCCGTCCCGAAAAAAAAACGGTTGCCTTTTATTTATACAGGTAACTTTAATATATATGTTACGGCTAAAGGTGGGTGTGAACATAAACTTAAGATTAGCCGGCTAAACTTAGGTCTAACTTCGAGGAGGTGTTAATGTTAGTTTCTTATATCTTTAGCCGGATAAATTACCTTTCATATTTCATAGACTGTGGTGCTATTTCGACGGAGCCCCGAGGGTTTAAAGTAACCTAACAAAACCTAACCTCGGGGTGCCCTTCGCTCGCTCTTGCATCCTACGTCGTAATTCATTAAAATAGGACTATTCGGAAGTTTCATTGCCACGTGTACGCGCATTGTCTCCCCACCGCCGCCCCCTCAAGCCCTCTGCCGGCCCGGCGCGTCCATCGAATACATTTTTATCCGTTTTGTTTCGGTTAATGTGCACATTAGCCGGCTAATCTTAAGTTTATGTTCACACTCACCTTTAGCCGTAACATATACAAAAAAGCGAATAGCAATCGATAACAGACGATTTGCTGACGTAGCAAATGAAAATTAGCTTGATTTAACCGAACGTTGTTATCGTCGGTCTCGCTTAAACTTTTAATGGCTAATTACGAGTTATCTAGGGGCATCCGAGTACGACGGCACACATTTCCTGTTATTCACACAGTTCCGTTGCAAGCTGGGATCTTATTAAGTGTCAGAGCAAGTACAGTATTTCGTAGTTGTTATTAGTAAAATTTTGGTTTGGATTTTTGTTTAGTTTGTTTGCTATCAATAGCGTTGTTGACAGTATGCAAAATTAAATAATGAATTACATTGCTACGTGAAAATAAACAGCATAAAACATTTCTAAAATATGAATCGTCTATACTCTATGTATTCACAATTATTACGAATTTAAAATCAACATAACATAAAAAAGGCACTTTAGTTGAGTTGACAATAAAAAATATTTAATTTGACTAAAGTATCACCTTTCTGCAATCGATCCGTTGCTTTTAATATCTTTTCATTTGACATTTTCAGAGCTGCGTGTTGCCAAAATCTAATTATTTTTTTGCCACCACAGATAATGCAACATTTTTTAAATATGGAAATATCCTAGAATATGAACTATTCTATGATGTTTTCACATAGATATTACACTTACACCACAGTATAAGTAATAGTACTAACGTACAGTATGGACACTCTCTGCCGCTCTCACTAGTCGACCTCACCTCCCCTATGAGACCGATTTGGAACCGTTCGCAATGGATGCAACGTCCTACAAATTGACGTCGCTCGTATTTTATTCTCCATTCAGTTTAAAAGATGGGTGTTACTTGTACAGTTGATGGATGTCTCAACACATGGAAAGTCAAAAAAAGAAATTTATTCGATCCCTTTGGATGAAATAAAGTACTGATTTTTTTATAAATTACTTAAAAAGCATGCGGCAGCCATAGTTTCATCATAACTAATTCATGTCTGTCAAAGTAGGATGCAAGATACAATTAATAAGAGATGAGAAAAGGATAGGATAGGATAGCTTTTTAACAGATTTATATGTCTCAAAGAGCAAGTGAGTGCGCAGACGCGGAATTGACATTGCTGTCACTTGAGTTATGGTGGTTTATTGTTAATGTTTACAATTTTCTTATTTACATTTCAATGTATATTGTGCGTGATGTCATGTGTGGTATTAGTTTTAAATTACGTTTGTTCCATGTGAATATGAAAATGAATCAAATCGTTGCGCATGCATTTATATGAATAGTAAAAAGCTACAATTAGTAAGAATGAAAATGGTTTGAACATTAAAATGAACCGGTGTTCGGAAGGCGAACGTTTGATTTAGTGGTGATTAGAAAATATAAAATTTTGGGTAAATTAGCAATGGCAATTATACAAGGCGTTTTGTAAATATTTGCTAAAGTCAGTGTAGTGTATTTACTATGTTTTTAGGGTTCCGAACCTCAAAAGGAAAAACGGAACCCTTATAAGATCACTTTGTTGTCCGTCTGTCTGTCTGTCTGTCTGTCTGTCTGTCTGTCTGTCTGTCTGTCTGTCTGTCTGTCTGTCTGTCTGTCTGTCTGTCTGTCAAGAATTTCTATGTCGAGAATGCGTGGAGGTATCAAGCTGAAATTTGAACTGTATACTCAGGTCTACGGTCCCTTGAGGTAAAAAAAAAATCAAACTGCTAAGTTTACGTAGAAAAAAGTTACGGCCGTTTACTCAGCAAAAAACGCATATTTCGACACACTCAAGGGAATCAAAACCTATAGGGTACTTCCCGTTGACCTAGAACTATGAAATTTGGCAAGTAACATCGTTATAGACTACAAGTACAGGAATAAATCTCAAAACTATACATTTGTAAATAGATCTTAAAAAATAGGGGGTCTATATTTTTTATAGGGTATCGAAAGGAGACAATTTTTTTTGGTCCCACAAAATTCGAGCGTATATCTATCGCATTATATACAAAAAAAGTATTCGTTTTATTATGAAGACAGGCGATTAACAAACATAAAGTCTAACCGATTTCTATTCAATTATTAAAAAAGTAATGATTTGATTTATCTCGTTTTCCGATTTATCCGACCATTATTACGCGTTCCATTTTTGTAAATAGGATGTGTAACGTCGAGCTTAGAATATTGTTATTATTTTGAAATGAAACCACCTATGCTACACCTTCCCAGTTGCAAGGAATTTAGAAGATCTTTTTTTGAAGTTACTTGTTATAGAATTAACCAGAGATTACAATTAAAATCTTTTGATATATTCTGCAAACATTAAACCTTTACCACCGGCCGTGAAATGGAACGCAGATTCTTTGGTGCAACTTGGAAGAGTGTTGCCATTCACTAATGTCGCGCAATGCAGATTAGGACCGAATAACATTAATCGAATAATGTTAAAAATCGATAATCGATAATTGGTTTATAAGACAAAAAAAGAAAATTGAAGTAATAATTATGTACAGCTTCAACCAACGAAGGTGGCTACCACCACGTGAGATAGTCGTGTTCGTTCCATCCTGGGATAAGTTGTGATTATTATTTAACGGCATATTGTTCAAAATGTCAAATTGACATCCAAACCATTTGACAGTAAATCCCATAGCCAGAAAGTGTTACTTGGCTTGGATAATCCCATCATGGGAGAAAGACTTACATAACCTTATTATGGGTTGTTCCGAATGTGAAATAAAATCATCTAGATATGATGATTGCAGTAGAACGCGGGAAGTTTAAGATCCGGATAGTTTAAAGCGAATATGACATTGACGCGCGTTTTTACAGACCACGTCAGATTGAAAGCTGTTGTGGATGAAGATTTTTGAAGGCTCACATCCGCAGATGCAGATGTGGATTTAAAGATTTTTTTTAAAGTAACTTTACTAGTACAATATATCTAATAATAATATATATTTTTTAATACTACTATTACGAGTTTACTATTATAACTAGATTACTAGTTGACTCGACACGTTCTCTCCAAGGCATGTGCATAAAAATAGACCGACTTGGCTCATCTTTGTCCAACTTGGCCAAACTTAAACTTGAATGTACTTGGCTTGCCTATGCTACATCTACATCCGCATGAACATGGACATTAATTATTGCGGATATGGATGCAGATATCCAAATCGATGTGGAAGCTCCCCAATTGAGAATGCGGATGTGAATATTCTCAACATTCTTAATGACAAGAGCTCGTCAATGTCAAATTGACATCAATCAGCTAAGTTTTCGGCACAGGTCCAGATATTTTCGTTGATTAACATTATAATTTTAATTGAACATTCACTGAGACAAACTATGACTAACTTACGCGCCGTCGTGTAATGTCAAAATGGGCTCGAGACTATCCATGAAATATTTCACGGTAGGGTTTTAATAATAAATAAAAGCTAAGGTGTACATTTGCTATATGATTTATCTACATGTAAAAGTGATTAATATGTTTATATGTGGTATAACATAATTACATCATAAATATCAATGCACTTGATTTTGAAATATAAATCGATAAATGATAATCGATTGTGAAAATCACTTCTGGTAACACTGATACCGATGTCATGGCATCGTAGTCATCGTACCCTACGTACACACTACACTATAATTACATAAATCCGTTGCGTTTGTAACTGTGTCTTCTTCCGTAAAAGTGTTTTTTGGTTTTTCTGTAGCGTTGAGATACGATTTTGGTATTCTTTCCACATTCAGATTACTTCAACATCGAGTAATCGTCAAGTTATATTTTACTGGACATTTCTTGCAGAGTGAACTTAGTTTTGAATATTCTCAAAATATGGCATCTGCAATGATTGCTGCGAATGCACATAACCGATGCGTTAATTGTGCAGTAAGATTGCAACGCAATATACGAAAACAATTGTTGTCTGAAATATCTGCGAATATTCGTCAACTTACAAGTTCATGGATAGCTTGTGAGGTGAGTGTTTCCTTTTTGGCATAAGATATCGCAATGTATGTAATAATTATGTAGGTACCTAACTAAAGGAATGCACGATTAATGTCGTAATAGCACCTTAACATGTTCACTTTTTATTTTTCAGTTGATTCCACAAGATTCAATTTGTGGAAATTGTCATTTGATATTGCAAGAGTGTGAGCAAACTGGTCGTTCAATTAGAAGATTTGGATATAACAAATATTTGCATTCCTTGTGGCTGTTCAATATTAAGAGCTCGTCAAACACATGCTGTGCCAAATGACTGCAGAAAGGAGTATTATTTTGGTGTGGATACCTTCACACCAGGCACATCAGGTAATAAAATATAAGTTATATTTGGACCATGTATGTGACAAAAGATAACTAAATGATTGTTTTTATAACAAAAACCTTTTAACCTAATATTATAATGTTTGAGTTTGGATATAGGAGGTAATCTTGAAAATTATTAATTTTATTTAAAAAATTCTTTCATCAGTAAAAGCTACGTTATCACTCAGTGACTTAAGGCTATATTTTAGAGGAGCTTGATGTCATCGCTGTGCGTGTCACTCTAGTAAAGTAACGTCGACCGTAGCCTGTCTTTGGATGGGTTTGTTTGTCTCGAGTTTCTCCGTGCTTTGGAGGGCACGTTAAGCCGTCTGTTCAGGCTGTTTTTATTAGATGACAGTCGTCAAGCCAAGTCAGTGGCCTTTGGGTGGCTTGAAAACACTGGCCTCCGCCAACCTGAAGTTGAGCAGTGTGGTGGGGTATGCTCTTATACCGCTTCGATTGAAAGGGTGACCCGTATCCTGGCAGTGGAATGAATATGGGATGATGTGGTGGTGGAAGCCGAGGAGCGTCACTAGTTTCTAATATTTGTAATCCTGCAAGAAAACTTCATTATTATTTATTACAATTTATTACTTTTGTATATTTTAGGTTCAACATTTGGAACGTGTGTGCATGGCTTGCTGGTTGAAAGCTATCCGAACGGTACAAAGACAAGAACAACAAGATTATAGAAGAGATGTGGAAGAGCCTCCATTAGTTGTTGACAATATCATTAACATCCCCCCACCACCTCCCATGCCAGCGCCTCCAGTGGCGAATACAAAATTGAAGTATATCGAGACCCTATTGAACTTGAGCCAAATTACTATCTCGTTCGGGGTAGGATACAATCACGGCACACAAGTAGAAAAAATACTTATGTAAAAATTAATACAGATCCACCTGTTGCCAATACTCTTGTGGTTCTAGATGAATACTGCTGCAACTGTTTAGTAGACAGATGTACTGTTGGGTGCTGTGCACATGTGATGTGTACATTTTTGAGTTGGGCACGGCATCAGGATAGTGTTGAACCACCTGCATCTTTTTTAGATGATGTTTTATTAATAAGAGACGATTTTGATGATGTTAATGATGAGGATTAAATGTTTATATAAATGATAAATCATGTATTTTTCCTGGCCCTAATCTCCAGCATAGTACACTAAGACCTCATCAAGCTTGACACTGCAGTTTAACTATAGTTCCTACTATGTGTAGCATAAGAATGGTAAAAACATCAACGGGCTTGATCAGTTCTTAGCTGTATTTATCTACCCTTCTTATTTTGCTAATAATTCTAACGCACAAACAAAGAATATGTACACTATGTTGAGTGCTAAGCAAGTATACGGCCCGTTTGATGAAAAGCGATTACCGTAGCCCATAGCATACCATGCAATTTATGCAGTATCGCCCGCGTGCTGGCACTGCCGCTGCTAATGCAGCATGTTTACACCTATATATTTTTACTATGTCGGGTGCTAAGCAAGTATACGGCCCGTTTGATGAAAAGCGATTACCGTAGCCCATAGTGTGCAATATAAGCAGTATCGCCCGCGCGCTGGCACTGTCGCTGCTAATGCAGCATCTTCCTCACGTGCAGGAACAAGCCATTCTCAAGTGTATTGTTATTTGGCTGCGGGCGGTATTATGTGAAGGAAGGTTTTTCCCCAGTCGGGCTCGATTCTCGAATGGCTCGATATGACCTGTCTACTTCGCCAAAGCCTCGTTTGATTATCTGTAAGGCACCACGCACAAGTTACGTTGGCTTTGGCACTGAAAATGAAGATAAAAATAATAGTACTTGAACCCCATTCCCATGGGATTAAAGTACAGACTTAGTTCGTCATTTTTTATTTAGATTAGGTAGGTACATAACCTCAAATATTTTAATTTCGTATTTCACGTAAATCCGGTTAAATAAGTTAAAGATAAGAATACCACTGTAATCTATGAAGTTTAAGGAACAAAATGACGTAAGTTTCATTCGTATACATTAATATTGGGTAGGGGCCCAAGCTCCATACAAAAAAAAATTGTCTCCTTTCAAATTGAAACTACTAGTTCAAATGAGGTATCTTATGAAAGGGCTTGATGTACACATTGCAAAATATATTTTATTTATTTTTTTCCACGCATTATTTCTTATTTATAATGGAAAATATCAAATTTAATAATGATACTACGTACCTACGGAACCCTCGGTGGGCGAGTACGACTCGCACTTGTCCGGTTTTTTTTTCTTCATTACGCCCACCTGATGTGAAGCGGTTACCGTAACCATATTAACGGTCGCAACATTAAATATCGCTCGCGCGCTGCCATCCTCGCTGCCAACGCAGCAACTCCATCCTCTCTGGTGACCTCACTCACTCGCAGGAACACAACAACCCTCAAGGAAATTGTTATTTGACTGCGGTATTCTGTGAGGTGGTGGTACTTCGTCAGTCGGGCTGCTTAAAAAATACGCTATGTCCTACCTCTCTTTTCATCAGAGCCTCGTCTGTCAGTCAGCAGGGTGTACCCCGTGCAGGTATAATTGACTTTGGTTCAAAGATGTTGATCAACCACTTACACCCCCTTACATGTCCGACTAATAATTGAATAATGTCAGCCCTAGAGAACGTCACTCAAACATAGGCACGTGTACAGACGTCATTTGGTTACTACATGCAAAAGCGCCATTTTTGTATGGAGTGGCCGGGGTTTGCTTACACTAAGTTTTAACACTGGTTAGGCATGGTAAACGTGAGATAAAAATGTCATAGATTTTATATATGGCGATGTTGTATAACTAGGGTTGGCAACTTTTTTTTACAAGAAATAAAGTATATTGAGGTCTGAGGAGAATATCAAACAGTATTTTAGAAAAATGAACAGTATTTTATTTATTTAATGTTAAATACATATATTTAAGCTTTTAACTTCTTGCACAACTTATTAATTTAGTCTTTTTTACAAACTTTATATGCCTTACCACAATTACAACTAAAATTAAAACGAATGAGAATTTCATTTAAAAAAAATGTGTGAGCTCTAAGTCTAACAGTAGTGTTAAATATTTTGATGCTGGAAACAGTATTTTGTATACTTTATTTTTGTTCAACAGTAAAAAGTATAATGTAGTGAAAAACAGTATAATACTGTTTTTAACAGTATAGTTGGCAACCCTATGTATAACTGTTTGTCATATTATTCTGCTTTCTGAAGCGAAATAAAATATCGTATCAATCTGTCTCATTTCCTAACATGATGATGGTGTAAGTTATTCTTTTCCTTGTATTAATGGAATGTAAACTATCAATTGTCTATAGTTTTCTCTGTCTACGTGTTTCTATTACCATAGAGTTTTCAATACATCATTTTATATCTATGGTTCGTTAATGAATCGTACTCGAATCGTACATAACCTTGGATTGACTGTAAAAGTCCTGAATGGGCTCTTGAAAAATGTTCAAATCATTCGAATAAAAACGAGAATTATTTTTTACCTTCGGCAATGACACTCGATCTGGCTCTCCCCGGTTTGCGAATGGCTGTGAAGAGGTACAGAGGGTTTCGGGGTCCAGACCATAGGTACTCTACGCCAGTTTACGCGGCCACTCACAATTATTTACGGTCGACACAAAACTGCGCAGGTTCGTACGGAAACCGCGAATGATGTATGCTTGCCATTAAATTTGATTTTAATTGAATTTTAAACGGTTAATTGTAATAAAACGTGCTGTAATTCGAGTTCAATATTTGATTATGCAGCCTCAATATTGACTTTTTCAGCGTCGATAAGCATGAATTTAATTATATATCGTTGTATTATTTAAGTACAAATTTATGCTATGTAAATATGGAAGCGTGTGTCGACGTGCGCATTCGCGCTTCGTCGCTCAGCTGGAGTCGAGTGGATTCGCGAGTCGCCGCGCTTCGACTCTGCGCCAGTGTGAGTTGAGCCCAAATCTTCATAATACATATTTAATATATATGTATGTATTCAATATGGCCGTGTGGTTTCCGGCAGACTAGAATAGAATCACTCCGTCTCTTCCCGTGGATGTCGTACAAGGCGACTAAGGGAAATACATTATAAAACATCGATCAGGCCTCCCCAACCCGTCTGGCCAGCGTGGGGAGTGTAGGCCAAATCCTCCTTCTGTCTGTGACGGACGAGAGAGGGTCGTGCTCCTGTAATGGAGACTAAAACGACCTGATGATGATGATATATGTATGTATGTATTGTATATTATCTATAATGTATACAATTTTTTTTCTCAGAAATGTATGTACGCGTATAACTTTCAAACGGCTGCATGAAATTGGAAGTTTTTTTTGTTGTGTTACTTATTGTCACGACAAGTATGACAAATCCATTGAAATGAGATGGGAACGGGAAGATTAACAACAGCGAAGCGTGGGCGGGCCGCCGTTATATTTCAGTTAATATATCTAAAATTTTAAATAATATATATAAAATATGGCACTATTTATAAATGCTTGTATGTCTGTGCTATTCATTTATTTTTATTCGTCATGCATAAACAGTGAACAAAACCACAACAAAACCAAAAACAAGGCCGGCCGGTCAAGCGTCAATATTAGACAGACCCAAACTGCCAAATAATCCATAAAATGTGACATTGTCCTCTAATGACCCTTTTCCTGAAATACACATTAACTTTATGTGTAAGTACCAACAACTTATATTGTCTTTTTTTTTATACTACGTCGGGTGGCAGACAAGCATGCGGCCCGCCTGATGTGAAGCGGTTACCGTAACCGTATCGCAACGTACAACGTACGCTCGCAACATAATATATCACTTGCGCGCCGCCACCCCCGCTGCCAACGCAGCATCTCCTTCTTTTCTGGTCACTCACTCGCAGGAACACAACAACCCTCAAGGGAATTGTTATTTGGCTGCGGTATTCTGTGAGGTGGAGGTACATTCCCCAGTCGGGTAGCTTACAATTACGCTCCCTACCTCTCTTAAGAGTACTTTATAGTATAACGGGACGGGACGGGTGGCTCACCCCACCACACATTCCCGGCTGCCTTGGAACTCACAACGAATTTGGTGACGAGCTCCGTGGTTTGGGAAAAGGTGTTTTTGAGATTACTGCAGTTAGACCACAGTACAATTAAGAAATCTGACCTAACCGACCGGAAGGGTCGAATCTACCACTTTGACCCCGAGGTTAGGGGTTCGATTCGGTCGCACAAGACAAATATTTGTGTGCATGAACATGTCTGTTTGTCTTGGCCTGTATGTTTTCTATGTATTATATGTATGTATTTATAAAAAAAATGTATTTAAGTATTACATCAGTTATCTAGTACCCGTAGTACAAGCTTTGCTTAGTTTGGGACTAGATGGCCGTGTGTATTTTGTCCATAATTATATATATTTATTTTTATTTGTTACTTTACTTACTGGTTCAAATTATTTGTTTGTATGTTTGTTATAACTTTATTGTACGTAAAAATAAAATAACAAAAAATAAAATGCAAAATACAGCACAAAGGCGGACTTATCCCTTAGAGGGATCTCTTCCAGTCAACCTTAGAGTATCAAAAGGAATTAGAATTAAAGGCGTGTAATCACAAAGTACACTAATTACTGTGATAATAATGGATAGACAATTATATTAAGTATTTCATTTCTATTTCCTTAGATTTAATTTAATTAACAATTCTAAGTTTGTATAGATAATTAATTAGGTATTTTAGTAGTGGTGTAAAAGTAACGGAAAAAAGTCAAAGCCGTTTTATTTCACACACGATGAATGAATGATTTGATGAGTGAACTGATGAGACGATGATGATGAATGAGATGGCCGTGTGTATTTTGTCCAGAAATATTTGTTTATTTATATTTATTTAATCAGACGAAATTAGGAGGTTATACAGGTGACAAGAAAATACACGTATAAAGGGATTATTTAGAAGCCTCTATCCATTCCCATGGCCTATAACGTGACTTTATTATGTATTTCAAAAGCTAAGGGTCCCTATCTGTGTAGTAGATTGAAATTGAATGTCTGTGGTAGTAGATAAATATTTTGAAGTCAATTTTGAAAGTGCATGAATTCACAAACCAAGTATAACTTCATTTCTCATTTCTCCACGTTTTCAGCTAGACCCACTTCGATTTTTGAAGACTGATTTATAGGATGTAAGTGATTCATCCATATCTTTGAATCAAAGCCTATCTCACCTGCACGTGGTGCATCCTGCTGACTGACAAACGAGGCTCTGGTGAAAAGAGAGGTATAATGTATAGTATAGTGTATAGTAGAGAGGCCATAGCGTATTTTGGAAGATAACTGGTGAGGTACTTCCACCTCACAGAATACCGCAGCAAAATAACAATTACCTTGCGGGTTGTTGTGTTCCTGCGAGTGAGTGAGGTCACCAGGAAGGAAGGAGTTACTGCGTAAGGGGGTGGCAACGCGTGAGCAATGTTTCATGTTAAGAGCGCTTATATGGCCACTGTAACCGCTTCACATCAAGCGGCCCGTATGATTGTTTGCCACCCGATAGTTAAAAGACATTCTTTATATTGAGACTATTGAATGAGACAGAGCCGTCACGTTCGGGTATGTAACGCTCTTTAGAGTAGAGAGGGTGGGAGAAAGATGGAGCAAGAGATGAAGTTTTCGCTACTGTTGTGGTCAAGCACACACAGTATTTTTTATAAATCGATGAACGCCGGCAACATGCACGTATAAGCATCTCATTGTCACGTTCCGCCTGAGCCGAGTGTGCAAGCGAGACCGCGGAACAAGTTATCTTTCTTCCACTCAATCGGCCGATGTTTTCTTATGACGTCATCACGTAAAATTATCGTCCGTAAACCGGCTTTATAGACAACAACAACAACTCTCTTTCAAGCATTCTACGGTTGACTGGAAGAGATCCCTATTGGGATAAGTCCGCCATTGTATACTGTGATAATGATTTTTGTATTTTATGTACTTATCTTACTTATGACGAGCTCGGTGTCGTAGCGGTCAATGACGCGGCTACCACACCAACGCTCATGGGTTCGATTCCCACATAGGACAAACATTTGTGTGAACATGTCGCCCCGGCTTCGCACGGGTGCAATGCTGATACTAAATGCTACAGAAGGTCTTTGCGCATTGTCCTATCCAGTCGATAGTTATAGGCCGCGCCGCCGCCGCCGGCGTCTCGGCCGGTACCGCCTCAATCGTTATGTCCCTACATTTTAAATGTAAGGGCCATATTGATCTATATTAAATGCACAATGTATTTAAGGCTTAATTGGATAAGGATTAATGCTGTATTGCTTAAAATCGCATCGTAAATAAGCCATTATATCTCGTAAAAAGTAAAGGATAAAAAACGGTTATTGTGGGTTATCCCTAAGAGATAGACATATACCATCGCGGACTATTTTGTAGACCATTTTAAGGTGAACAGTACTGTACTATTTTGATCTATCTCGTAGGATTTAGCCAGCGTTTGTAATATAAGCGCAAACAAATGTGTTTATTTACGGCATAACATTGGAAACCTCGAAAATTATCAGTGTTTCTCTACTATGTTATGCATGTATTATACATATAAACCTTCCATAATAAACACTCTATCTATTAAAAAAAACCGCATCGAAATCCGTTTAGTAGTTTTAAAGAACTAAGCATACATAGGGACGGACAGACAGGGGAAGGGACTTTGTTTTATAATATACTAGCGGGTCGCCCCGGCTTCGCACGGGTGCAATGCTGATACTAAGTGTACTACAGAAGGTCTTTGCGCTTTATCCTATCCAGTCCTTCCCCAGTTATAGGCACACGCCGCCGGCTCCGCGGCCGGTACCGCCACAGCCGTTATGTCCCTGCATTTTAAATGTGTAATATCTTCTAAACTATTCATTTAAATTACATGCTGTGAAGGGCCATATTGATCTATATTAAATGCGCAATGTATTTAAGGTACTTAATTGGATAAGGATTAATTCTGTATTGCTTAAAATCGCTTCGTAAATAAGGCATTATTTCTGGTAAAAAGCAAAGGATAAAATAACGGTTATTGTGTGTTACCACTAAGAGGTAGACATATACCATCGCGAACTTTTTTGTAGACCATTTTAAGGTGAACAATACTGTACTACATTATTTTGATCTATCTCGTTGGGTTCAGCCAGCGTTTGCAATGAAAGAGCAAAAAAATGTGTTTATTTACGACATCACATTAGAAACCTCTAAATTATCTGTGTTTTTCTACTATGTTATGCATATATTATACATATAAACTTTCCAGTTGAATCACTCTATCTATTAAAAAAAACCGCATCATAATCCGTTGCGTAGTTTCAAAGATTTAAGCATACAAAGGGACATAGGGACAGAGAAAGCGACTTTGTTTTATACTATGTAGTGATATAATGATAAAGTCTTACAAACAAACCATTTTTTTTATTGACAAAGCCCGGAGCCATTCGTAAATCCAAACACAAGAAATTGCCACTATCTCCCGAAATATACATAAATATTTTATGAGGTAAATATTAGTACCTATATTAGTAACAGATTGCCTGCAGATCCAATAAGATATCCAGGCGCAAATATGGTGGAGATGACATATTTTATTATATTTGTAGAGGCATATTCGGGTCGGAGCCACCGGATATTATGAGCGCCATTAAAATCAGGAAATTAGCTTACGACTTGAGGTGCATAGGGATGCAATAAAATTCTGGCTTTATGGGTATGAAAAAGAAAATAAACTATCATGTAGACTCTATAATTAAATACAATACAAGAAATGATACTCTACATTGTAGAGCAGGGATTGAAAGCGGTAAAGGTATAAAGGTATGGTACTGGTATAAAATTACGATATCGTTTTGATTTAAAGATAGAGCCAAAACGGTTGAGAATTGTGGTTACGATACCGGTAAAACAAGAAGAATACCTTTATTTTTTTACGGTACCATTATACCTTTATATTACCAGTACCTTAACCAAAACCATTTCGGTACCGAAAAAATGATGCGACAACGACGCGACGTAGGTATCGATCAAGTACTTACCTACCAATGCGGCCGACATTGTGGAAAGGAAACCTTTATTTTATAATTTAGATACCTAAAAAAATAACGATACCGAAATATTACAATACCAATATTATTAAGATACCTTTACTTTAAGGTATCGAAATTTAAAACCTTTATTTTATAATTTAGATATCTAAAAAAATAACGATACCGGAATATTACAATACTGAAATTATTAAGATACCTTTACTTTAAGGTATCGAAATTTAAACGTATGACGTCATACCTTTAACCGATATATCCAAATTTTTTCGGTTATTCAATCCCTGTTGTAGAGCATCGTTTCCGATCCGCAGACCCCTAGAAAATCAGTCACAAATTCAAGGGCTCCTTGAATTTGTGACTGATTTTCTATAACTTAGACTGACTTATAAAAAAACACAGGAATAAATTTCGGACAATTTATTTTAGTACTGAAAACAAATTACATTCTTATTAAAATTAAAGTGTATTAATGTGAAGGTTGGTGCTGCTTTTTTGCGAGTTTTGCTGGCATTATTTATTAATTCAAATGTTTATAGATAAGACGGCGGACCCCATGCACATAATCAGTCCAGATTATGTGCATGGGGTCCGCCGTCTTATCTATAGAGGTCCGCGGACCACAGGTTAAGAAACACTGATGTAGATAGAATGCAATCAAAGAGTACAAAAATAGGGGCGTCATTTTCTTCGTAAAAACCTTTGAAGTAAACACAGTGCTCACATCGTAGACCAAGAAAACAATAAACAGTAGGGCCTCGATAATCTGAACACTCAAAATTTTCACCTTGTTCGGATTAATGAGGCGTTCGGATTATTGTATGTATATAGTACGTATATTTCATCCTGTTCGGGTTAATGAGGCGTTCGGATTACAGTAAAAGCATAGTAATAGTACAGTAAAAGGTGAAATTAAATACTTTTTTTTATAATTGAAAGTGAATGCAAAGTTTAATCATTAAGTATTGTTAGACATTTTTAAAGAAATCTAGAATACGTGTAGCACGCAACTCGACTTGCTTTTGGATAGGGAGGTGAGGTACCTTAGGTTTAATTAGTCAAACCTAACGCTCCTAGGTTTGACTAATTAAACCTAAGGTTCTACTAGATTTCGAGTATTGACTATAACAAATTTACATAATATGTATGTTAGTCTGTAAGTAATATTAATAATTCTATGGGTCTATAGTTATGTTCGTACTGTAGGCAATATACTGTATATTTGTCGTTGTCAAGTTGGCGTCGAAGAAGCTAGGTGCTCAATAGGGCGAAGCAGTACTTCAACTCGCGGCAAAGACTTATGCTTTATAAAGCTCAAGTCACATGGAGTACTGTTGCCATTTTTGGGCGGGAGCGCCTAGATACCAGCTTGCACCTTGTGACTCGATTCAAACGCGTGCTGTGAGGATTGTTGACGATCCCAAATTGACAGACGTTTAGATACCTTTAGAACCTTTAAGCCTGAGAAGAGATTTTGCGTCCCTTTGTGTGTTCTACCGATTGTACAATGGGGTGTGTTCAGAGGAGTTGTTTGACATGATGCCTACAGCCTCCTTCTACAGTCGCTTCGCTCGTCATGGGCAGGGAATTCATTCTCACACATTAGAGCCTAAGTGGTCGCGTACTGTGCGGTTCCAGAGAAGTTTTCTCCCGCGTACTGTCAAGCCGTGGAATGAACTGCCTGTCGAGATTTTCTGAGGAAACTACAGCATGGGGTTCTTCAAGAAGGGTTGTGAAGAGGTTTTTACAGGGTCGGCAACGCGCGCGTGATGCCCCCGGTGTTACAGGCATTCATAGGCTACGGTAACTGGATCTGCCATCAGGCGGGCCGATGCTTGTTTTCCACTTTAGTAGTATAAAAAAAAATATTGCCCTAAAAAAATAAATATAAAAAATAATGTAGGTAATAAAGACATTTTTAAGTACTAAATGTGACAAAATTATTCAGTAATTACTCTTAACTTTTTTAAAGAGAAAATATAGTAAGCAAGTTTTAAGTAACAATTAATTACTCCGCATGCAGCCTTGCGTGCAGCCGGATGGGCCACTATTTTCTCATTACACAATACTCCTTTTTGCACTCGCAATTGTTACTCCGTTGAAAACTATTAATATTAATTTATGCACCTTATACTTTTTCTAACAAGGAACGCTTCTCACTACTACCACAGTATAAGTAATAGTACTACACTTATACTGTGGTACTACGCAAGGAATGGCCGAGGAGCTCGATGGCGTCGTTGCGCGTGTCAGTCTAATCGAACACGCCAGTTAAGCAACGTCGACCGCAGCCTGTCTATGGATGGGTTTATTTATTTCGAGCTCCTCCGTGCTTCGGAGGGCACGTTAAGCCGTCGGTCCCGGCTGTTATCATTAGATCGCAATCGTTAAGCCAAATCAGTGGCCTTAAGGCGGCTTGAAAACACTGGCCTCCACCAACCCGCAGTTGAGCAGCGTGGTGGAGTATGCTCTAAACCCCTTCGATTGAGGGGAGATCCATATCCCAACAGTGGGATGATTATGGGTTGATGCCGAAGGAATGGCCACTCCCTGCCTCTCTCGTGTCAACCTCACCTGCCCTCTAAGACAAATCTGTAACAGTTGTATGGCACCGCACAAACACACGCTCATTCACGTTCTGCACATACCTCATTGTTTATGTAGTAGTAAACGACGTGACAGTTATATAGAGTGGCCGAGATGTGGTACTACAGTACGATTTAAGCAATAAATAACACTAACGTACAGTATACACACACCCCGGCCATTCTATACAAAAAACGACAATACAAACAGACAGCGTCTGTAAATGTGTTTGTAGCTGCCTTGGTTGACTGCATAACGAAGTAGGTACCTTGCTATAATATATATATATATATATATAGGTCTAAGCGAATCTAAGCGAGACCTCGTCCCCCGACCACTACCTCAGGCCCCGCCGCCGCCCCGCGCGAGATCTCGCGAGAACGAGATTGCATTCCTTACTCTTAATGCTTTTGTTTGTTTGACTTCCGATTACTGTTTGGTAACATGCGTGCGAGATCGGCGACTAATTGAACTGTTTAGAAGGAAAGATTGGATTTGTATTTTTCAATAAGTTTGAATGAAATATTAGAAACACGCAGGGGCATTATCCCTGTATCACAATCGTTAAAAGTAGTCGACGTGATTATCGTACACTTTTGACGTGTATGCATACGTCTTTAAAATCGCTTCCGTAAGGATGCAAAACAAAAACATCGGACGCGCAGCATGCGCCACCATAGCGAAATTTTTTTTTTCTTTTTTCGAAATCCCGAATTGATATCGCTCTACACCAGAGTTTCCCAACCTTTTTTACATCAAGGCTCCCCGGATCACAAATAATATTTTCATGCCCCCCCCCCCCCCCCCCAATAAATTTTTCAGTAAGTACCTACAATACAAATCGCATTATTTTTATGTAATTTGTACAAAAAGAATTCATCAACATGAACTTTGACTAAATTATAACGTTTTTATCAACCAATCTATAAGAGTACTAGGGAGTACAGTGACAATACTAGTGAGATACTTTAGCTTGCATTCTCCCTACAGTGTTTACTTCATTAACGCATTGAAATATTTTTTCTATTGAAAACACAAACGTCTCAAGCCCCCCTTGACATCCCTCTACGCCCCACAAGGGGGGCGCGCCCCCCTGGTTGGGAAACCCTGCTCTACACGAATCCGAAGTCAGAATTTCGAAATTTTGAGTTTCATGGCAACGGACGGACAGACAGAACGACTTTTTTCGGAAAACCAAGGTCACTTTACAGTACTACTTTTTGATGCTCTACATGAATCCGAAGCCAGAATTCTGAAATTTTGAGTTTCATGGCAACGGACAGACAGAACGACCGGACGATTTCATAAGCTCAATGAATTTCGCTGAAAACGAATGATAACAAAATCCAGGGATACAGTTTGGTGTTGCAGCTACATATCTATCATCCTCCATCCAAAATTCAATCACACCAATGGATAGATGAAGGATCAAAGAATTTATTACGGTAAGTAAGGACTATGGAACATCGCGTGCGGGGGGGTGGATAAGCGCTGCCATTTTAAGATAATTTTAGTGCATAATATAAAGTATTCACGTAGAACACACGGCCGTGTCCATGATATAGTTACACCCAATTTTCGAGATTCAAACAAGAATCCTTATTGACAATAGATGGCGTTACTATATTGTTGGTTTATGAAATATTAGAAAACTATTGTTTTGTATTACAAGATCCGATACCACATAATGATAACACTCAAAGATATATGATAAATAAATGCTAAAAAAATAATGACGAACGGACGCATATAAAAGAATCTATTAGTCATCGATAGACTTATAATAAGTGTTTTTAAATGTTTGATAAACATGATAACTCTATAAGTCTCGAGCTGATGGCGCGCCGACTGAGGCAAAGAATATAAATAATAAGAATAAAAATGATGTAAAAAAAAAACTTAAACGGTTTTATTGAAAATAATGTACTAAAAGATAAAAAATAATTCGGTAGGTCCCAGGTTCCAGTCATCACACCTCTCTCCCTCATGAAGCTAAGCATTGATGAGACAAAAAAATAAAATCGTTGGGCCCGTATTTCCATCCAGTCAACTCAGTTTACGCTATGCCGGGAGTACGGGGTATATTATTCTGTACCAGGAGTCCAGGAGCTACCTGGGTTTTCTAAATCTATTTTTTGGATTATAGTACTGTTATTTATTCTGGGTTCTCATTTGAGTGTTGGATATAAACTGTGAGAGGCGAGGGCTCTCTGATATAAAGAATAGAATACGAGAAATGATAAAGAAGGGAAGTAGCAATAAATACAGCAAGTACATATCTATATTTACTATCTACATATTATCTATATTTACTTATTAACGCAAACAACAATTAATAATAAGTACCTACTAGTCTCTACTTAGCTTGATGATAAGACGATTATTGATCACAGTTTTACGGTATCTGCTCAAATGAAGCAAGGTTTAATAACATTTTCATATTGTAGAATATAATAAATACACATACCTATACTAACTAAGCCGTCTAATTGGGCATAAATTTCACAAAATGTGTCGAGTATTCTATGGAAATTACTTGCTAAGTCGACGAAGTTTTAGATGAAATTATAATGTACCTACGTACAGATATAATGAGACACTGTGGTGTTAGCTTAGAGACAGGGAAATATTTTAATGAATAATAACAATAACGAACATAATAATATCAATAAATAACGTAGACCGTGTGGTTTCCGGCAGACTAGAATAGAATTACTCAGTCTCTTCCCGTGGATGTCGTACAAGGCGACTAAGGGAAATAACTATTACATAACTTTACAAAGTTACAAAGCTAGTAAACCTAAGAGTAAGGATAATGCAGCAAACCATTAACGAGGAAATGTTTTGTGCTTACTACAAGTGAAAAGTTATCTAAAAGTAATATGTACTACTTTTAGATAGCTCTTGAACTCTAGTCTTGCACGCAGTAGTTTTATCAATCTATGAATTTTGGACGCAATTTTCTAATTTAGACATCAAAGAATACTTCAAAATACTGTTTAGGACGTCAACGAACCATTATTATTACCATATTTAGGAGTTTTAGGACAGCCCCACACGTTCTATTTCCGGTATTTTATTACGTTATATCGGTCCCGTACAGCCAGCCTTGGCTCGTTACCTATGTATGGTACATTGATATATATCGCTGCTGATTGATTGGCCAATTAACACAGCCCACTTTTATTGACGTCAACTGGTTTAGCGATTACGTGTAGTTTATTATTTATTATAGTAACGTAATCAATCAGAAGCAAAAGCAATTATTGTTTTTATGAAGTGAAAACTTTAGCGGCGATGTGCACTTTTTGGGATGGGTAAAAAATGTTAAACTGGCGTCAGGACACGTGGCCTGTTCGTAAATTCGTAAGACGGAGGGAGAGCAGAACGCCGGCGCGGCGTAGGAGAGCAAGTGATATCCTTCTCCCTTTCTATAGCGCGGCGAAAATGTATGCTCCTGCTGTTTATTTTTAATGTAATATAAATTGTCATATTTATGTACGATAGCGCAATAAATGAATATTGTATTTTACCACATAAACGACAGTACTTTTATACTGATAACTAAAGCAATTAGTGCGAAATGATCCCCTAACTATTCCAAAATATTCAAAAATGCACAACGTTAATGTTCAAGTTTTCACTTCTGCCAGCACTCCCGGAGAGCAACCCGTTTTTTTATATGAGAGGGGGGCAAACAAGCATGTGATCACGTGATGGAAAGCAATCACCACCGCCCATGGAGATCAGCAACACCAAGGGGACGCCGATCCGTTGCCAGCCTATACTCCTTCCTTCCTTTCTTTCTCGTAATTGTAAATTAAACTTTTTTTAAGGCCCTAAACTAAGAAACAAATCTCTCCTGGGTGAATTAAGAAACAAATACTACCGTGGTGATAGCTTGATGAATACTGGTTGGTAGAGAAACATCAGGGGCCCTACCCCGAAGCTGAAGCCATTGAGCCCATCAGATTTTTCGATGGCGAAAATCAAACTTCGGCTTAGATGGCGTATGGTACTTATGTTTAGCTTAGCTGGTAGTAAATCTAGAGCTCTCTGTCTAAGCTGAAGATGTTTGTCAATAACTAACACGTAAGACCTATTTTTCGAATCAAAATATACGATGGTAATCGGCTTCAGCTTCGGCGGTAGAGCCACAGCTCCATCAACAGCCTGAGATCATTATAATGAGCCCAAACAAGATACTACTGCTGTAAGTTGATAAGGAGTCGAGTTCTTTTTGCCAATTGCGAATAGATCAGACCAGAGAAAGTTGCTCATATCTCTTTATAAAATAGAAAAGAGCAGATGATCTTCAAACGGCTGATTATTTATACAGATTTTCTTGGATTATAACTAAGAACCATCTCGATCACGTCATCTTTCAACAAAAAAAAAATCAAAATCAATTAATTCGTTTAGAAGCTACAATGCCACAGACAGTTTGACAAGAAATGACAGTAATTTATACTAGATAATGATTTTAAAATAAACCGACTTCATTTGGCAAGCGCAGCTTATTGGTGGAATACCCCGGGAGACGCTGCTGCCCATCTTCCGGGAGAAAAGTGATTGCGTCACACAAAGTAGCCTTGTACGACATCCAGCGCAGAGCAATGGAGTGGCGCAATTTTATTTTGCCGGCAACCACACGGCAAATTTAAGGGTCGATTTTTCTGGGATCCCATCATCAGACCCTGACTTGGTGAATATGGGTCCACCTCGCAATCATACCCTTTCAAATAAAAAAATAGAATTTGACCATACGTGCTTATAAAATTTAAGGGTTTCCCTTGATTTCCCAGGGATCCCATCATCAGATCCTGACTTGGTGAATATGGGACTACATTGCAATCATACCCTTTCAAATAAAAAAAATATATTTGAAAATCGGTTCACAATTCGCGAAGTAATCGAATAACATACATACAAAAAAAAAAAATTCAGTCGAATTGAGAACCTCCTCCTGTTTTGAAGTCGGTTAAAAATTAGAATAATCTTTCTAAATACTGAGTACTCAAACTCCACTTGGGGATTTTGTAAAATATATCTATTTGTCATGCTCATAATAAGGGAGACCCTTAATGTACAAAATAATATACACCCGGACATAATAATAATAGTAGTTTGGTTTCAGAACAAAATTAATTTTTTTAGTGTTCAGGCCACACATAGCTGACTTTTCTCCCAATTGACTTCCCTCTGTATTATTATATTGAATACGTCTTTAACATTGCTTCCATAGGGAGGCATTTCAAATAACACGAATTATTACAAAATCGGGAATACAGTTTGGTGTGGTTTGGTGCAGCTACATATCTATCATGTCCATCCAAAATTTAATCTTGCCACTGGGTAGATGAAGGATCAAAGAATTTATATTACGCGAAGTAAGGAATATGAACTTCCGCGTGTAGGGGGAGGGAGAAGCGCTGCCATATTGAGGTAATTTTAGTGCATATAACCTATTCACGTACAACGCACGGTCGTACCCATAACACACCATTTTTTTTTGACGTGACAACGTCTTATAAATTGGTTAGCCGGGTGACACTTCAAGAAACTGGCTCACGTTATGCGCTTACAATGAGAGCGAGTGAAAGGCACGCGTCCCTTCTAAGAGCGAGAGAGACAGACATAAAAAGTGAAAGGCATGCGTCCCTTCCACTCGAAAACATTTTACCACTCAAAGTCGTTGTCACGTAAAACTTTCGCCCGTATACCGACTTTACAGGCAACCAATTTTTTCAAATATAACCAGACACCAGTGGCATCACACATATCGCTGAAGTGTCTATGTCCATCCTGACAAATTACTTATCAAATACTGAAAATATTATTTATGTGCTGCGTACAAAATGTATTTATATTTGTACCGGAAGTAGATACTATTATCAATATTACGTATATTGTGATTGTCTATAATGTTTATTTACTACGTTTATACAATTCTGAACTGATACAAAATAATTTTACTTAGTAGTTATTGTGATCTAAAATAGACGATAGTTATGCATGACCATGGATTTCATATTTATTCTTGCCAATGGTCACTACCGAAATAAAAAGTAGCTAAAAATTACAAGGAACATGGTTTATAAAAGAGAGTAAGATATGTCTAAAAGTCCACTAGGACCCTGAGCCTAATAAATAAAGAATATTCGCTCATTGGATTATGTTGTAATAACTTTACGAGCGCTCTATTATCTGCTTTTCGAAAACTACGCTCGCACAAGTTACTTCAACAACCCCCTTTTAGCGCCACCTATTGATAAACTCTAGGAGCATGCATACAAGCTTCCGAATAGGTAGTTCCGAGCTTTCGCCGCAACTGGAAGCAGGAATTACTGGAGTTTATGGAGCGATCATAGATGGCGTAACAAAATGTTCCAGCCAGTAGATGTTGCTTTCTTTGTAGAGTTCAGGAACAGGAAAACGTTTATAGATGGAGCAACGGGCATGTGAAAATGTATGACAACAGGCGCCCCCAATAAAAAAAACAAATTTTAGGTAAAGGTGGCCCCCAATAAAAAAACTAATTTTAGGTAAAGGTGTTGCCAACATAAATGTGGCAACTGGAAGCATCGGCTTCGCACTGAAGGCGTTAAATTTTATAATTACTACATTTTTTTTTAATTCTGTGTAGCATAATCTTTGTTCATACTATGTAGTTATTTTTGTAAATTGGCATGAATTATAATATACTTATCCTATAATTTTAGGTAAAGGTGTTGCCAACATAAATGTGGCAACTGGAAGCATCGGCTTCGCACTGAAGGCGTTAAATTTTATAATTACTACATTTTTTTTTTATTCTGTGTAGCATAATCTTTGTCCGTACTATGTAGTTATTTTTGTAAATTGGCATGAATTATATATCCTACTAGCGACCACACCCGGCTTCGCACGAGTGCTATACATATTAAAAATAGTAGTGTTAGAGGGTATCCATTACAAACAAAATACAAATCGTCTCTTTCTATAATATTAGTTTAAATAAACCTTCGTAGATAATCTCTCAATTGTTAAAACCCTTTATTAATTATCGAAGCGAAAACCCTATGAAAATCCGAATAACCAGACAAAACAAAAACTGCGCAGGAAACTTCAATTTATCAATAGTAGAATTTTACGCATTGCCTTGAACAGAATAATAATATTGTTTCATATCTAGATGTCACCGATTATTTATATATAATTTCTTTTGAGTTTGTTAAAATAGGCCGCTGTAATTGCGATGTTTTTCCCCTTATGGTAATTTTTTGATGACACATCACATACAAATCACTATTTTGTTCCTATCCTATTACTATAAAGGTTCATTAGTTAGTTATTATAGTTATGAAAGGGATATATTTACACCAAATTACTACTACTAATACACTACTACTAACTAATATATCAAACATACTAGGTAAAGTTTTTTCCCGCCATGCACACTGAGTTTGATATTGGAATTTCACAAAAACCTTGAATCGAATGGATGATTGGCAAATATCCAGTTATTTTTATTTACCCTTTTGATTATAGCATTTATTTATAAACGCCAATAAAAACTACCTATGTTTACTATTATCGTCTTGGTTTATAAATATTTCCTAACGGGACATTCAAATTATAACCAGCTATCAAACGGTACTTACAACATAGGTTGGTAATGCAATTGCAAACGTTTAAATAAACGTAAATTACATTTTGATAGATAGTTTATTCGTATTAAAGTACACACACGTACAATAGGCTACTTGACCAACGTTTTTCGGTTTAATATGTAAGGATGTCACAATAATAAAAACACACGTGAAACTTTGATAGCACAAAAATCTCTCGACATAGGTATGTTAATTTGAAAATGACAATTTTGGACTTTCCCGAAAACGCTCCATACAGCAGGATACTCGGATATGGCGTCACAAGTCTGTATTTTGTATACAGCAAATCAGAAATTTGTACGACAGCTATGTTAAATATTACGTTTATGTAATTAGTATCATAATAAAATTTATAGTATTTTTATTGCTTCTCCAATGGAAATATTATTTTTTAATACTTTTAAAATGGACTTTTCCGCCAAACTTATTGACCCTAAAATAAGTCGGACGGAATATATTAGAATGAAAGTTTGCAGATCTTAGTTTTTGGTATTTTACGATATTGATAAATAATTTATACAATTTTTGAACATTGTCAAATAGCCTATTATAAGCTTATACAATACTAACAGTACAATTAGATGACAGAATACACATTATTGATCGTTGAGGTGTGTGTTTTAGCAATACAAAGGGGCCATAGCTCAACGGAAATGTTGCATAGGCAACACTGATTTTCAGCTATCATCCAAAGAAGGCGCGAGTGCGTATCAGTCCGAGTATAAATTATTGTTAATTGAGTTAAGCGAGCGGAATGCCGAAAAGTCATTCTTGGATAGGCTCCAAAACCACTGAACCTATTTTGATGAAACTTGTCGCAATTAAAGACCTCGGACATGCTTGAGATTTGTGTGGGAAAAAATTGAGATCGATCATGTCCTTGAGGAATGATCGTCAAATATATTTTCCATTGAAATCAATGAAAAACATACACTCAGCAAATCTACTCGCTCCACTCCACCTCGATTTCGGCCCCGTGGGCTAGAATCCTGACTAGTAATATTCTTACACAATTAGGGGTATGTCTTATAAAACTACTTAAAGCGACAATAACAACCACCCACCAACCACCTACATAGCTATGACATTATATCGTGGTTATACATAGTGTTGACCACATCATTTCATGAAATGTTTGTATTTCATGATTATCTATGCTTAAACTGGTCATATCTTTTAAACTACAGTCATTATCCATATATACAATAACAACGTTTTTAAATATTTTTATTAGTTAAGTATCCATAGTTCCCGACCTTTTTTTGTTCGCGGACTCATACAAGGTTTTTGTTGCGTGTCCCCAACTGTCATATAAATACATTATTTTATAACTCGAGATTTGAGTGTTCTGTATAATAGTGTTCAATCTGTTACAACAAAAGTTTGTATCACCAACCATAATTTACCTCTCACGGACCACCGGTTCGGAATATCTGGACTAGAAGGTGGTGTGAAACAAATTTCACAACAACCATCTAGTCCAGAGACATAAATAAAGACGAAGTCTTTATTTTATTTATATATAGTAATATAGTTTGTTATTTCATGCGGTCGGAAATAACAGAGTGCTTATTGCGACTTTTTTGTTCGTGTTCGATCATGTTTAACGTGAACAAACCGACCAAATAGAGAAGAACTCTAATGTTTTGAATTTAAAAGACGCGTGTTACATATCAAAATTATGTGGTTTACTTGCTCACATTTTGAAGTGAGCAACCCGGCTAATTTGGATATGTAGCGGCTGGTAAATTCACAACATGAAACTTTTTCTCTCAATTTGGTCGGCTTGTAAACGTTAACGCGTTCGAATTTGACTAAAAAAAATCACACTAAGCCAGTGGCGTAACTAACTATACCATCAGAGGCCCGTGGGAAATTAATCAGATGGGCCCTCAGAGGATGGGCCTCTGTCTAATAAATCATTTAAAACCAACTAAATAATATTTTGAACATTTTATTTTCAAGAAATATGATAATGTACCTATTAAATAAAATAAATATCTATTAAAATTTTGTATGTTGTATTTTTAAAGCCTAACTATCGAGCCTGAGGTCACCTTGCTCCGCGGGCCACTAATGATGTGATAAACTTATTGGCTGTAAATATAACTATGATTGTTTAAGATACAAAAGATCATTTGACGAGCTCGGTGGCCGACTGGTTAGCAATGACTCCGAGGTTGCGGGTTCGATGCCCGCACAAGACAAATATTTGTGTGCAAGAACATGTCTATTTGTCTTGGTCTGGGTGTTTTCTATGTATTATAATATGTAGGTATGTATTTTCCAAAAATATGTATTTAAATTTAACACAAGCTATCTACTCGTAATACCCATAGTGCAAGCTTTGCTTAGTTTGGGACTAGATGGCCAGTGTGTAGAGATGGGCAAAATCAAAAAAAGGACGTATAAACGCCCAATAAATGCGTAGTTTTGGGCATAAATAGAGAAAAAAAATTATAAGTACTTTTTGAGCATTTTTCGTAAATGCCCGGCATTTCGCCCACCTCTCCCAGTGTGTAATTTCTTCAGAAATATTTATTTATCATGGCAACTGGGAATTATACTGGAGAGCAACACTTAAACCACTATACAGAGTACACTATACTATAAGAGTTCAATCCGTGCGAACCCAGTGCGGGTCACAACAAATATTATAAAGTACGGTACAACATTTATGATTTCTCAGAAGTACTTAAGCTGACAAAATGTTCATACTTCATACTCGCTGACAAAACACTTCTCAGAAAAACAGAGAGGTTAGTTCCGCAAAGTAGTTCTTGGAATAAGTAATTCATTAATATGTAGGTACCTAATTCAATTAACACTGCTAAATGTTAGTTTAAATAGCGCGATATAATTACCCACTCGTAACGCCATTTATTACTCATATTTATGGCATAGTTTTAGTTGTGCATGCGATAAGGATTAGTTTTACTATTTCAGCCTACGCATGTACTGTTACGCAAGTGTGGAATTCGAAAAAAAAAATACGGGTGCTCAAAATTATATAAATTTGTAACTTTCAAAATATGTAGGTAGTATTCTGTGGTAGTACCTAAAATGTGTGGAGGTGAATTTTTCCATTATTAAAATATTATAAATTCGCCGCCTAGATTGGATTCACCACCATCACAGACCTTGCTGGTTGAAAAAAGTCCTAGACCGATAATCGAGAGGTCGTGGGTTCGTATCCCACCTTTGGTGGGGAGGCGAATTTTTCTATTTTTAACCGACTTCAAAAAAGAAGGAGGTTCTCAATTCGACTGATTTTTTTTTGTATGTATGTTATTTGATATCTTCGCGAATTGTGCACCGATTTACAAAATTCTTTTTTTATTTGAAAGGGTATGATTGTAAGGTGGTCCCATATTCACCAAGTCAGGATCTGATGATAGAATCCCAGGGAAATCAAGAGAAACTCTTAAATTTTATAAGCACTTATTTATGGTCAAATTCTTTTTTTTTTATTTGAAAGGGTATGATTTAGAGGTGGTCCCATATTCACCAAGTCAGGGTCTGGTGAGGGAATCCCAGAAAAATCGATGGAAACCCTTAAATTTGCCCTGTGGTTGCCGGCAGAATAGAATTGCATTATTATTAGTTTTTGGAACGCATTATTTGCGTATTTTTTTCGTTTCTATTCGGAACAGGTTATAGAAGGAACACGACGTGAAGTCGGATGCCTGCTCAGCTCACTCTAACAGCGGAGTCTAGCTGTTCAGGAGTGCAGCAGGAGTGGCAACGTGTGAGCGACATTAATTAGTACGCGTTCTTAAGACTACGTTAATATCTTCATATCAAACGGGCCATATAGGTATTTGTTTGCCGTTCGACGTAAAATAAAAAATATATTATGTTTGCCATCTACATCATCCGAAGGCACTATTTCTTATTCTGTCATCATCATCATCATCGTCAGCCTGTATCTATCCACTGCTGGACATAGGCCGTTCTTAATGCCTCCGACCATATGCGATCCTCCGCTTTCCGCATCCAGCCGCTTGCTGTCGTCCCCTTAAGGTCATCGGTCCATCTAGAGATGATGATGATAGATTTTATTCTGTGCTAATGGTTAAAGAATAACGCCCTCAACACAATGAGCTCGTGAGTGCAAACAATTTCACATGTTTAGCGACCGTGTGATTGACGTGTCGATGTACTTACGTACGAATATGAGTAGGTTAGAAGCCTATGTTCTAAAATGATTTAATATGTCCAGAAATATTTATTTATTGAACTTAAATATAGGTTGATACCGTTGATTGTTGGCACTTAATAAATTCAATATAAAATAAATATTGTCAGACAAATTACACAGTGCCATCCAGCCCCAAAGTAAGCGAAGCTTGTGGTATGGGTACTAGACAACAGATAAACATACGTAAATACATTTTTTTTTGTAAATACATACTTATGATACATAGAAAACACCCAGACTAAGACAAACAGACATGTTCATGCACACAAATGTTTGTGGGAATCGAACCCACGAGCGTTGGTGTCGAAGCCGCGTCATTGACCGCTACGCCACCGAGCTCGTCATTGTCATCAATGTTATAATGAAGCACTTGTACTGTTCCTCGTAATTACATTTATTTTTACTTCGCGTTAAGGTCGGTTTCACCGCTAAGGCATTATCAAGGGAAACAGATAAAAAAACATTTTAAATCTATGTATTGACTATTGATAGAAAGAAGACTTCTTGGTTGCTCCAGCCGATTGAACTGCAGAAGTGAAACGTGCTATTTCACCATTAGATTGGACGTACTGAATAGTGATTGCAGAATTGGTATTGAATATTCATAACTTGAAAACTAGGTCACCTAATAGGTTAACCTGATAGTTAACCTGTTAACCTGATAGGTTGATTTTACTATTGGTAGTGTTTAAAAACAAAAATAAAGTAAAGCAATAATAGGCTATTTGACAATGTTCAAAAATTGTATAAATTATTTAACAATATTGTAAAATATACAAAACTATAAAGAGCTGCAAACTTTCATTCTAATATCTTCCATCCGAAAATTTGGTGGGAAAGTCCATTTTAATTAAAAGTAAATTAAATTATTAAAAAATAATATTTCCATTGGAGAAGCAATAAAAAATACTATAACTCATAATATTATATTTCACATAGCTGTCGTACAAATTTCTGATTTGATGAAAATATACAAACCTGTGAAGTCATAACTCAGTCAGCCTTTTGTATGGAGCGTTTTTTTTTATACTACGTCGAGTGGCAGACAAGCATACGGCCCGCCTGTGAAGCGGTTACCATAGCCATATTAACGCTCGTAACATAAAATATCGCTCGCGCGCCGCCTCCCCGCTGCCATCGCAGCATCTCCTTCCTTTCTGGTGACCTCACTCACTCGCAGGAACACAACAGCTCTCAAGGGAACCGTTATTTGACTGCGGTATTCTGTGAGGTGGAGGTACATTCCCCAGTCGGGTAGCTTACAATTACGGTCTCTACCTCGCTTTTCGCCAGAGCTTCGTTTGTCAGTCAGCAGGGTGCACCGCGTGCAGGTGAAGTTGGCTTTAGTTCAAAGATGTTGATGTACTACTTACACCCCAAAATCTCCCCTGGTCGAATTTGACGCTGGCACAGTATAAAGTTAAAGTTCGCATTACAAACTTCGACCATTAATAGATTTTTTTTATACCATTAAAGTGGCCAGCCCGATGGAAAGCAGCTACCGTAGCCTATGAACGCCTGTAACACCGATGGTCGAAGGCAAGGAAAATAAAAAGTGATATACACCACGCCATCCTTATCATCATTGCTTAGTGCTAGTCCACCTACCATCAGTAATTTATTGTTGCTCTCCCATAAGGTTGACCAGACAACTTTAGCAAAGAGATCACTTTAGCGATAAGACCGCCTATCATACTTTTTAAATCAAATCAAATCAAATCAAAATATCTTTATTCCTTGGACTTTATAAAGCACTTAGAAACGTCATACAAATTAAATATAAGAACATGTATCTAAATCATTACTACTCTAAATCCGCAGAGCTTAGATTCACTTTCATCACACTATCTTGAATGTGAAAGTGTATTTAAGTGCCAGTTCCGGCGACGGGGAAGTTTAGTTTAGTTGTAAGTTTCCTCTAAGATATTATATTTCCTATACGATGTAATATTTATTTTGGTGCAATAAAAGATTCTATTCATCTTGTTTGAAAATTCGATATGTTGAATGACCTTCCCTCCACTACCTTACGGATGCGACAGTCATTGTCGATTACTTTGAAACAGGATGGGATGCTGTAAATGACCTTTTATTTTTTGTCACGTGTCGCGTACTTGAGCCATATACTTCACCTTAGGTCCACAGTCAAACAACACTTATTGACAGAGTTTCTTTCGGCATTTCTTCTCGTCAATGGTCATTCCGAAATGCTGGTAGATAAAAAAAATATACCTAATTGTAAAAGACGTGTCTAAGTGCCCGCGAGGGCCCACAGAATAAAGAATTTTGACTTTGACTTTGACTTTGACTTGTTATCTTATCTTTTCAGATGCTGCTTCGAGCGGAGTTGGCAACAAGCTATTTGTGTTACAGGGTGTATATAAGTTATTGGTGCGTAATTAATACTACTACTGGCCGTGTGGTTTCCGGCAGACTAGAATAGAATCACTCCGACTCTTCCCGTGGATGTCGTATAAGGCGACTAAGGGAAATACATTATTAAATATCGATCAGGCCTCGCCAACCCGTCTGGCCAGCGTGGGGAGTGTAGGCCAAATCCTCCTTCTGTCAGGGACGGACGAGAGAGGGTCGTGCTCCTGTAGTGGAGACTAAAATGACCTGATGATGATGATGATGATGAATTAATACTACTAGTGGTAGCCCAGTGGTCAAAATTCGACCATAATTAATTTAAATTATGTAAAGTCACAATTTTAATTAATTATGGTCGAATTTCAACAATAAACAAAAGAGTATACCTACATGCGCGTGTGTGTTAAACTTACACGGTAGTGTGTGTAATTTTTTTTTTTATAGATTGAATGTATATTTATTTATGCATAATTTTAAAAAATATTAGCATTCTGCACTCCTTCTCTATATAAATGTCTAGCTATGACGCCTCTGCCGGGACCCGGTAGAAGGGGAAGGCCAAAGAAATGCTGGCTTGATGTCGTAGTGGATGGCATGCGTGCCAATGGTCTCACACAAAAGGATGGACCGAATACCGGGCGAAGTGGAGGAGAAAAAGTAGGAAAGCGGACCCTGGGCTCCGAAGCCAAGCTTGGGATGCAACCGGGACTTAACGCTTGGTTGATGATGATGACTCCTTCTCTATATAAACTATAAGTGTGTGAAATTCTATACTCCTATACGCGCAATTTTCGTAAAAAGAGGTACAAACTTTTTTGCTTCACGTATTAATATATAAGGTCCTAACTTATTAGTTGACAATACTGAATTGAGGATGCGTATTGCTTAAATACATCACATTACTAATGGAATTTCACGGCTAGCAATTATTATTTTTTTATTTTAAGAAAAAATAAATTATCATTTTAATCAAATAAATACCATATACTGAACGCTTTAGTGAAGAAAAGTGTTTGTATAACAAAATTTATTTATCATTAAAACATGTTTAAAATGTTCTTTTTTATCTTTACATAAAACCGTCCTTGTTCACGAGTTCATACCAGTGCAAATGTTGGTAGTATCAAGTGCGCATGTGCAGTCTACCTACCATTCATACTTGCGCGCTGCGCGAACGGCGAAAGACAAGACAATCAGTCGCCGCTAAACTGAGTTTGTGAGCGCACGCGTGTTTTCTGCATTACCGGCCGGCGCCGCTACCGCGCGACAACGTAGTGCTCTTGCTCGTACGTTTTAGTTTTAGTGTGATTTGTTCAAATTTGCCATGCCAAACCGACGTTACACCAACCAGGAATACCTGGCAATGGTAATTGCGTACCGTGATAGTGAAGTGATAGTGGGGAGATTGTTCTGCAAGCGTAGAATCTACTAGAGCGAAGGCTCGGAACACGTGTCAGCAGGAACACGATTCTCACAGCTGTTTACCCTTCCGAGAACATGGACGGTTCGACCAACCTGCGGTGGACGCTGGTAGGACTCGATATCCTGCTGTCTTGAGGAGGAAATATTGGACTTTTTTAGTCAGCATCCGATGGCAAGTACCTCTGACGTATCTACATATCAGCTGCGATTGCGAGTTCTCGACATTTCAATCTACGCTATTGAATTGAGACCTCATTAGATCGAAAGAAAAAATAAATACTGTACCGTTGGTCTCGATATACCCTACATCTTGCCAAAACCGCGTCTGTTTATCAGCTGGCTGCAACACGTGCACTAAAGATCAGCTTTAACCCTAGTAGGTAATTGGTAGTGCATTGATAATAATGATACTAATGGCAGTTCGCTTATGAAAGACAGCTGTGAGGGCGATGACCTTGTGCTTCCGAGAAATCAACAGACATCGGCCGTTACGGCTGGCCCTCTACTTTACATAATGGGGTATGTACGGAAGTTAGAAAGCTAGCTACATACCTATGCCGTCAACTCGTATATGGGCGATGACTTCTTTTATTTAAATACGGCGCGATTGAGTTTAGATGAAATTTTAGGTACCTAACTAATTTTTTGACAAAGTTGTTATTATGATTTTAATGTTATTGAATGTTTCTTTTGAATCTTTTGCAACAATGAGTCTTGCGGCCCTATAAAAAAGTAAAGGGGTATGTTTGGCTTACCGCGATCTTTAGATCCAAAGCCTGCACGTGGTGCATCCTGCCGACTAGCGAAAGAGACTCTGGCGAAAGAGAGGTAGGGTAAAACGTATTTGTAAGTTGCCTGAGTGGGGAACACCTCTACATCACAGAACATCGCAGCTAATTTACAATTCCATTGAGGGTCTTGTATTCCAGCGAGTGAGTGAGGTCACAAAAATGAAAGGAGTTGCTGCGTTGGTAGCGGGGTTGGCGGGGGCGCGCGAGCGTTGTTACCGTCGCGACCGTTAATACGACTACGGTAACTACTTCACATGGAACATGTCTCCAGACAAGCAGGGGAGAGTGACTAAAGGATTAGGGAGAACACAAAAGATCCATGAGGGTCGACGTGTCACCGGTGCTGCAGCACTGGACCCACTCTAAGATAACTACTTCACATCAGGCGGGCTGTATACTTGTCTGCCACGCGACGTGGTATAAAAAAGTTAAAAAGAGAGGGAAAAACAGAGTTCAACGCTCGCACGCGTCACCGTAGCTGTCATATGTGGCAGTACTTGGTCGTATACGTATCGTCGTACCTAACTAGTCATTATTACAATTTCATTCTTACGCGTGATGGTAAATGCGTAAGGGAGCAAGTTAGAATATTTTTTCTTGGTATACAGAAAAATAATATCATTTTAAAAACATTTTTATATATGCAAAATTTCATTCACAATACGATGTATACAAGCTATAGATGCCAACCATATAGTATTGTCAATTAAAAGGTTAGGACCTTATATAGATTACTTATACTGCGCTATTGGTAACCGCTTCACATCAGACGACCTGTATAGTTTTTGCAGTGCTTTTTGCAACCCAAGTGGGGTAAAAAGCAAAAAAATACAGTACGAGACACTTCTCTAATATATATAATAAACTAACCCTAAATGTTCCACTGAACATTTAGAGAGTATACAATTTAAATCTACAGAAAAAATGTACACGCAAATAAATTTATCGTTGTAACGAATAGCTTGGGTAATTACACGAGGCCTCTGCAGACCACGTATTCTCTATTATTGGAGATAATTGAGGCGAGAAGGCCAAGGATGGCGAAGCTGGTAAGATTAATCGTGGAATTGTTTGTAAATTCAAACGTCAATATGCACGGAAGTGATCACCTTCTTTGGTCAGTCAAATAATGATACGTGCACTCAGAAAAATAACGTGCAATCAAAGATATTCAGTATCAATTGCAGTAGTTAAATCTCTTTGCATGCAATAAAGGTAACATGATTGCCAGCAATTAAAAGAGATAGTGTCTAATATTGTAAAAATATAAAATAAAATGTACCGATAGTTCCGATTAATTGAACTAGATGGCGCTGTTCTGTTTTTCCATCGCGCTATGGTTGTGTTTTTGTGTATAGTGGTATTGAATTACTTATTTTTATTTATTATATATATTAAGTATTGAATTACTTATTTTTATTTATTATATTTATTATATATATTATATATTAAATTTAGGACTTAGAATAATTTGGTAAAAAACGACGTGACCCCAAATCTATGCCCGATTTCATAACGAGGAACAGTGACTTTAAACACTTAGAAAAAATTCAGTAAATTTGGACTTAGAAAAATTTCGAAGATTTTATTAACCAAACACTTTTAAAATGGAAGGCGATTTAAGAGTACTAGAAGAATTAAATAATCAAATTGAAAAAGGAAGGAGTAATTTTAAGAAATCCCCTAAGGAAAGAATCACGGAATCTTACATATTAGCTCGATTGGAAGGTTTAGAAGAAACAATTAATAAATTCACAAAGAGACACGAAAATTTGATATCAAAGTATGATCCCATAAATTTAGATAAGACTGTTTACATGCAAAAGGATATATTTAATACGGCATATGAGACGTACCTGGTCTACAAAGGAGAGTTGAAAGCTACTCTTATGGAATTGAAACCATCGCAGCAAAGCAGGTCATTGGGATCGCAGGAAGGGACCAAGGAGTCCATCGTTCGTTTACCGAAGATATCAATACCTGTTTTTAATGGTCACTATACCGAGTGGTCCTCATTTAAAGATCTCTTTTGTTCACTAGTTCATAATAACTTTACACTTGATGACGTTCAGCGATTACACTATTTAAGAACGCAATTAAAAGGCGAAGCTGAACAACTTATTAAACATATTCCAATTACACAATCCAATTATAAAAAATGTTGGGATATGTTACAAAACAGATACGATAACAAAAGATTTATGTCTAACTGTATTTTGAAACGTTTGTTTAGTCAACGCACAATGCATTCTGAATCAGCTCAATTGTTAAAAGATTTATTAGATACTACTTCAGATTGTATTCATGAATTGTCAAATTTAGGTGTTAAGGTAGATACATGGGACATAATCATAATATATATTATTAGTCAGAAGTTGGACACTGAAACCCGTAAACAATGGGAACTACACATTACTAATTCCTGTGTAGAGTTGCCATCATTTTTAAATTTTAAAGAATTTTTAGAGTCTCGTTATCGCGCGTTAGAGTTTATTGAGCCTCCAAAGAGTAAACCTAAACCTAATCCTAATCATACACACACAAAAGTCTTGCACACTACTTCAAACGTCATATGTCCTCATTGCAGTGAGAACCATAAATTGTATGCTTGTAGTAAGTTTGCCAAAGAAGGAATTGCCAGTCGTCAGGATATTGTCAGATCTCTTCGGCTTTGTTTTAATTGCCTTGGTAGCGGTCACTCAAGTAAGATATGTAGAGTGCCTACTAAGTGCCGGATCTGCAATAGGAAACATCACACACTTATTCACGGACAAGCCAACTCACTGGCCGCGGTCGCAGTTGCTAGTGAGGAGCCAGGATTCGAACAAGACCTACCGGAATCGTCTGTTGAGACGAATGAGACCACAAATGTTATGAACCATTTTGTGACAGGGAAGGTACATAATCATACCTTGTTAGCCACAGCCTTGATTAAGGCTGAGTCTACAAATGGTTATCCTCAGATATTAAGGGCTCTGCTTGACCAAGGGTCTCAAGCATCGTTTATATCTGAAGCAGCCGTACAGTTGTTGCGGTTGAAGAAGATTGCAACCAAAACCTATATCTCGGGTCTAGGTGGTGATCAAAGTGACTTGACCTCTAAGTACATGGTCATGGTGAATATTCAGTCACTTTGTGATCCTAATTTCAAGCTACAGGTGAAAGCCCATGTGCTCAATACGGTGACATCAGTGTTGCCTGAAAAGAAATTCATTCTGCCAGAGTGGACAGAATTAGGCTGCATCACGTTGGCTGATCCACAATATAATTCACCTAATAAAATTGACATTTTATTAGGTTCTGAGGTGTATTGTAATGTCCTGAAAGAAGGGTTGATTAAGAGCCCTACCAGTAAAATTATTGCGCAGGATACTTACCTTGGATGGGTGTTGTCGGGTCAGGTGAGCGGCTATGAAAACAAGCTTACCTGTCATAATGTAATCGTGAATCTACACGTCAAGCTAGAAGAGAATGAATTGCTGAAGAAGTTTTGGGAGATAGAGTCTGAGCCTAGCCTCATAACGAAAAAGGTGATGACTGTCGAAGAACAAGCTTGCGAAGAACATTTTAAAGCAACGACTAGCAGAGATGAATGCGGTCGTTATGTCGTAGAATTGCCGTTTCGTCCGAACGTTTTGCGTGATTATGGCGATACAAGATCGGTAGCGGTAAAAAGATTATATGGTTTAGAAAAGAGATTCGCGAAAAATGAAAATTTGAAAAGGGATTATTCGGAAGTAATAGAAGAATATCTAACATTACAACACATGGAAAAAGTTCCGGATCATGCAGAACATTCGGATGAATCATTGTGGTTGCCTCATCATGCCGTAATTAGGGCTGACAAAACTACCACGAAAACTCGTGTAGTTTTCAACGCCTCAGAAAAGAAAGCTAACGGTGTATCTTTAAATGATACTTTGATGGTGGGACCGACTATACAGCCCGAACTACGACATACAATGATGCGTTGGCGCATGTACCCTGTTTGCTTAATTGGCGATATTGTTAAAATGTATCGTCAAGTGAAGGTTGCGGCAAAACACGTAGACTACCAACGCATTGTATGGAGACCAGACCCAAATGATAAAATACGCGATTATCGACTATTGACGGTTACTTTTGGTACTTCCTGTGCCCCATATTTAGCGGTTAAGGCAATGCAACAAATTGCATTAGATGAAGGTAATAATTACCCGCTTGCGGCAAGTAGAGTTTTGTCTGACTTCTACATGGATGACCTTCTCACCGGGGCCCAATCGGAAGATGAAGCACTGAGGTTGTACCAGGAGATGAACGAATTGTTAATGAAGGGTGGTTTTAAACTACAGAAATGGGCAAGCAACAGGATAGGATTGCTGGAAGGAAAGTACATGGAGGTGGACAGGGAATTTAAAGAAGACGATGTCACCAAGGTGGTTGGCATTGCTTGGAATCGCCGGAGAGATGAGTTTGACTATAATGTAAAATTCTCTTCAGATTCGCCTGTACCTACTACAAAACGCGGAATTATTGCTGAGATCTGTCGATTGTATGATCCATTGGGCTGGATCGCCCCGTGTATTATAACAGCAAAGATATTTATTCAAAAACTTTGGATCAGTGGTCTGGATTGGGACGATGAACTGCCCACAGAGCTTTGTAGGGAATGGGAAAGTTATAGGAATGAATTAAGTAAACTTACCAATTTTCACATACCTAGATGGGTCCAACGAACTGAGAACGATTTGCAGGTTGAGTTGCATGGCTTCAGTGATGCATCTAATACAGCGTTTGCTGCTGTCGTATACTTACGTTGCATTTCGGTTGATGATATAGTACATACTCACCTGATAACTGCCAAAACCAAGGTCTCACCCATAAAGCAGATATCTATTCCCCGATTGGAGTTGTGCGGAGCTGTGCTGGTCACGAAACTGCTGCTTGAAGTAGCTGAAACATTAAAAGTTAATAAGTCAAACGTACACGCCTGGACTGATTCGACTATTGTCTTGGCCTGGTTGAATGATCATCCAAGTCGATGGAAGACATTCGTAGCAAATCGTACGTCCGAAATTCTTACCTTGCTTGATTCTTCTCAGTGGTCGTATGTACAGTCTAAGGATAATCCAGCCGACTGCGCTTCGCGCGGTGTACCGCCGTCCGATTTATTAAACAACAAGTTGTGGAAGAATGGTCCAGATTGGCTTCGGAGTAATACCATAGAATATATAAAGCCACGCTCCATCTGTACTAAAACTGATTTAGAGAGTCGTCCCATAAAAGCCTACACTACCCGAGTTGAAGACTATCAAGAATTTGAAGATCTGTGCGCAAAGTTTTCTAGTCTAAGGAAACTATTAAGAGTTATAGCATATTGTAAAAGATTTATTCGTGTAAAAGATTTAACTAAAGCTAATATAAAAAATGGTACTTACCTTACAGCTGTTGAAATCCTCCAGTCGCTTGAGTGTTGTCTGCTGCAGCAACAGCGTCGGTGGTTTCTCGATGATATTTCTAGTCTCCTGAAAAATAAAAAGGTTAGTAACAAAAGCAAAATATCCACATTGAATCCATATCTTGATGATACAGGCACACTAAGAGTTGGTGGTCGATTAGAAAATTCCAGCTTACCTGAAGCCAGTAAACACCCCATTATTGTGGCGGGGGAGTCACATCTTGCAAAACTTTTGGTCGCCGATGCTCACGAGAAAATATTACATGGCGGACAACAGTTAACCTGCAACTATATTAGGTCTAAATATTGGATCACTAAATTGAAAAACTTAGTAAGATCTCATATTCATAATTGTATACCTTGTGTTCGCAATGCAGCTCAAGTTAGAACCCAATTAATGGGCCAACCTCCAATGTGTCGAGTAACTCCTCAGATGAAACCGTTTCTTCACTCAGGAGTGGATTATGCCGGACCCATTAATCTAAGGACAGCCAAGGGAAGGGGGCATAAATCCTATAAAGGTTATATTTGCCTTTTCATATGCATGGCCACGCGAGCTGTACACATAGAGGCAGTGTCGGATCTTACTTCAGAAGGCTTTTTGGAGGCGTTCAAACGTTTCATAGCCCGTAGAGGTCGTTGTCTACATCTCTGGAGCGACAACAGCACAAATTTTGTCGGCGCCGCTAGGGAATTAAAGACCTTGTTGTTGAATGAACGTTCTTCATTTCCTAATGAAGTCGCGGCTTCCTTAGCTAGCAATGGGACAGAATGGCACTTTATCCCTCCTCACGCCCCTAACTTTGGTGGATTATGGGAAGCAGGGATAAAAAGCACCAAATATCACCTTCGCAGAGTCATTGGGGACTCCACCCTCACGTACGAAGAGCTGGTTACAGTCTTGTCACAAATTGAGTCATGTCTTAATTCACGTCCTCTAACTCAGAGTAGTGCAGATCCAGACGATCCGGTCCCCCTGACGCCGGGACATTTCCTAATAGGCGAGCCATTGTTGAATGCTCCTGAGCACAATTACTTACCTGTGCAAGCAACTAGTTTACGTCGTTGGCAGTTGACCCAGCGAATGATGCAAAGTTTCTGGAAGCGTTGGTCCCAGGAATATCTAAGCAACTTCTTTCAACGATACAAATGGAAAAATCGTTCTCCTGAGGTGAAAATAGGTGACGTAGTATTAGTACGGGAGGATAATTTACCTCCAACTAGATGGCTTTATGGTCGTGTTATAAATACTCATCCTGGCAAGGATGACATATCGCGAGTTGTAACACTACGTTGTAAAAATGCTTTAATTCAGCGTCCAATTTCTAAATTGTGTGTCCTACTGAATACTGACAACTGAATTGTTAGAATTATTTTGTTATGTTATCAGAAAAATGTGTTAGTTTTACTTTGAGTTTATAATTTTTTGTACAAGTTTTTGGTTTATGTATAATAGATAAATAGCACCTGTGTTTACAGTCCACACAGAATGTTTTAAGTTTAATGTGTCGTAAAAATAGCGCCCTAAGGTTACAGTCCACACAAAGATTATATCAATTAGTAAAGTAGTTAAATTGAGTGTTGTATAATTTGTTTCCAGATTGAGCTAAATAGATTTAATGTTATTGAGAATTGTTTTGATTTCTTGGATATTGGAAAGGACCATAGGTCCTTTGGTGGGCGGTATGTCTAATATTGTAAAAATATAAAATAAAATGTACCGATAGTTCCGATTAATTGAACTAGATGGCGCTGTTCTGTTTTTCCATCGCGCTATGGTTGTGTTTTTGTGTATAGTGGTATTGAATTACTTATTTTTATTAAACGTCTATGCGTTCCGGAGTTAAACGGTAGTTTGATTTCCTGGCTTAGTACACCCTTGGACAGATAGAGAGAGAGAAGAGTTGATTTGATTGACCAGTGCCTCACCCTGGCCACTACATACAAAAAACGACAACACAAACAGACCGCGTCTGTATACGTGCAAATGTGTGTGCAGATGCCTTAGGCCACATTCGCACGAGCCTTTAAAAAACGTTGCGTTAAAACTCGGCGTTGGCGCTTTTATAACGTTCTCGATGTGACTGTTCATACGAACGCTTTAAAATCACTCTTGTTTCATTTCTCGCTACAGTAAGACGTGGAAATGGTTTCTGCTATAGTACTAGCAATAGCGATTTGTGTTGCTAGAAGACGAAAAAGAAAGCAAAAGGCATTTTGGGTTCATCCTCTGAATGAACTGAGATACATAAATGGACAGTTTGTGAGACTGTATGAACAATTGAGGCAATACCCCGATAAATTTTTTAGTTATTTTCGAATGTCTATTACATGGGCCTAGATACCAACATACGTTTGGCGATACCACCTGTATAATGACTAGCTGTTTCACTGACACTAAAACAATAAATGTAAACTTACAAAATCATTTTTATTTATTAAAACTTAAGTATTTTAACAAAATATAAATAAATTTTTAACAATCATCGGGAGACATGTAAATTTCTTCTCTAACTTCGCTCTGCTAACATAAACACAAAAGAAACACGTCCGACTGTCGAGCTAGCGCGCGGCGCACTGAGTGAAGCGCTGGCGTTATTTTACCGCTTTATTTTAATTTAGGGTTGAATGAGACGTTAGAAATACTTTAGGTAATATTGTATGTAATAACAAATATCTTTAAACGTTTATTTTGAATGATTACGATTATGAGACTACAGTTACGTTACCGTGCTACACTAAATGTTTCACGCGGGTTGTAATTGGTTATTATACAAATGATCATATTCAATTTCCGAAAAAATAACCCACTGCTGGGATACAGGTTTCCCCTCAATCGAAGGGGTTTAGAGCATAGTCCATCACGCTGAAAAGCCACTGACTTTTCTTAAAGACTGTTATGCCATAACAACAGCCGGGACTCACGGCTTAACGTGCCCTCCGAAGCACGGATAGAATATGCGTACAATTCACATATTCACTGGACATCATCGTATGGACATCACAGTAGTGTCGTAGTGTTTCAGATATTAAAAATGTTTTAGCAAAACAATCGCGAGATTTCAATTCGTCGCAGCAATCATTGGTCGCGGCACTCGCGGCGAATGACTATTTAGTTAAAAGTAAAATTAATGGCCATGAAGTGGCCATATTAATTAAGAGTAATAGCGTTAAACACTCGCGCTACTTCTATAAATACACTAACTGACCCGGCAAACGTTGTTTTACCATATAAATTTAGGGGTTGAAGGGTGAAAATTTGAAGTTGTATGTATTTATCAATGCTAGATCATAATAAAAAAAATAAAAAAATTGTCAATAAAATAACATATTTAGGGGTGGGTCACTCTTATCATTTAGGGATATGAAAAATAGATGTTGGCCTATTCTCAGACCTACCCGATATGCACACAAAATTTCATAAAAATCGGTCCAACCGTTTCAGAGGTGTTTGGTAACAAACACCGCAACACGAGAATTTTATATATTAGATTTAAATGACATATGTTGTCTGTGTGTAAATCTTCGATCATTGATACTAGAACTAGATGCACAATCAACGCCCAAAAAACGTCCTCACCGAAACAGCACCCAAATGATGATCTGTGAGCTCTTTCACTTAACCATATTCGAACGTTTCCATATTTGACATTACTTTTCCGCTTCTGACCCGTGGTTACACTGATTTGTTACACCGGTGTAACCACTGAGCACACTTATGACCGATAGTTATCAAATGAATGATTTTCTTTGTTTGTATTTAAATGGCATAAGAGCTAGTCTGAATTGTTAATCTTAAACCGAAAGCCTAAGGGCGAATTTACAATGCGTATTATGGAGTTATAGTTTCTTTTAATATTGGTCATAAATAAGTAAGATTTATGTCATCTAGATGTCATCTTCTGCCTACCGCGGACATTATTTTGCTTAGTTTTTGTACGTCAGTGTTCTAGTATTAATGATCCAAGGTGTAAATGTAACAGATCGATACCGTTGGTTGAATGAAGAACAGGTATTATGATCTCACAATTGGTGTCGGCGCGAAATTTTAGTGGCCAATAACCTAGAAAGTTATAACTTTTATGTCTTTAATGATCCAAAATGTGTCTCCATTGACTTTTTAACCCAATTTTCATCGCTTTCTAATCAATCGGGTTGAAAGGACTTATTTTCAACTTTACAAACCATTGGATAAGTTTACGACTATAAGGAAGATCTAATAAAAATTATTTAAAGAGTTATGGTATATCAAATATACTGCATATAATCTGGTGAAGTGCTCCCACTTCCAGCTCACAGAAGGCAGCAGCTAAATCTTGTTTTTTTACAGCTTTAAGAGATTGCAAACCTGAGTATGTGATATTAATTTCAACTTGATACCTCCACGAGTTCCTAAGAAAAAGGCTCTTGACAGACGGACGGACAACGAAGTGGTCCTATAAAGGTTCCGTTTTTTCCTTTGGGGGTACGAAACCCTAAAAATGACTTCGAAATAATTGTAGAGGTTGAAGGACATTTAGAGATGAAGATGAATCACGTATACTGTGCAGCGCACGACCTACATAACTAATTATTGCGCTTATTAGAAAAATTATACGCTGAGGTCATCTAAGAGGCGTACAAATTGTTGTCCAGTATGTAATGAACAACAAACATTATTTTTCAAACAACGTAGCTTTAACCAGGTTAATTAGCATTGTTGAAAAATTTCACGCTTGGCCACGTCTGTTATCGTACGAAGTAATGCGAGGTGAAACTACTGAAGCATTAAATGTTTTACAACTAAAAATTATCGCGCTAATACGATTATCACATTTGCGCCTTTGTAAGTAATGTTTAGAGAGCTAATTAGCGATTCCTAACTTTTACCAAACAGTTCAGTTAAGTTCATCCAACTTCTTAAGTAGGAGATCTAACCTCAAAGTGGTTCAAATCCCAATCACATATACGTAGCAGGCTATTTGACAATGTTAAAAAATTGTATAAATTATTTAACAAAAATATTGGTTGCCTGTAAAGTCGGTATACGGGCGAAAGTTTTACGTGACAACGACTTTGAGTGGTAAAATGTTTTCGAGTGGAAGGGACGCATGCCTTTCACTTTTTATGTCTGTCTCTCTCGCTCTTAGAAGGGACGCGTGCCTTTCACTCGCTCTCATTGTAAGCGCATAACGTGAGCCAGTTTCTTGAAGTGTCACCCGGCTAACCAATTTATAAGACGTTGTCACGTCAAAAATACACAAAACTATAAAGATCTGCTAATTTTCATTCTAACATCTTCCGCCCGGCTTGTTTTAGGGTCGATCAAAGTTTGGCGGGAAAGTACCATTTTAAAAGTATGAAATTATTAAAAAAATATTTCCATTGGAGAAGGAATAAAAAATACTATAACTTTTATTATGATACTAATTACAATTTACGTAATATTTAACATAGCTGTCGTACAAATTAATACAAACCTGTGACGTCATAGGCTAGTTAGTAGCCTGTTGTATGGAGCATTTTCGGGAAAGTCCAAAATTATAATTTTCAAATTAACATATATCTCGAGAGATTTTTGTGCTATCAAAGTACGTAATTTTTTCACGTGTGGTTTTATTATTGTGACGTCCTTACATAAAACCGAAAAAAACGGTGGTCAAATAGCCTATTGCGAAAGATCTCAATCGAAATACCTGAATGTCTCAAGTTCTCTCAAGTCGAAGATAGAATCGTTTTATAGAACTAGTTAGATTTACCCATATAACTTTACGGATTAACTGAATGGGCAGTATACGGACATAGTTCGCTGCAGGATTATGGTTTATGCGCAACGTAGCCCTACCGCACACACACAACTTGGCCTATGTTTGGTAGTCGACATCATTTAGCTGAAAAGATGATGACGAAAGAATCTTGTATTTCAACAAATAAAACCAAGATTTTATATATTGAAGTACAGGTTTTTTATTGGATATTTCTCAGGCAACAATCAAATATACTCGTAAATGTTTTGCCATGTGATTGAATCGCGTACGAGAATGCATTTATTTTTTTATACTACGACGGGTGGCAGACAAGCATACGGCCCGCCTGATGTGAAGCGGTTATCGTTGTCATATTAACGCTCGCAACACAAAATATCGCTCGCGCGCCGCCACCCCCACCCCCGCTGCCAACGCAGCATCTCCTTCCTTTCCGGTGTCCTCACTCACTCGCAGGAACACAACAACCCTCGAGGGAATTGTTATTTGGCTGCGGTATTCTGTGAGGTGGAGGTACATTCTCCAGTCGGGTAGCTTACAATTACGCTCCCTACCTGTCTTTTCGCCAGAGCTTCATTTGTCAGTCAGCATTGGGCACCGCGTGCAGGTGAAGTTGGCTTTGGTAATGAACCATTTACAACCCAAAACAACAACAAAAAAACAAAATTTTGTTGCAGAATCAACACAGAGTCACAGAAAGAGTGTCAGTACAGGTAAATAAGGTACTCGGCGGTGGCACCTACACGAGTTCATGACTACCATGGTATAGTCTGTCCACTGAAAATTAAGCAGATTCCACTTGAGATAATTTTAACAAAAAAAAAACCGACTCGAATCATTACTCTACATTTATGTACGTAGATACAGGCTGATGATGATGATGAAAAAAATATGGGACCAATCTGGAAGTATACTCTCAAATAAAAAAAGTTTTTTTCAAATCGGTTTATAAATCACGGAGTAATTGATTAACAAACATTTAAAAATATAGCCGAATTGAGAACCTCCCCCTTTTTTGAAGTCGGTTAAAAAGGATCTTGGGTTATCCTTTGTTGATGTAATTTATCAATAGACAACGTAATAGAGATGTACCTACCCACTAGTAAAAACACCCACTATCGGTGATTAGTCGGTACAGCCGACTATCCGGCCACTTTCTAATAGTCGACAAAAAGTGTCCGACTATCTAGCTTCTTACTTTGTGTACGCATTTCTCAATAAAATGTATATGGAAAGAATTACACTTTTTTCATTATTAAATGTTAATTGATCTATTTCATTTAATCTTTACTTTTTTGCACAAAAACACCGTACTCAAATCAAAAACCGCAAAGTTTCAAAGTGTAGGCCGCGTATGGGACGACGAAGCCATCGACATCCTCATTGTAGATGATCCGATGACATAAAAAGGAGACTGGAAGCGTCTGGATGGAAAGAATTTATAAAACTCCCTACGCGGAATTCACGCCGCCGGGCCGCCGAATTTTGACCGGCGGCATCCGCCATCGACAATTTTGGCACTGGCGCACATGTTTACTCTGAATCTGAGGAGCTGTGGCCTGCAGATTTGACATTTATGAAAAATCTTCATCCTAATGTAATCCAAGGTCTACGATTGTGATATGCCCATGTCTTTGTTTACTTTTTCCAGTACACTTATCTAGGTTGTAATGATAATGTAATACATAAGGTACTATGATATTATTCGATTGCATTAGCATTAATAAAAAAAAACCGGACAAGTGCGAGTCGGACTCGCCCACCGAGTGTTCCGTACGTTATCATTATAAATAGTTCAGGAATCTAACCCCCTATTTTTAAGATCTAATTACAAATGTATAGTTTTGAGATTTATTCTTGTATTTGTAGTCTATAACGATGTTACTTGCCAAATTTCATAGATCTTTGCTTTTTTTACGTAAACTTAGCAGTTTGATTTGTTCACAACTTCATGGGACCGTAGACCTGCCTGAGTATACAGTTCTAATTTCAGCTTGATACCTCCACACATTCTCGACATAGAGGGGTTTGACAGACAGACAGACGGACAACAAAGTGATCTTATACGGGTTCCGTTTTTCCTTTTGAGGTACGGAAACGAAACCCTAAAAAATGGAATCTGCGTGACTACGACTCATCAACAGAAACATAATGTCGTTGCGGATTTGTTAGTAAGTTATTTTTGTACAAGTCCCTATTGTTGCGTGCTTTCTATTCCAAAACACCGGCTTTAATTCTTAACCTACTTGCCTGCCGCCAACCGTTCCATCTATTCGTGTACACCATAACAGATACTAAACGGGTGCATTGAATCGATGGGCGTCGGGTATCCTCATCAAATTGGAGCGCGTGTGAAGCCGGAAAGAGGCCGCTTCGCGCATATCGCTCCATGTAGCCAGGGTTGCCAGATTTTCCAAGTGTCTTCCTGACATTCACCATTGTCAACCGACCGAGATCTGTGGTTCCTACGTTTAATTATAACAATAATAAATATTTCTAGTCAATTTACACAGCGCCTTCTAGTCTCAAATTAAGCGCAAAGCTTGTACTATGAGTACTAGACAACTGATAAATGTACTTAAATATTTTCTTTTTTTAAATACATACAAATAATACATAGAAAATACCCAGACCAAGACAAACAGACATGTTCATGCACACAAATGTTTGTCATGTGCGGGGATCGAACCCGCGACCTCAGAGTCAAAGTGACCATTGCTAACCATTCGACCACCGCGTCCGTACATCTCCTTTTTTTTCAAATGGTCAAAAAGAATTAATATTAAATTTAAATTTAAAAAGTGCATATACGTCTGTTGTTTAATTAACTTATTCAGATAATTTCAAATTGGTGGGATATTTTTATCTGGTAACCCTACTCCGCGATTCGTGCGGTATCGCCCGCGCACCCGTGCCATGACTTTTATCAGCTCAGCTGGCTTCCTGCTCAGTCAGTTGGTTATGGATATCGTATCTGTTCCAGATGCCATTTGTTTACAAGTAATTGTATAATGTACCTTTTGTACCTACTAATTATTAAGTAATAAATAATATAAGCAATTTGGAAGAGGTATTTAATTTTTACTTAATTGATTCAGGTGTTATTTTGCGGAAGTCAAATTTACAGACGATTTGATCTACACTACTTTGCGTGCGCCTGCCATCAGCTCTACTGTTAGTTGATGCCAGGGCGGTGGCAGTCGCATGTTTCTAATGTTTTGTTGAAAGAGTTGGAGAGTCGCAGAGACTACCGCAGCAGCTGCACCAGAGACGACCAAACCAGCCACAGCAGTCACATTCATCCAAGGGCGGATCCACCGTTGTGGGCACAGTGGGCATGCCCACAACCTTAATACACTTTGTAACGTCACGCTTCCACGGTCCATTGAGATCGATAGGTTGATGGTAATAAATGCTATGCCTTCATAAGTCATAATTGTTCGTACTCCAACTCGTCCTAGGCCGTTTTCGGGTGTCTGTGACCACAACGTTTTTTTAAAGCTGGATCCGCAGCTGCATTCATCTACTAACGGTAGGTAGTGGGTGGGTGCCGGCCGGAAGCAATTTGTACAAACTAACTGGTGGCGGAAGCAAAGTAGTGTAAATCAAATTACTTTATTTTATTTTCCTCGTCTACGGCGGAACCCTGACAGATGGTTATGTATTTGACCTGTACCCTGTACTGTACATATGTCAGAGTCATTGTTGTATCTACTAAACGGCTGAATCGATTTTGCGGTGTAAGTGGCTCATCATCATGGCGCATTGTGTTGATTAACGAGGCTAAGCTGCAAGACTGGGGAAGTACCTCCGTCTCACAGAAGACCATAGCCAAATAACAACCAGTAAGACCAGTCTTTTCAAGCCGCCAAAAGACCATTGACTTAGCTTAACGACTGTCATCTAATGAGAACAGCCGGGACCGACGGCTTAGTGTGACCTCCGAAGCAGGAAAGAGTTCCAGATGAATAAACCCATCCGTGGACTTAACGCGCAACGACGTCATCGAGCGCCTCTAGATCTTAATGAGTATCCACTATCTAAGCCTACAAACCTATATCCTTACGAATTTATAGGAAGCGTGGGTGAGTTACTGTCTCGCCAAAGTAGAGCTTGAGAGGGATCTAAAACCGTTGTATCTCAGTCAGTGACGTCCGAATCCGGTGACGTCGTTCTGACTTTTTTTTATTCTAGGACGGCCGACAAGTTTACGATACGCCTGGTGTGAAGCGGTAACAATAGCGATAGAAGGTGACACACAACATAAAATATAGTTCGCGCAACGTAAGTTACGATGCGCGAACTATATTTTATCCCACCTGCAGGTGAATTTTTCCATTTAAAAGAAAAATATATCTGGCAAGTTGGCCAAGACAACTATTTAAATAATAATAATTTATATTTTATGTTGTCTCAAACTTGGTTTTTTATACTACGTCGAGTGACAAACAAGCATACGGCTTGCCTGGTGTGAAACGGTTACTGGGAGCTACTGTGGTGGCGGTTCCGAATCGTAACTGCCACCAAAGTATGAATAAGGTGCTGCGTTGACAGCGGGGGTGTCGGTGCGTGAGCGATATTCATGTTGAAGGCGTTTCTTATGGCTATGGTAACCGTTTCACACCAGACGAGCCGTATGCTTGTTTCCACTCGACGTAGTATAAAAAAAATCCACGTTTGTAAAATCAGCAGGGTGTACCACGTGCATGTGACAATGGCTTTGACGCAAAGATCTCTCCATTGCACCCCAATCTAAGATGCACATTTCTTTCACACAAGAAAGGTCAACAGTGCTGGTAATACTATTGTTATGAAAACAATAGAAGTGATGTGTTTACATCACACAGCGAGGGTAATTGCCGTAAACAAAAAAATATTTACGATTATGAAACATTGAAAACTCTACAATGGTCAATTCCCATAGTGAAGGAAGTTGTGGATTGTATTCTAAATCGAATTTTTAGGGTGAACACAGACTTACGGGACATTCCACACGAAACGGACAGGTAAAAAAGTTGATGTTTTCGATTCTCCGATTTTAGTAATATTTGATTTATGTTATGCTTATATACGTCCCCGACCCAGATATACAATATTTTTGCGGTACAATACATAGTTTACGAGTAAATGGGCATTGAAATTTTGACTAACAAACAAGTATAAGTACTTCAAGCCTAAGTAAAAAGTGTTAAAAAATTATAATCTAATAATCGAAGTTGTGGAATATATAGGTAGGTAACTAATGAAGTTTCATAACCGTATTTTTGGAAATTGTATTTATTTTATCTTTTTAAATTCTGTTATTTTATATTTCAAACTCTATTATTTCAAAGTATGACCAGTTTTATTTTATTTTTTCTCAAAATAGGTATTAGTGTGCAGATAATTTTCGCTAAATTTTAATAATGGGTCTAGAACTCGTTTAGGAGTTAGAGCAGTCACAATAACAAGAGCGCGGCGCCGCACCACCGCGGTAACGGCCGGTAATTTTAGAATTCTTTATAGTAATATGAAACCATACTTCGCACACTTTCCCACCCTTCCAGATTCAAACAATTCGACGCGGCTGCGAAGTTCCCTAGGATACGATATATATTTTTTTTAATTCGGTTCGTTCGATTGGCTTTATGCTCGCATAAGTGTGCGTCCACCTTAAAAGGTAAATAATAATAATTCTATTAATAGTAGATTATTCAGAGGACAAAACATGTTTCGTCATTAAATATTATTAAATAAAGTCCCTTATCTCGACTGTCTATCTGAACATGATAAACTCCCCAATTACTATTAGTCTATTGAACAAACTAATGGGCTTTCATCAATGGACTAAGTGATCCATGAGGAAGGTTTACATATAAATAATTTTAAGAGAGGTAGGGAGCGTAGTTGTAAGCTACCCGGCTGGGGAATGTACCTCCACCTCACAGAATACCGCAGCCAAATAACAATTCCCTTGAGGGATGTTGTATTCATGCGCGAGAGTGAGGTGGCCAGAAAGGGAGATGCTGCGTTGGCAGCGGGGGTGGCGGCGCGCGAGCGATATTTTATGTTGCGAGCGTTAATATGGCTACGGTAACCGCTTCACATCAGACGGGCCGTATGCTTGACTGTCACCCGACGAAGTATAAAAAAAAACCGGACAAGTGCGGGTCGGACTCGCCCACCGAGGGTTCCGTAGGTACGTAGTATCATTATTAAATTTGATATTTTTCATTATAAATAAGAAATAATGCGTCGAAAAAAATAAATAAAATATATTTTGCAATGTGTACATCAAGCCCTTTCATATGATACCCCATTTGAACTAGTAGTTTCAATTTGAAATTTCGACACCCTATAAAAAATATAGACCTCCTATTTTTTAAGATCTATTTACAAATGTATAGTTTTGAGATTTATTCCTGTACTTGTAGTCTATAACGATGTTACTTGCCAAATTTCATAGTTCTAGGTCAACGGGAAGTACCCTATAGGTTTTGATTCCCTTGAGTGTGTCGAAATATGCGTTTTTTGCTGAATAAACGGCCGTAACTTTTTTCTACGTAAACTTAGCAGTTTGATTTTTTTTTAACTTCATGGGACCGTAGACCTGAGTATACAGTTCAAATTTCAGCTTGATACCTCCACGCATTCTCGACATAGAAATTCTTGACAGACAGACAGACAGACAGACAACAAAGTGATCTTATAAGGGTTCCGTTTTTCCTTTTGAGGTTCGGAACCCTAAAAAATAACAATAAAAATAATATAATTACCTAATGGTTTTGGATTGCCGATTGCTGCTTTCAAACCCTAGTCATCCTACTGCTGGGATACTGCTCTCCCCTCAATGGAAGGGTCTAGAGCGCATACTGCACTACGCTGCTCAACTACGAGTTGACACTACAGTGTTTTCAAGCAAAGCCCACTGTCTAGAGTTAACGACCTATGCCTTGACCTTGGAGGGGCATATTACACTCAAGGGAAATAAACCCATCTATAAAATAAACCCATCGACGTCGCTTACCATGCGTGATCGTCTAGACTGACAAGCGCAACGATGCCATCGACAATAAAATTATTTTATCTATTATATGTTCTTTTTACTCCCTTAAATATACTAACCTATGTACATCAGGACTGGGTACTAACATAATGTTTGTGTTGTTTTGTTTTAGATCACTCAATGGACCCCCGCTATTTGGTACCGATCAATAAGATTCACATTGATTTTATTGTCTTTCTCAACCTCGATATTGGCAAAATCATCGTCAAACAAAAACGATGGAGCCATTTAATTAAAAAGAAGAAGAAGTGACACTAGGTCTATATGAGAATTAATTTTAAGATGAATTTATACCAGTAGTGGTACCATGCAGTCTGCAGATACAGTCTGCGGTTGTTGTACATCTCAGAACTACACCTTAATGATTACTGTGAAAGCAGTTAGTAACAACTATTTATCATGTTTGTTTGTTTCTAAAAACTTTATTGTAATACAGCAACAACAAATAAATATATGCAAAAAATATGTTGTACAATGGCGCAATTATCCCATCAGGGATCTCTTCCAACCATGGAATGCTCACAGGAGTTTACTAATTTTGCAAGGTACAAGAAAACACTTTACAATATCTCTGTACAAATATTTTTGTACGAACATAAAAATATACAATACATAGTATACATAAATAATACAGAATACAGTACATAAATAATAAATAAGATATAGTACATACATATAATACACACGTAATAAATATGTTAGTTAAGCTTAAGAAGTATACCGCAGAGCCAAAAACTTAAATTTAAACTGTAATAAAACTAAACTCTAATAAAATAAAACTAAAATCTTTTAATTAAAGATGAAAGGTGAATAAGTACCATTAGATAGAATGTATGCAGTTAATGTCTAAACCAGAGGTTCCCAACTGGTGGTCCGTGGACCACCAGTGGTCTGTGAGATGTAAATTATGGTCCGTGTTACAAACTTATAAAGAAAGAGATTGAGCACTATTATACAAAATACTCAAATCTCGAGTTATAGAATAATGGATTTATATGACAGTTGGGGACCCTGCACGCAACAAAAAACCTCGTAGTGGTCCTCATTTAAGTAATAAACTGAACTGAAGGTACTGGTTTTTATCTCCATGCTTCGGAAAGAATGTTAAGCTGTCGGTTTCGGCAGTTGTCATTAGATGACAGTTGGAGAGTATGGCGCAGTATGCTATAAACCCCTTCAAATTAGGGGAGACCCATATCCCAACTGTGGGATGAATAAGGGTTGACAGGTAATACAGTCTTAATTATGTAATTTTTCAAGCAAGTTGAGACTAGAATTGACATAAATTTTTTTTTTAAAGTTACAATTTGGGGTGTGAATAAGTGGCTCACTGCAATTTTTTGAGCCAAAGCCAACTTCACTTGCACATGGTGCGCCCTGTCGAGTAGAGAGAGGGTCTGACAAAAGAGAGGTAGGTAGGGTACAGTGTGTTTGTAAGCAACCCGACTGCGGAAGTACCTCAACCTCACAGAATAGTGCAGCCAAAGATATAGCCAATACATAGATAGAAAAAACCCAGACCAAGACAAACAGACATGTTCATGCACACACATATTTGTCTTGTGAGGGAATCGAACCCACGAGTCAAAGTAACCATTCCTAGCCATTTAACCACCAGGCTCCTCATAAATAATGTTAAGATTTATGCTTAAGTACATTATTTTCAATAACAAGTTTTGAGAAGTACTTCCAATATTTCATTAATATGAAAGGTACTTTTTGATAATGCTATTTAAATATATTTGATAAATATAAATTAAAAGAAGGTCAAAATCTTGCTAGATTCAATTTGGTGAAAATAAGGTAAATAATATTATATTAAGTAAAATATATTTCAAATAACAGGTTTATACATTTTTGATTGGTAAAACTTAAGGTTAAAAGGATTCTTCATGTTTGGATCTTGGAAGGAGTTAAGCAAATCGCCTGCACACTGAATGGTTATTGTAAGCATTTATAAGTGGATTGAGTTTTCAGACTAATCTCTTTTCCAAAACTTGGGCAAGTGTAGGTTAAGGATTGGATCAGGAAAGGATGAATAACAAAATCACCTGCAAACAACATGGTTATTATAATCATTTCTAACCACACCACAAACTACTCTTTGTAGGATAGACTAAAAACTAACAAAAGAAATGAGACCCCAAGTAGAGAGGTACAGAGCTATGTTACAAGTAGGTATATACCATATCGATTTATTGAAGTAAATTAAAAACAGTAGGTAAGTCAGTAATGTCTTGAGACAAAATTTAGATAAAAAAAATATGTAGTTTATCTTCAAACATTATTCTACATTTAATTAGCTGATAGCAGAATTTTACTTACGCGAGACTACGCTGGTAATGCCTCCTTAAAATCCAAAGAAATCCAATCACATCAAAACATACACAATAACACGATAAAGACTTGCCCAAAGATTGGATTTGGCAATCTTTTTACAAGAGGATTATTTACAAAACACTTTGTCTCACTGTAGTTTCGTTTTCACACAAAATTTGTATTAATCATATTGTTTTTCAAGCATTCATGACCCTTTATTAAAAGCGGGTATCACTGGTATTATATTTAAATTAATGAAAACAAAATAATGATGATTGTAAGTCAAAACAATGCAATGAATAATGTAACCTCACTTGCAATTTTATAATCTGACTGAATGGTCCCAAGCGAAAGTTTAAAAGTAACTTTATAAATTATTATCACTGCAATAACGTATAATAGAAGTATTTAATTGTAATTTTAATGAAAACAATAAAATTCAGTACATAACTAAAATTTATGCGCACGCAAGAACGAACGAAATGTTTTTTTTAGTTGATTTGAATGAGGCACGGGCACGATTTCGTTTTCGAGTTTCGACTCGACAATTTCGAATATGTATCTCGATCGACAAGTAAGTGTCGCCCGACGAATGTTGTCATCCTCTGATTTGAATTTTTCCCAGCTTTCAAGCTTTGCTTTGCGTAACAAAAATGCTTATGGTGGGAACAACTGCAAACCATAAAGTGAATATATCTACCAAAATAGAAGAATAAATAGCTAAGCGAGCGAGCTGTTATCAGCCTCCCTGTATGTACTAGGCCGGATTCTAGCCCACGAGGTTAAGTGGAGCGAGTAGATTCGCTTAGTCAATGTTTTCCATGGATTTCAATGGTTAATGTATTTGATGATCATTCCTCAAGCTTGTCGAGGTCTTTAATTGTGACAAGTTTCATCAAAATCAGTTCAGTGGTTTTTAAGCCTATTCATTTCCAATAGTGTCTTTTCGGCGTACTTACTCTCCGTGGCTTGCGTAACCTTACTGAAGTAAGCATCCAAGCGCTTGCATCCACCCTCATAAATTTGTAGCAACGTAGCGCCGTAGCCGATGGATCTTGCATCGATTCAATTCAATTGGCAAGGATAGATCATAAATTGCAAGAAACGGCTCGTTTATTAAACATTCGATTAAATCTCAATAAGCAGCTGTTCTCTTCCCCAATTGAATTCGCCCAAATCCTCCCATTACCGATTCATCTCCTTTTTGTCCTTCCTCCTTAGCGTTGAAGTCCCCTACAACATCCAAAAAAGTATGTGCGTACCACATCTGGAACTGAACCTCTGGATTCATGTAGACCTCTGTTTAAGAAATTGGTTATCTTGACTTCGCCCGTTATGTACATCTTTGTGTGCAAGTTTGGATTAAAAAATTTACATCTGTTTACAAGTTATATTGAAATTTTGATATTTCATACATATTATCCTCATCATAAAATTTTGGTTGGCCCCTTTCATAAAACCACCGGTTTTGCTAGAGATTGTTGCAATATTATGTCAATCAAATTATTTAACATGCTACTTACCGCAGTACTTAGGGGACCTACCTATGAGTGCCTTACGTAGGACACTGTATAAATACTGAATAGGAATAGTGTCTATGACATCCAAGATTTTTCAAAAAAAAGTTATTAATTAAGTTAAAAATACCCTTAGGGGGAAATAACCTGAGCTGGTAACACTGCGGCCTACGTACAATAGTGTTAGGTAGGTACCTATATGGTAGATCGACATAATATTTAGTCGATAACGATGACGAGCAAGACCGATATATCGATATAAACTTTATATTTTAAAGTAATAAGTAGAAATTATGTTTAGAAAACGAATCAAAATTGGACGATTTTTACATAAGCAATGCTACCACTGAATTGAAATCGAAAATGCTAGAATATAGCCGTAAAAGCTTTTACGTAATTTTTATCAGCTCACCTGTTTTCTTTTTGTTAAGTACTACGTCGGGTGGTAGACAAGCATACGGCCCGCCTGATGTGAAGCGGTTATCGTAGTCATATTAAAGCATATAACATGAAATATCTCTCGCGCGCCGCTCTGTCATTTCTGGTGACCTCACTCACTCGCAGGAACACCATAACCCTTAAAAGAATTATCATTTGACTGCTGGAGCTACTTCCCCAATCGGATAGCTTACAAATACGCTTTACCCTACTTCTCTTTTGCCAGAGGCTCTTTCGCTAGAAGGCAGGGTGCACCACGTGCAGGTGAGGTTAGCTTTAAAGATCCTGATGAGACACTTATACACCAAAGACCACGAAAGGAAAGCATTCTTCTTCATGGGTGGCTTCATGCTACTTTTCGGTTACAGCGAACCAATTTGAACGTTATGCTCTCTGTATAAGAAACACTGTAAATCTCAGTCCCATGATAGTAAAAACTTAATAAGACTCGGCGGCAGAAGCCCCGAACAACATTCGCTGTGCTGAATGTGGGCTTCTATCAAACTTATATACAAACTCATTAAAATCATGTAAATAAATACCAATCAAAGATACAAAATACATAGACATAACAAATTTCGTCGCTATCGATATGAAATTTTAACTCGAGCAAACGCGACAGCACTAAAACAGAATATTGTAATTTGACACTGACGTAGGGTTTACTGACAGTTACAATTCTAGGGTTGCCGCTGTTGTTAAATTTGCAGTCGCCTTAGAGCCCGTTCGTTTTAGTTCTGTAATGTTTCGAAACACACGGTGTTTGGTGTCTTGTAGTAATTTTCGTCGCTTTAACGTAGCAAAAAAAACTTTGATGTTCTTTTTCATCAGGGTGTTCCCACCCTATCTCTCGTCTCGTCTCGTGTCTCGATTCGTATTTACAGAGCGACCGAAAGAAATTAATTAAATTGGAACTAACATTCTTCTCCATCTGGCAACACTTAGAGTACCGCCAAAATTTCTAAAAAATGTGGTTTGTGACTTCTGATCTGTGAATGTCTGTTATCTGTTATCTTTGCTTTACTACTTAATCTTTAGTGAAAATCTCGGCAGTCGGCAGGGGATCCACTCTGAAGTCTCAGCTAGGGAAACCCACGGCAGGGAATTCTTTTCACAACTTGAGAAGTAGGTACGCGGAAGAAACCCTCTTTACGCTACCATCTTTAGAGCCATGGCTGCACTTGGTGCACCCTGCCGACCTTCGGAAGAGAGTTAGGGCATGTCAAGCCCGGCCGGGATAGTATGTCCTTGCAGAAATCCGCACTCAAGTAATTCTTCAATTTCAAAACCTTGTTCTGCAAACGTTGTTCTAAAAACGATTCAATATTATTGGTACCTATTACATCCCTTGTTACGCTGATTAGCAGCTGGTGGAAAAATACCTCTAACTTCAACAACTTCAATAAAATTTATATCATGCTATTTGAAGTTCGAACAACTATTACCTATACACAGGCAATTTGATCTACACTACTTTGTCTGCTTCCGCCACCAATTAGTTTATGAAAATTACTGCCGGCCGGCATCCACCCACTACCGTTATTAGATGTAGGTATGCGACTGCCGTGGCTGCTTTGGTCGTCTCTGCTCCAGCTGTTGCGGTCGTCTCGGTGAATCTTCAACATTTGAAAAAAAAAAAGAAATTTGCAACTACCGCCGCCCCGACTGCCGTGGTCATGTCTGCGACACGTGTTTCGCCTCTACGCGAGACATCATCAGGTGATCTAGGTAGCTGTAGATGGTTAGGACACTTTATAGAACAACAACCTACAAATGACAAATCCATCGAATCTACCACCTATCGATACTGTGGTATATACTATGATCCTTTTTAATTGACTTCCATTTTAAATTAGACTTACACATGCATAAACCTAGTACTACCTATTTGTTATTCTATACGCCCAAACTTTAGTTTTTCTATTAACGTTAAATTTAATGTTAACTTAAATTTGTATATGCGTAAAACTGTCAGTTTGTACCACCGCGTGGGTTAACGACCAAATAATGGAACTCCCGGCTAACGGTCGGTCCCTTATCAGCTTGTTCATTACAATTCACAACTGTTTCGGAATCATATCAATACAGACTTTGTTACGAACACCTACGCAAGTTCTGTACTGTATTTCGTTTACAAATCACATAAACATATATTACTGCCGCTTTACGCAGTAATTAGACATGGAGAAATTTGTCACCATCAAAACCTTCCTGGTAGCTTAGATCAGTGGTTCCCAACCTTTTTTGTTCGCGGTAGTAGTAGGGTCCCCAGCTGTCATATAAATCCATTATTCTATAACTCGAGTTGTTAGTATTTTGTCTGATAGTACTAATCTCTTTCGTATCAAGTTTGTATCAAGGACCATATTTTTATCTCTTATGGACCACTGGTGGTCCGCGGACCACCGGTTGGGAACTCCTGGCGTAGATGGAAGAGCATGTTCTGGTATGTGGGAATGTTAAGAAATATTACAATACTTACATTTAACTCTACCCGATAGGAATCGGGATCAGCTTATGCGGTAGGAACCCTGTTATTTAAATTATTGCCTGCAATTACATTTTATGCCCGAGTATCATCGCGAGTTAAAAGATGCTAACCGATTTAAGTTGTCGATGATATCGTTAACTCTGCCTAACTGAGCAAAGCATAGGAACCAGGACGAAAAGGAAAATAACACACCTACACATATATAAAAAAATAACATTTATTTTTTATTCTTATGATCCATATTATGTTTCATGACCAAATTAGTATGAGGAAATGTGACAATTTAATTACATTTTACTTTTTTTTTTAAATTAAGTGACTAATTTTGTTATAGCAATATGAAAAAGGCACATAATTATTATATGAGGAAACCACGGTAAAATCTACAAATTAGTTCATATACGGAGAAGAATTTACTACATAGACTGCAGTAACTGCTTACATCAGGCAAATTTTATGCTTGTTTAGAGGTATACAAAAACAAAGTTCATTGATTTATGTGTTAAAACTTAAAAAAACCACCAGTCATGACATCTGAAGTTATCTGTTAATATCGCAGGGGTCTCTCCGAGATCACCAAGAACGCTGTTTGACAGAATCCATTTGTTGTAAGTTATATACATAGCTGGGCACCGTTAATCAAACAGTTAACTTCGTTAATCGCTAATCCGTTACTGAAAAAGTTAACTTCGTTAAAAGTTAAAGCGTTACATTTCAGAACATTTAACGGAAGTTAACGTTAATCGTTAATCCGTTAACACGTGATAAAAATTGCATATTATAAAAACTGTTGGTTCTGGAAGTTAACAGGTTAGAAACAAAAAAGACGGGTATAATTATTTGAGTGTGTATATATGCATGTTGACAAACTATGGTTTTTTATTCATTAGGATTAAGATTCATCTGTTGTATGTGAAGAACGTTTCGGCTGTAGTATATCCTTGCCCGTGGAGAAAAGACGTTCAACTGCAGCGTTTGAGGGTATAGCAGTATTATATTTAATAAATAGATTTGCGAATATCCGTTCCCCGAGGAATGCCGCATCATTTAACGAGTCCTTCGACTTCATGTTTAGCCACATTTTGACGAGACTTTGATTTGTGGCTCTTAGGTTTTTCTTTAGACTGAAGGACAGAATTATGTACTCACGTTGCTGCCTCCACCACTTAAACTATCTCCGTCCTTCGAACTTTCGACAGCAAAATAGTGTCATTTCACTCGCTGCATGCGCCGCGCCGCTCTAATCAATCGGGTCGAGCATAGCAGGTACATGTCAGAGCGGTGTGCTGGATTAACGATTAACGGACTTTGTGAAATTTAACGGAAGTTAACGAGTCCGTTAACATATTTTTAAAAGTTAATCCGTTACTCGAAATGTTAACTTCGTTAATTAACGATTAACGGATTAACGAGTTAATGCCCACCTATGGTTATATATAAGATTTAAGATTCGATTGAGGGGAGATCCGTATCCCAGCAGTGAGATGAATTTGGGCTGAGATCAAATAGACTTAGTACTTACTAACTTAAATGTATTAAGGCACTTTTGTCTTTGTAATAGTTCTTAATTTATATGGCAGTCTCCAATATTAAAAAAAATATACTTAGGTACAACGGACCTTATGCCTACAGCTAATGCGCCCCTGTGCACCAACCTTCCGGTTACATCACAGGATTGCGAGTCTCTCACTCAGTAAACCAACCAGGCGAGAGGACCTTTACCCGCACCGCCATCGCGCTCGATAGACCAACCAAGCACTCAAACAGGTCTTATTCCCCTTTCACCTGCAAGCAGGCTACTTGGGCACTCTTAAGTCAAATAGCTCATTTCGACTGACGCTCGGTTTCTCAAGCATCGGGGCCCTACCATCACTCCCCACACCTTATCCTTAGGCAAAGCTAAGAGCAGATTATGCTTGACAGTCACAATGGTATTGTAAGTTCTATTGCTAAAGGTACTAAGGTCGAAATGACCTGACAGTGCGTAATTTAATCAAAATTGTATTGAAGTGTCAAACTACACTTAGGTTCACCCATTATAAAGAAAATAATGTAAATATTGTTACTTAAACTGTGGAGAAGACATTGCCAACCGTTCGGCCCAAGAGTAAATTATTTAGAGCGCTGACACCTTGAGCTGACACTCTTGCCAGAGTAAATATATTGTAGATAGAATCACAGTATAAGTAATAGAATTCACGTGGGGCCCGAGAATTGTATCTACAATATATTTACTCTGTCAAGAGTGTCAGGTGAAGGTGTTAGCGCTCGCCAGAGTAAATGAAAATAATATATTTAGAGCACGATTGCAAACCCCGTACCAACTATTTCTTTGTGTTTTCTGCCCTGCTGACGTGCAGACGATGACGTGCTTGACTAGTATTATAGTAGTTTTACCCTCGGTTCTGCAGTGGACTTCGTTTTTCATTGCCTTTTTTGGTGGTCGCCGCTTATAATCCTGGCTACGTAGGAGATATAGTGATGGGAATGTGTGGTCCCATATCGACATTAAATGTGACATTATTTCATAAAATAACAGTGTTTTGTTGAACAAGTATCATTATTATTTTTTGTGATATCATTATCAGTCCTAAGGTTTTATAGTATTTCGAGGACCACTACGACAATAACTCCACTTCCATTGGTTTGACTTCAAGTCTTTTAGCTAGAGCTGCGCTGGAGTCTATCTGCTGCTTCACAAACGAGATGGTGCCTCGTTCTTCAGCCTCCTTGGCTGATTTCTTTTCCTTATCGCCAGGTGCTAAGACTGGCAGGTTGGGATCAATCTGGAAAGTAAAAAAGATCGTTTAAACATTCGTTTTTGCTGAGCAAGTTTTAGATGTCAATGCATTTTACCAGCACTGAGTGTATCTAGCTGATATAATAAATTACGCCAGTAGAATTAGCAAGAACTAAGGCATCAAGACGAGGAGGTCGTTGGCGTCGTTGCGCGTGTCAGTCTAATCGAACACGCAAGTTAAGCAACGTCTACCGTAGCCTGACTATAGTTGGGTTTATTTATGGGCGAGCTAAATAAGAAATTTGCGCGGAAAATTAGAAAATTTAAGAACACTGAACGATCATATTTGTCAGAACTGTCAGTCATTACCATTAGACAGATTACGCGAAACCAATTCGAATTCTATATTCATTGTTAGAAGACAAAACTACGTCAACTGAGTATGTTGTTGTAGTATGAAATAAAAAATTCCCTTATTTCACACCGATATAAGGGTAAAATGCTTTTATCTCTGTGCCTTATTTGTTATAATTGGCTTAAAAATTAAGGCCAGCATTATCTTTGCAACAAAAATGTTTTCAACAAAAATAAAAAAAACGTGTATAATTATGACAGACTGTAAAATATTTATATACCGGTTCCAATTGCCTCCAGTGTTGTATGGTTTCGGCGAGGCGGTCGCCAAAACCAGGCGCGAAGCACTCAGGGTCGACGGCTATGAAGCAATGTCCCAGATTGGCAGGACCACCGGCGCCGGTGTGCGACCAGGACCTAACATTGTGGCCGTATTTAGACCCTGAAAATGTAATGGATTTTGGATGTTAAAATGATAGATAGATATAACATTTACTGGGTCGCTGTTACATATTTTACTTAATCTTTTTTTTTTATACTACTTCGGGTGGCAGACAAGCATACGGCCCGCCTGATGTAAAGCGGTTACCGTAGCCATATTAACGCTCACAATATAAAATATTGCTCGCGCGCCACCACCCCCGCTGCCAACGCAGCATTTCCTTCCTTTCTGGTGACCTCACTCACTCGCAGGAACACAACAGCATTCAAGGGAATTGTTATTTGGCTGCGGTATTCTGTGAGGTGGAGGTACATTCCCCAATCTAAGACAGTGTCACATATCATAATGTTATAATAAAGCACTTGTACTATTCCACGTTATTATATTTAATATTACCGACCGGTTTCGCCGCTAAGGCATTATCAAGGTAAACAGATGGTGTTTGTGTTTCTACAAAACATTTTTTATACCGTGCAATCAATGACAAAAATTATTAAAAATAAAAATATTAAAAGGGTATTCTGAAATAATTTATTAAAAATAAAAATATTAAAAGGGTATTCCGAAATAATTTACCCACCTGTATTGTCACTTTATGGAGATTTACCACTAAATCGGGGTAAATTTAAGTAAGTTATGTTACGCGTGTATAATTAGATAATGAAACCAACCAATGTGAAAAATCATCGTTATAATAAAAATTAAATTCTTTCAATATATTAAAATTATAAATATGTTAATATAAATTACGATAAAATATATGATAAGTAAAAATTATGTCAGTTGAAATTTTAATAAATTATTTTGTTAATGTCATAAAAAGAATTAATAATGTCCAATATGAATAGTTATGTCCAGTGTTAGAATAAGTCAAATTATAAATTAAAAATTAAAAATTATGTAAGTCACTCCATGCATGTAAATAATATATATTATTAGTGTTAGAATAAGTCAAATTATAAATTAAAAATTAAAAATTATGTAAGTCACTCCATGCATGTAAATAATATATATTATTTACATGCATGGAGTGACTTACATAATTTTTAAAAAATTATGTAAGTCACTCCATGCATGTAAATAATATATATTATGGAGTGACTTACATGGAGTGACTTACATAATTTTTAATTTTTAATTTATAATTTGACTTATTCTAACACTGGACATAACTATTCATATTGGACATTATTAATTCTTTTTATGACATTAACAAAATAATTTATTAAAATTTCAACTGACATAATTTTTACTTATCATATATTTTATCGTAATTTATATTAACATATTTATAATTTTAATATATTGAAAGAATTTAATTTTTATTATAACGATGATTTTTCACATTGGTTGGTTACATTATCTAATTATACACGCGTAACATAACTTACTTAAATTTACCCCGATTTAGTGGTAAATCTCCATAAAGTGACAATACAGGTGGGTAAATTATTTCGGAATACCCTTTTAATATTTTTATTTTTAATAAATTATTTCAGAATACCCTTTTAATATTTTTATTTTTAATAATTTTTGTCATTGATTGCACGGTATAAAAAATGTTTTGTAGAAACACAAACACCATCTGTTTACCTTGATAATGCCTTAGCGGCGAAACCGGTCGGTAATATTAAATATAATAACGTGGAATAGTACAAGTGCTTTATTATAACATTATGATAATAATGTTCCACCAAGTGCCAACAATCAACAGTATCAACTTTACAGTGTCACATACTTAAATAAATACAAACGTTATTCACACATGTTTAAAATGCGCGCATGTGCTCCACCAACACCTATGGATTGGAGGCTCAGTGATAATTACTGCCTTTAGAGGCACAGCACTGATTTTCAGTTCCCACCTTTAGAAAAATCACTGAATCGCCGAGAGGGCATAAAACCGCGCCAAACAAAGAGTGAAATAAAGAGCAATACCTGAAGTGTGACTATGCATAGGTGTATATATATATATATATATATATATATATACGGGGTCTGTTATGATGAGACGATGAGTGTGTTGTGCGTATGTGTGCCGTGTGAGTGTGATTAGGGAACGAACCTATACCACAGCCTATACCACAGAATAATATACACTCCTACACTATGTGATCCATTTTTATTTTTAGGTATCCCATTGATCGATCGAACTGTAATCAAATGAGTCATATAAAACTACACACCAGAGGAGATTCCACAGAACAGCTCGACCATGGCCGCCAGCGCGAAGCCCTTGTATCCCGATGTCTGCTCTTCCCCACCAAGAGGCATCAGACGCCGTGATTCGAATCCCTGCAGTACATGAGGTTATTAATAAATAAATTAATATTTCTGGACAATTTATACAGCGCTATCTAGTCCCAAATTAAGCGCAAAGCTTGTGTTATGGGTACTAGACAATTGATAAAATGTACTTGGATACTTTTTTTTTAAAATACATTCTTATAATACATAGAAACGCCCAGACCGACATGTTCATGCACATGTTTGCCTTGTGCGGGGATCGAACCCGCGACCCCGAGTCAAAGTGGCCATTGCTAACCATTCGACCACCGAGCTCGTCAATATTTGGTCGTCGTTAATATTTGGTCTAATCTAATTTGTTATTTTTATTAGCTTTATTACCCCTACAGAATTCCTGTTTTACTTCTGAAGGGGGTAATTACCCCCAAAATTGAAACCACTGCTCTAGACGAACTTACCAATTCAGGATCAGTAGTCTCCCTGCCATCTGGTCCCAGTGCCCAACCTCTTGGCATCGGTTCACCTTTACGAATTTGCATCTCGATCTAATAACAAAGCAATGCATATTAATAATAACTCAATGATACGGAAAATACTTCGTAGTACATATAATATTTTAGAAATCACTCATTGGGGTTCCTACAGTTAGTGAAAGGGAAAGAAATGTTTCTCGAAGTTATGTCGTTGTATTCAGTTACCAGCCCCCTTACCACCATCTCCTATTGCGATTCAATTATTGAATTGATTGCTTATTCATACCAATGAATAAGTGACTCTATTCCATTTGAAATAAAGTCGCTTATTCATTGGTAAGAATAAGCATTCTATTCAGTTATTGAATCGCAAAAAGAGATGGTGGTAAGGGGGCAGGACGTCGTACACAATTCAGTTCCACAATAATAAAGTTCACAATCATAATAACTTGATCTCTGAATTTAAACAAACTGATTTACACATATATTCTAATACCTATATGTGAGGAAAATAAAACATCACTATTTACCCGTGCGAAGCCGGGGCGGGCAGCTAGCTAGTATCTATAATATAAAAATGAATCGCTGAATGTGTTGCTAAGCGCAAATCTCGAGAACAGCTGAACCGATTTCGGTAATTCTTTTCTTAGAATATTGCTTGAAGTACGAGGATGGTTCTTACTCAGAGAAAAATTTTAAAATTTGTGAGGAAAATAAAACACCACTTTTTACCCGTGCGTAGCCGGGGCGAGCAGATAGTATATAATATAAAGTAAATACGTAGCTCAATGTACCTTGCCAACTGCTACAGCTGTCGTTGCCATGTCCATGTAAAATGACTCCCCGTGTGAGGCTGGAGCCACCACTGATATAGGATTCGTGCCCAAAGCTGCCTGGTAAAAATATGTAAAAGAGGATGCAAATTAAAAAGTAGGTATTAACGTTCATACATTATACATTCATCAACGATACATAAAGATATGTTAGTGATTTTAATTCCTCATTTGAAAGTATCATAGATCAGGGCTGTCCAAACGTAATACAAAACAGGATCATTACATTACAAATCACTAAATAGATTAGCGTGCCGCAGAAACGAATACCTTGACTTTTTACTTCTTACTTTGAAAGTTTAAGTTTAGTTATAACCAAGTTATAAAACTATAACTTTTCTAAAAATATATAATTTTTATTTAATCAGTTTCGTTGTACAGAAACTGTAGCGATAAATGAAAAACACGGGCCGAGGAGGGCCGCATGTGTCCCGCGGGCCGTGCCTTACACAGCGCTGTCAAAGATTTTCAAATGTTACAAAGAATTCTTCATTTGAAACGTGACTGATGACATTATTTTTTTGTTTACCTGTTTACTTCTAGTGGGGACAAGTAGAGGTGATGTGTTAGTGAACGCCATGCCAATGAGACCTTTGTCAGCAGCCTGTTGCGCCCAGAATCCGGCCATGCCGTTGTGATTTGATCCTGAAATCCAATTAACGATTCTCTAATTAGATACGCATATATAATTACGCATATAAAAATAACGTGCGCGGTGGTCGAATGGATAGCAATGCCATTTTCGTCTCCGAGGTTGTGCGTTCGATCCCCGCATTAGACAAATATTTGTGTGCAGGAACATGTCTGTTCGTCTTAGTCTGGATGTTTTGTATGTATTTACCAAAAAATGTATTTAACTATAATACCAGTTATATAGTACCCTTAGCACAAGCTTTGCTTAGTTTCGGACTAGATAGATATGTGTAATTTGTTCAGCAATATTTATTTAATACCGTCTCCTCAGACTTAATTAAGTCTACGGAGAAACTTTGCCTCCCACTGCGTATTATATCGTATGTATAATGGGTTGAGTTCTGAGCAGATATTTGTCAACGACTTTTTAAATCACATTGAAATCAAAATGGGCGCGTACATATTGCACACTATGCCAGACATAAAAGTGCATCTCTACAGATTTCTAGGGACATGGAATTAACTCCTTTGGTCTTTCTACAACTTGCCCTATACTTATGCTAGATATTTCTTTATGGTATGGGGCAGTTCAAGAAAAGCATAATGGGGTTTATACATGGTCTATTGAAGATAAGCTTGTCTGCTTATCTCAAGCGTCCATAAGCCGCAATGATTGCTTATCAATTTCATTGTCACCTTAGTGACAAAAAAGGTTTTTCAAATGATATGAATGTCCAGTTTATGGGCAGATTGCATCATTTGATTCTCTGTTAATTCATATATTTATATGTTATTCTACTTAGTATAACCAAAAATAAATTGACTCTAGGGGCCAAAAGTCCTACCGCCTAAGCCGATGTCGATTTAGAACAAATATTCCAAAATAGGCCGTAAGTTTTAAGTGAATAACGTAGTTTAATCTCAACCGGTAGAGCTACAGTGTTCTTATTAGCTACCCTAAACGTAATTATCACAAATCTAAGCTGAAGTAATTTTTTTGCATTAAAAAAAAACCATGGAAAACGGCATCAGCATTGCATTGCAGCTGGGTAGTAGGGCCTCAGGTCGAGGAGTTTGTATAATATTGGACGCGAGAACACCAAACTAGGTTATCTAAATTCTATAGTAGTCGAATATCGCATAATACCTTTGACCGTCACCCAGCCTACTCCCGTGTCCTTTGCTTTCTTAATAGCGATGTCCATGGCGAAGAAGCTGGCAGTAGCACCCAGTACGTTGTTGGCGTCCACCCACGCTGTAGATGCATTCTCCTTCAGTATTTTAGGTTCGTTGTTAGGTTTGCAATCTCCGCTGATTATATCATTGATGTACATTTCTGGAATTACAAAATGTGTTATCTGTGTCAGGTCCGGGGTCAAAGGAGCAGTCGCACTAAGTGCTAGGTTGCAAGGAGCGCCAAAATGCTAAATGCGAAAACCAATTTCGATTGCGATGGCCCCTTTTGAAAGGCGATCTTGATGTAGGATTAATTCAAAACATGACATATTGAATTGTGTAGTCCCACGCCTCTCAAAAAGAGCCGTTGCAATCGAAATTGTATTTTTTTTTACAATAGTTGTTTTTTTTGTGGTCTTCCAAAATGTCTCCACTTCGCCTGATGAGAAACGCAGGTGAAGATCAAATGTGGGGACCATCACTAGTGCGGTTCTCCCTTTGATGACCTATAAATATTTCTTCTACAGTTAAAGTTCATCAATCTCTCTGTAAGTAAAGATGGTTCCGTAGCCAAATAGCAAAAAACGGAACCCTTATGGATTCGTCATGTCTGTCTGTCTGTCCGTCCGTATGTTACAGCCACTTTTTTCAAAAAACAATAAATTTCGGGGGTTCCCCATTCTTAGAACTGAAACTCAAAATTTTTTTTTCACCGAACCCATACTTCTGGGTTATCTATGGATAGGTCTTCAAAAATGATATTGAGGTTTACCTTTCATTCAATCAACTCAAATATTTTCATTTCATTTATTTATTACTCACCTAATCTATTCAGGCCATGACTAGGGTGGCCCATCTTGTCTGCTTGGATGAGCAGTTCCGCCTGCTGCTCAGCAGCCTTGGCTGCCGCACCGACAGACTTCAGGCAATCCACCATGAACCGCATTACTTCTGCAGTCGCTACCTTTCCCATTGTTGATTTTCTCGATCTGGAATTATTTATAAAATTAATAATTATAATGGACTGGGTTAGCGATATTCTAGCTCTGGAGATATTCAAACTTAAAATTGTGACTTTTTATATTACACCCTGTCGAGGTTTTCCCAGGAGACTACAGCATGGGGTTCTTTACAAAGGGCGTGAAGAGGTTTTTACAGCCTCGGCAACGCGCGTGTGATGCCCTTAGTGTTACAGGCACAAAAAAGATAAGGTCCTGATAAGTTTATGGCAAGGCCTATTATTCCCATTCCCATTAGACATTCCCATTGCTGTCTCCTGCTTAGCCTAGACTCAAGTGGCGACTATAGGCTGCGGTAGCTGCTTTCCATGAGGCGGGCCTTGTTTGTCACTTTAGTGGTATAAAAAAAACACCCTTATAAAGACCAGAAGCCTACCACCGAGCTGAAGCCGATTACCATTGTGAAAATCAAAGCTTAGGTTAGATTGGCGGTAATTGTGTTTATCCAACGACTAGATTAGCTTATTTAGCTTAGCTGATAGAAACCATAGATGAGATCTACCAACTAAGCTAAAGATGTTTGTCATTAACTTAAACCAAAAAATAAATTATTTTGGGGTGTAAGTGGTTCATCAACATCTTTGAACCAAAGCCAACTTCACCTGCACGCGGTGCACCCTGCTGACTGACAAACGAAGCTCTGGCGAAAAGAGAGGTAGGGAGCGTAATTGTAAGCTACCCGACTGGGGAATGTACCTCCACCTCACAGAATACCGCAGCCAAATAACGGTTCCCTTGAGGGCTGTTGTGTTCCTGCGAGTGAGTGAGGTCACCAGAAAGGAAGGAGATGCTGCGATGGCAGCGGGGGTGGCGGCGCGCGAGCGATATTTTATGTTGCGAGCGTTAATATGGCTACGGTAACCGCTTCACATCAGGCGGGCCGTACGCTTGTCTGCCACCCGACGTAGTATAAAAAAAAAAAAAAAACCTAAGATCTAATTATTTTGGTGAACGAAAAATCCGATAGTAATTGGCTTAAGCTTCGGCGGTAGGGTCCAACATTTTGGTTTCAAATTGTTATAATATTATTTTAATAACACACGTGAAAAATCATAATACTCACGTATTTTTGTTAGAAAAACTGACTAGTTTCGCAGTCTAAATAACTCCCTCTCTCCTTCGTCGCGATAGAACAACGGATGTCCACTCTGACTCACTCGCCAAACTTAACAAAGTTATACGGTCCAGCCTACGCTGACCAATGTACTATTGTCTCCTTAACGTTTTATTGTGTTAAAAATTACTGTTGTTTTGATTTGATTTTATAAGTATATTTTAGTGTAGCAACTGTGCAACGTGGTTGTCTTCATTTGTCTTGTCTTTATAGTGTAACTTGAAATTTGCATTTTTTGTTTCGTCTCCTATCAGGTTGTTGTCTCATGTGTTATTTTATGTATGTGGTGTTTACCTTTAATTGTTTGTTTTGCTTTGTCAATGTTATGTGTATTTGTTACTTATAATTGTATCTGTAGTGAAACAAATGTTGGTAAGCCAATAAATAAATAAATAAATAAAATAAATAGAAAGAGTGAGGGAGTGAACGTCTGGACATTGAAGATTTCCGTATGAGATCAAAAGTAGACTTTGCCGACAAAACTACGTGTGTGATAAGTTTAATTTCATTAATTATGTTTCAAGTTTTTGTTTAATGGTTCATAGAATCCATACTAATATTATAAATGTGAAAGTGTGTTTGTTTGTCCTAATTTCACGTCGAAAGTAACGAACGGATTAACATGATTTTTTTTTTGGAGATAGTTTAAGGCCTGGAGAGTGACATAGGCTACTTTTTATCCCGGATAAACATCTTATTCTCACGGGAAAAAATAAAGTTTATAATCATTTGTCCTTCTATCACGTCGAAAGGACCTAAGTACCAACATGGTTTTTTAATGGGGATAGTTTACGGTCTGGACAGTGACATAAGCTACTTTTTTTCCCGGAAGAACATCTTAATCCCATGGGAAAAAAAACCGGACAAGTGCGAGTCGGACTCGCCCACCGAGGGTTCCGTAGGTACGTAGTATCATTATTAAATTTGATATTTTTCATTATAAATAAGAAATAATGCGTCGAAAAAAATAAATAAAATATATTTTGCAATGTGTACATCAAGCCCTTTCATATGATATCCCATTTGAACTAGTAGTTTCAATTTGAAATTTCGACACCCTATAAAAAATATGGACCCCCTATTTTTTAAGATCTATTTACAAATGTACAGTTTTGAGATTTATTCCTGTACTTGTAGTCTATAACGATGTTACTTGCCAAATTTTATAGTTCTAGGTCAACGGGAAGTACCCTATAGGTTTTGATTCCCTTGAGTGTGTCGAAATATGCGTTTTTTGCTGAATAAACGGCCGTAACTTTTTTCTACGTAAACTTAGCAGTTTGATTTTTTTTTAACTTCATGGGACCGTAGACCTGAGTATACAGTTCAAATTTCAGCTTGATACCTCCACGCATTCTCGACATAGAAATTCTTGACAGACAGACAGACAGACAGACAGACAGACAGACAGACAGACAGACAGACAGACGGACAACAAAGTGATCTTATAAGGGTTCCGTTTTTCCTTTTGAGGTTCGGAACCCTAAAAATAACTTTATAATCATTAATCCTTCTATCACGTCAAAAGGAACCTAAGTACGTACATGATTTTTTTAATGGGGATAGTTTACGGTTTGCGGAGTGACATAGGTTACTTTTTATCCCGGAAAAACATCTTAATCCCATGGGAAAAAATTTACTTTGTAATCATTAATCCTTCTATCACGTCAAAAGGAACCTAAGTACGTACATGTTTTTTTAATGGGGATAGTTTACGGTCTGCGGAGTGACATAGGTTAATTTTATCCAGAAAAACATCTTAATCCCATGGGAAAAAATAAGCTTTGTAACCATTTGTCCTTCTATCACGTCAAATGGAACCTAAGTACGTACATGTTTTTTTTAATGGGGATAGTTTACGGTCTGGAGAGTGACAGAGGTTACTTTTTGTCCTGGAAAAACATCTTAATCCCATGGGAAAAAATAAACTTTGTAATCATTTGTCCTTCTTTTACGTCGAATGGATCGATAAGTACCACATATTTTTTTAACGGGGATAGTTTACGGTCTGGAGAGCGACATAGGCTACTTTTTATGAAGGAAAAACATTTTATTACCACAAGAAAAAATAAGTTTATAATAATTTTTAACAGGTTTTATCCCACGAAGTAAAAAAATTAAAACAAGAAAAAAATATACACAAATCAATGGCAGCTCCCTTGGACCACGCGGGCGAAGCCGCGGGTTACAGCTAGTAAATAATAATTTTGATTTGGAATGACTATTTAGATGGTCATTCAAAGTTACTAACGCAGCACCTCCTCAGAACTAGTAAGCTCATTCACTCGCAAGAACACAACAATCATCAAGGTTATTCAGCTACGGACTTCTGTGATGCGATTTTGACAGGACTTTCACTGACAGTTAGTTGATGTAATAAGGAGTAACTTTGACTACTTTTATGTTAGAAATTGTATTTCTCTTAAATCACGGGTCACGCCCGGTCATTTGATAGGCGTGCGCGGGGACATGGATCCAACGCGCAGAGGCCCCTTTAAGAAGTTTGATGTAATGTTATACGCCCGCCGTGACCCGATCAATGGAACGATATACCCATGAGCAGGTCTCGGCACGCGATGAGATTATTTCAAAGTGTGATGGAAAATAAATGGGCTATGGAGATGAGATCTGGATGAAATAAATACCGAGCTATTTACAGAAGAGGGACGTAAATCGTATTTATTTTTATTAACATAATTAATAAATAACTAGTCTCAGCGGACGAAGTCGCGAGCACAGCTAGTGGGTTATAAATATGTTACTTACGAAAAAATGTATTCAAGTATATTTATCAGTCATCCAGTACATTAGATAGCGCTATGTAATTTGGCTACAAATATTTATTTATAGGTAGGTAATTAATTTGCAATTCAAGAGAACTAAATGATATGTCTATGATATGTATATGATATATGGGGTGTAAGTGGCTCACTACCATCTTCGGAGCCAAAGCCAACCTCACCTGCACGCGGTGCACCATGCCGATAAACGGACGAGGCTCTGGCGACAGTCGCCAACCCGCCTGCCCAGCGTGGCGACTTAAGGGCATTACTCACCAATGCACACAAACAGAAATATATGGCCCCCAGTACCCGGCAGCCCTGCTATCCCGTGCCAAGGTGGCGGTATCGGTTCCGGCAGGGCGGGGGGTGCGAACAATCTCCGGTTGGCAGGCCACCACCAACAACTGACCATTGGCACATTTAATACAAGGACACTGAGGCGCGACGAGGATGTCGTCGAGGGTAGCATATCTTGTGCTAAAACTGACAAAGAGATACTCTTTGAAAGTAGTACAGGTATATGCTCCAACGACGACACACCAGGATGAAGAGGTCGAGGCCATGTATGAAGACATTTCAAAGGCCATACATAATACCACCAAGACCCACTTCACAGTTGTTGTCGGGGACTTCAATGCCAAGGTGGGAGTACAAGAATGCGATGAATCGGTCGTCGGAGGGTTTGGTTTGGGGTCGAGGAACCAAAGGGGGCAAATGTTGGTAAATTTCCTCCAAATGGAGGGGCTCTTTTTGATGAACTCGTTCTTTAAAAAGAAGCCCCAGAGGAAATGGACCTGGCAAAGCCTCGACAAAGTGACTAGGAATGAGATCGACTTCATCATAACGGATAAAAGGCGGATATTTAGGGATGTCTCGGTGGTTAATAGGTTTGGTACCGGTAGCGACCACCGACTTGTACGAGGCACCCTAAATATCAGCTATAAACTCGAAAGAGCCCGTATGATAAAGTCGAATCTACGTCCAACTCTTCCCCAAATCACTCAAGCTTCGGAAAAGTTCCAACTGGAACTTCAAAACCGGTTCAACTCGTTGGAAACCACTGCGGACATGGACGAGGCATCAGAGAGAATAGGGGCAACACTATACGAAGTCGGCAGCAAACACTTTGGGCGGCAGCATAGAGCTCGAGAGGCCAAGCTCTCTAGCGAAACTCTGGCTCTTATGCAGAAGAGACGAGAGGCGACAGCGTCTGTTAGGGCTTCGACAGAATATGCAGCTTTAAATAAGCGGATCAGAAGGCTGATACGGCGGGACTATCGCGTCTTCAATGTCAAACGAGTTGAGGACGTGATAGCGTGCAACAAAGGGCTGAAAGTCTTTTCTCGGCCTTCTGAAAGAGCTTATCTGTCGAAGCTCAAACTGAAGGATGGTCGAGTCGTGTCTTCTAAGCCAGAGATCTTCGCAGAGGTGGAGAGATTTTACGGCGAACTCTATGCTGCACATGCACCTGTCCCTACACCAGCTGCTCGTGTAAGTGATCGCCGAGCCCCGCTAACCCGACACGAAACCGAGGATATTCCAGACATCAGCCTGGGTGAGATTAGGATAGCCCTTGAACAGCTGAAAAATGGTAAGGCTCCCGGTGAGGACGGAATTACAACAGAACTGTTGAAAGCTGGAGGAACTCCGGTTCTAAAGGAACTACAACATCTGTTTGATTCCGTCATTCACAATGGGACCGCACCAGTCGCGTGGACCAGGAGTTTGGTCGTCTTGTTCTTCAAAAAAGGTGACAAAACCTTATTGAAGAATTATAGACCGATCTCGCTCCTGACCCACGTGTACAAGCTGTTTTCAAGGGTTATCACGAATCGTCCCCGAAGGCTTGATGACTACCAGCCACCGGAACAGGCTGGGTTTCGTAAAGGCTATAGTACCGTGGACCACATATATACATTGCGGCAGATTGTGCAGAAAACCACAGAGTACAATTTGCCGTTCTGTGTGGCTTTTGTGGATTACGAGAAAGCCTTCGACTCCATCGAAACTTGGTCTGTTCTGGAATCCTTACAGCGGTGCCAAGTTGACCACCGCTATATCGAGGTGCTGAGATGGTTGTATAGCGCTGCGACAATGACAGTCCGCGTCCAGGACCAGCAGTCTAAGCCTATCCAGCTGCAGCGGGGAGTACGTCAAGGGGATGTCATTTCCCCGAAACTATTCACCGCTGCTCTGGAAGACGTATTTAAGACGCTGGACTGGAAAAAACGGGGCGTCAGTGTGAATGGCGAGTACATCTCACACCTTCGGTTTGCCAACGACGTGGTCATAATGGCTGAATCGCTGGAGGATCTCGGTCGTATGTTGGTCGATCTCAATGCTGCATCTCGACGTGTGGGGCTGGGGATGAATTTCGACAAGACGAAAGTCATGTACAACGATTTTGTCATCCCTAGCCCGGTTATCGTAGAGAATGCAGCTATTGAAGTAGTTAAAGACTATGTCTACCTCGGACATTCCATACAGCTTGGCCGGGGTAATTTCAACAAAGAGATCGATAGACGCATTCGACTGGGCTGGGCAGCTTTTGGAAAGCTTCGGCACATCACAGATACCCCAATGCTTGAAGACTAAAGTCTTCAACCAGTGCGTCCTCCCTGCAATGACATATGGTGCAGAGACTTGGACACTGACCATCGGACTGGTCCACAGGCTAAAGGTCGCGCAGCGAGCGATGGAGAGGGCTATGCTCGGGGTTTCTCTGCGGGATCGAATCCGAAATGAAGAAATTCGACGGAGAACTAAAATGGTCGACATAGCCTTCAGAGTTTGCAAGCTGAAGTGGCAATGGGCCGGTCACATCTGCCGAGTTAGTGATGGCAGATGGGGGAGGAAGTTATCAGAGTGGAGGCCGCGCATAGGACGACGAAGTGTTGGACGCCCTCCTACTAGATGGTCCGATGACCTTAAGAAAGCAGCTGGGAGCGGCTGGATGCTGAAGGCGGAGGATCGTATCTGGTGAAAAGCATTGGGGAAGGCTTATATCCAGCAGTGGGTAGATACAGGCTGATGATGATGATGATGAAATGATATGTCACATCAATAAATATAATAATGATTGTCCACGACAATTTAAAATATTAATTATTTTTTGTGTTTTATTTTATTTTATTGAGCTTATTATAATAGCAATATTAATATATATTTTTTTGTTAGACAAGTTAGTTTTAAGTATAGATATATATTTTATTTTAATTTTACTTTAGAATATTATATATAATATTTATTGTGTAATAATGTAAATTAACTTAAGCAAAGTTGAAAAGATGAAGATCGATCGCAAAGTTGAAAGAATGAAGATGATTTGACGTCATATTAATTTATTAATTTTTATCCATATAAGCGGTATCTTCAATAAAGTTTTTTTTCATTCTGAATATTTCATATGTAGTGTCGCCCTTGTTTGCACTGGTGTGTGATTGTAATAATGTATCTAATCTATATTATGTAAATAATGTTATGTAAATAACCGATAAAAATGAACAAGATATCTATATCAAGATATGAAACGAGTGAATTCGAAACATATTTTTTTAGTAGTATTATTTGGTACGACTTTATATTTAGCCATCATCATCGTCAGGTCATTTTAGTCTCCAGTCTAGGAGCACGACCCTCTCTCGTCCGTCCCAGACAGAAGGAGAATTTGGCCTACATTCCCCATGCTGGCCAGACGGGTTGGGAAGGCCATCGATGTTTTATAATTCCCCTTTGTCGCCTTGTACGACATGCACGGGACGAGACGGAGTGATTCTATTCTAGTCTGCCGGAAACCACACTGCTAATATACTAAATAAGAAAGAAAGGAAGGAATATTCCTTCCTTTCTTTCTTATTTAGTATAGGCTGGCAGCAGATCGGCGACCTGGTGTTGATAATCTCCATGGGCGGTAGTGATTGCGTGAATATTGACCCACATGCTCGTTTGCCCATCCATGTACCGTAATCACGCGGGGCGAAGCCGCGGCTAGAAACTACTTTTTTTACACGTTCCTAATAATATGTAAGTGTAAGTTGGAAATAGGTATGTCGACGACAAAACTTAACTGGACTTAAAAAGAACAGAAAGAAAGAAATGTTTATTAACATCAAACTTAAACATTGCATACAAATGAGGTACTACGAACAAAAACAAACAAATATAGGTACGTAAAGACAACATTTGATCACAATACGACCACCACTTAGCGACATTAGCGAATACAATAACCCAATTAATCGTACAGTAACCCGCTAACGTACAAGATGTTGTTAAATTCATACTAATCATATAAATGTGAAAGAGTGTTTGTTTGTTCGTCCGTCTTTCACATCGAAAGGAAATAATGGATTGACATGTTTTTTTAAGGAGATTGTTTAAGGTCTGGAGAGTAACATACATTTTTACTACTTTTACTTTTTTTTTTACCGGGAAAAACATGTTATTGCCAAAAAGGGAAAAAAGGCTGAATAAAATAATGACTCCGCGGGCGAAGCAGCTTGTGAAAAACATATAAATTAATTAGCGAATATTATTTCCTTATTTTCCATGTTATGAATTAATCACATAGTAACAACATATAATGTTTCCAAAAATCATTAAAAAGCACATATAACTACGGGTATACATACATGTATGTATGTATATTCTACATAGTCTATGTACTCGTAACATATACCTACTTGTAACATCGGTGGGTTTTTTAAGAAAATAAATCGACCTCAAATAGATACCCAGCCTACATGCCCTACGTCAAAGGATAAGGTGGGCTCGGTGTTAAAGGGGTTTTCTATCCCAACCATTTACACACCGGGTAACAAAGTCAACGATTTAGTGGGCACACCGAAAGATGTCTTGCCATTACATACTCCGGGTGTTTACAAGCCCCGTTTCCTCGTGGTCATACTAGGTTGTCATATCAGTATGACTACGAGGATATACTGCAGTTGCGGTAGTTCCTACATAGGCCAAACGAAGCGAACCATTGCTGAACGCGTTAAAGAACCTAACGCCGCTGTAAAGAACCGCCAGACCAAATCAGCGATTGCAGAACACATACTTGAATCAGGCACTAATCACTGGATCGAATTCCATCGCACGCAAGTTCTCTCTACCGATCGCCATTTCTTCTCAAGAGTTGTGCGTGAAGCGATTGAATACTCAATACTCAATATCTTTATTGCATATAATATGTAGGATATGTAGGTACATGTCGATCTTAAAATACATATTAGTTAAGTTATTACATATTATGACCCTATAAGGGTATGGCAACAGTCTGAAGTGTACGGAACGGTTTATTAAATGTCATCTAATTTATCATTTAAAAATTCGTCAAGAGTATAATAACATTTGGCTACCAGTAAGGTCTTTAATTTTTTAATGAAGCTTGCTCCTTGGTCAATATCTTTTATTTTATTTGGCAATTTGTTAAATATTTCGACGGCCATCGAATTAGGGCTTGAAATGAAGAACCAATTTCAACCGAGAGGATGGTTACAAATTATCAATGGCATGGAATCCAGTGATTAATATCACTCTACCTCGTTTTGGTTTGCAGTCGGGTAATTTGCAGAATAAGGACCCGTCGATAGTTGCGCAGAATAGGGACGTCGTTAGTGTGGTGTGTCGCGGTACAGAGTATATTATTCTGTGGCGGTACGTGGATATTCAACAACACGGGGGTAGATGAAGATTCATCGACCTCGACAACGGAGACAGAGTCACAGAATAATATAATATAATATAATATAACAGTGACAACGCTAAGACAGTCAGCCTTTGACCACGGCCGGTGCAACCTAGTCGAAAAGTCAGGCAATAATAAAGGTATGTAAAACTACCTTACATGCATGATCGCGTTAATTCCCGTGTTTATTATAATTTCAATCATTCAACGCGAAAGTTTAAAAGTTATTAAATCGACCTCAATGAAAATTTCAAGGACTAACTCCTACGTTATTATTTAGTATATAGCTCTTATTTCTTATAGTGGTCAGTGGGTAGCTTTCGGGTAGTTTTATACCTTTATACATTGAAATCATTTCTAGAAAAATTGCAGTCGAACAGCGAAAACTCGCATTCAAATCGGATCATGATTTTTGAAAAACCGAGAATGTATCTACTTAACTATAATGCTTAACATCAGGCGGCCCGCATACTTGTTTTTGGCCCGCCTTAGTATAAAACATCGGACGCGCAGCATCCGATGTTTCGCAGCATCCAAGGTCACTTTACATTACTACTTTTTGATGCTCGTGGCTCTACACGAATCCGAAGTCAGAATTTCTAAATTTTGTTTCATGGCAACGGACAGACAGAAAGACCGGACGATTTCATAAGCTCAATGAATTTCGCTGAAAATATACATACAGGTCAAACAGAGAACCGCCTTTTTGATGACGGTTAAAACAATGTTCATACAGTAAATGATTGGCCGGTCGATTGTACAAGGAAAAAATTCGCTATTGCAACTAATGACCTATTGCGCGGGTTAATTCCATATAGATACATTACATGGGTAACTTAATTGATTGCAATAAAGTTATAAACAAATAACCTTTTTTCAAGTCGGTAAATAATTTACGATTTAAGATTGGCGCCATCTATACGTGCAATTTCTAATCAATTAACGCGACGTTTGATAAAATGTATAAATAAAGCATAGCAAGTCTACAGTTTGCGTCAACAGCTGGTTAACACAAAACAACAAAATTAACCTTGACCAATAAATACACTGTCTTGGCGGTAAAAAAGTGAAACAGAGAACAAACTCACCTTTACACAGATAAAATATTTCAACGAGATGTAGAAATAGATTGCAGATGCTGTTTTTTTTTGGATAAAGGTGAATGAATGATAAGTATTACGTAAGTGAGAGACGCGTGTGCTCGGAAGCGCACAACGTATGCGACTAATATTTTTTTTATTGTTTGTGTCTTTACGGTACCGTTTGACCGACCGGTTTATGTAATTTTAATGATAATGATTATGAACTTCACATTTACTCGCTTTACTGTTGTTTTAACGTACGTCTATGGCCCTACGTTGTTGAACCGTCCTAATAATATTCCCTCAATTACTTAGTTCCCCATTCACCATGCCCCCATCTAAATACTGCAACTTTCTATTGAAACTAATTACTCTCCCATCGCTATAAATAATATTGCTTTCATATTAGCTCCCGAAAGAAAGACTCCTTTATAAAGATTTTTTTTAAACTATGGTTACAATGTTAAATTAAAATAATAATATATTGACTTCTAACGCATAACAATTGCTACAAGTATTTTCTTATGTATCTACTATGTATTAGTTCGTATTTGTATTAATACACCGGAATCATAAAGTCCACGCGAATGAACTCGCGGGCATCAGCTAGTAATAGAAGAAATGAAAAGTGTTACATATATCCCTTCACCTACAAAAATAATCTCCAGAAGGTTCTACAAAACATGTCTTGTGAAGATACGAAGGAATTATTAAGAGCATTGGTTTAAAAAGTGTAATGGAAGTTAGTAAACATCGTTGTATTATATATAAAAGAATAGCGTAAAAGATGTAAGTAATTATCAGAGAGTTAGTTGTTAAAGGTTATACTAATTTCCTTCTACAAAATAAACTTACAAGTTTTGGAATATTAAAGTGATTTATTTAAGGTGAATTATACTCGTATATGAACTCTTACGCCTGAAACACAGGATTATTCCTTATCTTATCTTATCTTGAAATGGGTCCAGCGCCGCACCACACGTCGACCCTCTTGGATCTTTTGTGCCCTATTCTTTAGTAACTCTCCCCTGACTGTCTGAAGACATGTTCCATGTACTTCAGACAGTCAGGATTATTCCTAGTTAAGGCACAAGTTAAATTATTTCATTAATCAAACTTAGACCTAAGTCACATTTTTGTCACTTATGTTTTATTATTATTAATACTATTCAAAATAATCCAAGCACATATATTACATATGAATGAATGAATGAAATATTTATTTGTATCCCCAGCACACACATAATTAGTTCTTTCCAGTCTTATAATAATTACTTATAAACTTACGTGAAATGTACTGTTAAAAAAACACTAAAAGAATCTTAGGTTACATGACTTCTAGGCATACTGCCTTTACGTTTTAACCGACTCCAAAAAAGGAGGAGGTTCTCAATTCGACTGAATATTTTTTTTTGTATGTATGTTATTCGATATCTTTGCGAATTGTGAACCGATTTTCATAATTCATTTTTATTTGAAAGGGTATGATTGCAAGGTGATCCCGTATTCACTAAGTGAGGATCTGATGATGGGATGCCAGGGAAATCAAAGCAAACCCTTAAATTTTATAAGCACGTATGGTCAAATTCAATTTTTTTATTTGAAAGGGTAATTGCGAGATGGTTCCATATTCACCAAGTCAGGGTCTGATGATGGGATCTCAGAAAAATCGAGGGAAACCCTTAAATTTGGCCTATGGTAGCCGGCAGAATAAAATTGTGCCACTCCATGCTCTGCGCTGGATGTCGTACAAGGCGACTAAGGAACTTTTCTCCCGGAAGACGGGCAGTAGCGTCTCCCGGGGTATACCACCAATAAGCTGCGCTAGCCAACTGAAGTCGGTTTCAAATTTTTTAAAATCAACTTTATTGTATCTATTTATCAACTGAAAACGGCAGCACAAATCCGTTGTAAAAATATGAGGATTCATTGTTCAGGTTAGGTAAATAACCTAATTATTTACTTATGTTAATGATTGTAATCTAAATGGCTTTCAATGTTGAGACGTTTAATTGTATTTTCTCACTCGTCCCTATTTTGTTCATTTGAGATAAGACTTTCGATAGGTGTGTTACCATCACGTATGTACGCACAACAGTAAATTTCTCCGTAACTGAATACTGTAATTCTTTGTGAGAAATAAAAGATTCTTAAACCGTAAATTAAATCGTCGTTTGATCTGTTCGTAAAAGTTACGAACAGCCCCCTTACCACCAGATTCTGAAACTTAACTCCGACAAACATTTCTCCACCGAATGAGCCACCGGCTGAATGTTTCGTTTATGAGTAGTTCAACGACATAACCTTTTAACTACGAACGATTCGCCGACAAAACTATTCATTCATGGGCGAATCGACGACAGAACCTTTCCACTATGAACTTTTGGCCAACAGAACGATTGATTCATGAGTGAATCGACGACAAAATCTTTCACCAAAGAACGATTCGTCGACAATACTAGTAACTAAATCTAAAGTGTATGCACGTTTTGAAAGGATAAATGAATTTTTTTTAAATAAAATATTTTTTATTAACATTTATATAACATGAAAAAACAACAAATCAACTAGGTATGATTTACAATAACAATTCAACAATTATCATTTAATTAATACAATGTAATGTATTATTTAATACATTACATTACTTTATTAATAAATAAAAAATAATAATATAATATAAAATATTTTAATTTCAAAAATTTTTCATTTAACCTTTCAAAACGTGCATACACTTTAGATTTAGTTACTAGTATTGTCAAACCATGCTTATGCATGGTATATCGACGAATCGTTCTTTGGTGAAAGATTCTGTCGTCTATTCATTCATGAATCAATCGTTCTGTCGGCCAAAAGCTCGTAGTGGAAAGGTTCTGTCGTCGATTCGCCCATGAATGAATAGTTTTGTCGGCGAATCGTTCGTAGTTAAAAGGTTATGTCGTTGAACTACTCATAAACGAAACATTCTGTCGGTGGCTCATTCGGTGGAGAAATGTTTGTCGGAGTTAAGTTTCAGAATCTTACCGGATTCTTATATTATCTTACCGGATTAAATAGAGTCACTTATTCAATGGTACGAATAAGCAATCTATTCAGTTATTGAATCGCAATAAGTGTTGGTGGTAAGGGGTCAGATCAAACGACGATGCATCGCTGAGCTACGTAGTACTACCACAGATTACATAATAGTTACTACGTAACAGATACTTCACTCAGTAGAAAATTTCGAATACCTACTGCTATAATAGCCTACTCCGTCGCGTCAGCAACCGCTGCATGCTAAAATGTGCCTAAATGCTCAAGCGTACAGTTGTGATTGCTTCGCACCGCGCGATCCCACAGCAATTGCCTGTATTTGGTCCGCAAACGGCCCGAGACCACATCCGAGACCGCTCGGCTGGGCGGTAGGTAACTATAGCGCGCAAGTACATGGAGTGACGGAGGCCTGGTACTACCACGTACCTCAGCGATACATAAAACTAGGCCGGATTCTAGCCCACGGGGCCGAAATCGAGGTTGAGTGGAGCGAGTAGAGTCGCTGGGTGTATGTTTTCCATTGATTTCAATAGAAAATGTATTTGATGCTCGTTCCTCAAGCACACGATCGATGTCAATTTTTTTTCGGCACAAAGCTCAAGCATGTCGCGATCTTTAATTGTAACAAGTTTCATCATGTATCGGTTCAGTGGTTTTGGAGCCTATTCATTTCCAAGAATGACTTTTCAGCGCATATAACCTTTTTTTTAATACTACGTCGGGTGGCAGACAAGCATACGGCCTCCTGATGTGATGCGGTTACCGTAGCCATATTAACGTTCGCAACACAAAGTATCGATCGCGCCGACACCCCCGCTGCCAACTCAGCATCTCCTACCTTTCTGGTGACGTCCCTCACTCGCAGGAACACAACAACTTGCAATTACGCTCCCTATCTTTCTTTTCGCCAGAGCTTCGTTTTTCAGTTAGCAGGGTGCACCGCGTGCAGGTGAAGTTAGCTTTGGTTCAAAGATGTTGATGAACCACATGAAACACCCCAAAAAGCTTTCCGCTCGTTCCAGGCAATAAAGATATAGTTGTTACCTACCTACATAGAATGATAAAAACCATGTCAACGTTATATAATAGTTTAATAGTTTATCATCTAACAAGATAATAATTACATAAGTATGAATCTGACGATAATATTCTCTCGTTGGCTTTGTCAGTTATTTGTGTTTAAATGTCTTGGTTTGACGACACATTTTAGTTAATAGTTATTTAACTAAAAGGGAGTTTCTTCTAAAAAGGTAATGTCATTTACAATATATTCTTCCATTTAATTAAATTCATTTGCCATTAAATGATTTAAAACTGTCTATATATATATCATCATCAGGTCATTTTAGTCTACACTACAGGAGCACGATCCTCTCTCTTCCGTCCCTGACAGTAGGAGGATTTGGCCTTCACTCCCCACGCTGGTCAGACCTGATGATGATGATATATATAGACAGATAGCAGAATAAATAACTCTATACGTACCAACTTGGGATTCTCAAGTCCCAACTTAACCTTATGCCATTAGGATTGCCAGATCGAAAAAATCTAAATATCTGGATAACATTTCAAAATGTCGGGATTTTGGAGTTGTTGTCAGAAGAAATTGTAAAAATTTTACACGCGCTACGAGCCGCCGAGGTCCGAGCACTGCGTGTGCCATTTTCAAATTATTGCAGTAGAATATGATGATAAGACGTATATTTGTCGGGAGATTTTGTTATTTTTCGGGAGTCTGAAAATCACATGAAATGTCGGGAGAATCCAGACGATTCCCGACCATCTGGCAACCCTACATGCCATACTCATAGCGGTTGCATAGAAATCAATCCTTCTTCTAAGTTCCTCTTAAGATCTTCATATTTGAAACAGAGCTGTCTCAACAAGTACGATGTAAAGAATTTACGCCTTGCAATGATTATGCGAAGAATTTTTTGCTATTGTTATAGGCACCGATTCATAATCATCCCACTGATGGGTTTGGAGCATACTCCTCCACACTCTGCTCCACTGCGGGTTGGTGGAGACCAGTGTTCAGTCACTTAGATTTCGGGTATCGACTATAAAATATAAATTAATCTCGCGTCCCGGTGTTTGTGGTGGCTCTCCTCAGAAACGGGTAGACATATTCTTATGATTTTTTTTAATGTATATTTGGTAGGCATTAGAATAGGTCGTAAAGTATATTTCATATCCCTAGGTACCTATTTTTAGGGTTCCGTACCCAAAGGGTAAAAAGGAACCCTATTACTAAGGCTCCGCTGTCCGTCCGTCCGTCCGTCCGTCCGTCCGTCCGTCCGTCCGTCCGTCTGTCACCGTCTCATGAACCGTGATAGTTAGACAGTTGAAATTTTCACAGATGATGTATTTCTGTTGCCGCTATAACAACAAATACTAAAAAATTGAAAAAAATAAATATTAAAGGGGGCTCCCATGCAACAAACGTGAATTTTTTGCTCGTTTTTGCTCGCAATTGATAACGACAGTAGGTAAACGCTTGAAATACTCACATAATATTTAGTTATAAATTCACTTTAAAAATAAATAATTAAATAAAAATAAAACAAATATTTAAGGGCCCCCCCCTTAAGTATTTGTTCCCATACAACAAACGTGATTTTTTTGCCGTTTTTATAGATAATGGTACGGAACCCTTCGTGCGCGAGTCCGACTCGCACTTGGCCGGTTTTTTTTTATAAAGTGGCAATAGAACGGTCACATCTGCCGAGTAAGTGATGGCAGATGGGGGAGGAAGGTATTAGAGAGGAGGCCGACGACGAACCGTAGGGCGCCCTCCTTCTAGACGGTTCGATGACCTTAAGAAAGTGACTGGAAGCGGCTGGATGCGGAAAGCGGAAGATCGTACTTGGTGGAAAGCATTGGAGAAGGCTTATATCCAACCGTGGGTAAACAGGCTGATGATGAGGTATTTTTATGGCCGAACAACGTTTGCCGGGACAGCCGTGGTCGTATGCCACTTTGATTTTATTTCATTAATATAATAAATCTGTTTTGCTACAGTAGGTGGCATACGACCACGACTATCCTTTAAACATATCTCTATCAGTATGATGTATAAAAAAACTACGTTAAAATATACTACTTGTAAGTAAGTTGTTTATTTAAAAGTCGGTATTTGTGTTATAGTATGTACATAATAATTTCAGCGGAGACTATTTTCTTGTTTCGTACTTTTTAGAGCGTGTTTTTAGTAGTCGGGTTTTAGTTTTTTAAACTTTATTTTTATTTACCAACAAGGTGTTTTCTGTGCCCTTTGTTGTTACAAGATATGTATCAATTTACAATTTCATAGTGTTCATGATACAGAAACAACTTCCGTAGATATCGAAACAGGATCACTTTCTATGTGGTTTATACAGGATGTTATAATTTATGTAAGTGTATTTTACCATGATGCATTCTAGGATTGATCTTTCATGTGATGAAACCGCGTAAATTAAATTTAAATAATTGCTTTTCATATTTGGCAATCAAAAACCTATCAACGCTAATGTTATAATAAAGCACTTGTACTGTTCCACGTAATTATATTTATTTTTACCGAGCGGTTTCGCCGCTAAGGCATTATCAAGATAATTATTATTTTAATAGTAGATTTCGGCAACTTGCCAGAATTATTATTATTTAAATAGTTGTCTTGGCCAACTTGCTAGAATAATATAAATATTAGTGCCTAGTTTAGTAGTGTAATTACTTAATAGGTTGATGACGCCACACTGTGACTCACGCAGTTGAATATAAGATGCAAAAATTCGTCAGCAACAAAAACCTTCCTGGTAGCTCAGTTGGAAGAGCACTCGACCAGTCATCGAGAGGTCGTGGGTTCAAATCCCACCTAGGGGGGAATCCCACCTAGGGGGGGCAGGTGAATTTTTCAACTTGCCAGAATATTATAAATATTAAAGAAAATGGCATAATTCACCTAGGAGGGATTCGAGCTCACGACCTCTCGATTATCGAGTTGTTTAGTAGAGTATCTAATAGGTAGATGGCACCACATTGCGACTTCACTGCAGTAAATATAAAATGTAAAAATTCGCCACCATCACAAACCATTCTTGTAGCTCTGTTAAAAATAGCACTCTACCGGTAATCGAGAGGTCGTGCGTTCGAATCCCACCTAGGCGGGGGAGGTGAAATTTCCATTTTTAAAATATTTATAATGTTTATTACTAGTTTGAAATAAATAAACATCCTGTACATAAGCTCGCAGTGGATATTTAACCCTCATATTATAACGTACAACATTTTCCGCCCGTCAGTGTAGCCAGAACCATGCCAGAGGTACGGATTGAAGAGGTGAAGAGATTCATGGTGGACAGCCTGAGAGCTGTTGGCACTCCCGAGAGTGAAGCTCAGGCACACGCGGAGCTGCTGCTGCACGCTGACGTCACAGGACACTACAGCCATGGACTGAATAGACTGGGTATTGTATTAATATCGTCGCCAACCTTATTCACCCCACTGTTGGCGGGTCTCCCCTCAATAGAACAATCGAATGAGTTTAGAGCATACTGTACCACGCTGCTCAATTGCAGGTTGACGGAGGTGTTTTTAGCCGCCTAAAGGACTCTGTCTTGGCTTAATGATCATCTTACATTAGCCATGATCGACGGCTTAACGCGTTCTCCGAAGCACGGAGGAGCTCGAGATAACTATATATCGACCGACTACGGTCGACGGCGTTGGTTAACTTGCGTGTTAGTTTAGAAGGATTTTCGCGTTTATTTTTTTTTGGTTTCCTTTTTTTTTATTGTTCCGGAAGTCAATATTACGTATGTCAAATAAATAATGTCAAATAATTACATACCATATTGTATATATCGCTCATTTGGTGCAACAACGACACAATCGAAGTCGCCATGCATTTTTCGAACGTCGATTTGGTATTTATTTTAATATGCTAATTCTACTTCCTGATTCTTCTTAACTTAGAAATATTATTTTAGAAGACATAATTATTTTTTATTTTATTTTGTTGCAATTAATTTTAAATGTTATTTGGTTGGACAATCATAAAAGTGATTTACGTGCAACAACGACATAAATGTACGTTGTAACCTTATTGCAGCCAATGAGCGATATGTACACAGACTACTACCAGGCCTCCGTCACTCCATGTACTTGCGCGCTATAATTACCTACCGGCTGGCCGAGCGGTCTCGGGCCGTTTGCGGACCAAATCCAGGCCCTGCGATTGCTGTGGGATCGCGCGGTGCGAAGCAATCACAACTGTACGCTTGAGCATTTAGGCATATTTTTGCATGCATCGGTTGCTGACGCGACGGAGTAGGCTGTTATAGCAGACAACAAAGTGATCTTATAAGGGTTCCGTTTTTCCTTTTGAGGTACGGAACCCTAAAAAGAAATATAATCAGATTTTGTTTTATAGAATTCTATGTAAATGATATCAAGAACGGAGCGACAGATCCTACTGCGAAACCAGTCATCCTGAAGGAAACAGCCGCTACCGCTTGGGTGGATGCTTGTGACGGGTTGGGCGCTACCGTCGGAAACTTCTGCATGGATGTAGCTATTAAGAAAGCTAAAGAATGCGGTGTCGGCTGGGTTTCAGTTAAAAGTAAGTGTATAACCTAAATATTTAAAAAAAAATGAAATATTCACCTCCCCCGCCTAGATGGGATAGGATAGGGGGAAGGGGGGGGGGGGTTTCCATTTATTTAAAACATTTATAATATTCTGGCAAGTTGGCCAAGACAACTATTTAAATAATAATAAGTGTATATCCTTTTTAAAAAGTTATTTGCGAAGTCCTTATCATCATTCTTCAACATCATCATTAGCTGGCATCATTCTTTGATGGTTTCCAGGCGTGTGAGCGATATTTTATGTTGCGAGCGTTATTATGGCTACGGTAACTGCTTCATATCGGGCGGGCCGTATGCTTGTCTGTCACCCACGGGTGGCAAAAACAATAATAATAAACACAAATCATCATGATCATCAGCCTGCCTACCCACTACCTGTGTACTGTGTCTACCCACAGCAGGATATAAGCCTTCCCCAATGCTTTCCACCACATACGATCCTCCGCCTTCCGCATCCAGCCGCTCCCAGCCGCTCTCTTTAGGTCATCGGACCATCTAGAGGGAGGGCGTCCAACACTTCGTCGTCCTACGCGCGGCCTCCTCTCTAATACCTTCCTCCCCCCATCTGTCATCATTTACTCGGCAGATGTGACCCGCCCATTGCCACTTCAGCTTGCAAATTCTGAAGGCTATGTTCAGTTACAACTTTAGTTCTCCGTCGAATTTCTTCGTTCCGGATTCGATCCCACAGAGAAACCCCGAGCATAGCCCTCTCCATCGCAAACACAAATAGTTACAATTTATTAGATATATATCTACTATAAATGAAGAAATACAATCTTTTTTTGAATCTAATGACGGATGAGCAATCTCTTATTTGAGGCGTATCTTACAGCTAATGCCATGGATATAATCTGGAAATTTTCAACATTTAATTTCGAACCTATCTTAGATAACATAATGCTTTATAGCTACATATCACTTCGATGGCATGTCGACCTTGGCTTTTCTGTGCTCTCCCTTATCTATAATTACCATTCTGTATTGCCTATTAATACTTAATATATTATATAAGTACATTATATAAGATATTAAGTATATTATATTATGTATTTTGGTATGCTGTTCAGAGGTTCGAGAAGTATAAGACCTCCAGGCTACGGATACCCAAAAACATTCATTCGATTTCACCATAATATTCACCGGTCCTAGATAGATAGATACGTTTATTACAAACTACAGTCACACAAATACAAAAATTAAATTAAAAAATAACAAGGAGAGAACTTATACACTAGGAAACAGAACTAACTCCTACAATTGTTGGTATCATTAGGCTACTTGACAATGTTAAAAAATTGTATAAATTATTTAACAATATCGTAAAATACACTAAACTATAAAGATCTGCAAACTTTCAATCTAATATCTTCCGCCCGACGATCAAAGTTTGCCGTGAAAGTCCATTTTAAAAGTATGAAATTATTAAAAAAATATATTTCCATTGGAGAAGCAATAAAGAATACTATAACTTTCTGATTGACTTGACTGGTCTCATTTTATGTAATTTAGAACTTACTCGAAGGCTTCATAAATTTCAGGGTCTAATCACTTTGGGATGGCTGGATGGTGGGCTTTGAAGGCGGAGCGCGAGGGCCTAATCGGCTTGGCTTTCACCAATTCGTCGCCAATCTTGGTGCCCTGCAGATCCAAGGAGGTAAAGTCCTGTCATCTATGACGCGTTTGATCCAAGTCTTGGTATATCTCATCGCTGACGAATATATATTTTTTTGTTCTTTGCTTTGGATATCTGATTGATAGCTAACAGGCTTTCATCCAATATATTGAACTATGTCTTGAAGTCTTTAAAAGTTTTCTTTCTCTCGTGCGCCGACCTGTAAATTCTGTACCAAGCGCTGTTTCAACACTGTACCCACGGGACGTGGACCCATGGGACCACGGCACGCGAAGGGTTAATGATACGATAAATTTTAAACAGTACGATAAATTTTAATCAGGGAATGCTGACAAACAGCTGAGCTCAGCTCAGGAGATTTTTGAGATACATAATATGTAGCATGTAAGCTAATTAGGATTATATTGATGTAAAAACATGTTATTACATAAAATCCTTATGCATCATAAGGATTTTATGTTATGATGTTAATCCTTATGCAGCAATCGGTCTTTCTAAAAGATTAGTTATTCAAAGTTTTGATGATTTGCTCTAAGAATCTGGAATATTGGGATTGTTTGTATATCGGTTAGGTTACAAATTATAATAAAATGGATATTCCTCTAGGTCAGAGGTTCCCAACCGGTAGTTCGCGGACCACCAGTGGTCCGTGAGAGGTAAATTATGGTCCGTGTTACAAACTTATAATGAAAGACATTGAACACTATTATACAAAATACTCAAATGTTGATTTACAGAATAATAGATTTACATGACAGTTGGGGACCCTACACGCAAAAACCTCGTAGTGGTCCGCGAACAAAAAAAGGTGGGAACCACTGCTCTAGGTAATATGTGTTATAAATAATTTATTTTTTACTTCTAGCGTGCTCTGGGAACAAATCCTGTTGCAATGTTTGCGCCGGCAGCCAACGGCGACTTTATCGGAGTTGACATGGCGACTACCACCACTGCTTTGGGAAAAGTGTGTATTCATCTATTTCCGTACTGCTATATGAAAATGTGTCTGTCTATCTATCTGTATGTTACTTATAATAGCTAAACGTCTGAACCGATTTGACTCGCTCACGTAGGGTTCCGTACCATTCTATATCTATAAAAATGGCAAAAAAATCACGTTTGTTGTATGGGAGCCCCCTTAAATATTTATTTTATTCTGCTTTTAGTATCTGATGTTATAGCGGCAACAGAAATACATCATCTGTGAAAATTTCAATTGTCTGACTATCACGGTTCATGAGATACAGCTTGGTGACAGACGGACGGACGGACAGCGGAGCCTTAGGGTCCGTTTTACCCTTTAGGTACGGAACCCTAAATAGAAGAGAAAATATATTTAATTAACATCATAATATTAGGGAACAATACAAATTGACATATAACATTTGAATAAAGTTTGACATACTCGTAGGTTATCTTTTGGAGCATTGTAACCGATATTTATGCGGGTGAAGCCGTGGTCGGAAACTAGTTTATTATAGCGGGTAAAACAGACAAAGGAGGGTGAAACTAATCTTAAAAAAAAAAAAAAAACTTATATACAGGTTTCATAAAACGTGGGTACCGTGCACGGACACCGGATCACGAAGTCAAAATACTTACAGGGTCTCGTAGAATTCTCTCCTTATATTGAATAAATAACCCTGAACAAACTTTATTTTTAATTCATTTTCACATGTTGGAACCTAAATGGGAGCGTACTGTACGGTTCCAGAGAAGATTTTTGAACTCCCTGCCATGAGATTACATTACGGGGTTTTTCAAGAAAGGCGTTAAAGGGTCTTTGCGGGGTCGGCAACGCCTAAGTGATGTCTCTGGTGTCACAAGCGTCCATAGGCTACATGACTGCTTTCCTTCAGGCGGGTAGTACGCTTGTTTGCCACCCTAGCGGTATAAAAAATTACATCTTATTTGTTTAGTGTATCAATGAAAATAATTCTGCTAAGTGCTAAAAATGGGCAAAGATACGTATATGAATCTTGTATTGTATATTTTTGAAAGGCGTTATGGAAGCTGTTAAAGTCCAATTTATTTGGTTAGTAATAAAACGAATATCTGAAATTATAAATATGGGTGACTATTATACTTAACTAAGGTTGATATAAAACATACCAAACCTAATGTAACCTTTTATTCCAATAATTTTTGTTTTATTTTCCAATAAATTCCGCATGATGTGGTGTGGTGATGTCTCAAACTCGTAACTCCTTTATATCGCAGCTTTAGGGTTCACTTCAGTTATATCCCCGGCACTTGAAATTGTACTTGAACTTCTTTTGATGTATATAGTTAGTTTCCAACACTGTATGTATATTGTATTTGTTTCTTTTTATTATTTATTTCTCCTTCTATAATATTTCAGTATTCTATGTTAAAATCATGGTTTCATAGTGTACATCATTTAATGTACCTAACCCTATTAACAGTAAATCCTATCATGCTGTTGCGGTTGTAGCGTGGGCCTTCGATGTTAAAGAGTGGACTGTATAAATTTTGACGTTGTTGAGGTGAGCCGTAACGGTGTCAGAAACGATACACCGATGCGGTGGTGCGGTGTCAGAAACAATACACCGTTTTATTTTTGTAGCGCCGCTGGGTTGAGGAATGCAGTCAGTAGACTAGTTTTCTAATTTTCTTGATTTCTTTTTTCTATTTTCTTCTAGTGGTCTGCTTCGCTCGGAGTCTCGATCGGTTGTGTCTTGTACGGCGACTCGATCCTATATTTATACTGGGCGGAGGCGTACCTCCGCCCCCGCCTGCATTCCCCCACCCCTCAGCGAATCGTTTATTTATTCCTTAATATTTCTTATAACTAATACATTTTACTTATTCTAACTTATACTACGTTATTAACTTTAATCTATTTTCCATATTTATGTATTAATTATCACACTAAGGCGGTCGGCCTGTGCGCGAGGGCTCGTAGTCTCTTTTACTCGTATGCGAGGTTATAAATATAACCTGACGTGAGTCCCTCGCTGCCAGTGTTACGCGGCCGCCGCGCTGTTCACACCTCTATGGGGTAATAATTTACACGAAGCTTCAATTTCTTTATTTCTCAATTTTACAGTTATACTTATAACATTTACATATTTTAATATTCACTTATATCTAATACAAAACGAAAACGAAAACACTTATTCCTATCTTAGGTATTTGGTTATACTTTTATATGACTTGCGCTATATTTACTATGTATACATAATTGTTTTTATTACTCTAATTAATTTATTCTGTCGTGCACATTTCTCCCGCCGTCGCCTTGCGATCCCACTGGTAGCACGACGATCTTCTTGGTGGGCCGCCGCAGAATGTGTCCCTTGCTGGTGGTGACGTCCACGACGCGTACCACGCCGTCGCTGCCAGGGTAGGTCTTCGTTACGCGTCCCCGTGGCCACGTGTTGCGAGGTAGGTTGGAGTCGCAGATGATCACGACGTCTCCGACGACTGGACCGACGCCGCTGCTGTGAGGCTCCCGCCGGTTTTGGAGTAGCGGCATGTACTCGCGCACCCAGCGTCGCCAGAAGGTGTCGGCGAGCAGCTGGGCGCGCCTCCAGTGTTGGCGCGCGTTGCCGTCGTGCTCGGTGAAAGTGCCGGGGCCGGGCGTGTGGCAGTCGGGCCCGAGCAGGATCATGTTCGGGGTCAGCGCCGGTGGGTCATCGGGGGTCACCGCAACGTGGGTGAGCGGTCGAGAGTTGACCGTCATCTCTACTTCGGCCAGCAGTGTTTGCAGCGTCTCGTCGCTCGGGTAACGCTCGTGCAGCGTGACTCGTAGGGCTTCCTTCACCGTGCGCACCATGCGCTCCCAGACCCCTGCCATGAATGGAGCGGCAGGGGGCAGGAAGCGCCAGTTGATGCGGCGTGCTGCGGCTTCCTCTTTCACCGCCTCGGTGAGCTCGCGGTCTGCACCTCGGAAGGCTGTGGCGTTGTCGCTCCACAGCTCGGTAGGGCACCCTCGCCTGGCAATGAAGCGGCGGAGGGCGCAGATGGCGGAGCTGGTGCTGAGTGAGGCGGCGACCTCCAGGTGAACCGCCCTCGAAGTCATGCACGTGAAGAGCGCGACGTACCTCTTCTCTCGGTGACGGCCCACTGTTACCTCGAAGGGTCCGAGATAGTCTTGGCCTGCGAAGGTGAAAGGTCGTACATGATGAGCTAATCGTGCGGCCGGCAGATCCCCGGTATAAGGGACCGCAGGCTTTGCTTTCTTCAGACGGCAGACGGCGCAGCGGGCGATGACTCCTTTCACAGCTGGTCTTATTTTCATGATGTACACACGTTGGCGCAGCTCGGTCACGACTATCTCCGATCCTCCGTGGTGTAGCTTTTCATGTACATAGGCTATGTACAACTTGGTGTAGCTATGCTTGCCGTGTAGCACAGCCGGGCGCGCCGTTTCTTGAGGTATGTCGTTGGCCGCTGCTATTCTGCTATTGAGGCGTATTATATTATTTTCGTCGATGTACACACTCAGCGCGGCTAGACGATCATTCTTAGTCGGCGTTTGGTTTTTCTTTATTCTCTCTTTCTCGCCCTTATAGCTATCTTCCTGCGAGGCGCGGATCCATAATTGTTCTGCTGCGACCAAGTACTGCGCGTCCAACGTGAGAAACTTGTTTTTCCCTTCAGGCGCGGAGGCTGGTTTGGCCGGCTTGCGGTTTCGAGGTGCGGGTTCGTTCCATTTTCCGTCTCTTTCTTCGTTTGCTCGGGTTCGTTTTCGCTTTGCCGCCGCAATCAGCTGTCTCGCCGGATCGTTGGCCTTGCCGCGGCACAGATCGACGAATTGCAGAATTCGCGCGGTCGCTCGTAGTAGCCTTGTCCATCGGGAGAATCGTTCGATGTCGGGTAAGTGACCGTGTTCTTGTCGCTGTAGTGTGTTGCATTTTTCTTGTCCCTTTTCTTCGCCGGTCGCAGGAATTTCGACTTTGTTCTCTACGGGCCAAGTCGATTCCGATTGATACAGGAATCGCGGCCCGTCGTACCATCTATGTTGCGCGTCGAAATTCGCCGGTGTCGCCCTTGTGGCGTCGTCCGCTACGTTGTCAGCCGACGGCAGCCAACGCCATTCATTCTTCTTGGTGGAGTCTTCAATTTCGGCGAGACGGTGAGCTACGAACGTCTTGTATGTGCGGGGCTCGGCGCGTATCCACGTTAGCGCTGTGCGTGAGTCGCTCCAGTACGTTTTCTGCGCTATCTCGTAATCGTGTTCTTCCGCTACCGCTCTAGCGAGACGAACGCCGAGGACTGCCGCTTGTAGTTCCAGCCTAGGTACTGAGACGAGCTTCGTAGGTGTGACCCGACTCTTGGCTGCTGCAAGCGCGACTTGGATACTGCCGTCCATTCGCGTCACCCGCCAATAGACAGCGGCGGCGTAGGCTTCCTCGCTTGCGTCTACGAAGGTGTGTAGCTCGTAGCGGGCTGCTGGCTCGGAGTCGTAGCACCTAGGTATGCCTAGGTTTCCTAGGTCACGTAGCTGTCGTAGCCAATCACTCCATCTTTTTTGTAGCTCCTCCGGAATTGTGTCGTCCCAGCCTGTCTTGTAGCGCCACGTGTCTTGCATGATGCGCTTCGCTGGCGTGGTAACAGGCGAGATGAGGCCCAGTGGGTCGAAAATCGACATTATAATGCTGAGGGCTTCTCTCTTCGTCGGAGGGCGCAAGTCATCCAGCACCTCGGGCGGAGCTCTGCGTACATTGAGTTTGAAGCGAATGCAGTCTTCTTTCGTGTGCCATAGCAAGCCGAGTGTCTTCTCAATCTCGCTCCCGCCGATGGCGACTGTAGTTCCCTCTCGCTCTACGCAGTCTGTGACGTTACTAACAGCTTCTTTGTTGTTTGTGGACCATCCGCGTAGCTGAAAACCGGCTTGTTTGTGCACGTAGTCGACGTCTCTAGTTATCCGCTTCGCTTCGCCCGTCGTCTGGAAGCTTTGGAGATAGTCGTCCATGTAGTGATTTCTTTCTATCGCTCGCGCGGCTTCTGGGTATTCGGCCGCGTGTTCTTGTGCGTTTCTATTCTTGATGTAGAGTGCCGTGCATGGCGACGACGATGCACCGAATATGACGGAAGTCATACGGTACTCCTCCGGTGCGCCCTCTCGCCGGCCGCCCCTCCACAAGAAGCGGAGCGCGTCTCTGTCTTCTTCTCGGATCTTGATCTGCATAAACATTTCCTTGATGTCGGCCGATACAGCAATGCCATGTTGACGGAACCTCATGATGACGCCTGGTAGTGACTGCAGCAGGTCTGGCCCGGGTAAGAGCATGTCGTTGAGGCTGCGGCCGTGTGATTTAGCCGCAGCATCATGGACCACTCGTATCTTCTGTTTCTCCGGGTTGCAGACTGCGAAGTGTGGCAGGTACCAGGTTCTCTCGTTGGGTGGTGCTGTTGCTTGTTCGGCGTAGTTCGACGACAGCATGTTGGTAATTTGTTCTTCATATTTCTTCTTTAGGTTTTCATCGCGATCAAGTTTCTTCTCGAGTGTGTATAGACGTTTGAGCGCGTCCGGTCGGTTACTAGGCACATTGGTAACTTGCTCGCGCCACAGTAGTCCTGTCTCGTATCTGCCATCGGGTAGACGCCGGCTTTTTTCTTTCAATATCTTGAGCGCTTGTAGTTCGGGGTCGCTATCCTGTTTCCTTGGTTCGATAGACAGCGACTCTAGAGCGAAGTACCTCTTCATCATCTCTTCTATGGGATCTGCATGCTCGGTTTGTGTGAGGTGCGTGCAGCAGAATGCTACAGGCGCCGCTTGTGAAGTACGGCAGCCGTGTAGCACCCATCCCAGAAGAGTCTTCGAAGCGACGAGTTGATCGCGCCGTCCTTGTCTTATGTCGCGCGATACGATGAGCTCCCAGTTGTCTTGCCCGATCAGCAGCTTGGGCGTGGCGTTGATGTACAATAGTTCGTGCTTGATATCTTCTAGGTGTGAGCAGCCCCTTATTTCTTGCTCGCTCACTGACTGAGTAGTGAAGTCCAGACTTGCGACGGTGTGTGCGTTTCGTATCTGCAGCTCGTTGTCGGTGTGTCTGCCCCTTATGCTGACGTTCACTCTCTTGCTCTTGTCGTGTGCTATCTCTGTCCCGCTCACTCCTTGTACCCACATCGGTTCTGTAGGTCCATCAAGGCCGAGCGTGCTGGCTAGCGAAGAATCTATTATAGTCACGGTGCTCCCTTCGTCGAGTAGCGCGTAGGTTTGAACTGTAGTTTGCGGGCCGCGCAGCGTAACTGGTGTGATTTTCAGATACGCGCGGCTTGCCTTCGTCTTGTTGCTTGCTACTTGTTCAATCGCCGACGCGACGACTTGTTCGGCTTTGTCTTGTGGCCGTGGCTGTGCTGCTTCGTTTGCTGGTGGTCTCTCGTGGTGTAAGAGGCGATGATGGCGCATAGGGCAGCCGTTGTGGCCGCAGGTCTTGGCGCGGCATACGGAGCGGCGATGCTTGTTGACGAGGCAGCGGAAACATATATGACTCTTCTTCGCGATCTCCCAGCGCTCGTTCGTGTCCGCTTTGAGAAATCGCGGACACGCTGGTAGCCGGTGATGTCCCTGACAGCAGGCACACGAAGTCTTTTCTTCTGTAGGCTCCGCGTTGTTTTCTGTAGTGACGGTGTAAGCACGTTCAACTTTTCTTATGTTTCTGTTCTCGTTAGTCGACTCGGGCGCTGCGTAAGGGGCGCATTTGTCGGCTTCGTTGTTGAGAAATTCTGCTATTTTCTTTAATTCTGGCGTATCTTCGCTCGTAGCTGCGTAGTCGTACCACTTGTTCCGTAGTATAGGCGTCAACTTGTCGACGATGAGTCGCAGTATCTCGGGGTTGTGTAGGTACTGCGGCCGCTTCAGTAATTCAATCGTAGCTACGGTGTTAGCGATGCGGCTTGCGAAGATGCACAGGTCTCGCGGGCTATCCGCGAGTCGAGGGAGAGTCTTCATCTTCTCCATTTCGCACATAAGTAATGTGTCAGGTCTTCCAAATCTTCTCTCCAGCGAGCTTATGATGACTTCGGGGTGGGCTTGACTGATGAGGAGGGCACTGACTGCCTCCAAAGCGGTTCCCCTTAGACTTCTTCTTATTCTGGCGACGTTCTCGCTCGCCGTGAAGCTCGCTGCGGATTCGCTATAACTCGCCTTGAACGGCAGCCATTCTGTAGTTAGGCCGCCGAACTGAGGCAAGTCCGGTATATAATTCCTCTTCGATTTGCTGGTGTGGATGGCTTCTGTTAACGCGGCGGCCAGCGACGTAACGTCCATCGATGAAACTTGACGGGTCTGTGCTTCTTTGTTCTGCTGCTCGCGCATTGTGTATGTGCGTGCAGCCAGGCCTCCTTCAATTTCGTTGACTGGATGTAGCTCTATCGCTGTGTCTCTTTCTGCCGGCGGTGCGTTGTCAGCCTCTTCCACGGGCGGCAGCTGCTTCTTCTGTGTGGGCTGCCTCTCGAACCAATCGGATATCCTTTGCGGCGCTAGGTCATCGCTTGCTTCTGACTCCGATGAAGATTCAGCTTCTAATCTGGCTTGTCTGGCTTGTTCTAAAGCTGCTTCGGCGCGGATCCGCTTCAGCTCTAACTCAGCCAGCCTTTCCTTAGCCTCCAACTCCGCGAGGAGCTTCTTGCGGGAGGCTTCAGATCGGCGTGACCGAGCGGGCCTTAGCGTTTCCGTAGTTGCTGGTGGCGGCATCAATTCTGTTTGCTGACGCTCGATGACTGTGGCGGTGCTGGCGGCGGGTGTTGCCTTGATACCCGACGTGTCTGGTGGCCTTGCCGTGCCGGTGGATGAAGCCGTTGCACCGGTGTTTGTGGTTGTGCCGGTGCCGGCCGTAGCTTCCGTAGTACCCGTGCCTGACGAGGTCGCCGTGGTGCCAGTGCCCGACGTGGTCGCTGTTGCGTCTGTGCCCGACGTAGTCGCTGTTGCGTCTGTTTCAGGTGTCGTTGTAGTGTCGCCGCTGCCTGACGTAGCTGAAGTCTTCTTTCCGTGTTCGCTTCTAGTGACGACCATCTTGTAATTTTCTTTCTTCTAGATCAGTGATCCGGCTTCCAGAAGGACCAAACAATGTTGCGGTTGTAGCGTGGGCCTTCGATGTTAAAGAGTGGACTGTATAAATTTTGACGTTGTTGAGGTGAGCCGTAACGGTGTCAGAAACGATACACCGATGCGGTGGTGCGGTGTCAGAAACAATACACCGTTTTATTTTTGTAGCGCCGCTGGGTTGAGGAATGCAGTCAGTAGACTAGTTTTCTAATTTTCTTGATTTCTTTTTTCTATTTTCTTCTAGTGGTCTGCTTCGCTCGGAGTCTCGATCGGTTGTGTCTTGTACGGCTTTTTTTTTTTTTTTTTTTTTTTTTTTTTTTTTTTTTTTTTTTTTTTTTTTTTTTTTTGACGCCCGACGCGCGCGGGGGCACCCCCCAGCCGTGCTGGAGGGAGGCGGAAAATCCTCTTCGACACCCCCTCAGCCTGGTTGATACCAGACTGACCTTTCAAGGGCGAATCAGGCTTTAACTGACTAAAAACCGCCTGCCTAACTACTTTTAGCCACGATGGCTTTAAAAGCGCAAACGGAACGCTAGAGGAAAAGATTTGAGAAGGTATGTAGTCTGCGACGATCTGGTGAGGGTCCCCGAGAGGACCCTACCGCGAAGCGGTTTCCAGGTCGTCGCAGAGTACACATCGCGATCGAAAAGATTTATAGACCTAGACCCGGAGCCCTAACCCTATTATCCTAACCCTACTGGCGACCAAGGCTGTGCGCGAGGTCGACTCGGAGCGGCGCTGGAACCCTGTGAACATACAAAAATAAAAAGCGGTACTGAGGACTAGCGCCGCTCACACCCCAGCAGGCTGAGGTGTGAGCGACGCTGGCCGGCCTGAAGCCAATGGAGACCGCGGGGGGAAACGGGGACCTATTCTAACCTATGCTAGAAAGGAGTTGTGGTGTCACTGTGTGAGTGTAAACGAACCTACTATCCCACGATGTTTATGTGATAGCTGGAGAGAAGCGCCCAGGTACATGTCTGTACCTGGTGTAGCGCGCAGACGGGTGTGTGTGTGTACGTCGCGTCCGCCGGCGGGCGCGGTGTCGAACTACGTGTGTGCGTGTGGATGAAGTCCTCACGTGGTCCGTTAGAGTCCAAGCATTAGCGACTGTAATGCAGTCGTCTGGGTCGGAGACGGCAAGTATTGGGCGTCTGAGGTGGCGACGACGCTGGTGGTTACCGAGCGGTCTGTAGGTGGCGGCCTTGACAATAAGGGGGTTGCGGTGGTTTTGCGCACTTTCGAAGTAACGCCTAGACGCTTCCTTCATATAGTGCGCGATCGAAGGGAGTTGAAAATCTTTATGCAGATCAACTACTCTGAGGAGCCACGGGTCGTTCGCGGCTTTACGCATAAAAGCGTTCTGAACGCGTTGTAACTTAATAAGATGGCATTTTGCCGCGTGAGCAAAAACCGGACTTGCAAAAGTCATAACGGGACGTATGCATGCAGTGTAGAGTGTCAACTTGCTACGAAGTGACATACTCTTATGTGCGATCATGCAGTGAAGCCGGGAAAGGTAGAATTTTGCCCGGTTGCGAACTCTGGAGATGTGAGGTCCGAAGGTCATACTTGAGTCTAAAATGACTCCTAGATACTTTGTACGATTCGCCCACGGAATGGGGTCACCGTACATTGTAATCCGACGTAGTACGTGATTGTTCCTATCGGGTTTGTCGATCCCATTAGGGTCGCGCGTGAAGTACACGGCGGCGCTTTTTTGAGGATTTACCTCAATGCGCCAAAGACGGAACCAGGCACTGAGTTTATCAGCTGCCTTTTGGAGTCTGCTGCAAATGAGTGATTTGCTAGTAGATGACGTAAAAAGAGCCGTATCGTCGGCGTAGAGCGCTAACTCGACGTATTTAGTCTTGGGGATATCGTTAGTGTATAACGAGAAAAGGAAAGGGGCTAACACTGACCCCTGCGGGACCCCTGCCCTAATGGCGTGGGGCTCTGAAAGAGTGCCGTGTACTCTGTAACGGAATGTCCTATTTGACAAATAGTCTCGAATGATGTGCACGAGACTGTCAGGCATACCTGTTTTTGTGAGTTTATATAATAAACCGTTATGCCAGACTTTATCGAAGGCTTTCGCTACATCGAAAAATAGAGCTCCGGTGGCTTGGGCTTTCGCGAAGCCGGAAAGGATGTGCTCCGTGATGCGGTGCACCTGATGAACACAAGAATGTTCAGCTCTGAAACCGAATTGCTCATCTATGATAGTGTTATTTGAATCGGTGAAATCCCGCATCCGCGAGATAAGAAGTCTTTCGTATACCTTCCCTATTACGCAGAGAAGGCTAATCGGACGGTAGCTAGCGGGGTCCGCCAGATTTTTGTCTGGCTTGGGGATACCTATAACAATTGCATTTTTCAGGGCGGCCGGAAATTTGCAATTCGCGAGGGCTCCATTGAAGATGGCAACCAGAAGTAACAATAAGAATTCGGGTAGGCGTTTGAATACGCCGTTTGAAATGCCATCAGCACCCGGTGCTTTCTTGGCTTTTAACGAACATATGACCTCTCGAACCTCTTCCAGAGTGAAAGGGGTGATTTGAGTCGCCGGAGGGGCGGAGAAGAATTGCTCCACCTCGGTATCTACTTTTAGGATATGGTCTGAGTCAGTTTGTATTAGACTAGGAGAGCATTGCTTCTCCAGGCTGTCTGCCAGGCATTCAGCTTTTTCGTCATCGTCAAAAGCAATGGTCCCGTCAGGACGCGTCAGGGGGGGTATGTCAGTCTGTTGGTCCAATCTGAGAGATTTAGCGACGCGCCAGTAAGCTGTATGGGAGGGCGAAATGTCGCTGAGCAGGTTACTCCACCGTTCATCACGCAGTTCCTTCATGCGAGTCTTTACTTGACGTTGTAAAGTACGCAGCTGGATCCGGTGTTGCTCAGAGGGGTATGAATCGTATGCTCTTATGGCGGCGTTCTTTTCCCTCAGCAGTCGTCTCGCGTCTTCAGGCAGCCTCCAACGTCGGATCTCGTCCGTCGCTGGTGGCTCCCTGGAGCAGTCCTTAATGACTGTTTGCAAGTGGCTGGTGAAGGCGTCGATTGCCAGATCTACATCTTCGGAGGTAACTATCTTGTCAGGGATTTTGTCTAAGTCCGGTGAGGAGGTCGACTCGAGAGCTTTCTCGAGTTTGGACCAGTCCGTCACCGTCTTAGGCGGGTCAGTCAGTGGGTCAGCGGGAGGTCCGAACTGCATTCGGACAGGTCTGTGATCAGAGCTAAGTTCTGATAGCACTTCTAACGAACATAACCTGAGGGTTATGTTCCTTAGTAGCGCGAAGTCCAGAACGTTAGGTCTGTATCCTACAACTGTTGGGAAGAAGGTAGGGGAAGCTGGAGCAATAACGTCAAATCCAAGAGAATCACTCAGATTCTCCAGGATTATACCGTTGGTCGAGTTTGAGTGGCTATTCCACTGGGTATGAAAACAATTAAAATCGCCAGCCAGAATGACGGCGTTACTTAACGAAAAGAGAGCCTGGAGGTCTCTTTCTAGCAAAACTTTATTTGGGGGCTGATAGATGGAGGCTATGGTGATGGGCGGATGGCCCGTCATTCCTAAACGTAGTACCGAGGCTTGCATATTTTCGAGCGCGGGTGTTGGTATCGGCGCGCAGTACAGAGATCTTTTATAGTAAATAAGGGTACCGCTACCGGCGTAGCTGTCCCTATCTGATCTAATGATGTTGTAGTTAGCAATCCTAGGATTGCGATGCGAAGGTGAAAGTCGCGTTTCCTGTACTAACAATATATCTATCTTGTGATCTGCTAAAAAGACCGCCACCTCGTCACGCTGACGGGCGATGCCGTTTGCATTAAAAAATGCAAAGTTTAATGAGGATGGCTTGGACCTGTGGGCCGTAGAACCCATCTAAACGCGGAAATGTTTAGGTACGGTGTAGGAGTACACCGACTCCAGCACTGCGAAGTGTTCGCAGGTGGCTGCGAGCCGGTCCTCCGGCGAGTTCGCGAACCTAATTAGCTTATCAGCTAGTAACCTAATTTCCCCCATGTGGGGGCCGATGTGGCGTGCGTAATCCACCACGACACTAAGGTGGGAGCTCGCGGAGGAAGCGGGGGGAGCGGGGGCGGCGGGACGCGGGTCCTGCCGCGACGGTTGTTGTGGAGCTTGCGGAATCTGAGATATCGGCTTAGCCGAGATATGTGGGGGTTTAACCCACGCGTTTGGTGGTGGCGGAGGTGGCCTGCGCTCCAGCGCAGGGAAGGCTGAACCCCTTAACGGGGGAGGCGCTGGCCTAGAAAGAGGCGCTCTGGGAACGCTGCGAGCCACCGGCCCTACCCTGCGCGGAGCCCTGGGGCAACCGCCATAGTTGGCGGTATGTCCCACTGCCCCGCACAGGATGCAGGACGGCGGATCAGGCGTGCCCGGGGCGCGGGGACATGACTCTGTGCCATGATCACCCGTGCATTTAACGCACCGGGGGCGGGCGAAACAATTACGGGCCGAGTGCCCGTAAAGTTGGCAGCGATGGCACTGCCCGGGAGCCTTTTTGTGCTGGGGTTGCACATTGATGCCGCGGAGACCGCAGACATTCGAGATCTTGAAAACTTTTTTGCCCTCAGGAGAGTGGCTAAGAATGGCGAGCACCATGTTATAGGGCTCGCGTGTGCGCGCTCGGTACATACGGTGTACCTCGTAAATCGGAAGTCCTTGATCGTTGAGATCAGCGAGAATATATTTCTCGCCTATCTCTTTGGGGACGCCGCGTATGACTACGCGGAGCATACGCTCCTCTTCGAGGGCGTACGTATGGAAAGAGATTTTGCGTTCCCGCAGTAGCTGCGAGAGCGCACGGTGGTCATTCACCGTTTCGGCGAAGACGCGAAGGCCGTGGGCGGAGTCCCTCGCGGGGGAGATCTTAATGCCGCGCTGTTGGCAAGCGGCATGGATAGGAACCCAGGCGGATTTGTCCTGGATGACAATCGGAGGCGGGGCTTTTTGTTTTTTGTGCTCAGAAGGAGCCTGCGACTGGGAGTTGGTTTGAATTGGGCGAGAGTCGCCCTCAGAAGCCCTAAGGGCTTTAGATGGAAGGGCGGCGGTGCCCGAATCTGCGTGGCGCTTATTTTTGCGCGAACGGTCGACGGTTGTGAAGCCATCCTCATCAATTGTATTTTGACTGGCCAGAGGGGCCATGTCCGTCTCCATAACCTGACCAGAGGGGTCAGGGGAGAGAGGGGAATCTGAATCTGATTCAGAGTCTGATTGCCCTGATGGGGCAGTTGAAGCCTCTGAGGGAGGCTGGGAATTCGACCTTGAGTTTTTGAAAGCGCTGAAGGCTTTCAAAACGTCGGGGAAATTTGATTGTATGAATTCAACGAATTCATTCATTGTGCCCTGCGCCATCGTGGCGGCAGAGCAGGCGAGCAGACGGGGAAGGCAAGGCAGCCGGGAGTCGAACCCGGTTGCCTGTGTTGGTGTGCGGTCCCTCCCTGTTAGACAGGGAGGGGTGGGTACCTAAAATAACTACTCTATACTACGAGTGTAAGTGAAACGACTCACCAGAGTCGCCCTGAATAGGGGACAGACAATCCAATAATCACAAGCACTAACACTTAGCACTAATCACTAACACGGGCCCTGTGGGCGAGGGCAGTAACGGGCCGAAGGCCCGCCACGGACAAAACGCACTATACACAAAAACCACACAACACGCGCGGTTGAACGAGCACTCCGTGAAACAGCGCTGACGTCACTGTAAAAGAACGACGACCACACGCGGCTTCAAGCGCTTACGGCTGAAGTGCAGCGCTGAAGGCAGCGAACGCGCGCGGCCCGCGGCGATTTCTCAGCCGGCGGGCGATGGATTCCGGGAATCCAAAAACGAACGCGACGGCGGCGCAACGAAGCACGTGTGGCCAACACAAAATAGATCGGAAAAAGGACGGCGAACGAACACGTGTGCGAAACGAAAAAGACCACGAGACGACGGGACTGCAAGCAGGTCCGTCGGCTGTGGGCAGGTCCGTCTCGGTCGGTGGTCGGGCGCAGAATGTGTCTTGTACGGCGACTCGATCTTATATTTATACTGGGCGGAGGCGTACCTCCGCCCCCGCCTGCATTCCCCCACCCCTCAGCGAATCGTTTATTTATTCCTTAATATTTCTTATAACTAATACATTTTACTTATTCTAACTTATACTACGTTATTAACTTTAATCTATTTTCCATATTTATGTATTAATTATCACACTAAGGCGGTCGGCCTGTGCGCGAGGGCTCGTAGTCTCTTTTACTCGTATGCGAGGTTATAAATATAACCTGACGTGAGTCCCTCGCTGCCAGTGTTACGCGGCCGCCGCGCTGTTCACACCTCTATGGGGTAATAATTTACACGAAGCTTCAATTTCTTTATTTCTCAATTTTACAGTTATACTTATAACATTTACATATTTTAATATTCACTTATATCTAATACAAAACGAAAACGAAAACACTTATTCCTATCTTAGGTATTTGGTTATACTTTTATATGACTTGCGCTATATTTACTATGTATACATAATTGTTTTTATTACTCTAATTAATTTATTCTGTCGTGCACACATGCATTTAATGATTGACTAGAAGAATTATTAGTCCCTGCTGTGATACGTCCGCCATTGTACATATTATTATTTTATTGTATTTTATATTATTTGTACAATAGAGTTTTACAAACAAACAAATTCTAGTCACCGTCTATGACAACTTTAGTTTATTTAATTTTATTTGGAAACTTATTAGCCATCTTTACGTATCTTAATTCATTTCTGTCGGCAAATCGAATCTGGCTCCTCTTCACAATGGCCCATGATGGTCGATTACAGACAAGCACGATTGTTTAGAGGGCGTGATATGGCGTGATTGTCTGTAATCGGCGATCATCGCCGATAATCGGTAAGTTGTCGGTACATTAAAGGAATGCTGGCCCATGATTGTGTGCGCGTCCACACAATCGCCGATTACTCAGTACGTAATTGTCTCGGGTACAGTGTAGACGTGTAGACCGTTATAAAGTATTCTGTGGTGTAGACGTCTCGGTAAAAAAATAAAGAGGGACATATTCTTAGTGTTCTGTGCTTATGTATCTAGATTATAAGAGCTAAGTAGAAATATTGCCGCAGCCGCGATCACTTTGATATCCATCTTCGATAGACGTCTAATCATAACAGTAGACAGTCAGTAAATGAATAGACACGATTGTGTGGAGAGCTGCCCGATCATGGCGGCGATTATGGACGATCATTTGATGGACCATCATGTCCCATTGTGAAGAGGAGCCATGTGATAATCTGCAAGTAAGAAATACAGTACCTACGTTTAAACCTCCTCAGTACGTTGTGACGTACGTAATAGGAGCGAAAGTTGAACTGAAGATGTGGCATAGAGTTGGGTAAATTGTCGAGCATTTTCGTTAAAATAAGTACACACAAATGTCCAAAGGCACAGTTTTTGGGTAGAAATATGGGAATTTATATGTACTTATTTATTGGGATTTTACCGTAAGTGTCCTGCATTTTGTCCATCTCTGTCTGTGCGTGATGTGCACTCTTTCAAAGTTATTTTATTCAAGATTATATCATATTTAATAAGTACTAATTTATTCCAGATAGAAGTACAGATTCACAAGAATGAGCCAATCCCAGATGGCTGGGCGTTGGGACATGGCAATGAAACAACTACAGATTCGCAATTGGTAAGTGACTTTGATTAATTAATTAATTGAATTAAGACCACCAATAAAAAACCTTCTATTAAAGAAGGTTTAATTTTTTTTTTGTTGTTGTACAATAGATATATTGTCAATAAGAAAGAAAAAACTGGCCAAGTGCGAGTCGGATTTGCGCACGAAGGGTTCCGTACCATTATCTATAAAACGGCAAAAATATCACGTTTGTTGTATGGGAGCCCCCTTTAAATATTTGTTTCATTTTTGTTTAACTATTTATTTTTAAAGTGAATATTGGCAAAAAGTATTACATGTATTTAAAGTTTCACGATATAACATTTTCAGGCTTTCGACCTCGGCCGCCTGCTGCCGCTGGGTGGTTTTGAAAAAACCGGCGGATACAAAGGCTACTGTCTGAGTGCAATGATTGAAGTCTTTTGCAGTGGATTATCAGGTGTGTCTAGTTTATTGACGGCGAAGACCTTTGAGATTGCCACGTCAAGAGAACGAGCGCTGTTATTACGTGACAACAATTGGCAATAATTTTAACAAAAAAGAACCGACTCCAAACATTACTCTACATTTATGTATGTAGATGCAGGTTGGTGATGATGATGAAAAAATATGGGACCAATCTGGAAGTATACTATCTATACTTATAATAAATCTGTAGAGAGGTCAATTCTGTACATGAAATATATTTCCAAAATAACTATCTGGGGGTGATTAGTGATCGATACTGATACCAAAAATGCAATCAGTAAAATTTTTGTCTGTCTGTCTGTCTGTCTGTCTGTCTGTATGTTCGTTATAGAAACAAAAACTACTCGACGGATTTAAACGAAACTTGGAACAATTATTCTTCATACTCCTGGGCAGGTTATAGTATACTTTTCATCACGCTACAATCAATAGGAGCAGAGCAGTGAAGGGAAATGTTGGGAAAACGAGACAAGTTACTCCATTTCTTAAGCTTCCGTCGCGTGTTCAGCCTCAATGGTTAAAGCTACACAGAAATCATGTATGACGGAAATGTTCTCCATAATATTATATAAAAAATATCCCACGACAGCATATGTCTATCTTTTATGGTTGAGTCAGAAACTTGCCAAGCACCGCGCCCGTACACAATGAGTTCTGCCGCGCGGGGGGCAGGCAGCGGGCGGGCGTCGTTACGCGGCGTGGTACCACATGAGTAAAAAACGATGGTAGTTAGTACGGCATAGAAAAAATATGCCTAAGTGTGCTTGCCCAAACGTGCAGACACGTGACAATTATTGTTTTTTCGGTTGCAAATGCATTATTATTCACTGCAAATTGTTTACAATTCGATTTGCTTACTTTAATAGATAAGTTATTAAATATTGTTTTCTTTAGTTGGGTCATTGTTTTGTTTATTTCATTCGTTAAAAGTAGATTACTTTCGAATTTAATTAGATGTTATTACGTCATTATTTTTTGTTGCACATTTGGATGCTAGGCAGGTACCTAAGAACGGTAAGTTAATTGCCCTCACCAATAAACAGTACTTTTTTGAGCGTTGTACAAACAAAGCATTTGACCATCTGTGAATGTAAACAAAAGATAAGAAAGCTTAATAGTTTTATGAATGAGTCTTTATGCCTTTGCATGCCGACTACTCATGTTTTAAGATTTTTCAAAATTCAACCCATAAAGCGGTAAATCGGGGTTAAAAAGTCTGAAAATCGTCATGGGTATTGATTTTATGGTTTATCGGGTAGCTGATTACGAAAACAACAACTATTTTATAATCTAACATAGCCGACATGACAAAATCACCCCTGTGGGGGTGCGGTGGGGTTAAAATGTCATAATATCAATATGGGTGTTGATTCTAAGGTTTTCTGGGACGTCAATTACAAAAATGGCATCGATTTGAAAATATCAAATGGTAAACCCCAAAAAGGGTAAAATGGGGTCAAAAAGTCTGAAAATCGTCATGGGTATTGTTTTTATCGTTTATCGGGTCGCTGATTACGAAAACAACAGCGATTTTAAAATTCAACGTGGCTAACCTGACGATCTACCTCTATTGAGGTGTGATGAGGTTGAAATGTCTATATATCGATATATGTGTCGTTTTTACGGGTTTTCGGAACGCCAATCCATACTAATATTATAAATGCGACAGAATGTCTGTTACCTCTTCACGCTTAAATCGCTGGACCGTTTTAGATGAAATTTGGTTGAGAGATACCTTGAGTCCTGGGAAAGGACATACCTAAGATAGTTTTTATCCCAGAAATTACCTATTATTGTTATTTATTGTACCCGTAGGGTGAAAACGTGACCATCATTTCCTATTGGGGTGCGATGGCGTTGAAATGTCTAAAATGCGTTGAAAATCGTCATAGGTATTGTTATTTAGGGTTCCGTACCCAAAGGGTAAAAAGGAACCCTATTACTAAAGCTCCGTTGTCCGTCCGTCCGTCCGTCTGTCACCAGGTTGTATATCATGAACCGTGATAGTTAGACAGTTGAAATTTTCACAGATGATGTATTTCTGTTGCCGCTCTAACAACAAATACTAAAAAACAGAATAAAATAAATATTTATGGGGGCTCCCATACAACAAACTTGATCTTTTTGTTCTTTTTTTGCTCACAATTGATATTATTGATAACGGCAATAGGTAAACGCCTGAAATACTCAGTCATAATATTTAGTTATATATTCACTTTAAAAATAAATAATTAAATAAAAATAAAACAAATATTTAAGGGGGGCTCCCATACAATAAATGTGTTTTTATAGATAATGATACGGAACCCTTCGTGCACGAGTCCGACTCGCACTTGGTCGGTTTTATGGTATATCGGGTCTCTGATTACGAAAAAAACAACTATCTAATAATCCAACATAGCCGACGTGACAACTCTGTAGGGGTGCAATGGGGTTGAAATGTCATAATACCTATCAATATGGGTGTCGATTCTATGGTTTTCTGGGACGTTAGTTAGGACAATGGCATCGATTTGAAAATATAACGTAGTGGACACGAATTACTTAAAAAGATTTTTCAAATTTTACCTCTAGGAGGGTAAAACGGAGGTCCAAAGTTTGTATGGGAAAATGAGATTAGTTGGTTTATATGGGAAAACGAGATTAGTTGGACTATTTTATCCTAAATTTTACACGAGTACTTCTATTGATTAATGAGTAAACATGTGTTTGCCCCGAATGTCACGCGAGCGAAGCCGCGGGCGAAAGCTAGTTTCAAATAAAAAGAGGTTTTTTTCAAATCGGTTTATGAATCACGGAGTAGTTAAGTAACAAACATGAACAAAAAAATACAGCCGAATTGAGATACTCCTCCTTTTTTGGAGTCCGTTAAAAAGAACCCAACTCCTTATCAACTTACAGCAGCAGTACCTTGTTTGGGCTCATTGTTATGATCTCAGTAATGTTTTTAGACAGTGTGGTGTCTAATGGTGGTAAGAGTCTGTTGATAGAGCTGAGCTTCAGTCCGCCGAAGTTGAACCCGATTACCATCGAATATTTTGATTCGAGAAATAAATCTTACGTTTTAGTTATTGACAAACATCTTCAGCTTAGTGAGTAGAGTTCCAGAGCTTCCACCAGCTAACCTAAACATAAATACTATAAAACCAAGTTGAAGTTTGATTTTCGCAATCAAATAATCCGGCGAAATCAAATAGCCGACGGCTTCAGAGTTGGCGGTAGGGCCCCGAGACAGCGACCAACAATTTGACTGGTCACCCCGTGACGCGACCGCACCGGCGGCGGCGGCGTCGACAACGCGACATGGTCGCAGTTGCCTAGTGTGTGGAGAGTGTATAAGAACGAAAGACCACAGATTATTCACAGCCATAATCAGACAGTTCATCTGCTAGTAGGGAATATGTATGTGCTATGGTTTTTAATGCGATCAGTCGCTGGCTTGGTGGAAGGTAAAATCCCAAAATACAATTGGAGAGAACAAAGTGAAAATAAAATATAAGTATTTAAAGGTACGTAGGTACCTACCGTCTATTATTAAAAAAAAAGCGGCCAAATGCGAGTCGGACTCGCCCACTGAGGGTTCCGTACGTAGGATCATTATAAATAGTTTAGAAATCTAACCCCCTATTTTTTAAGATTTAATTACAAATGTATAGTTTTGAGATTTATTCTTATACTTGTAGTCTATAACGATGTTAATTGCCAAATTTCATAGTTCTAGGTCAACGGGAAGTACCCTATGAGTTTTGATTCCCTTGATAATGTGTTGAAATATGCGTTTTTCGCTGAATAAACGGCCGTATCTTTTTTTGACGTAAACTTAGCAGTTTGATTTTTTTACAACTTCATGGGACCGTAGACCTGAGTATACAGTTCAAATTTCAGCTTGATACCTCTACGCCTTCTCGACTTAGAGGGCCTTGACAGACGGACAGACAGACAGACAGATAGACGGACAGACAGACAGACGGACAACAAAGTGATCTTATAAGGGTTCCGTTTTTCCTTTTGAGGTACGGAACCCTAAAAAACCTTAAGCATGCTGTTACTATAACTACGCAATTTCTCCCAGAAGGAAAATATACGTGCCCTAATAACAGCAAAATAGGTAGGGCATTCTCGCCTCTGCAAACATGCTCGATGCCCTGCAATAGCGAGGAAGCTTTATAAGAATGCGGTGTGCATCACTATACTGTATTTATTGTACAAAAGAAATTACATAAACATGATAATAAAAAGAATTACATGTACAATGGCGGGCTTATCCTATAAGGGATCTCTTCCAGTCAACCATTCAATGAGAAGTTAAAAAGATAACATATTTTGGCGAAAATTTAAGTAGGTACAATCTGATTATGCTGATAAATTTTTGGTAATAAAATAAAAATAATTATAAAATAAAACTAATTATGACAACAGTGAAAGTAAAGTTAGAACATATTACATTATATATATGTAATCTTAGTACAGTTTAGATGTGATCAAACAGTTGAAGAGAAAAAGAAAATGAAATATTCATCGTCAATTAATTTCCAATATTCCAGGGTCTAAATCGACTCATCAGATCCGTGGTTGGTCGCAAGACAGCCAAGAAGAAGCCCCAAATCTTGGACAATGCTATGCAGCAATCAACCCTGACTGCTTTGCTCCAGGGTTTGCGGAACGTGTTGCTGAATGCTTGACGCATTGGAGGGGTTTAGAACCGGTATGTTGTTAATATCTTACCTCAGCATACCTTAGCCGCTTTCGATGCGGTTTTCACGGATGTATTGTGGCAAGATTTCCGTAACATTTAGTGTTTGTATGATTCTAATCCGTTCATAAACAAATTAAGCCGTCGCGGGACGCCTGGCAGATAATACTAATATAAATATTTATTTGATCCAAAATGTGTACACATACTTATTGCTAAAATAACACGAGCTATGCAAAAACGTGCAGAATAGCTGCCGGTGGTCAATTATTGATCAAAAATTAGATTGATCAAGAAGATGTGAAACATCGAAACTGGCCCTTTTGTTTATTATGACTCAGCTTCACATACTTTTGCGTTTATATATTTACTACTGTGCCGGAGACTCTGGCACTCAAAGTGTTCTGTGGATATATGGCGCCAAAAGGTAGCCTATGTCTGTCCTCGGGACTTATCTGTCCATACCAAATAATTATAAATATTAAAAAAAAATGGAAATATTCACCTCCCCTACCTAGAAGGGATTTGAACCCACGACCTCTCGACGACCGGTCGAGTGATCTTCCAACTATACTAATAATCATAACTAAGGTAGATGGCGTCACACTGTGACTCACGCAGTAAAATATTAAATGCAAAAATTCGTCACCAATACAAACCTTCCTGGTAGCTCAGTTGGAAGAGCACTCGACCGGTCATCGAGAGTTCGTGGGTTCAAATCCCACCTAGGCAACAGGTGAATTTTTCGATTTTTAAAAATATTCATAACATTTTGGCATGTTGGCCGAAACAACTAGGTATTTAAAAATAATAATATACCAAATAATATTCAAAGCGGTTTAGTCGTGAAAAGGTAAAATACAGACGGACATTTGGCAGTGACTCGACATAAGCAGCAACATCCTTACACCGGCCCGTAAAGGAAATAACGAGAACACACAGGAAGGCACTTTATCTACTTACAATTATTGTTTTTGATTAACGCTAACGTCTTGACGCGGCAATAACTGTATAGAATGCTTATTCATACCAATAAATAAGCGACTCTATTTCAAATGAAATAAAGTCGGTTATTCATTGGTATGAATAATCAATCTATTCAATTATTGAATCGCAATAAGAGATGGTGGTAAGGGGGCTGGACTGAGTGAACGCCGGGCCTTTTTTTCCCTAGTCTAGTAGCAATATCATGCGGCCTGCCTATTGTGAAGTGTTAACCATAGTCATATTAACGCTCGCAACATGAAATATCATTTGCGCGATGCCACCCGCTTTGCCAACGCCGCAACTCCATCCTTCCTGGTGACCTCACTCACTCGAAGGAACACAACCCTCAAGGAAATTGTTATTTGGCTATGGTATTATGTGAGGTGGAGGCACTTCGCCAGTCGAACAGCTTGTAAAAACGCTGCGCTGCCTCTCTTTTACCAGAGCCTCTTTCGCTAGTCCGTAGGGAGCTCAACGTACAGGTGAGGTTGGCTTTGGCTCTAAAGATCGTTGATAACTACTGGAGGTGATAATAACGCTAGTGGACTGTATTAATGTCATTTACAAAGGAAATAGTGAAATAAGAGAAATTATATTTCGTGAGGTGACTATATCATTAGACGGGGTATATAAAAACTTAAGCCTAACCATGTCTTCTTGCCACAGTGGAGGCAGGTAGAACGAATCTATAGGTAAAAAACCGGCCAAGTGCGAGTCGGACTCGCGCACGAAAGGTTCCGTACCATTATCTATAAAAACGACAAAAAAAAAATCATGTGGGAGCTCCCCTTAAATATTTGTTTGATTTTAATTTAATTATTTATTTTTAAAGTGAACATATAACTAAAGCGCCATCTAGCCTCTGGTACTACACAATTCTATTCGTCTTGCAATACATTTTATAAGTTCGTCGGCTATTACTCAGTAACTTGTAAAGTCTACTTAGCCGTGATAGTTTTCCTTTTAAATTCACTATATGGACTACTTCCATGATTTTTTTCATATTTATATATATAACAGTTTTGTTGATACACTGGGGACACTTGCGTCTAACAAAAATTTGCACGTTAAATGTAAATAATTCGCAATCAGATTACTATATCGAAAAATGATCTTCCCACGCTCCCAATGTTTCTAAAAGACCTATCCAACGACACCACACGTTTATAAAGACGGACAGACGGGCATGGCGAAACTATAAGGGTTCCTTGTTTACTACGGAACCCTAAACAAATCTTAGAGTGATAGTGATGAAGTGTTCATTATGTTACTATAGGCATAGTAAAAAATATTATGCTATTGGTGTTGAGACGGACAAGTGATTTGAACATGCAATTAGAAATTGTTATATCGTTTTTGTTGAGACGCGAGCAGTTTCATCTCATGATCTCATCTCGTTATAAACTATTAAACCAATTGAGTATGCGATGAAAAATGACTGCAGCCAATTATTATTGCTTGTATCGTGTTGCTGTTTCTATTAAAATGCATGGCTTTTATTGCATCCATAAAATTCTGTTATATAAGAGTAACTTTTAAGTCTAAGATGTTTTGCCTATAGATGCGTTCTACCTGTCACCATTTTGGCGAAAATAAAGGCAAGGTAAATTATTTTACTTTGTTCTTGCCACAATGGATGCACGACGAACTAAAGTTAAAATAATTATAGAAAAGTTGTAGATAAAATGCCTTCCAGTGTGTTAACGTTCTTTTCTATTTGTTTTTTGCTAACTGCATGCAATGCGTAGGTATTGAGTACAGCTTTTGTAGTAAATTTTTATTGCCGTAATGTTTGCCTATAGCCTGTCTATATATAAAATCTCATAAGCTTACCTATCTTTATTTTTACTATGCCTATACATATCATAAAATCATAAAATTGTAGGTAACTGATTGGTGTCCGCTCGGTATTTATCTGAACCTTTTTTCAGTAAAGTTTCCTATCTACGTTATTTAAAGTTTTTTTCCTCCAGATGGAATCGCCGTGGGATGCGATGTATTAGTATACAACGAAATACAGTGAAAATGACCTGAAAATACTTCATTATATTCTTAATATTCTGTATCTGAAACTGCGCTGAATTTGTAAAACTTGCTCAAGTTTTTCCTTTCATTTTCCAGAAAGTATACATACTACACTGTATTTGAGTAACTATTATGATAAATAAATAATGATAAATATTTTTGGACAATTTAGACAGCGTAATCTATTCCAAAATTAAGCGCAAAGCTAGTAATATGGGTATTAGATAACTGATATTTATCTACTTAAATACGTGTTTTTTTGTAGATACATACCTACTTATAATATATAGAACACAGCCAGACCAATATAAACATACATGTTCATGCACACAAATGTTTACCTAATGCGGGGATCGAACCCGCGACCTAGGAGTCAAAGTAGCCATTGCTAGCCATTCGACCACCGGGCTCGTTATATTATGAAACACCACTCCATTATTAAATAACTAACTGTTTTATAAAATGGCCAAGCCATTATTCCAAAGATAAAAGGGCTTTTATCTTTTATATTTATATTTATATAGCTGGCCGAATATCTGGATATTCGGCCAGCTATCTGTCCACCACCAAGTTTGTGGATCCTCGCATTTGTAATTAATCACAAGACAAACCTAACCAAAAGATTATTTAAAGACAATCCGCCTTAAGTTAGTCGTTATGTAATGCGGCGGGTTCTACGAATTGGCTGCGACATATATACTGTCTGGAAAACGAAGAGAAAAAGCACAGAATAATATACTGGAAAAAGTTGAGATTTTTTTTTACATAATTGGGGCAATTTCAGATTCAGTGCAGTGACTCTTATGGGAAGTTAAATTTACAATTTTAACTTTGTTTATAACGAGCTGCGAACTTTTATTACACTGTCTAAAGGCTCATAATATAATATCAACTACCCTTTCGAGAATGTTTTAATTTGTTCACCAGGTGGATCCATCATTACCAGTGCTAGCTCCTGGAGACAAGGAGCGGATCAATGCCGAGAAGACGAAACAACTCGGCAAGATCACCTACGCGCAGAGGCAGGTTGATACGTGCAACGTTCTAGCCGGAAACATTGGAGTCAAACCTTTACAAGTTTCATAATAAACATTAACTTGCATATTCTTTTTTATTTGTAGCATACTGTAGCATAATTTTTAAAAACACTCTTAGCAAACTGGTCGTTTCGTTTGAGTTTTCAAAACGCCTGATGATCTTTATACTATTAGCTTAGCTGACCCGGCAAACGTGGTTTTGACATATAAATTTAGGGGTTGATGGTAGAAGGGTGAAAATTTGAAGTTGTACGTATTTTTCAATGTTATGTCATAATAAATTAAAAACAAAAAAAAAAAGTCAATAAAATTAAATATTTAGGGGTGGGTCACCCTTATCATTTAGGTATATGATATATGGGTTGGGCCGATTTTCAGACCTATCCGACATGCACACAAAATTTCATAAAAATCGCTCCAGTCGTTTCGAATAAGTTTGGTAACAAACACCGCGACACGAGAATTTTATATATTAGATATGCTCTATCTACGTTGTCGCTGTTGAGATTTGCATATAAAATTCAGATTTAACCGTAAATGTAGCACCAAGTACTGCCAAGTAGTCCTTATTCAACTAATAAAATTAAATTTCGGTAGTGCTTGTGTTAGTTATGTTGTATTTTTTATATCAGGTATAGGTCGGGAAAACGCGTGAAGAAAGAAGAAGAAAACATGTTTTATTGATATGACCAATGTTAGTACAATATAACCTATTAAATATATAATAGTATATTATAATATATTTTCGCCATTGGCACCTACTAATGCTACCTATGCAGACATTATACAGCGTCGATATTCTGTGATAACTGATAACCAACTAGTGTCGGCACGGACATCGTCGGTAGAGGTGTACAGTCACGAGCAATAACATAGAAACATCTTGACATTTCAAATTCATGTAGCAACAATAAATCACAAAAATAAGTATGCTAAGCAGTGCCCAATAATTATGTAAACGTGAAATTGTGTCAAAATAAACTACACATTTTTATCAAATTATTGTCAACAATAGATTACCAAAGAATAATATTCACTTTTAGTTACATATTTATGTACCCACCAAGTAAATTTCTAAAACATGTACACAGTACAGTTTTAAAATTATGTAAACAATTACAAAATAGCTGTTTGAATCAGCTCGAGCTCGGAAGTACCCACTGACTAATTCTCAAAAACATGTACACTGTACTATTTCGAAATTATGTAAACAATTATAAACTAACAGTTTTGAGCAGGGAAGTATCACTTATCTAGTACTTATAGCATTATTTATTTAGGTAGGCATTGTTTAGTTCTCGATGTTTTATCATTAATTCATTAATTTGCGTCATAATGTTTAAAAAAAATAAAGGTCAATGTTTAAAGTGAAGAAGGTAGTGCCATCAGTAAGTGTTAACGGCTCGCCCGTCGACTGTTTTTTTTTCGTATACCGCTCTAAAATTATATTGTGATAATTTTAACAAAAAAAACCGACTCCAAACATTACTCTACATTTATGTATGTAGATACAGGCTGATGATGATGATGATGATGATGATGAAAAAAATATGGGACCAATCTGGAAGTGTACTCTTTCAAGTATAAAAAATTTTTTTCAAATCGGTTTATAAATCACGGAGTAATTAAGTAACAAACATTTAAAAAAATTACAGCCAAATTGAGAACCTCCTCCTTTTTTGGAATCGGTTAAAAACGTTGCAAAATATACAGAAGAAATAAGCGAGCATTATGGTGTTTTTTTTTGTTGTCGTGCAGTGCGGGTAGCTAAATATTTCCTTTTTTGGCAGTCGTGTAAAAATGTCATTTTCATGTATCCATGACAATTTCTATTACATGTGTACAATTCGTATACATGTAATAGAAATTGTCACGGATACTTTAAAATTACATTGGAAGTGAATAGATATTATTGATTTTGTTTCGTTTATATCAATGTGAAACCAATGTATACCTAGTTTTGACACAGTTTGATGGTTAGGTAATTTAGAAAAAAATGTCGTACACTTATTTCTGCAATGGTAGAAGTAATATATTTTAGACAATGTGACAATGTATATATATTATTGCTCGTGACTGTACTATGTAATGTAATTCCTAGCAGACCAATATTATGGAAATCTATATATTTATAATTTGACGAGCTCGGTGGTCGAATGGTTAGCAAAGGCCACTTTAACTCCCAGGTCGCGGGTTCGATTCCCGCACAAGACAAACATTTGTGTGCATGAACATGTCTGTTTGTCTTGGTCTGGGTGTTTTCTATGTATACGTATGTATTTACAAAAAAAATGTATTTAAGTACATTTATCAGTTCCCATAACACAAGCTTTGCGCTTAACTTGGAACTAGATGGCGATGTGTAAATTGTCCAGAAATATTTATTTATTATTATTTATAAGAAAGTCGTGTTAGTTACACGATCTATAACTCAAGAACGGTTGAACCGATTTTCATGACTTTTGTGTTTTTGGATTTATATAGGGAATAGGATAATAAGTATTAAAAAGATTGAAAAAAACGTTTTCCCATACAAATAGCGTCAGTTGAAAAAGGGTTGGGATAATAATTGGTTATCAAATATTTATGCGAGCGTTCAGAAATTTAACCTCCTTAACTATGAAAGACGGTAGTATTAAAAAAATAAGAAATGGCTCAACTAAAAAATATCAAATAGATTGGTCTGACTTTTACGTCGCGAAAGTTGTCTGTGATTTGTTTTGAAAATTGTCAATTTGTATTTTTACCCACAAACACTGGCCTCCGCCAACCCACAGTTGAGCAGCGTGGTGGAGTATGGTCCAGATCCCTTCGGTTGAAGACCTGTATCCCAGCAGTGGGACGACGACGATTATTACAATATTACCCAAAGTATAACACGTCTTACGTCACAAGGTACCTACTTCGTTCTGCAGTTAACCCTTCAGGCGTCTACACACGCATTTGCACGTATACAGACGCTGTCTGTTTGTATTGCCGTTTTTGTATCTAGTGACCGTTTTTCGGCCTTAATAACACCACAGTATAAGTAATACATGCAGTATGGCCACTATCTACCGCTCTCTCGTGTCGACTTCACCTCCCCTCTGAGACAAATCTGGAACAGTTTGTAAGGCGCCGCACGCTCACACGCTCGTTTGCGCTCTGCACAAACTTCATTGTTTATGTAGTAGTAAACAACGCGCCATTTTTACGGAGTCGCCGGGGTGTGATATGGTTCGCGACCACTGCGCTGGCACTGCCACTTCTTTTCTTCAACCGCTTGCTGAGACTATGAATTCTCAAATAGATTTTTTGTTTTTCTTAGAATGTTTACTTTTATTATGATTATATTAAAAAAAAATACAAAACTCTTCGGAACTTGTAAATCTAGATATTTGATAAGTGACCTTTATGTTTAAATAAAAACTTGCTTCTACAATGTCTTGTTTATGTTTTTTGTTTGATTATAAAAAGCAGTCAAACATATTATACTTTGAAAAAAAAAAAACAAAATTAATCATATATAATAAAAACACGCATAATGTAGAGTTCCGTTTCGTGTTTATTATTAATAACAATAAAACAAATTTTATTTTGATCACATAAACAGGCCCTGTGTTATTTTATACTTCGTCAACCCTTATTTATCGCACTGCTGGGATACGGGCCTCTCCTGAAGCGAAGGGGTTCAGAGCATAACCAGTTGAATTGGTAATAACGCCGTTTTTTTTTTATTATCTTTTTTTTTTAAAGGGGCTTATATCTGTTCCAAATATGCCAGCCCCATCGTACCCTAATCCAAGAGACTCAGTGATGAGATGCGGTAATTAAGTCAAAAAACATTCTTGCCCTCACTGATGTAGGTTAGTCAATAAACATTGAGCCAATCCTAGATCGTTGATGTTCAATTTTAATTTTCTCATCAGTGAATCTCTGTTTTGTTTGTACTTGACACACTCCATCAACAAATGTTGGACATCCTCTATAACCCCACACTCTTCACAATTAGGCGAGTCGTAATAACGCCGTTGTGCAGCGTAGTTGGCGCAGGCGAGTGGTTTCAAACCGCCTGAAGGCCATTGACTAGGCTTAATAACTGAATAGGGAGGTAAACTGGGAGATAATGCTTATGCATTAAGTTCGCCTTTTGTGTACAAAATTGTATTGTTTGTAATAAATTACAAAAAAAACCGGCCAAGTGCGAGTCGGACTCGCCCACCGAGGGTTCCGTAAGTCATTATAAATTTGATGTTTTTCATCATAAATAAGAAATAATGCGTCGGAAAAAATAAATAAAATATATTTTGCAATGTGCACATCACGCCCTTTCATATGATACCCCATTTGAACTAGTAGCTTCAATTAGAAATTTCGACCTACTCTAAAAATATTTTTAAGATTTTATTACAAATGTATAGTTTTGAGATTTATTCCTGTACTTGTAGTCTATAACGATGTTACATGCCAAATTTCATAGTTCTAGGTCAACGGGAAGTACCCTATAGGTATTGATTCCTTTGAGAATGTCGAAATATGCGTTTTTTGCTGAATAAACGGCCGTAACTTTTTTTTCCGTAAACTTAGCAGTTTGATTTTTTTACAACTTAATGGGACCGTAAACTTGTTTATACAGTTCAAATTTCAGCTTGATATCTCCACGCATTCTCGACATAGAGGGTCTTGACAGACAGACAGACAGACGGACAACAAAGTGATCTTATAAGGGTTCCGTTTTTCCTTTTGAGGTACGGAACCCTAAAAAGAAAAGAATATCATAGAATCTAATGATAACAGCCACAGCACATTAACGTGCCATTTGCAAGGGCTATATTTTCGGTATTGCACTACGGAACCCTAAGAGGAATTAGCTTCCTACATGTTAATAAAAACATCTCGAGAATCGGCTTTTGACATGACGCTATACCTTCGGATATATCTTCATGTCAAATTAATAGCCGACGGTATATATCGTCGGATAAAACTCAAGTTTTATATCAATCATCATGGTAAGTAGGTATATAATCAAGTAAGTACAGTTACCATAAAAAATCTATGATTTAGTTAGACTAAATATTGTCACTAAATTTTGAAAGTTTGAAAGAGTGTTAGAGAGAGTTAATTGATTAAAAGGCTGATTGAAAGTATGCATTATAATGCATACTGTCAACCTTGTGAAGGTAATATATGCATTGCTGACATAGGCCAATGCATTTTATTGTCGGTTACTGACGCTGCATCCTTTAAATATACTTACGTATACGCAATGACGTTGTATTTCTATCGATATGCCACTAAACGTCAAAACAAGTACCCGAAAAGTAAGCCACGTGACTCATCTCGCAATTCGTTCACACAAGCAAAACGACGAATCTGACGTTTGTGACAATTGATAGAATTCGGTAAAAATTAAGTCTTCTGTATTTCGAGAATGCATAATTTATATTTATAAAATAACTAAAGCCCAATAGATCACATATCACATGAAAGTAAGTATATAATAATAATTGATTTTGAACATGTACTTTAGTTAAATTCATGTTTTTGCAACGAGAATTGGCGCCATTTTGTGCACGATGAGGAAAAGAGATAGTAAGTTTATTAAATCGCTGTTAAGTGCTATGATAAGGCTGGTTATGGTTTGTGAAACTATTTATAGCTAGCTATCCACGCAGCAGCAGGAGCCGTTATATGGGTATGCCATATCTATAATAAATAAATCTTTATTTCCTCCAATCTTTATATCTATAGACAAACATCATCGCGTATACAATTTTTCTGTTTTGTAACTGAGTGGAAGTATGGTGGAAACAAACAAACATGGAGAAGTCATTAAAACAATTATTTTAAAAAGATAAGCTATTTTTAGCGGTGACTGTACTATTTAGTAAATATAAAGCTTGCATAGTAATTGTTTGAATGTTCAATTTACTTGTCATGGTTTTTATGAGTCTGTGTTATGAATAAAATATACAAAAACTTTGAAACAATATTAATTAGTACGAAACAAATTGATATATTATTGTATTTTACAATTCGTTTCTAGTTTATCATTTATCTATCTATTTTGTAATTATTATTTTGCTGATAAGTTGTTCTTTCAGTCTCTACTATGTTAAAGATCTGATCAGACATTTGAAGATCATCAGCTATTTTCTATACTATCAAGTTATATGAGCAACTTTCACACGTCCGATAGATTCGAAATTGGAAAAAGAACTTATAACCCCGCCCTGGGCCCTACTTGCGACTGGCACCAAGATACAAATTTACCGGCTAAGTTAAAGTCGTTTCCCATCGGACATTTTAATAGCGAAATTCAAATTTCCACTTAGATTTATGATATTTGTGTTTAGCTTAGCAGATGGTAACTTAAACGAATGCTTTTTCTTTGGCCACTACCACTTTAGCATTATCGAAACGGATGATGTGATGTCCGAATCCAGTACGTATTCCGTGGTCGCCAAACCACTTCCGACCAGGGGTCCTACCGCCGAAGCTGAAGCCGATAACCATCGAATATTTTGATCCCCAAAAATAGGTGTTATGTTTGAGTTCTTGACAAGTAAGTATTTTTTGCTTTGATGGTAGAGCTTAATGGTATGAACCAGGTAAGCTAAACACAATTACCACTAATGTAAGGTGAAGTTTGATTTTCGCAATCAAGTGGCAATCGGCTTCAGCTTAGGCGGTAGGACCCCAGTTTCTTTAAGCCCCTTAAAATGTTCTGAGAGTCTAGACGCTATATTGCGTCCTGCCCCCTTACCACCAACTCTTATTGCGATTCAATAATTGATTATAATGCTTATTCATACCAATGAATAAGCGACTCTATTTAATAACTGAATAGAGTCGCTTATTCATTAATATGAATAAGCATTCTATTCAGTTATTGAATTTATTTATTTAAAACTTTATTGACCACAGTAAAAGGGTGCAAAAGGCGGACTTAATGCTATTGCATTCTCTACCAGTCAACCTTTGGGAGTGAATCGCAATAAGTGTTGGTGGTAAGCTCACTGTTTCCCCTCACGTAGCTGCTACCACAATCGCAAGGTTTCACGTAAACACCTGGAGCTTCCAACGGGTCACTATCCTTCGAAGACTGCATCCATTGTCTGCATCCATTGAGCGAAAAGGACGGAAGATTCTGAAATTCCCTTTACATCTACAATGCTTTATAATAAATACCTAAATAAATTACAAACTAAGCATAAAATTTCAATAATCTCATTGGCACAGAATGTTTAATAGGTAATATTAAATAGGTTTTATAGATAAATAGGTAGACAGGTTGGAGTGGGATTTTGTTTCTTATTGTACTATTTATGTAATGAGCTGAGAAAATGTACGCCATTAATATGTGATGATTTGCTGAGATAATGTTATGGCGTGTATCCTGTTGAGCCATGCGGTAGAAAATATAGTGTTCTTCTTTAGTCTGAAACACACTTACTTTTACGAGCATATGCGGCGTGGATTTGATTCTGAAATGCAATCTCCTCTTACAATTGGAGTTCATTGTGATTCCTTGTCGTGCATGTTCCGTCACAATTTACGCGGTGCGGTGCGGAACTGGTATAAATGATGTTCGGTTGTTTTTTTGTATATAGTTGAGAAATAGCCTGCATGTATTAATCTGGTGAAAGAGGTTAGCGATTATCACATTTATGTTTAGTTCAACTTTTCCTCAAGGCGATCTTGTGTGTTCACGCCACATTTTATAGTTTAACAAGGAAAGATTTACTTGACGCATCACTTCCTTCCATTACCACTTTTGCCGGGCTGTCAGACGACAGTGTCAGTGCAACGGACACTACTCGGCTTCTTTCTCTGTCTCTGTTTGTTGGCGATCACTTTCCACTTTAAAATTAATTCGCTTTTATCAATTTATTTTAACATAAAAATAGTGTTCATAAATAGCGTAAGCTTTAAAGGGAAGCAGTGAAGTAATGGGGGTGGAGATGTGTCAAGCTGTTAATTGCACAATGTCTGTCGTGTTTGTGCTAAATACTGGGCCTCCCGGTGCCGTCTGTCTGTTCGGTGTGTGTTGTGGAGAACTGTCCCCATTATACGTGCTGGATAGTCTGACGGTTAGGGATGCCAGGATTGATTTTTTGTTTTTCTTTTATATAAAAAATGGTATACCTCGGCCGATGAGGTTCGTGTCGGCACCTGTTGGCTGTCGCAGAATACCGGCGCTGTGTGTATTACACAGCAGTAATGCCGAGCGATGGCCAATTAACATCATAATTATGTACATGTTTGTATGAAATGTTTATTGTTATTGTGTATTGTGTGAATTTATTGTTTCATGTTGTGATGTTAATAAACGTATTTTATTATTTATTATTATTATTATTATAAATTGTTCGAGATAAAACGAGACAGATAGTTTCGTGCGTGGTTGACTGACCGAATTAGAACTCTAAGGCTAAGGACATAAGAACCATAAGCTGTTAAATATGCGAATGCGAAAATATGCTATAGTAGTAGTGTCAATTTTCATATTAATTATTATTTTAACCACTAAATAATTAAATTTCTTTTTACTCAAGCTTGACAGTCCTAAGCCTGTGAAATGTTTGAAGGAAAATCAATATTTGTAAGGGAATTTATAAAATATTTAATTAGTTATACTTATTTAATACAAAAATACAATGTCATCAAAATGATGCAATAGAACTGAGAAGAATGTAGAAGGAATCAGTCAACAGAACTACTGAGTCGATTGAATCAAAGATACATTGAACTAAACGAACTAAGTGAGTCAAAAGAACTACAGAAGCAATTGAACTAAATGAACTAAATGAACTAGATGAGTGATGTAGTTCATTTGCGTCAAAAGAACTGCATCTCTCTTTTCAGTTCAGTGAACTGTTTTGCGCAAGTCTATTAAGATACACCTGATTTCGCTTCAGACCCACCGTAGCACTGGCCGTACCTCTGGTGGTACGGTGGGTCTTTAAATATTAAACCATACCACTGAATAAATCACCGTAGTGCTGTGCTGACGTACCAGGCAGACAGACAGAAGGGAGTAAATGGAGTAATGTATGCTAACCAAAATTTACGAAAAACATGATCATTCTTTAGTTTAGGTATAAATGAAAATGTATTTGATAAAAAAAAACTGTTTTTATTTATTTAAACAAATGCGAGACACTACGAGTAACAATAAAAATATATATATTACAACTTTGACATGGGTTTATTTTTACCCCAGGATGTTGGGTTAAGAGTTAAATGTAGACTTCTATTTGCTAGCGTCCCCACCTGGCATCGCATAGGTCTAATAAAATATACCATAATTATGTCACTCGCTGATCATCAATTATGAACTATTACACAAATACAATTATTATTATTATATATCTCTCTTAAATCACGGGTCAGGCCCGGTCATTTGATAGGCATACGCGGGGATATGGATCCAACGCGTAGAGGCCCCTTTGAGAAGTTTGATGTAATGTTGTACGCCCGCCGTGACCTGCTCCAGGATATGCCAATGGAACGACATACCCATGAGCAGGTCTCGAAGTTACTCGCGGCGTGATGCCCTTTAACACTTCCACCCCTGGAGCATATAGCTCTAGCGGCTCCTCTCTGGACGGCCAATAAAGGCAAGCCAGAGCTGAGAGTCCTGCGGGCCTTCTTGTGTTTACACTCCGACCGATGAAGACACGCCAGAGACGAAGGCCCTGACCGACTCTCTGGAGACTCGGGTCCGTGGTGTCGCTACTCACACAACAGCTCGCCACACAAGCTGCCCTGCGGACTTATGCGGACTTATTATGTATCTCTTTTTAATCACGGGTCAAGCCCGGTCATTTGATAGGCATGCGCGGGGATATGGATCCAACGCGTAGAAGTTTGATGTAATGTTGTACGCCCGCCGTGACCCGCTCCAAGATATGTCAATGGAACGACATACCCATGAGCAGGTCTCGGCAGGCGTTGAGACTATTGCGAAGTGTGATGGAAAATAAATGGGCTATGGAGATGGGATCTGGGTGAACTTAATACCGGGCTATTACAGAAGAGGGACGGACGCCTGCCATAACTGCTTTTATTGCTAGTTATGTGCGGCAGGCGGTGGCTTGCCACTCACTAGATGGGCCCCCGAAATGCCAGGAAAACGGCCGGGGGCAACACCGGTGTGAGTGACTCAGGGATGTCGAGAGGTGTGCTGCGCTTTCTCCGAAGTTACTCGCGGCGTGATGCCCTTTAACACTTCCACCCCTGGAGCATATAGCTCTAGCGGCTCCTCTCTGGACGGCCAATGAAGGCAAGCCAGAGCTGAGAGTCCTGCGGGCCTTCTTGTGTTTACACTCCGACCGATGAAGACACGTCGGAGACGAAAGCCCTGACCGACTCTCTGGAGACTCGGGTCCGTGGTGTCGCTACTCACACAACAGCTCGCCACACAAGCTGCCCTGCGGACTTATTATTATTATTATTATTATAAAAATAACTGCGATGATACACAGAAAAATAACAAATTTGAGACGTCCATCCTCATTAAATCTAACCCATACTTTAAATCCAAAATGCAAAAAAGGAAAAGAATAAACTGGAATAACTTTGTTTTTTTTCGGTGACATTGAAATTTGGTATTTCACCTTCGAAAAGGGTATTTTTATTTATTATACACTGCCCACCTAAGTAGCATAAGTTTCTTAAATGTATATACAAGATACAAGTATAGTATAGTACCAACCCAAATAAAAAATGCAAAATGCATACAGACTGAGCCACGGCCCAGTTTGAGTTACTGCAGCGCACACGTGCGCAATTTTAGGTACTAGTGGTTGCCCAGCCCCCTTACCACCATCTCTTATTGCGGTTCAATAACTGAATAGATTGCTTATTCATACCAATAAAAAAGCGACTCTATTGAATTTGAAATAGAGTCGCTTGTTCATTGGTATGAATAAGCAATCTATCCAGATATTGAATCGCAATAAGAGGTGGTGGTAAGGGGGCAGTGGTCGAAATTAGACCAAAATTAATTTAAATTATGACTTTAACAATAAACAAAAGAGCATGTATGCGTGTTTGTGTAATGTATTTTTATTGATTTAATATATATTTTTTTTGCATAAATAAAAAAGAATATTAGCATTATGCACTGCTTCTCCATATAAACTTTAAGTGTGCGAAGTTTCCCCTCTGAACACGTGGTCCGACTGCTTTGTCTGACTAATCGGACCACTTGAACTTTTTTTTTTGTTGGTCATACTCCTCCGCCCGCGCAATGTTTGTAAGAAGGGGTACAAAGTTTTTGTTTCACGTATTAACCTCGTAGATAATATCTCCAACTGGTCCGTATATATACTTTTTATGTACTATGCGTGTGTGTTTCGAAATGCTGAAATAAACGACATATATCTCTATTTATATGTTACTTGCAAAATCAATTCAGTTAACTTATTCTCTACAATATCTGCGGCGCATATTTCGATATGAAATTCTGAAGTTCTGGCTGAAATTTTGGATTTTTCCTAATACATTTTCATGCTTTCTAATTCGAGGGATGAACCATGTGTAGATGAGGTTGGCTTATGTGTTAAAGTTAGTAGTAAACTTCTCACGCTACTTATTATCTACTTATTTATTTTGTACAAGCCTTTTGACAACCCTGACAATAGTTAATTGATTCAGGTGTTATTTTGCGGAAGTCAAATTTACGCGACCAATTAGTTCATGCAAATTACTGCCGGCCGGCACCCACCCACTACCGTAAGTAGTAGTAGTTGCATGCGACTGCCGTGGCTGCTTTGGTCGTCTCCACGGCAGTCGCATGCAACTACTAACGGTAGTGGGTGTGTGCCGGCCGGCAGTAATTTGCATGAACTAATTGGTGGCGGAAGCACGCAAAGTAGTGTAGATCAAATTGCCTGTAACCCTGACAATATTTATCTTTAAGCTGAGACGACCACTGCAGCCGGAGCGGTGGCAGTCGCATGTTTCTTTAGTTCTAGATGATGGAGCGTCGCAGAGATGACCGCGACAGCTGGAACAGAGACGACGAAAGCAGTCGTATGCATCTACTAATGGTAGTGGGTGGGTGCTGGCCGGCAGTAGCTTGCATGAACTGGTGGCGGAAGCACACAAAGTTAGTATAGACCAAATTGTCTGAATATTTATCTAACGTGGAACCAAAGTAGAGCAGTGGACAATACTAGATCTATAGCCTTTTTGACCAGGGTAGTTGTTGCGACCTCTTTTATATTTTATATTTTATATTTTTTTAACATTTTTTGAAATTAGTGTTTATTTGAATAACTATTACCATAGAAACCAAATATGTTGACTTATCTTTGTCTTTACTCTTGAACCGTGTGTACCACTTGTGATATATTTCTACCTAAATACATTATATTCGTTCGCCATCTGCTTTCGTATCATTACATATATCCACTAGTTCTCCTTTACATTTGGTCCTTCTCCCTTCAATACCAGCATTTATTGTGAGTATATTCAAAATTTTCATTTTTCCATTTTTTGACATTTCATAGTATTCGTTTTCAAGTAAGTTATTGATTATTTTCATTGTAGTTTTCGTTCGATAATTTCATTTATTTACATTTAATGATCACCCGCAGTAAAAGTAGAGTCATGTCAGCCGATCACGCATCTAGCCGTCGTATTGTAGATTCCGCACAGGCGCCTGCCGACAGTGCTCAAGTTATTCCTTGTTCGTCTGCAGAGGTGGATAGACCTCGTAGTGAGCGCACCGCTCAGACAAAATCGACTCGGTCTTCTTCCTCAACTGTAAGAGCTCAAAAAGCAGCATTGGAGGCACAAGCAATGAGGCGACGCTTAGAACAACAGCAGGAACTTGCGTTACGTGAACGTGAACGTGAACAAGAGCTGGCAGCTCGCGAACGGGAACTTGCAGCACGCGAACGTCAGCGCGACCATAAACTTGCAGCGTTACAGCAGGAGGTCGAAGAGAGCGAACTACAAGCCCAACTCGCTGCCATAGATGCTGAGGCCGGTTCCAGTCGCACGGGTAGCGTGAGTCACCACAGCTCTACCAGGGTAAGCACAAATAGGACAAATAAGTGGGTAGAAAATCATTCACGGTATTCTAATAAAGTTAATGGAGGCACATCAGCAGTCAGATGGGAACAACATTTTTCTTCTGTTCCATCGCCTGGCCACTCGGTACAACCACCGATGGCCACAGAGGCAACTGCAGTCTCTATTAACGCTCAAGTGGAATGTAGTAAACCACAAAATGTTACTAAAACGTCCATGGCGGCTGGTGTTACACCCCCGCTCATTACTACGGAGTTGTTTAATAACCACACTTGTTTTTTGCAAGCTGTAGCCGATACCGCAGCTGCGGCAAAGGCGCTCGCTTGCGCCCCAAGTTCGAAGAAATTGGAACTATTTCCTTTCGCTGGTAACACTTTACAATGGTTACAATTCAAACGTATATATGATGTTACTAAAAGTAATTTCTCTCCTTTAGAAAACTTAAACCGACTACATAATGCGATACGCGGTACCGCACGCGAATGTGTCGCTGCGGTATTATTGTCGGCGGAGGATCCGGAAGAGGTCTTGCGCGCACTCGAAGTCAACTTCGCGCCTACTCCCGAGCTTATCGTTTTTAAGGAAGTATCTTCTTTGAAAAATCTTCCACGGTTGGGAAACGATCTGAAGGAACTCGGAACCCTCTCTAATCGGGTACGTAACTCCATTTCAACAATAAAATTATTAAAACAAATAGAGTACTTATACTCTCCTGAATTATTTCACGCAGTATTAGGGAAATTGAATCCCACTATGAAAATTAGGTGGACTGATTTTGCAGTACAAGATACCACCGAGCGTCCTAAGTTAGAAATATTATCAGATTTTCTAAAACGCGAGTTTGATCAACATACCCGCTTTGGCTTATCACCCGAGTTAAGCTTGACACAAAATATGCAACGTTTTTACGCTACTGAAAAACCAGTTAGGCGTGAAAGCATAAATGTCGCGAATTCAAAAGCGACAAATAAGGGTGGGTTTACAAAAAAGCAAGAATGTGTATTTTGTAAAGAAAACCATAGCATTAAAACATGTAATGATTTTAAATCTTTGACTGTTGACGATAGATGGCAGTGGCTACGTGATGCAAAGGTGTGCTACCGGTGTCTAAAAGGCGTGTCACATCAGTGGAAAACATGCAAAGTGGGCCCTTGTGGTATCGATGGGTGTGTTTTTCGTCACCACCAGCTATTACATAAAAATTCATCTACCTCCCTTATCAACACATTTGACACACATAGAACAAATAGTGATAATACAGAAATACACGAACAAAATTCGCACCCGACTTCACATATTTTGGAATCGACCTCAAAGGAAGATAAAGTAGTTGTGTCTACTACCTCCACCGGCATTCAACAAGTAAACACAGTCTTAGCTCTTAGTCCTCGTGCGTATTTAAAGATTATTCCTGTCACTGTTTCAGGTCCTAAAGGAAATTGTAACGTTTATGCGCTCCTCGATGATGGCAGCACGGCCACATTAATAGATTCTAGTGTCGCTGCACAAATCGGCGCTTCAGGGCCAGAACAGTTAATTACGGTAAATGGCATAGGAGGCCTCGAACGAAAAACGAAGGTTTCTTATGTCAATTTTTTTATTAAAGGTAGGAACACACAAGAAACGTTTCTAGTAAAAAATGCTAGAGCAATGGAGTCGCTGTCTTTACGACCGCAAACAGTTCATCGTGAAAATATTTCTTCGTATTCACATTTAACAGACTTGATCGACGTTTTGTGGCATGAAGACGCAACTCCTACTGTTTTAATAGGAGCCGAACATTGGCACTTATCTATTAACCGTGACGTACGTGTTGGTAGAAGGAACGAACCTGTAGCCTGTCTAACAGCTCTTGGCTGGACTTTATACGGTGTTGCTTCTAGCAAAACGAAATTAATTGATTTTGTAAATCACGGCACTTATTCTGAAACTTCGTTAGAAGAAAATTTAGAGAATCTTATTAAGGAACAGTACAAAATAGATAGTTTAGGTATCTCTATAAAGGAGACTGCATACAGCAAGCAGGATAAACGTGCTGTCAACATTCTCGAAACTACCGCCAGGCGTTTACCATCAGGCCGGTTTGAAGTTGGCCTACCTTGGCGGGAGGGTATCATGCACGTACCTGATAGTTATCCTCAAGCTATATCCCGTCTGCTTTCTTTAGAGCGCCGTATGGAAAAGGAACCAGATTTTGCAATTGCATATAAAACCTTTATCAATAACATGATTGATAAGGGTTACGTAGAAGAATGTCCTTCCGAAACATATTATTCGTCTAGCAAAATTAATTCTAATATTAGACTATATTTACCTCATTTCGGTGTTTTTCATCCTCAAAAAAGAAAGATTCGTGTTGTTTGTGATGCAGCTGCAAAGAATGAAGGGGTCAGCCTGAATTCATTGTTGCTTTCCGGTCCCGACTTACTGGAGTCTCTTATCGGTATCTTATTTAGATTTCGCGAAGGTCGCATAGCTGCAACAGCTGACATCAAAGAAATGTTTTCTCAAATACGAGTCCGGGAACAGGACAGGGATGCACTGAGATTTTTGTGGCGAGATGGTGACCGTAAAGCCACAATCAAAGAGTACAGGCAGACAAGCGTTATCTTTGGGGCGTCTTCAAGCCCTTTCACAGCTTTATTTATAAAAAATAAAAACGCATTGGAACATGAATCCTTTTATCCGAAAGCAGCTGAAGCCATAATTCATGATCATTACATGGACGATTTTATAGGGTCTGTTGATAATGTGTCCGAAATGGCACAACTAGCATCAGACATAGTGAAGGTGCACAAAGCTACTTGTTTCGAGATGAGGGCATGGATTTCTAACAATACGGAAGCACTCGCTCTGGTACCAGCCAACCTTCGTGCGATTCAACCTTGTAACGTCAGTCTGGGTAACACTAACTCAGTAAGCGCATTAGGCATAACTTGGAATCCGACTACCGATTTGCTCAGTTTCCGAATCGGTTTAAAGGAAGCCGCTCCCTCAACGTTGACGAAACGAATAGCTTTGTCGCACCTAATGAGAGTTTATGACCCTTTAGGTTTCCTGGCTCCTGTTGTTATAAAAGGTAGAATTTTATTCCAACAAACATGGAGAAGTAAAATTGATTGGGACACAGAGTTTTCTCAACCACTTGCCGATAGATGGCTGGAATGGTTCAAAGAACTTGCACATATAAGTTCATTGAAAGTTCCACGTCATATTGGTTCGAAACCCATTGAACCACTGTTTAGAGAGTTACATATATTTGCAGATGCAAGCGAGCTCGCTTACGCATGTGTCGCATACTGGCGTCTTATTTATGAAGACGGTACGGTAGAACTCGTTTTCATTTGTAGTAAGGCCCGAGTCACACCTTTGAAGCCGACATCAATACCACGGCTTGAACTTCAGGCCTCCCTAATTGCTTCACGATTAGCGTTAACTATAAAGAACAGTCATAGAAAGAAACCCGTACGTACTTTTTATTGGACTGACTCTATGACTGTTCTTGGTTGGCTAAGAAACGACGCGCGCGCTTTCAAACCATTTGTTGCCCATCGCGTTGGAGAAATTCTCGAAAATTCCAACGCTTCGGATTGGCGATGGACACCAAGTGAGTTTAATGTTGCCGACGACGCAACCAGAAGTCGTCCGATACAATTAGAAACATCTAGCAGATGGTTGACTGGCCCTTCCTTTCTCATTAGTTCTTCAGAGAGTTGGCCTACAGAACCACTAGAGTCTCCTCCCATAGCCTCCGAAGAATTTAAGAAAAAGGAATTGGTGTGTCTTTCACAAATAAATCTGTTACCAACACCAATTACTGCTGAACTGCATTTTAGTAGCTGGCTGCGTTTAGTTCGCGCTACTGCCCGTGTTCACCAAGCTGCGAATATTTTTAGGTCATTTTTGTCAAAGTTTCGAAATTCAAAATTAAAAAATATTTTTTCTCATCGCAGAAGTATGAACGCGCGTTCCAGAGCTACGGCATCCACCACCCTTCCACCGCTGACTGCAGACCTGATCAGAACAGCTGAGCTACATATTTTACAACGCACACAAATAGAAAGTTTTAGACAAGAATTTGAGTGCATCTTGAGTTCAGAACCGATCTCGAAAAAGAGTCGTCTTATAAAGCTGTCGCCTGTTTTGGGAGAGGATAAACTCCTACGGTTGGCTGGACGCATATCTGCAGTTGAGGAGGTACCAGACAATGTAAAGAACCCAATTCTTCTGGACGGTCGCCATTCTGTTGTCAAGTTGTTGGTTCAGGACGCACATAACAAGGCTGGCCACGCAAACAATGAGCAAGTTATTAACGAACTTCGACAAAGATACTGGCTTTTAAGACTGCGCAACACTGTACGAAGTGTAGCCAATGGATGTTTGTTGTGCAAAATAAGAAAGGCGCAACCATTGATACCACGTACCGGAAATTTACCTGTTTCAAGGCTGGCACATCATCGACGTGCATTCACTTATACCGGTTTAGACTATTTTGGACCTTTAAATGTTACTGTTGGTCGACGACATGAAAAACGATACGTCGCACTCTACACCTGTATGACGTCCAGAGCAGTACATCTAGAATTAGTACACAGTCTTTCAACTGACGCCGCTATAATGAGTTTACGGAGGTTTATTGCCAGAAGAGGAACTCCTGAAGTACTTTATTCTGATAATGGAACCGCTTTTGTCGGTGCAAATCGAGTACTGAAACAATTTTATAGTAATGATATACCTAATTATGCAGCAAACCGAGGCATTCGCTGGAGTTTCATTCCTCCGGCTGCCCCCAATTTTGGCGGTTGTTGGGAGCGACTAGTGCGGAGCATAAAAGTCGCTTTGAAAGCCACACTAAATGAACGTGCACCGAAAGATGAAGTTCTGGTAACTTTACTGCTAGAAGCCGAAGCAATTGTCAACGCCAGACCTCTCACTCACGTGTCAGTAGACCCATTAGATGAAGAGACATTGACACCATTTCATTTTATACTCGGCAGTTCATCAACCCAAACGATCCCTACTAGTCTAGACGACACCGATTTAGTACGGAGATCAGAATGGAAAGCGGCACTACGACTAGCAGATCATTTTTGGAACCGATGGGTTAAGGAGATACTCCCGACGCTTCAACCGCGACAGCCAACCACTTCAGATGTTTTAAAGATTGGAGACCTGGTTCTTATTGTAGACGAGAATCTTCCCCGAGGTGTGTGGCCACGAGGACGTGTATCGGCAACCTACCCTGGAAAGGATTCGGTAGTAAGAGTGGTGGATGTCGCGACTAAAGGAGGCACGTTACGCCGACCCTTACGGAAGTTGGTTAGGCTGCCTATGACGGAGTAGGTACCAACTTTCTGTGCTTTCCTGCACAAGAGGGGAGGATGTTGCGACCTCTTTTATATTTTATATTTTATATTTTTTTAACATTTTTTGAAATTAGTGTTTATTTGAATAACTATTACCATAGAAACCAAATATGTTGACTTATCTTTGTCTTTACTCTTGAACCGTGTGTACCACTTGTGATATATTTCTACCTAAATACATTATATTCGTTCGCCATCTGCTTTCGTATCATTACATATATCCACTAGTTCTCCTTTACAGTAGTGTACTAGAAAAGCGTTACATTGACCACTGGTTTCATTGTTACTCTTCTTAGCGTGCTAGTAGCTCCGCAATGTACTCCTACTTGCCTCATAGTATTCTACCCGTTGTGGCGTATGCCACATATTTTAGTTTGTTATTATTCTTTTTTATACTACGTTGGGTGGCAGACAAGCATACGGCCCGCTTGATGTGAAGTGGTTACCGTAGCCATATTAACGCTTGCAATATAAAATATCGCTCGCTCGCCGCCACCTCCGCTGCCAACGCAGCATCTCCTTCCTTTCTAGTGACCTCACTCACTCGCAGGAACACAACAACCTTCAAGGGAATTGTTATTTGGCTGCGGTATTCTGTGAGGTGGAGGTACATTCCCCAGTCGGGTAGCTTACAATTACGCTCGATACCTCTCTTTTCGCCAGAGCTTCGTTTGTCAGTCAGCAGGGTGCACCGCGTGCAGGTGAAGTTGGCTTTGGTTCAAAGATGTTGATGAACCACTTACACCCCTAAATTTATTATTAATGTTATTACTTTTATGATATTGTATCTGCCCCTTTTTAGTCTATGATGTCATCACTGGCCGTTGTATACGTCGCTGGCTGTTTTTAGAAAAATATTGTAAAAGAATAATAAATTACAGTCATAATTCAAAATTTAAATAATTTGCATATAAATAGTTATTTTTTGTTTATTGTTAGCGTTGGCCCAAACTACATAACACTTCACTATGTAAGCCGCGCATATAAGTGTTTAGCATACAATATGACAAATATTTCTAATTCGACGTTTAACTTTCTAATACCTACCAATGGCTTGTGTTCCTAAGTCAAGTTTAACGGAGAAGGTCAGTTCTGAATGACAAATTTCTATTTCACCTCACTAGCTCGTAAAAGCTCTGTTTATCATTCGAAATCTGCGTGGAAAATCGCACTTTATCCGCTAGCGTGGAAAGTGTTTTTAAAATTCGAATATTTTTATTCAATAAAGGTTTCGTACAATAAATTACATATATATAGAACCTCATTGGTTTCGTAATAGTTTATATTCTCTGCAGCCAGTCCATTGATGATTGAAATGCAAATACTTATTTCATGTCATGCGCCAGCCTCATTTAAAGAATCGCACTGGCCGGCAAGAAAATTTGATTTAAAAAAAAAACTTTAAAATTTTCTTCTCTTTATTGAATTCACTTTACTTCCATTATTTTGGTTTGTTTTTTTAAAAAACCGAAAGAAATCATAAAATATGAGTGAAGCTAGCAGCGACGAAGATATAAATTTAACACCTGCAGAATTAGTGCAAGCGGTACATAATGCCGAGTTGAGTTTTCTTCCGGAAAAATCGCGCGAAAAATACATAAAAGCGTACGATTTGTTCAAGTAATTTAATATTTATTAAAACTGTTTTTCTTGCACCTAACATTTTCCTCGCTTTAGTGAGGTGAAAAGTTGTGTGTTGCGCTCGGCAGCAAAGTTATTTAGCGTCTCGTACCTTTGAAACCCTCGCTACGCTCAGGATTCTATATTTGAACCACTCGCTTCGCTCGTGGCTCAATCCTAGAATCCTTCGCTTGCTCAGGTTTCAATACAAGGTACTCGCGCCAAAAATTAACTTTGCAGCCTTGCATAACAAATAACTATTTTTTAGAGGGTGGACAGTTCTTTGATGTTTTAGCATATAAATATACGTGTAGAAAGTTCTTTTGAATCGCATATTATATTGCTATTGTCAAACTTTGTCCATGACTCATGTTCGCGTACATTGTTCTAACAACTTTTTGTACTTTCAGTTCCATCTGTTTTCAGTTTCCGTAAAAGGACTGTTACTGAATGTACTATCAAAGCATAGCTTAAGTTAAAATTTGGCTTACAGGTAGCTCTTATGATGTAGGCATCCGCTAAGAAAGGATTTCTGAAAAATCTCGCGGGATACTGGGATAAACATAACCGAAGTCGCAGGCGCAAGCTAGCTTTGTTATATCTCTGGAAGCCATTATCCGACTTCAGCAACATGTTCCAGCGACCCTACCGCCGAAGCTGAAGCCGATTACCACCGAATATTTTGATAGTAAAAATCAGACTGGGCTATAGATTGGTGGTAATTGTATTTGTCCCAAATAGAGTATCAAGGTTCTATAAGAACATATCTAAGCAGTAGACATTATTGTTGTAAAATTTTTGTACATATCTATTTTCATATGCATTAGGGTGTACGTCACCTCACCTGCACATGGTGCACCCTGGCGACTAGCGAAAGAGGCTCTGGCGAAACAGAGGTAGAGTACAGCATATTTGTCAGCTGCTCCACCTCACAGAATACCGTAGCCAAATAACATTTCCCTTGAGGGTTATTGTGTTCCTGCGAGTGAGTAAGATGTTCAGAAAGGAAAGGAAGAAATTGCTGCGTTGGTAGCGAGGGTGGCGGTGCGCGAGCGATATTTCATGTTGCGAGTTTTAATATGGCTGAGGTAACCTGACGTAGGTAGTATAAAAAAATGTGTACTTAATTTGTACGTATTTATATATTATAAGGTAGTATACACGTCTAGGCGAATAGGCGCAATAGGCACACGTCTTGACGCTTATCTACATATACATAATCATAGTCGTGCTTCTGAGGGCACGTTAAGTCGTTGGTCCCGGCTGTTGTCAGTAGATGCTGTCATCTACTTTATTTGATTTGGCATAACGACTGTTCATTATGCCAAACCAATGGCATTTTAGGCGGCTTAAAGAACCCGCAGTTGAGCAGATATATATGTATATATATATATATATATATATCTTATATATAAAAATGAATTGCTGTTTGTTAGTCTCGCTAAAACTCGAGAATGGCTTGGCCGATTTAGCTGATCTTGGTATTGAAATGTTTGTCGTAGCCCAGGGAAGGCTTAAACGGTGAGAAATTATGGAAAATTTTCCAGAAATATAGTAAAAAAAACAAGGATCGACATACTTGTTTCTCAGAAGTGACATAGAAATGACACAGCACTAATGCCTAGGCCGCACTCATCGTGATAACGCGAATATTTGGATTATCGAGATGTATGTAGCCAAATATTCGCGAATTCTTCGACACTTCGAGCGAAGCTTCGGGCACATCGTTCCGCTGTCGGTAAACTCTCGCACTTCAAAGACATTTATCGCGATGAACTTCGCTTGCGCGGCCACACTTCAATCGTCAGCCCGCACCCATCGTTCCTCATATATAGATAGAGGGCAGTTGGTGCGATGAGTGAATTAATGGACTAGTTCACTTGAGAACTATGGCCTGAATCCGAAAACGGGAAAGATCGAGTACTTGGGGTGCAAAACAACAGATCCCATGACCGTGCACATAAGGATATGGTCGAATGCACGGACGGTTTAAGTACTTGGGATCTGTTCTTCGATCATCGGATAGCATCGACTGCGAGATTTCAGTAGCTTGGACTAAGTGGCTTGAGGTAACCAGTGACAACTGTGACTCCAAAATATCGCCAAGTTGAAAGGACAAATCTAAAAATCCAAGATATTATTTATTAGACTATTTTATTAAAGTTAGTAAAGGATCGCCAATACTTAAGCGACACGTACAGGTGTTGTTTATCATGGAGTTGAATATGCTGCGCAGTATGTGCGAGGTTTCGTAAAAGGACCGGGTCAGGAATTCTCGGACATGGCAAGCCAACTGCAAGAGCGTCATTTAAGCTGGTATTGTCAAATTTTAAAAAACAAATGTCTTGCAATGGTACATCCTCCAGGTTCGGGCACACAGGGTAGGCTCTTCTAAAAGAGACACAGATCTTAGATCGTATATATTTATTAAGTAGATAGATGTAGGTGAAACAAAGTTCACCGGGTCATCTAGTATATATATATATATATATATATATATATATATATATATATATATATAAATAAATGGCAATTTTCGTTGTAATTTTTTAACTCAAGAACGGGCTCACCTATCCAAACCAAATGTTTAGGCTTTGTTCGGACTATTTAGTAGATTTATGTGAAGTTTGCACAAAATCTGTAGAGCGGTTCTTCATTTATCACATTTTTTGTAACAAATGAATTCAATAAATGGCGGATCATTTTGTTAATGGGGATTTTGCTGTCAAATTGAAACTTTTTTCAGATGGGGATTGTGCAGTCAATTTGAAACTTTTTTCAATGTTGACAGTATAAGCATGTTGTTATGTCATTCATGCGGTCATTTCATTTTGGACGTGCTTCGACTTTTTGTTACCTGTTCCAGAGACGGTAGAGTCGGTCGCTCTCCAGCCTTTTGTTAATTCATGCTCAAAATGGAAAAACAAAAAATATTGTTTATCAAAATGTTTTGGATTAAGTTTTAAAATAGCTAGCAATTAATAAAATATTTTTTTGTTTTATATATATGTGTCTGTGATTATAAGCCTGGAAAAGGCACTTGAATTTTAAAAGTAGTAAAAAAAAGGTATGCTTATCAATCTGCAAGTTTCAACTGCCGAATGTGCCAAAGATTCCACAAATGTTACCACTTAATTGAAATACTCTGCCCGAAGACAGTACAGTGGCTTTCTTTAAAACCAGTCTGCCGTAAGTAGTAATGAAATGGTACAGTCAGTATCATTTATTTATTGTGCAGATTCTTAAAACTATTATTATTTATTACTCGTTCGTGCTACTGAGACTATGAGAATAAAATTGTTTTCCTAATTAATTTCTATATATTAAAAATAACAGAATATTGTATTTCTAATTAATAGTTCGGGAGCAATAGCGCCATATTAATATTAATCAATTTCACGACAACACAATGAAATTTGCTGAACATCGAAATAGATGAATAGATGACAAATGAATGTGTTAAAACACGGAAATAAAATCAAATGGAAATGGTATGCAATTAGATTTGCACGACACAAAGCGAGCCAAACTTACACAACGATAGGCAGGCAATTGATTATGCTACTAATAATTACGTGTTATATAATTGGTGGAATTTAGTGGTTTATTTATTGTGTCATAAAATTATAAAGTCAATTAAACCATATAAAATCAATTTACCATGATTTATTAAGTATGTGACTGACAGTAATTCGTACTAAATTAAGTGTTCAGATGTTACTGTTGACATTTAAGTCACGCATACATACTATGTCTACTCTATACTTGGTCTGTGGTTAAAACGATGAATTATGTTAACGTTTTCTATACTATCAAATTTCATCATATTATGAACACCAGTTAAAATTTCGAAAATAAATATGTCGTCGGACGTATACTGTGCACATTATGAAAAATACGCGTATATGGTGGTGATATTCAGTCCCTAACCATGATAATATTCAGCGGAAATCCTCAACATGGAACAGCACAAGACAAGTAAGAAAATAATATCACCCACTCATTGCTTTATTCGTGGTCCTCTCAATCGAAAACTTTGCAAAGGTACATAATTAAAACCGAAGGTATGTACCATGTATTTTTGTTCCTTACTGTACTTTACTAGTATAACTAGTTTTTGTGTCCGCCTTGGTATAGATCAACTACATAGTTGCCGTGCAATTGTATATATGTACTTGAATGTAGTATAGATAGATTGTTAGAGCCTAGTGATACAAGACCAGTCTAGTTTTTATAATTGTATGTGACCAATCAACTGAAAAAAAAAATACGGAACTGGGACTAGCTTTGGGCATAGTTAATGCTGGAATGTAATGATACAGCTTTATTTTTAATTAGCGTTGCCGAATGGCGAAACACGGAACGATTGTGAGTTTGCTACATTACAGGATAAAAAAAAAATTAAAAAAAAAAAGTATTATAGTCTATGCAAATTGAATCTACGAGTATTAAGCATTTTAGAGAGGTATTTTAGATCACCAGATAAATTAATTGAGTATCCTAAAAACAAAAAGTGTTAAGTAGTAAAACTAGATAAACAAACATACGTCTGTACAGGATTTTTTGTAGACATCTTTATAGGTTTATATTAAGTTTATATGGACTCTTTATTAGATGTGTGGAAAATTTATTCCCGATTTTGTGAATTTTCCAGACAAATTTAGCAATATTAGGTGAAATGGCTCGACCGATTTTCTTAAAATTTTGTGTGCATATCGGTGAGGTCTGCGAATCGGACAACATCTATTTTTCATCCCCCTAAATGTTAAGGATGGTCCACCTCTAAATTTTTTATTTTATTTTATTGTCAATTTTTATTTTTTATTTTATTGTGACTTAGCATTGAAAAATATATACAACCCTAAATTTTCACCCTTCTACCAACAACCCCTATATTTATACGGCAAAACAACGTTTGCTGGCTCAGCTAGTATTATATAATAATTGAAATTCATTATGGACGAATTATCGACTTAGTTGGGTTAGGTTAGGTTAAATGTACTAGGGGTGCTAAGGCCGGAAAACCTCCTCGTGTGCTCGGGACTGTTGTTGGCTCGTTTTTCTTGCTGGATACGTCCGGTGAAAACGACTTGTCAGCAACAGCCTGAGCCTGGTGCACCCTGGGCAACAACGGTCAGTAACTTCTCCTCGCGGAGATCTTGCTGACCGTTGGCCAATGTTCTGGCAGTGGAGGAAAGCGCAGTACTAGTACTGCGCTTTTGGGCGTCTGCGCCTCCCGTCCCTCTGAGCTAGCAGAGGTCACGGTGAGGCGCCCAGTGGAGGAGCGCTCCCCAGTGTAGGTAGCGAAGGGTACACTGGGGTGCGATTTGTCGAGGAAGAAAACCTCGTTAAAAAATTACAGAGGCGGGGGGAGGTGAAACCGAGGCCGGGAATGTGTTATGACGCCCGGAGAGCCGGTTTCATCATACCCATACAGACGAGGAAGAAAACCTCGTTAAAAAATAACCCTTGATGTCGGCGTGCCGCATGTCTCCCGGTACGCCACTGATCGAGGAGGGGGAGAAACTCGGGTTCCCCAGGAGGAGTGTCCTCACGGACAACCGCCGGCGGGGTCGCGGAGGTAATGCTTTCGCAGTTCCCGTGTCCCCGCCAATCGGCGGAGGGAAGGAGATCGTGGGGTTTTAGTCGGTATGGCTGCCACTGGTCATGGCAGCAGAGTCCGACATAACCACGCTTGGGCAGCGTGGTATCCTTAACGGATTTCCCCACGTAAAAAAAAAAAAAAAAAAAAAAAAAGGTTAAATGTACTAGTGATCACTAATAGCTAAGCGATCGAAGCAAGCGAGTCTTGACTTGTTTCGGAAAGGTGAAGTACGCACACACTTTCCAAAAAGCAATATTTAGGGAGAATAGCCACAGAAATAAAAAAATTCTGTGAGAATAGCCGACTATGTCGATAACCTGCCCTCCTAGCCAAGTGTAATTCGTAGCGTAACGAACGTATAGATCACGTGACATTTGTCAATTCGAACATTATAGTATGAGCTCCACAGTTCAAATTAGCGATCGCTACGCTTTTCTACTTCGCAAACTGCCATTTGGCTAGCCCCCCTCATGTTCATTATATTGCTTCTACATTTTTAGCCAAACTAAGCTCAGTTAGCTAAACATAAGTTCATTATTATCTCTGGCCGTGACACATACATTAATTAGTCAGCTAGCGTGTCTGTTGTTTTTATTTCCACAGACTGGTACTAAATATTAAGAAATGTATCTATAATCTTTAAAAACAAAAGCCGTATAGCTAAGGTGTGGGAAGACCTTAGGTATACGGCTTTTTGTCGCAAGAACAAATTAGATATATAATATGATGGCCTTTCATAGATGAAATAATAGTTGTGCCTCTGAGACATACACCGGAGTACACCTGCCCTCGCCTAGCCGGTGGCAAGCCGTGCATTCCAATCACACGGTAATTACATGCATAGCTTGCAACATGCATTTTAATTTAATAAAAGATATCATTTGTTGCAGTTATCTGACTTGTTAATAACTTGAAAGATAAATAAATCAATCATCCTGTTTGTTAAATAAATCAAAGTCCAATGGAATTTATACAGTGTACCATTCGCCTGATCTTAATCAATCATCATCATTGTAGCTTATGGACTCTTGCAACATGAAAGGTATGAGTACTTTTTGTGTCTGAGTACCTTTCGTGCCTGAGTACCTTTCGTGCCATGCCGATCCTGTGCAAAACATATTTCTTGAAGAACCCCATGCCGTAATTTTCTGAAACCTGATGTCCAATTCTAATTAAAATATCGCTCGCGCGCCGCCACCCCCGCTGCCATCGCAGCATGTCCTTCCTTTCTGGTGACCTCGCTCACTCGCAGGAGCACAACAGCCCTAAAGGGAACCGTTATTTGGCTGCGGTATTCTGTGAGGTGGAGGTATATTCCCCAGTTGGGTAGCTTACAATTACGCTCCCAACCTCTCTTTTCGCCGGAGCTTCGTTTGTCAGTCAGCAGGGCGCACCGCATGCAGATGAAGTTGGCTTTGGTTCAAAGATGTTGATGAACCACTTACACCCCAAACCTGGTGTTCTGTTTTAGTTATGTGTTCTTTCTCACGTCAGGGGCTTTTATTTCTCATATGACCATACCATCGTATTAGGTTCCCAGTTTGTTTCTGCAAGTTAAAATGATCCTCGATTGTGCTTTTTCTAACTTCGGTAAGTAGAGTTCGGAATGCCCATCAAAGCTTTTTCAAAATTTGCTTTTGCTAAGAGATATAAAACCCCCTGTATCACCGTTCCAAATTGAAGCCAATTTCACTCACTGTTTAGGTTTTATTTATAATAAGATAATAAAAACTATATCTCATTCGTTTAGATAAAAAAAAAACAAATCTTAAAGTTTTATTCGTGAACGTTTTATTCCTTTATTCCAATATAATTAGGCACCAATTATCAATTTTACGAACATTAAAAAAACAATTATCAAATCAAATAAAAAAAACTCGCGTGCGATTTTTTTAAAAAATAAAAACGACACTACACAAAAACTTAAACGCGCATTTAAATATTTTTGAGGTCGGTAAACTTAAAATATTTTGAACATACATTTAATAGCTACGTACTTTTTAATAAATTGATAGACCCGACAATGAGTAATGGTACGAGTATTATATATTTTTTTGTATTACATACTTGGATATTATGAGGAGAGTAATGGCGTCGTTGTGCGTGCCAGCTTAATAAACACGCAAGTTATACTACTTCGACCGTAACCTGGGGCACTACTGCCGAAGCAGAAGCCGATTACCATCGGGGTTTTTGATTGCTTATATCAAACTTCAGCTTAGATTTATGGTACTGTATTTAGATGTAATAAAGTCTGGAGCACTACCGACTAAGCTGAAGATGTTTGTCAATAACTAAAACATACGACCTATTTTTCGAATCAAAATATTCAATGGTAATCGGGTTCAGCTTCGGCGGTAGGGCCCCTGGCTATAGATGGGTTTATTCATCTTTGTTGAGATAGACGAGCTCGGTGGACGAATGGTTAGCAATGGCCACTTTCATTCTGAGGTCGCGGCTTCGATTCCCGCATAAAACAAATATTTTTCGCATGAAAATGACCTGTTTGTCATCATCTGGGTGTTTTCTATGTATCATAATGTATTTACAAAAAATGATATTTAAGTATACCTAATATCAGTTACGTAGTACCCATGGTACTTAGCTTTGTTTAGTTTGGAACTAGATGGCAGTGTGTAAGTTGTCCAGGAATATTTATTTACTTATATCTTAGAGCATTCGTACTTAGATAGTATATTAAGGGGGTCTATGCTGCAAAACTATCGCCACTAAAAAAAAAGATATATAGCTAAATACATAACGAACCAAAAAAATGTGTTACACCATTATATGTATATGAAGCCCATACTTTTTTATAACTTAGGAAATTGATGAAACAATGAAATCTGCTGGTTGTAATTGCGGAAAACGGTCGTTTTAACAACTACAGAGTATAATATTTTATCACTTTTATGACTTATCTGTGGATATATTAGTACATCATCATCATCAGCCTGTATCTACCCACTGCTGGATATAAGCCTTCCCCAATGCCTTCCACCAGATACGATCCTCCACCTTCCGCATCCAGCCGCTCCCAGCCGCTTTCTTAAGGTCATCGGACCATCTAGAAGGACGGCGCACAGTTGGGGTGTAGCACAGTTTTTTGGTTTGTGGCTTTTCTTTTTTGAAATTCTTTTTTATTTGAAATGTGAAATCTGTCAACCACTGTCGTACCACACCATGGCCGCTCCATACAAATGTCGCGTCGTTTATTACTACTAATACGAGTACAATAGCGTCTGTGAATACTGTACATAAAAACTGTGCCAGATTCGTCTCAAAGGGTGAGGTCGATACGAGCGAGCGGCAGGGAGTGGCCATACTGTACGTAGTACTATTATTTATACTGTGGTCGAACAGCAGTTGATAGTACATAGACTATTTATTATTCCGTGCTATAATTACGTAGTACTATTACGTATACTGTGCTATGGTAGAGACTTATCTGCCAAAACAGACCCCTGCTTAGGATCTTCACTTCATTAAAATCATACGCACCTAATCCCGATCTATTTTTTTTTTATATGAGAGGGGAGGGGGGGGGGGGGGGGGAATAGCGAGCATGTGGGTCAACTTATGGAATGTAATCTCCACCACCTATAGAAATCAGCAACACCATGGGGTCACTGATCCGTTGCCAGCTTTACGGGAAAAATTGCACCTATCTGTTCTTGAAGGCTCCCATGTCGTATTTATTTGGGAATATTGCTGAGGGAAGTTGATTCTACAATTTCACAGTGCGTGGTAGAAAATGTTTTAAAAGGCGTACTGTGGTAGATTGCCAATTATCAAGATGATATATAAATATATAAATATTTCTGGACAATTTACACAGCGCCATCTAGTTCCAAATTAAGCGTAAAGCATGGACTATGGGTACTAGACAACTAATAAATGTACTTAATTACATTTTTTTTTGTAAGTACATACATATAATACATAGAAAACACCCAGAGCAAGATAAACAGACATGTTCATGCATACAAATGTTTGTCTCGTGCGGGGATCGAACCCACGATCCCGGAGATAAAGAAGCCATTGCTAGCCATTCAACGACCGATTTCGTCTATATGATTCTATTAGTAATATTACGCTATCCAGTGATAATATTAAAAAAAAATCTTAGTGGATATGCACGACCTTTCCTCAAAAATATTACATTAGATTTACATATATATCAACCTTCCAATCATCAAAGGTATCGAGGTCGATTATTGTCCTTAGCTGTGCATACGTCCTCTAAGCAACTTACTCGATAAACAAGTTTGTGGACTTCTTTTTGATATTTTGTGATTAGGAAAGGTTATTTCCCTGTATTATACGTCTACGTGTTGAAGGTTTGAAAGCGTTATTGCACGTATCAGTCTCATCCAATTCGCCAGAGTGCCTAGTGCGAGTTTTTTGTACGCGTTCGATAATGTGAACGTAAACAAACCGACCAAATAGATAGGTACTCTCATATTGTGAATTTAAATGACGCGTGTTACATATCAAAATTATATAGCTTACTCGCTCACATTTCGAAGTGAGCAACCCGGGTAATTTGGATATGTAACACGCGTCCGGTAAATTCACAACATGAGAGTACTTCTCTATTTGGTCAGTTTGTTTACGTTGACATTATCGAACGTGAATAAAAAACTCGCACTCAGCACTCTGCACTCTGGCCACATCTTTCTCAACTGTTGTATATTCTTGTCCTTCATAGTATGACTATTTTGAATTTCAGGCATTTTACTAGTAGTAGTAGTAGTAGATCGTTTTACTTTCGTGACGTTAATGCATCATGATCATTTTGCTTATTTGTCCTTCTGATTCGGAGCAAAATATTATTAATTTTTACTGTTTATATATAGCTTCTTAGTTAAAACTACGGCTGCATAGGCTTGAGCCTATGAGCATTAGTAATTTTGTGGAAGGCTCGACAAATTCGGTGGCGTGAAATAAAACACTATTCTGGCTTCAACTTGTCTTATTGACCACCTATACGAACCCACGGTATTTGACGTTCATCTACAGTTATTATTACTACTTATTGAATTGACACACATATTGGTACACAAACACATTATCTACAGCTTTATTAGCAATGGCACATATATTCCGTACCCAAAGGGTAAAAAGGAATCCAATAGCTTTTCCTTTTTACCCTTAGTAATAACTAAGGCTCCGCTGTCCGTCCGTCCGTCTGTCACCAGGCTGTATCTCATGAATCGTGATAGTTAGACGGTTGAAATTTTCACAGATGACGTATTTCTGTTGCCGCTATAACAACAAATACTAAAAACGGAATAAAATAAATATATAAGGGGGCTCCCATACAACAAACGTGATTTTTTGCTCGTTTTTGCTCGCAATTGATAACGGGAATAGGGAGACGCTTGAAATACTCCCAAAATATTTAGTTATATATTCACTTTGAAAATAAGTAATTAAATAAAAATAATACAAATATTTAGGGCTCCCATACAACAAACGTGATTTTTTTGGCGTTTTTATAGTTAATGGTACGGAACCCTTCGTGCGCGAGTCCGACTCGCACTTGGCCGGTTATTTTTAACCATACAACCAGAAAGGCCTTTTCTTTTTGTCCCTGTGTTGGCGAGAGGGCCAGCGCATATGGCTACTGTAATCGCTTCACATCAGGCAGGCCATAAAGGACATTGTTTTTGCTTGTATGAACGTTGGGGACGAAATCAAGATTTTTGTACATTGATCAAATAAACGAAATTATGTTGCCTAATTTACTACCTTTCGATTAAAAAAAGAATTATTCCATTCGGTACCCTAGGAGCCGAGAAATTAAAATGTGAAAGTAACTGATTTGACTACATTTTGAGGTTATAAAATCTACAGGTCTATTGATTTTATAATTACTGAAAAGGATATTATCACGACCTTGACGCGTCTTCTAGTTGGATCTGGATCATTCTATTGCATGCTGCGTAGCTTATAATGGCCGAAGTGTCGAGCTTCACCTTTGTTAGCAATGCTTATCGTCGAAAACCTGCTACCTACCAGGAGCGCCAGCTTTTAGAAAACCTCATGGGTGCTCATGCTCATTTGATGACTCGAAAAAGTGGCGAAGTGTGAGATGAGAAATGCACACTGATCGACCGACAAATAAATAAATGTCCTACTTACATACTGCGTACTTAATTACCTACTAATTATGTTTGATAAAAATATGAAATGAAAGCATTATATAAAAATAAAACTAGTTTTTATTATCAAGAAATATTATAATATTTAAAGGCGCTAAAAGACGATTACTGATCTGTTTGTTGATGTCTATTCTCAGGGGTGCTCGGCGCCCACGGCTTATTTTTCATGGGTGCTCGAGCCCCCGAGCACCCACGGAGTCGGCGCCCCTGCCTGCTACAGATTTCTTTTTGTACTACGTCGGGTGCCAGATAAGAGGTTACCGTAGCCATATTAACGCTCGCAACATAAAATATCCCTCGCGCGCCACCAGCCCCGCATCTCCTTACTTTCTGGTGACGTCACTCACTCGCAGGAACACAACAACCCTCAAGGGAATTGGTATTCTGTGAGGTGGAGGTACATTCCCCAGTCGGGCAGCTTACAATTACTCTCCCTACCTCTCTTTTCGTCAGAGCTTCGTTTGTCAGTCAGCAGGGTGCACCGCGTACAGGTGAAGTTGGCTTTGGTTCTAAGATCTTAATGAACCACTTACACTTGCGGAAGTGTAACGATGGTATTACTATACAAATCAGTCGCTTTTTTTTACTTGTATGGTGACCTGATATGGCCCGCCTGATGTGTAGTTATTATAGTCTATGAATGCCTGCAACACAAAGTGTCGCTCACGCTTGGCTCATGCCGCACGTCGTATCTCAGGAGTTTTCTGATGACCTTACTATCCAACGAAGCCACTTGACACTTTTTGTGTTGCAAGCATTCAAAGGCTACAACAGATACTTCCATCAGGCGGGCCATATGCTTCTTTGTTACCCTACATATAAAACAACCAACTGATTCGTATTGTATACCATTGTTACTCGTCACTGGCCTAAAAACAATTGTAGATAGATAGATAGATAGATAGAATATGCTTTATTTACACTATACAAACTACAGAAACAATTCAGTCAGCATACAGAAAATATTCACTTACATAGTAGGTATATATGTGCAACAAGGCGGCCTTATTGCTAAAAGCAATCTTTTCAAGGCAACTTAAGGTAACGAATACATTAAATGAAGTAGGTAAGGTTCGCAAGACGGAAAGATTAAAATACAAATTATACAATAACTAATAAACATGATATGGTATTTACTAATACACATATAACATACTTATAATATGATATATACATACATATACTTACACACATTTATATATACATACATACACACACATACGCATATACATACATACATAATACACATATTTAATATATTTTCATGTCTGCGCTACGATAAATAAGAAATCAAAGACCAAGAAAATGATTTTTTACTTGTCTCTTAAAAATTGTATGTAAGTACTCGGATTCATAATAAAATTCATGCCACTAAAATGACTTTAAATGTATAGCTGTCCTCGACACATCGGACAGCTATACATTTAAACGTCATTTTAGTGACTTGAATTATGAATCTGAGTTGCAATTGCTTTTAGGCTGCGATCTTCGTAAGAGATACGTCCCCAATTGTTCAATCGCTGTGCCCTACCAACATCTCTCTATCGCATTGTTTGCCAACCACGTGTAGACTAGGTTGGTTTAGTCTCTTCATAAGTGACGGTGAATTGGTGAGCCACTTACTCAGATAATTTAATGTCTGAAAGGAGTACAAGAAAAAAAACATCTGTCATTTTATTTATTTAAATAATTTTTTATATTATATAACATCAACAAATATTTCATTTAGAAAGGAGGCTGGGGCACCTATCGTATTATAACGGCCCCAGCTTAAGTACCATAATATTGTCATAATATGTGCGCAACAGCCAACTGTACGGTTACCAACTAGACAACTGCAATAGTAGCCAGTTATAGCATTTAATGTATCGGCTACATTCCGATTTTTAGTAATTAACAAATAACAATAGTATGTCCGAGAAGCAACATGTCTGGATTTTATTCGTGCTTTGCTTTGAACATAGATATATGTTCCATCGCAAATTGTAATGGCTGGTTTGGTTTCTCTTGGCATCTGAGCATTACCAAAGAATCCCTCTGGAATAATTTTATTTCTAGCTGCTACATCCTGTATTGTCATACATTGTAGACCCAAATATAATGGCACAAATTGTTCAGTAAGACATTTTCTAGCCTTAGACATATACTTTTCTAGAGTCGTCCGAGACATTTTAAATAATGTAGAAAGCCTTTCATTACTATCACCAGTTCTTAATTTGACAATAAGTATGCTTAAAGCTACACTTGCTGATGAAACTTCTTGGTGCAATGTTGGTATATGAGATAAAAGTTGTTCAAATTGCTCAGCATTCATGCCGAGCCAGTAACGGCAAAGATGTGGTTCCATCTCATGAATCTTGGTAAAATCAATTTGTCGAATAGATGTATTTCTCATCAGTCTCATCATGTCATCCATTTGAAACCCAGTAAAATAAGATACACCTTCTACTTCATTCCAATCAATATTCACAAGATGAAACCGACATATTCTTGCTCGAAGAGGAATGTATAGGTTATGGTACAGGAGAGCCATCTCTTTTAAAGCTGCAGGCACCAATAATCTTTCAGGGTTGTTACAAAATGGGAACAAACAACCTCTTCTTGTCACTGCACATTTATAAGTCTGTGAATGTACTCGTGGTGATATGTGGAGTGGTCTAGGTGGTACTTCTTCAACAGGTTCGGGTAAAGGAGGTGGCATAGGTATAGCCACATCGTCATCCATAGCCACGTCATCATCCTGCAGGCCTGCTGCCATCTGAAGCAGTTCTCCATCATTTCTGTTAGCGTCTAATAAACGTTGTCTTACAATTTCTCTCGTGGCTGCCATCCAACAAGGATAACAGACTTTATTTAGTCGTGCCACCTATAAAAAGAATTTATGTAAAAAATCTTTATTATGAGTAATAAATATGAAAGCCTCATAATGAAACGGAGATGGGCAGATATATGTTTTCATACATTTTACGCCACTCATTACTTTATGTGGAGTTCAACAAAGTGTGAAATGTGTGAAAACTGCTGTAGTGGATAATGAGCCTAATGACACAAGGATATTTCCAGATAAAGCCTAAAACAGTACTAGACCTATTGTTGGTGTGTATGTTGCTTATGTTTAAACACATTGTGGCTTATGAAATATCAGTGCGGAACTGATGTTCATAGTGTGCGAGTTGCTGTGACACATATGAAACCTTACAGAATTAAGGAGGTACTGCATAGGCAACTACCCATATAACCATTTTCGGGAACCTGACGTAACTATTTCGAAACCTAGTGTTAACACTAAAATATAATCTCGTCGTCGTTACGTTTACATGCAGTCGCTGCAACTAAATATGGGGAAGACCCGACACAGTAACATTCGGTTTTTAGTTTACGTCGCTGTGTCGTACCGTTGTTTCCATATTTAACCAGAGTTCGTACAAATCATTCATTTACTCATTCAGTTTTGACATAATGGTGGAGTGATCTAAGGTAAAAAATAAAAAATAGCCATCTTGAGGAAATTGTTAAGGTAAGTCACAGGTTTTGTTTTAATTGATGTAATAAAGCTTAAAGATTTTATTGGGAAAATAAATTAGTCGTGTAGTTTTCTCAAATAGGCTTAAATTTACTAACGCGCCACGTAATTGCCTTTATTTAATCATTGCAACTGTAAAGTACATATCGTTTTTTTTAAATATATTTTTACACATCTAATATTCAAAACATTTATTTCAATAGAATAACAAATTTTAATACTAATAGCAACCATTGCAGCAACTCATAATCGTACAATTGCTAAATATTGAAAAAAAAAACATCAAGTTTAGTGAAAATATTCTCGTAACATCTAGTCACAAAGTTCCGACAATGTGTCGACATGTGCCGACGTGTTACTGAAGGTTGTCACAATTTAACTGGATTTTTAATATGGTTTCCTTTATCATTTTGCTTGCAGTGTTTCCCAAAGTTTATAGACAATTATATAAAATGCCTTTTTGCATTGTTTGACTAAAGGCTCATCACAATGAATATCAATGGTTCCAGGTACTTGGGTAAAAGATAATATTCCTTTTGGCCGAGATTGAAGAAAAATAGAGTGTACCAGCCGAAAATTGGAAAATAATCAAGTGCCATGCCAAACGTACCAATTCCGTTGACTTCGACTTTCAATAATGTCTATCTTTGTTATGTAGAGGTACTGTTTGTACTTTTGCTATACTAAGCATTTTGTTTGAAAAGTTCAATGTCATAATAATATTGTAAGTCTCTGAATATTAAATAAAAATCTATTGTTATATTTATGTTATTAATTTATTATTACCCTCAACGGCCTTCTACGTTGTCAATACAGGAATAGACACCATCTGGGTGTTGCATACCATACATAAAAGTTTACATTTTAAATCTTGCAAATTATATTCTTTAAGTGCTTCCGCTTCGTAAACAAGTGATGCTGCATGCGAAGAATTAAACGGACGCTCGAAAAAATCAAATTTGTTTTTTATACTCTATCAACGTTTTCAATTTTGTTTAGTACAAAAATTGCGTGTTCCATTTCTATTATATCATTATTTACATTTAAAAACCATTTATCTTTAATGTTTAAAACGTTGAAGTCCATGGAAATTTACGCGAATCTTTTGGTTCTTTGCTCATTTTTTCATCTAATCAAAAGTAACATATGACAAACATGTATGGCAAGTTTGAGAAGATGTGAGTCTGATGATCTATAATTGTGCAAATAAGTGACCCAGAACATTTAGAAAACGTTACTACACATATTATCACCCAGTTACAACACATTGTTACAGTATTGCACACTAGGTGCAAACTAAACGCAAAGTTTGTAAAATGTGGGAACACAAATTATTCTGTAACGTATCAACACAGCGACAACACAAAGTTACAGGAAGTTGTTTCCGTCACATTGTCATTGAACTGTTACAACACATGGAAACAAAACTCCACTAAGTCGCCATGTGTCGTATCAATTACGAAACTGCTGTAATTTGTTACCTCTTTATAAAATCTGCGACTAAAAATGGCTATATGGGTAGACTTGGAACACCCTAGTTTTTGTGTCACAAGTCTAGACTAAGGTTGCTTGCCTCTTTACATTATGCAGGGAAAGTGATTTTTTTGCATTAAATAGAACAGTGTAACCACACAAAATAATAATAAACCATACAGGACCGTCTAGTCACAAGTTTACAATAATTATAAACAACAATAAAAATATAATATTAACATTACTGAACGTACCTGATGAAGAGGAGTCCATCTTAGTATTATAGTCCTTTCGGGACAATCCTCACTCACTCTGTGAGTTCTTCGTATATTTATCATTGAATACCCACATGCATAGCATACTTCACGATGTCCGATTGCAGGCATAGGTATTACTTGACTGTGTGAAGCAGTTTGAAGCAATGTGAAACATTCATGACACAAAATGTCTTCAGGAGATAGCTAAAAGAGAAGAAAAAAAAATGTTAAACTACAGGTACGATATTTTGTTTACAATGAACTGCTTTCCAAGAGGACAAGGTATATGTAGGGATACAGTTTGTTAATGCTTAATATAATTTGAAGAATTGTATCGGAATCAAGTAGGTACTTACAAAAAAAAACTTACCTCCGTCGGCGAAATCCACGAACGTAAAATGCTGAGTATATTATCAGCACCAGGTTCTTGGAGCGTATGTGCTCTCAAGTTGTGTGCCAACAACAGTGAACAGTTAATGCAACGACGACGCCGGTATTGCTCACGTGCAGCCATGACTCACGTAACACAAAAGTTCACTAAACAGTGACTGCGGAGGAACGATAGCTCGCTCAACTCAACGCTTCAGAAAGAAATTCGATGTCAATTTAATAATATTCAACGCTAGAGCGTTATATTATGATTTATGATTCACAGATCACAGACAGATTGGCACAATGTAGGATAGGTTATGTAGCAAGAACTAGGCATGGGTAACACTGCGCTACGCCGCGCAATTGCGCTAACACACTTCACTGCGCTGATGTGTTAACACACTTTTACAAAAGGTGTTAGCGCACGGCGCAGTTTCAACGCAAGTGTCAAAGTCAACCATCCAACACATCCAGCGCACGGCCGCGCACCGCGCACCAGACGGCTCAGTGTCACTGTCGCGCACATAGGTACGCAACGCCGAGGCGCAGTGCGCGGCGCTGAGGAGAGCGGCGCACGGCCGCGCACCGCGCGCCAGACGGCTCAGTAGAGTTGAGCGCTTAAACGAAAAGCGCTTAAAAAAGTCTGCTTATCAGCGTAAGCAGATAAGCACGCTTATAAAAATAAGCCTTTTTCGTTTAAATTTTTTACAATGTTGTCTGATAATTTGACAAATTTGATATAGCGCCATCTATAATTCATACACATAATTACTGCCACGTCGCGTCGTGCTGTATTAGCTAGCCATATATGCAATAATAAACCTTACCATCAACAAGTTTAGGTTTACTATCGATTAACGTTCGTTTCATTTTCGTTTAAACAAATGCGTTTCGTTGAAAAAAGCGTCAGTAATCCTCATTCAATATTGAACCTTATTCGCAGGTGCCTTAGGATTAATGTTGTTTAATTTTCTTTCACTTTAGTTACAAAAATGATTTTCGTTTAAATAAACAACGCTTACGCTTTTTTAAGCAGTACGCTTTTTGTTGTCAACTGGTAAGCGCGCGTGTAAATGTTTGCGCTAACGCTTTTGCTGTTGTCGTCGGTCGATTAATGCGATTTTTTTTGCTTTGCTGTGTTAAGTATGTTCATACGTATACGAAACTTTAAATACTCAGAGAAAAGAAATCGGCTGCAAATAGATACTCTCTGTGATCGTTAACCATTGCATTGTCTTAAAGCTGCGACTAAATGTTTAAACGTTTTCCTTAAGCGTAGACGCCTCAAGTAGCATCAACGACAAAAAAAGCGTTTAAGTAAAAAGCGCGCTTAAAAAGCGCGCTTTTGATAAAAAGTACAACGTTTAAACGTTTATTAATTTAACCCATTAGAAGTCACTGTACTCATTCGAGTACAGCCATATCCTTAAGTGTTATTTACAAAATCTTAAAGTTTAAGTGGGTTACTTTGTTTATTTTACTTCGTCATAATACTGTTCAAGTATATTTATAGATATTAAGCGGGTAGTGTTATTTTTCTTAATAAAAGTGTCAGTTGAAGTTTTGACACCGAAACACTGTGGAGGTAAGTATATGATTTTAGATTTTTTTTTTAATAATTACTGCTTATAATTTGTTTTATTTATTTCATTGTTGTAAATTAGAAGTCAGAGTAAGTAAATAAAGAAAAATATAATTGTTTTTGTATAACTAAAATAAAACTAGGGTCTCATAAATGTTACTGTACTCGGTTGAGTACAGTGACAACATACGTAAGTAAAATGAATGATTTTTTTCAGATTCCTTGCAATGGATAAACAGCGATTTACAGCTCAAATGAGCTACAAGGGGCTTGAATAAGCTATTGAAGCTATTTTACAGCATAGCGATGATGATGAATGTGACTTGGCTATCATACCACCTGATCCAAGTGCATTAACCGATGAAGAGGAAGGTGTCGATGAGGATATGGCGTCCTCAAGAGTACCAGGGACGTCTTGGAGTATGAAACTTCATACCCCAAGACGTCCCTGGTACTCTTGAGGTGTTTATGAATCGTCAGGATAGTAGTAGCGAAAATAGTTCGTACGACGACAGTGATAATGAACCGCTGGCGGCAAAAAGAAGACGAAAAGATACTAACCGCCAATCCACTTCAGATTCGAACCCAATTTGGCGGAATGTGCCCCATGATACTCGCCTACTTCGCAGAGTACTTCCGAAGTGTCTGACAGGAAGAATACTATTTGTCAAGAAATGCAGGGCCTCAACCCTTTACAAATAAATGAAAAATTGTTTGATTATGATATTATTGATATGATTATATCTAATAGCATACTATACGCTAATCAATACAATAGATATGAGTTTCAACTGGATTCCTCGAATTTGAAAAAGTTTTTAGGGGTTTTGATATTATCTGGGTATCATAAGCTACCTCGAGAACCAATGTACTGTTCTCTAGATGAAGATGTAAGTGTAGAATTGGTCAGCAAAGCCGGGTCGAGGCATAGGTTTCGAGATATAAAAATAAACCTTCATCTTTTAGACAACGACTTAGCAGCAACGTCGAAAGAGCAACTATTCAACCGCTAGGAACTGTCAAGCGATGGTGTCCAATAAAGAAGGAGAAGAGAGACGTAGCGATACCACGTTTATTCCAAACGTACAATAAAAATATGGGAGGTGTGGATGAATTCGACCAGTCAGTCTCATTATATCGAATTGCTGTTCATGGTAAAAAGTGGTGGTGGGTGTTATTTACCTACTTGTTAGACATGACTGTTGCTAGCTCCTGGCGTTTACATGTAATGTAATGACAATGAGTAATGACTATGTATCAACTCATGTTCCGCCGTCATACGACAAGGCGAACCAAGAAAATCGCGCCAAGCTGCATCAGTAGTGGAAGGTCTGCCTCAAGATGGAGTTGGACATTATCCAGTAAAATTTGAAAAAACAGCTGCGGTGTGTCATTTGTCATTCTAGAGTACGCTGGCAATGTAAGAAGTGCCTAAAGACACTTTGCGTCGAAAAAGCTTGTTTCGAAAATTTTCATACTTAAGTGGTCAGTGTACTCAATTGAGTACACCCCTGTAATTTCATGATAAATACTATTTTTAATTTTTTTTGTGTATTTCGTGTTCTTTTTATTCATAATTGAAAATGAAAATAGAGATAATTTTAATAAAACGTTGTTTGTTGTCATTTGACCTCTAATGGGTTAAAGCCGTTTTTTCCAACTCTGCGGCTCAGTGCCGCGCACATAGGTACGCAACGCCGAGGCGCAGTGCGCGGCGCTGAGGCGAGCGGCGCACGGCCGCGCACCGCGCGCCAGGCGGCTCAGTGCCGCGCACATACGTACACAACGCCGTGGCGCAGTGCGCTACGTAGCTCACTTAGCAGCCGGAAGCGTGTTCGAACTCATTGCGCCATGGCGCAATTTTGCGTTAACTCAGTGAGCCGGCGCAGTAAGCTGCGCTAGCGCTACTGGGTTAACGCACGAAATTTTACTGAGTTACCCATGTCTAGGCCAAGAACACAACCAGTGTTACCAACTCTCAAAAATATTTATCCCTAAAGCTTAGCTAAAAACCCCTAAAATCACCACAATTACTTGGAAATCCCCCTAAAAATAAATAATAAATTAAAACACTATGAAAGCAATTCCAGATCAATCAAGTGTTTTACTTTCCAGATAAATCAAGTGTTTTAGCAATTGGCTAAATTTGATAATGATTTTAAATAAATTTGATAATGATATGAATTGATTAAATAAATATATTTTTTTATTAAATAAATAAATAATATATTTTAAATATTTTATATACATACATTATCGAATACCTACTTCAAAATATATAATAATGTCATCATTCTTATTAACAAGGTGCCGTACTAGATGTCGCAAAGCCGCTAAATAAACAAATAATTATGGTTGGGTTACACCAGGTCCAATATTTTTACACCTTTGTATTTGCGATATCTTTTTATATAAAATTTCCGAAAATAAATTATATGGAAAATATCCCTAAAAATACCCCCAAAAGTAAAACGCCCCTAAAAAAATCCCATTCTACTTATTTAACCCCTAAATTTGGGGGGAAAACCCCTAAGTTGGTAACGCTGAACACAACACAGACGCATGAGACAAACGTCAACGTCAAACAGACGAGTGCAGCGGCCGTTTCGTTCAGAAATAATACGAAACGAAGTATTTTTATGTCATAAATGTTTTTTGTCGGTAGATTGGTACACGGTGAAGTCAATTCTCACGTCATATAAATTATATCAATATCACAAATTCACAACTCATTAGAGTATAGAGTTATATAATTGAATTGTTGATTAGTTTTACAATACCTATTTTTAGTTGTAAGTTTTTAAACATAAACACTGTTGAATTTCGGAACGGAACTCGGAAGTGTTTTATGCGACTTTTGGATTTGAGTAAGAAATCGATAATTTCCTTTTTTATGTGTTAATGTTTTCTAGGGTACAAAAAACGCTTCAGTTTTGTACTCATTTGTAAAAAAATAATTCAAGAATTTTACGCACTATTTCGTAGATGTACAATTAGGGGTTCAAAAGCCCCAAACTTAACCAATATCCTTTGTCAAAGCCAAAGAATCAACATAAATCCCTCTGTAAACTTAAACATTTTGCGCCATTTGCACCCGTCAAAGAAGAATGTATTTAAAATTACATTGAAGCAACCAACACACAATTTGCATCACATTGCACGTGCGTACTCAATGGCGGTGGTGCAGAACCGGAACACAGAGAAAGGTCTTTGGTGTCACTGCGGTGCATTCGCACACTTTCTCCTTGTAAGTGAATTCGAATTTTCTCGCAATACTTTTATGACGGATATTTGAGATTAGATTTGTTGATTCAGGATATTTGGCTTCGATTTAGGTTGATCAATGGAACTCTATCTATTGATCTGAATACCACCGTATTCAGATCAATAGATAGAGTTCCATTGTTCTAAAATTTTCTCCGGTTTGTAGACCAGGTTTAACTCATGATTTTAAAAGAGATAACCAGGCCGGATTCTAGTCCACGCGGTCGAAGTCGAATTTTATTGAAGCGAGTAGATTCGCTGAAAAGTTTATTGTTTTTGAAGTATGTTTTCCATTGATTTCAATGGAAAACATACTTGAAAATATATTTGATGATCATTCCTCAATGACATGATCGATCTCCATTTTTTTTCAACACAAACCTCAAGCATCTTGAGGTCTTTAATTGTGACAAGTTTCATCAAAATCGGTTCATTGGTTTTGTTGCCTAATAATCACTCTTGGAAATGATTCCAAGAATGATTTTTCGGCACCGCTCGCTACACTCAATTACCTTTCTTAAAATCATGGGTTTTAAACCCAGTCATATGGTAAGCGTGCGTGGGGATATGGATCCAACGCGTAGAGGCCACTTTTATTATTATAAATTTAATGTAAACTAGAATTAAAATAAATCTAGAATATAAATATTTATTAACATTCTCGCGTAGTTGAAATATGATAACCTCAGCGCATAACCAAACGCAAACGCGAACAACTGTCACAAATGTCACTGTCTTGTGCAAACTGTGAATAGAATATAAATTGTCAAGTTGACTGACAGCTGTCGCTGTCATAGTGACTGATTAGAGATTATTAAATAATTGCCATGATATTAAACTGTTTATTTCATTAACTACACATAAACACATACGGTTTTGTAAATAGTACAACTTTAATTATAGTACAACTTTAATGAATAATACTAAATAGTATGATGAATCACTACAGTATATACCGTGAAATTGGCTTAAAAAGACATCATAAAAACTTTATGTCGCTATTTAAAATCATAAAATCATTAAAAACTATGAGAATGACTGTAAACAAAGTGATTCAAAACTGCAATATGCTTTGGAAAACAGCCTGTTGCAGTCATTCACATGCTAAGAAATATGCTGCGCAATATGAAATCATTTACCAATCAGCCATTGTTTCAACCGGGACAGGTCGTTCACAAGCGTATTCACATAGTTTTAATAAGACAAACCATTACAAACCCCTCGTGAGAGATGGAAATGCTATGGCTTCATAGATGGAATACGGGGGGGGGGGGGGGGGGGCAAGAGGCCAGCGCACAATCCTGAATTCATCACTGTGTTCATCGCAGGACTACGAGTATGAATAAATAGTGGAGTGAGTGAGGTCACCAGAAAGAAAGGAGATGGTGCGTTGGCAGCAGGGGTGGCGGTGCGAAAGCTATATTTTATGTTGCGAGCCTTACTATGGCTACGGTAACCGCTTCACATCAGTATGTGGCCGTATGCTGCTACCCGACGTAGTATTAAAAAAAAAAATATATTTCTGGACAATTTACACAGCGCTATCTAGTCTCAAATTAAGCGCAAAGCTTGTACTATGGGTACTAGACAACTGATATTTTTTTTATATGACAGGGGGGGGGGGAGATCAGTAACACCAAGGGGTCGCCGATTTGTTGCCAGCCTATACTCCTTCTTTCTTACTGGTGACCTAGTGAGGTAGAATACCGCAACCCAATAACAATTCACAACAGTGGTTGTGAATTGTTATTGAGTTGCGGTATTCTGTGATGTTTGTACTGTGCGGGGATCCAACCCGCGACCCTGGAGCCAAAGCAGCCATTCGACCACCGGGCTCGTCAATATTCTTATGCCTATCGCAGGACTAAAGAAATTTTGGATTCAAACAATGAAAATTGAAAATAGTATGGCTATTTTCATTGTTTGAATCCAAAATTTCTTGGGAAATAACTCCATTGAGTCGTAGCTAAAACAATACCCTTGACAATTGTTTTCTATCTGCGAGTAAGTAGACTGCGACTACGAGAGTGCGAATGTAGGAGGACGGCTACCTTCTACAATTGCATGGCATAAACAAAGATTCAATATGGGCGCGCTTGTAACTGACAGGCTTTCTCACGTGTATATATTGTTTCCATAATAAGGTTGCTGTTGCCAAAATTGTTCTAGGAGAGTAGGTAGGTTCTACAAAAAGAATGTGATAAATAGAATTGCCACTTCTCAAAGAGACCCGGGGATTTTTAATAAGTGGCAATAAAATAAAACATATTTTAGGTAGGTATAATTTATTAAAATCAAATAATTAGGAGTCCTACCTACATTAAATAAATCAACTCAAACTCTGCTGTTGCTAGCCCACCTTGATTTGATAAAATTATATTTTTTAATGGTAACTTTGTTGCAGCATCTTTGCTTTGATTTAATTTAAGTACGGTTGACTTTCGCTCGCCGCCCGGACATATCGATGTGAAACCCGTAGCCCGGATAAACACTATTCAAACCCGTATACTCCGGGTCAAACCCGCAGGGTTGGCAGCTCTAGTGACAAACCTTAAATTGTCTTCGGTTGGCAACTCAAACAACAAAAGTAATAATCCTGGTGCCGTAGACATCTATAGTTGAGTGCCTATCCCGATGATAGGATCTGACCAGCTGCTGGCGCATATTTTCTTGAATGTAACTTAATAAACGACAGCCCATCAACCAAGCTCCATCGATCACATTAATCCTACTCAATTGGGTATTTGACTAACATTTTTTTCTGTTTGATATGTAGGGACGTCTCCATAATATAACCATAGGTGAAAGAATTACTTCGATAGCACAAAAATCTCTCGAGATATGGTAATTTGAAAATCACAATTTTTAGACTGCCCCAAAACGCTCCATACAAAAGACTACTGAATTATGACGTCACAGATCTGTATTTTGTATGCATCAAATCAGAAATTTGTACGACAGCTATGTTAAATATTACGTTTATGTGATTAGTATCATAATAAAAGTTATAGCATTTTTTATTGCTTCTCCAATGGAAATATAATTTTTTAATAATTTCATACTTTTAAAATGGACTTTCCCGCCAAACTTTGATCGACGCTAAAAAAAGTCTGACTGAAGATATTAGAATGAAAGTTTGCAGATCTTTATAGTTTTGTGTATTTTACGATATTGTTAATTTATTTGTACAATTTTTAAACATTGGAAACAACCCAATTACGACCACAGTAGATGTATAGAACAGTATACTAAGTCTATATACAAATAGGAGGAGCTCGATAACGTCGTTGCGCGTATCAGTCTAATCGAATATGCAAGTTAAGTAACGTCAACCGTAGCCTGTCTATGGATGGGTTTATTTATCTCGAGCTCCATCGTTATCCCGGCTGTTGTCATTAGATGACAGTCATTAAGCCTAATCAGTGGCCTTTAGATGGCTTGAAAACACTGGCCTCCGCTAACTAGCAGTTGAACAGCGTGGTTCGGTATGCTCTAAACCCCTTCAATCCCCGTATCCTAGCAGAGCGATAAATAAGGGTTGACGACGACTACACACACACACGTCTAACATCAACACACTCTCGCTGACATTCCGCTACACCACTATGCGAGCTTCGTATTGCATTGCATATATGATAGTGATAGAGAATTTTGTAGTGGGCGGTATCATGTGACTGTCAATGTTTACCTAAGCCATTGGATACTGGAGTCCAGGAACGGACCCAACGAAATCAAAGCACTTCATGGTAACTCGTCACGTCCAATATGCTATTCTAAAAGGTGCCTCTTTCTTTATATTCCTCTGGAAGAACCCAATGTGACGTAATTGAGTGACGATGGACAGCTTATTTCACCCCTTATTCATTTGGAAAATCAAAGTTTGTCTGAATTTTATAAGTATACGTTTATAGACGTTTACAATATTAATGTTATTGGCACCCCTGCTTCCAACGCAGTATCATCTTACGTCTTTACTAGCTCACTCAATCGCAGGAACATAATAATAACCCACGAGGTATTTATTATTTAAATAATAAATACCTCGTGGGTTTTTAAGAGGTGTAGGTAAACATTTTGTGTTGATGTGAGTGCGTAGATTTTGGACGTCCGAGTTGAAATACTGCTTTATACATATACTGTGCCGCAATACAATTATATTATAGTAGATTGCACCTCATTGCCTTGATCGCGATCGATTCTGCGCACTGCAGTGTATACTGCATATTAAGTTACAATTTTAATAGCAGCAAACTGGTTAGATAGATATATGAGATCTTAGCACAGTGTATTTACGAATATAATGTGAAGTAGATTGTCTGAAATTGTGAAACTTACAAAAGAAGCGAAAGCAATTGATGTAAGTTGGTTCTTAATATTTTTATACCACGTCGCGTACCACATAAATGCTTGTGCACTTCGCATCAGATAATATGCACCTACCTGATACGACGCAGTTACCGCAGGATTCATTACCTTAACTAAATTAATTAATTATTTAATGGCTTACCGACGTATTTCCGGAAAGGCCGACCAGGGGCTCTAGCGCCGAAGCTGAAGCCAATTACCATCGAACAGTTTGATGCGAAAAATAGGTCTTACGTTCTACGATGGACTGCTTTGTCTTGTTTAGTAGTGTAATACTTAATAGATAGATGGCGCCACACTGCGACTTCACAGCAGAAAATATAAAATGCTAAAATTCGCCACCACAACAAACCTTCCTTGTAGCTCAGTAGTAAAGAGCTCTCGACCGGCAATCGAGAGGTCGTGGGTTTGAATCTCACCTAGGCGGGAAAGGTGAATGTGTAATTTTTTTTAATATTTGTAATATTCTGGCAAGTTGGCCGAAATCAACAATTTAGCGTGTGATTCCCCTGGTGTTACAGGCGTTCATAGGCTGCGGTAGCTGCTTTCCATCAGGCGGGCCGTAAGCTTATTTGCCACTCTAGTGGTATAAAAAAAATATATCTTCAGTTCTGTGGGTAGAGCTCCAAGTTTTCTACCAGTTATGGTAAACACAGGCTCTGTAAATTTAAGCTGAAGTTTGTTATGCGCAATCAAAAAATCGGATGGGAATCGGCTTCAGCCTAACCGGTACGGCCCCTGTTTCCATTGCAAACGGTGATTTTCATCAAGGTGGGTTCCGGACGCAGCTGTCTTGTGTGGGACTATGGAGGAATAATACATATTAATGGTGCGGAGACTTCAAATTTGACATGACGGCAGTCGATGGATCCAATCATCTATATCGTCAAGATCATCTTATAACTATATACCATGCAATAGCACATAGTTACTATAGAACCATAGTAAAAGTAATACGTACAATATGGCTACTCCCTGCTGCTCTCTCGTGTCGACCTCACCTCCCCTCTGAGACAAATCTGTAAAAGTTTGTATGGCGCCGCATGCACACACTCGTTCACGCTCTTCACAGACTCTCATTGCTTATGTAGTAGTTACCGACGCGACATTTGTATGGAGTGGCCGGTGTGTGATAGAATGTAGCACAAAGCAACGAAGTACATCATAGTGATAATGAAAAGGCATAACATTTTATTTCTTTACTAATTAACAAATCGAAGAAGTTACATTCAATTATCGACTGAAACAGAGAAGTTATAAAACCAAATCAAGTTATCAACGAAGACAGTTTAATTTTAAATAATGATTAATGCAATGATGCGGTCTACCTGTGTGCACGCAATCAGTTATCTAATCAATGTGCAAACGCGTTTCTGATCATTTGTTGTAATTGTGAGAAAATTTACATCAAATAGTTTTAAATACTATCCATATACTACTATACTATTTATACGGCCAAGATGTTTATAACGTCTGTATATTTTAATGTAATAAATATTCCTTAACGAATTACACAATGCCTTCTAGTCCCAAACTAAGTAAAGCGATACTATGGATAACTGATTTTATACTTAAATACACCTTTTTTACATTTTTACATTATTTTTTACATACATATATATAATATATAATACAGCAAAACATCATCCAAGACAAACAGACATGTTCATGCACACAAATATTTATCTTGTGCGGGAATCGAACCCGGGACCTCGGAATCTAAGGTGAACATTGCTAGCCGTTCGACCACCGGGATTGTCACCTAAATATAATATCGGATCGGATACGCCTAATCCGATCCGACATTATATTTAAGCGCAACCAATAAATTCCAACAAATAATGCAGCATAGACAATGATGAATGCGTTATGTCACGTCATAGACATGCGTCATATGATATGACAGCGATGGCACTATCATAATACGTCACTATATTATCATCATCGTTATCAGCCTGCACCTACCCACTGCTGGATATAGGCCTTTCCCAATACTTTCCACCATATGCGATCCTCCGCTTTCGGCATCCAACAGCTATTAGTCACTTTTTTGAGGTCGTGGGTCCATTTAGAGACACTATTAATAAATATACATGGTAATTACAATTGTTTTTTTTAAGGTAAGTTAATATATTAAAATACTAAAGACTAACCAGTGCGTCCTCCCTGCAATGACATATGGTACAGAGACTTGGACACTGATCATCGGACTGGTCCACAGGGTAAAGGTCGCGCAGCGAGCGATGGAGAGGGCTATGCTCGGGGTTCCTCTGCGGGATCGAATCCGGAACGAAGAAATTCGATGGAGAACTAAAGTTGTCGACATAGCCTTCAGAGTTTGCAAGCTGAAGTGGCAATCGGCCGGTCACATCTGCCGAGTAAGTGATGGCAGATGAGGGAGGAAGGTATTAGAGTGGAGGCCGCGCATAGAACGACGAAGTGTTGGATGCCCTCCTACTAGATGGTCCGATGACCTTAAGAAAGCGGCTGGGAGCGGCTGGATGCGGAAGGCGGAGGATTATATCTGGTGGAAAGCATTGGGGAAGGCTTATATCCAGCAGTGGGTAGATACAGGCTGATGATGATAATGATGATGATGAATATATTAAAATACAGTAAATGCAACTTAAAATAAACTTAAATTTAGATAGAATTAAATAAATACATCTAATTTGCAACTATTTACTACTAATACAATATAAATTAATAAACAGCAAAACTAATCTAATAAACCGCTGTCACTAAGCAAATTTCCCAATATCCTAAACTATCTGAGGTAAGTTTTCTTACTATTAATATTACTTACTAATTATATCTGAAATTGAAAATGTGCGGCTTTATTGCAAGTTTTATTTAGTTTCACCACGGTCTGTAATCAAATCTTGCTTCTTTCAAAAAGATCCATTCCTAAAATGGCAATTTATGTAATGAATAGGCTTGATTATGTAATGAAGGTGAAACTTTTTAGTTATTTTGTTTTATTAGAAACTTATGAAAATTTTTTTAAAGTAGTTTTTAGAATTGCGTAGTAAATTATAATAATGATTTAAAAAAAAATCCGACTTCATTTGGCAAGAGGATAAGTAGGTATATTTATTCAACGCGTATGCTCTTTGAAAAGCTAATACTAACCCACTTTTGTTAGTCTCTACGTGATTTTCTCCGGGTCTGTCGGATTTCCTTAGCCATAATATTAGGTTGGGGAAAAAGTCTTTTCGTATTTTATATGAAAATTCAAAACATTTTTTAATAAAGTTTATTTACATTTAACTAAAGTATGTAGGTGCCATTTTGTTCGATAACTTTTGGCCATCTTGTAGGTAGAGACATGATCCCATTACTATAGAAATTTTGGGACTTCTGTTCAAAAAACCACGACAAGTGGTTTTGGCAGTCTTCTCGTGATGGTAACCTGACATTGCCTAAAGAATTCTGAAGAGACCGAAACAGGTGGAAATCAGAAGGTGCAAGGTCAGGACTATACGGCGGATGCATTAACACCTCCCAGTCAAACTCTCTTAATTTTTGCTGAGTGGCTAAAGATGTGTGAGGTCTAGCGTTATCATGATGAAAAATCACACCCCTTCTGTTAATTAATTCCGGCCGCTTTCTCTCAACTTTTTGCTTTAATCTCATCAGTTGTTCACAGTAGAGTTCAGAATCGATAGTCCTGCCTGGCGGTAACAGCTCATAATGAATAATACCCTTCCAATCCCACCATACACACAGCATCACCTTGTTGCGGGTTAACCCGGGTTTTGCCAGAGTCTGTGAAGCATGACCGGCCTTTGACCACGACCTTTTTCGCACGTTCTTGTCGTACGTGATCCACTTTTCATCACCAGTTATAAGCTTCTTCAAAAACTGTTCGCTTTCATTACGTCGTAGTAAAGAATCGCAAATGAGTACACGGTTCATTAGGTTTCTTTCAGTGAGATTGTAAGGCACCCAAATATCGAGCTTTTTAGTGTACCCAGCTTTTTTCAATTGCGCCAAAACTGTTTTGTGGTCATTTCCTAATTCTTCAGCTACGTCGTAACTACTGATATGCCGCTCTTGCTCCACTTTTTCAAAAATGGCATCCATTTTATCCGTAACAGGGCGACCAGAGCGACGTGCATCTTTCACATCAAAATTTCCTGATTGAAAACGCTTAAACCAAATTTGTGCTACTCTCACAGACACTGCACTAGGTCCATAAACGTCACAAATTTTATTCGCAGCTTGCGTTGCATTTTTACCTTTTTTGTAGTAAAATTTTAAAATGTATCGAATTTCTTCATTAGATTCACTCATCTTGACAGTAAAAAAAACAAATGAAAATCACACATTTACCTAATTTGAATTTGGAATTATCTTTTTTAAAATTTAAACTTTTTAAAGATATCAAAATCTGCTAGATACAAATGGTATAACCAAAGAGATTTTATTACAAGTTCATACATACTATAATGCGAAAAGACTTTTTCCCCGACCTATTATGTAAGAATTTTTATTATATATCTACTACCTGACTCTGTAAATGCTATTCTGGCATATAAAGTATTATAGCGTATTCATTATGCGTAGACATTGGTCGAGCAGTTACGGAGGAGTTTTCCTGGCTATATAGTCAAAATATTCGAAGACTCTGCAGAGACTTTGTGGTGGTGGACAAAAGTCTTGTAGAGATTTTTCAGTCCTCAAGTATCGATGCATTAGTCCTGCGTGCTGTCCGTAAAGTTATTGGTATAATAATGAATAAGTAATAATTACCTGTAAACACAATGTTCCAGCATATAAAATACTATTGCTATCGCGAGGGTAATGCTGCCAGCTTTCTCGTAACGCTACTGGCTGGTAACGATTTAGGGGGTAGTATATTCTCTTTGTTATTATTAAATCTCTGTAATACACGAGCCAAGCCCAATCATTTGATAGGCGTGTGCGTCGATAAGTATCCAACGCGTAGCGGCCTTTTACAGAAGTTTAATGTCACGTTATACTCCCGCCGTGACCCGCTGCAGGATATATCAATATAATAATACACCCATGAACAGGTCTCAGCTGGCATTGGAATTTTTTTTTATAACGGGACGGGGGCCCACCACACATTCCCACCACTGTGTCTCCTGTGAAGCCAGTATTAACCACGGCGACCGCCAAAAAAGGCAATGAACAGTGAAGTCCATTGCAGTATTGCGGGTAAAACTACGTCTGCCTTGGAACTCACAACGAATTTAATCAGAAGAAACGGCATTGGATCTATTGCAAAGTGTATTAGAAAATAAATGGGGTATGAAGATGATCTAGGTGGACGAAATACTGGACAGAAGAGAGACGGACTCCTGCTATAACTACCGTTCTGTTCGTTATTTGAGCTGGTGCTCGTCACTCACTAGATGGGCCCATCAAAATGCCAAGAACATTCGACCGGCGGCAACATCGTCGTGAGTTACTCAAGGATGTCGAGATGTGTGCAGCGCTTACTCTGAAGTTACTCGCGGCGTTATATCCCTTAGCACTTACACTCCTGGAGCATATAGCTCTAATGACTCCTCTCTACATGGCCAATGATGGCAAGTCAGAGCTGAGAGTCCTGCAGGCTTTCTTGAATTTCTACTCTGACTAACGAAGACACGCTAGAGATGAAGGCCCTGACCGACTCTCTGGAGATTCTGTACCCTTGAAGTCGTTACTCATCACAGCTCGCCACAAGCTGCCCTGCGAATTTATTATTATTAGTTTTACACTTCGATTTAAGTTTGCTTTAGGTTGTATACACCACAGAGATACATACACAGGGAACTCTATACACCTGTAGTCAGAGGACGTATAGTGTAGGCGGCTGTACCCCCACCGCCTCTTACAAGGTTCTATGTTTGGACTTGTATATAAACCCCAAATTTGGTTTAAATATTTAAGTTATTGGTATATATACCAATACTTCTAGTATTGCACGAAAAAATAAAGCCATGTCTTGGTGCCATGATCCAGCAATTTTAAATTTTTGGGGTGTAAGTGGTTCATCAACATCTTCGAACCAAAGCGAACTTCACCTGCACGCCGTGCACCCTGCTGACTGACAAACGAAGTTCTGGCGAAAAGAGAGATAGAGAGCGTAATTGTAAGCTACTCGACTGGGGAATATACCTCCACCTCACAGAATACAGCAGCCAAATAACAATTCCCATGAGGGTTGTTGTGTTCCTGCGAGTAAGTGAGGTCACCAGAAAAGATGTAGATGCTGCGTTGACAGCGGGGGTGGCGGCGCGTGAGCGTTATTTTATGTTACAAGCGTTAATATGGCTACGGTAACCGCTTCACATCAGGCGGGGCGTATGCCGGTCTGCCACCCGTCGTAGTTTAAAAAAATTGTAAAAAGGAACTCTATTGCGGCAAACTTGATCATAGAGCGAAACAGTTTCTCATTAATATTCTATCATGATCTAAGTAGTGTTTTCCTGTAAGATGTAACCATATTATCATTATGGTAATTAGGATATTATTATAAAGTTACGAACGTTTCCTGTATACATAATATTGCTTTTTGCCTTAAAAGGGTTACACGTCAGGGTGTGTGTATAACAGCATTAATTCCAATCGTTGGCCAAATTAACATCATGATCATGTACATTATGTTTGAAATATTATATGTTATTGTGTATTGTTTCAATTATTGTGTCATATTGTGATGATAAACATATTTTCTTTCTTTCTTTCTTCATTGTTTTGGGATATTAGAGGAATAACATTAACGAATTATTATTGTTCACGAATTTATTAATCAAATATTTAAATATTTTTATGTTATGTTTTTCTTGAAATTCTTATATACTTGAAAGTAAAAATTTGTAGGAAAAGGTCGGGCCGGCGTCATAGAAACTTTATTTTTTTTTATACTACGACGGGTGGCAGACAAGTGTATGGCCCGCCTGATTCGAGGCGGTTACAGTAGCCATCGCTCAATATCGCTCGTGCGCCGCCACCCCCGCTGCCAACGCAGCATCTCCTTTCTGGTGACCTCACTCACTCACAGGAATACAACAACCCTCAAGGGAATTGTTATTTGTGAGGTACATTCCCCAGTCGGGTAGCTTACAATTACGCTCCCTACCTCTCTTTTCGCCAGAGCTTCGTTTGTCAGTCAGCAGGGTGTACCGCATGCAGGTGAAGTTGGCTTAGGTTCAAAGATGTTGATGAACCACTTACACCTCAATATTTTTATGTTGGAAGTGTAAAATTTGTAGGAAAAGGTCGGGCTGGCGTCCTAGAAACTCAGGGTGTTCAACAGAACAAAGCAGTAATTTCTCGTAAAGTGCCAAGTTCGACCTCATATGGAATACTGCCCCCTTACTACCATCTCTTATTGCGATTCAATAACTGATTAGAATGCTTATTCATACCAATGAATAAGCGACTCTATTCAATTTGAAATAGAGTCGCTTATCCATTGGTATGAATAAGCAATCTATTCAGTTATTGAATCGCAATAAGAGATGGTGGTATGGGGGCTGTTCTCACTTGAGGGCTGGGGGGCACCGGGATACCAGCTTGGGCAAGGTGCCCTACGGCCGAAGCTGTAGCCGATAACCATCGGATTGTTTTAATGCGATGATGACACTACTGCTTAGATTGTTGGTAATTAAGTTTTGCTTAGCTGGAAGAAACTCTAGAGCTCTACCGACTAAGCTGAAGATGTTTGTCAATAACTTTAACCTAAGTCCAATTTTTGGAATCAAAAAATCCGATTTTAATCGGCTTTAGCTTCAGCGTGTGCCCCCCCCCCCCCCCCCCCCCCCTCCTGATTCGATTCAGAGACGAGCTATGAGATTCGTTGACGACCCAAAACTTGTACACGGTATTGAACCTTTAAGTTTACGGTGAGACTTTGCTTTTATATGAGTGTTAAACCGATATACAATGGGTTTTGGTTGAGTTATATAAAAAAAATATATATATAAAAACTAGGTATACCTACAATATATAGACAAAATGATTACTTACCCTGAAAGTCCGTAACGAGCTCTATCAAATGTTATTAGCAACAGTTTATAAAACATACGAGTATATCCAAAAATTCGATTTATGTTCGATAATAATATTGACAACCCTAGTCTAAAACCATAAGTTAATTTATCCATAAATATTTCCTACAGTTTTCACTTTCGTCGCTACAATCGTCATATTAGGTAACTAATAACAGGAAGCATGAGCCAGTGATATCAATTACGTCACACCTAAGTTTCATTGTTTTGAGAAACAGTGTCAGGCAGGTCGTATGCTTGTTTTCCACCTTAGTTATAAAAAAAAATCTAACCTATAGAACATATGAACAAACTGATTGCTGACCCTGAAAATCCTTCACGAGCTCTATCAAATGCTATCAATAACAATTTACAAAACAAAATGTATCTTTCCGAAAATTCGATGTTGGTTCCACCGTAACACACAGAATTTTCTATAATATTTACAACCCCAGTTTGAAACCATAAGTTAATTGAATATCCATAAATATTTCCCACAGTTTCACTTTCGTGACTAAAATCGCCATATTAGGTAACTAATAACAGCTTACCACCAACTCTTATTGCGATTCAATAACTGAATAGAATACTTATTCATACCAATGAATAAGCGACTCTATGAAATTTAAAATAGAGTCGCTTATTCATTGGTATGAATAAGCATTCTATGGCACGAGCCAGTGATATCAATTACGTCACACCTAAGTATCTATGTTTTGAGGAACACGATACTCGGGCAACAATTATGTAATATCAGTAATATTTTAATATATTCATAACACGTTAAATCATACAGCATAATATATTGTAGGTCAGTGAATTTCGATGGCAAAAGTCACGGTCATGGAAACGGAGTCAACATGTTTCCTCTTGAGATTAACAAATAGATTAACCTTTATTAGTCTGTGGTTTCTCTGAAGAGGTTTTAGAAACAATTTATCTTCTTTATGATTATTGACAGTGCAGACTGATAATGTTTTATGTGCTATATATATAGGATATACATATATCATTCTTTATTTTTAAACGGTTTTATTTAGCTTGACCTGTTTGTTTGTTTATTTGTTTATTTATTTATTTGTTTATATTTTTGGGTCAAATCTAGTAATTGAAATTTGACCCCCTTCCTGTTGACAGATTGATCTGAAATTTGGTACACACCTTTAGTTCTGGTGACAATACAAATAAATAAATTCTGTTTCATTGTAAATCCAAGATGGCCGCCGCTACAAAATGGCGGTTTACAAATTTTGTCACGACTACCTCAATATGGGTATCAAATGAAAGGGCTTGACTAGTAGAACACAGTTCACATGAAAAAAAATGAAAATCCAAGATGGCCGCCGCTACAAAATGGTGGTTTACACATTTTGTCACGACTACCACTACATGGGTATCAAATGAAAGAGCTTGACTAGTAGAACACAGCTCGTCGCTCGTCGCTCTCATGAATATTATAATAAAATCCAAGATGGCCGTCAACAAAATGGCCGATTGGCGGTTACATATTTTCTCAATTTTCAATATGGGTATCAAATTAATACAAGACAAATTTAAAAGTAAAAAAAAATGACAAAAGGCAAATCTAATCTTAATTGAATGAGAACTATGTAATGGAATTATGAACTAAAAAACTTGAAAATAAAAATTATGAAAAAAACATTTTTAATTTAAACGGTTTTATTGAAAGTAATGTACTAAAAGCTCAAAAATAATTCGGTAGGTCCGAGGTTTCAGTCATCATACCCCTCTCCCTCATCAGTCTAAGGCATTGATCAGACAAAATCCCGTGTTTTTATCCCATCAACTCAGTTTACGCTACGCCCAACGATTTTATTATTTTGTCTGATCAATGCCTTAGACTGATGAGGGAGAGGGGTATGATGACTGAAACCTCGGACCTACCGAATTATTTTTGAGCTTTTAGTACATTACTTTCAATAAAACCGTTTAAATTAAAAATGTTTTTTTCATAATTTTTTTTACTTATGATTACTATTTTTTTCGTATACATTATAGATTAGAAATTAATTAGTTTTATTTTTTATATTAATCTACAGGATAATAGCTTGGGACTCATCTTGGCAGTTAATTTAAAATATTTCATAAAATAAAAAAATAAAAACTAATATTATATTCAGTCAATTAATTATTTAAATTAAACTGATCACCTACGACATTATGTCAGGAAAGAAAAACAAAAATATGTGAGTGACCCGCTTTATTTAAATAATTGACTAGGATTTCTCACGTGAGTTTTAATAATAACAATAAGAGTATACTAATAGTATAATCAAAACCAAACGATTCGTTTCGTTAATTTGATTTAGGTCATCATCATCATCATTATTAGCCTGTAACTACCCACTGCTGGATATAGGCCTTTCCTAATGCTTTCCTCCATATGCGATGCTCCACTTTCCGCATCCAATCGCTAATACCAACCACTTTCTTGCGGTCATCGGTCAATGAGAGGGAGCGCCCTACGCTTAGTCGCCCCATACGTGGTCTCCAATCTAGGACTTTCCTCCGCCATCTGTCATCGCTGACTCGGCAGATGTGGCCAGCTCACTGCCACTTTAACTCGCTGACTCTGAAAGTTATGTCGCCCACTTTGGTTCTCCGTCGAATTTTTCGTTCCGGATTCGATCCCTTAGATAAACTCCAATCAAGGCAGGGAGCGATGGAAAGAGCAATGGCTCTTTCCATCGCTCCCGGTGCGACTTTTTGTCTGTGAACCAGCGCCAGAAATGTTTAGGTGCCTACTTGAAAATTTACAAAAACGTTTAATGAGAGAAAGCCTGAGAATTAGTCAAAGAGTGTCGGCGACTGTTTGACAAACAATACCTAAACTACGTAGTACAATTATTTATACCGTGCCTACCTACCTTACCGTGCCTTCTTTAATGTATACTCTGGACTCTGATCTTGTCATTGACTCTGACCAGGGCCCTACCGCCGAAGCTGAAGCCGATTCACAGTGGATTTTTTGATTGCAAAAATCAAACTGTTGAATAGATTAGTGGCAATTGTGTTTAACTTAGCTGCCAGAAACCATGAAGGTTTACCGATAAAGCTAAAAATGTTTCGTAATAACTTAAACCTAAGACCTATTTTTGGGGATCAAAATATTCGATGGGAATTGGCTTCAGCGCCTAAGCTGAAGCCCCAGCTAGGGCCCCAGTTAAGAAGATATTTTACCCTCGTCAGTACTACGTACGTAGGTAAGTCGTCGTCGTCGTCAACCCTTACTCATCCCGCTACTGGGATACGGATCTCCCCTCAATTGAAAGGGTTTAGAGCATACTCCACCACACTGCTTAACTGCGGGTTGGTGCAGGCCAGTGTTTTCAAGTAGCCTAAAGGCTACTAAATTGGCTTAACGACTGTCATCTAATGACAACGGCCGGGACCGACGGCTTAACGTGCCCTGCGAAGCACGGAGGAGCTCGAGATGAATAAAGCCATCCATGGACATTCGATTAGATTGCCACGCGCAACGACAGAGCTCCTCGCCCATCGAGTCAAAGAGTGTCGGCGACTATTTGACAAACTACGTAGTACTCGTAGGTACTATTACATAAACTGTGCCTAAACTTTAGTGTATAATTTGGATTCTGATCTTGTCATTGACTCTCTAGTTAAGAATATATTTTACCATTGTCAATACTACTTAAGTAGGTAAGTCATTTTAGAAAATGCATCTTCATTATATATATACCTACTATATGCTGCTATCTCGTCCAAATGCTAGTTGTTGTTGTTTGACCTTCTGTACGTAGGAAGTAGAGCAGAGGATCGAAGACCGGTTGGTTTTGAATTTTGATAGTTGTTTATTGGTTGTATGTACATAGTTATGATACAATTTGATTAATTAGCTTATGTCTGTACCTTGTTCGTAGCTTGTTCATCCCACTGCTGGTAAACGTACAAGGAGGTTAAGCACCTCTAAGGAGGTTAAGGCGTACTTTTAACTTTGTTTATCTGCGGTTGGTAGGCCTGTGTTTCCAAGCTGCCCAAAGGCCACTGACTTAGCTTAACTTATGTCATGGATGCAGCTTAACTTGCTGGAAAAGATACTCTAGGTGACCTGAAATTTACGACGACCATCAAAAAGGGCAATGAACAATGAAGTCCACTGCAGTCCGGGGGTAAAACTACGGCTGTCTTGGAACTCGCAACGAAATTAATCAGAAGAAATTAGTAGAAGAAGGAAGATTTTGGGATTTAACTTGGCAATAAGAGAGAAAGCTATATGGTAAATAAGGCATTAAAAGCCTAAAGAGATGGCTAGTCAGTGAAGCTCAACTGTGGTTTAAATCATCATCATCATCATCAGGTTCCATTTTAGTCTCCACTACAGGAGCACGACCCTCTCTCGTCCGTCCCAGACGGAAGAAGGATTTGGCCTACTCTCCCCACGCTGGCCAAACGGGTTGGGGAGGCCTGATCGATATTTGATAATGTATTTCCCTTAGTCGCCTTGTACGACATCCACGGGAAGAGACGGAGTGATTCTATTCTACTCTGTCGGAAACCACACGGCAAAAGGTGGTTTAAATATCTAACGCTATTGGGGTTTTCAACTGTAGCTGAAAGTGACGTAAGCTGTGACTTATAAACGTAATTTTCACTATCTACTAAATACTATCACACACGCGGTAGACTGTATTTTAACCCACAGTTGCATTTCCCGGTGTGACAAATTGTCAAAGCAATGACATGTGATTATTTTGCCCACTGTTATTGAGAGTCAGCGATGCATATCTGTTGCTATTGCATCAGGTATTATTTAAGACCTTGCAGTTACTTCAAGATGGTTAGTCAGTTACCTAGACTTTATAGATCGCAATCATTTTACTCGGCAGCTAAGACATTATATTTATAGACGCGACATAGCTGCCATAGGTGAACATCACGACGCCGAAAAGTAGCAGTTAAATGCTTACTTAAACTATTTGTACATAGCTACGTCTATATAAACATAGTAGGCAAGGAAAGAAACGAACGTGAACGCCTAACATTCAGTGGATTGAAGTACGTGTGACTTTGCGACTCTTTCAACCACTTTTCGCCATATATGTTCCTTCTTCTTTCACTCTCGCGTTTCGCTCGTCTGGAGCACATCATAAAACGATTTTTTATTCGTAATATTAAAAAAATACTCTACTTGCACATGAAATTTGATATTTTTCTTATCTGTTACCGTAGCAGTATAATTAATTAATATAGTTGCGGTAACCGCTTCACATCAAGCGGGCCGTATGCTTGTCTGCTACCCGACGTAGTGTAAAAACAAATGTCGGGCTTGCTTTCTTTTTGCTACAACATTCATTGCTCAGTATTTGCTTGCCACAATAACACTGGCAAGTAGAACGTATCTATTGGTAAACATCGGACGCGCAGCATGCGCCACCATAGCGAAATTTATTTATTTTATTTATTTATTTATTTTGGCCACTTTCCCGAATTGATATCGGAAAACCAAGGTCACTTTACATTACTACTTTTTGATGCTCTATACGAATCCGAAGTCAGAATTTCGAAATTTTGAGTTTCATGGCAACGGACGGACTGACAAAACGATTTAATAAGCTCAATAAATTTCGCTGAAAATATCTTATCTTGACAGAAGTGAAAAAGATAGGACTATTTTCCCTTTACCTTGCCTGTTCTACTGCTTTTTATCTGACTTCGGGGAAAACCGAGGGTAATTTTCGTTCAGTAAATTTTCGTACCTATAATATTTCTTTATTAAATAAAAGAGGAAATTGATCAGTCAGATCGATCAATGCACAGCTGAAACAGATGGAACTAGAATAGAGATGGCCAAAATGCAATGTATGTACGATAAATTCCCATTGAATACATAAAAATGAGGAGTTCTATGGCATCGTTGCGCGTGTCAGTCTAATGTTTCACGCATGTTAAGTAACGTCGACTGTAGCCTGTTCATGGATGGGTCGATTTATCTCGAGCTCCTCCGTTAATACAACACTGTTTATTGCACCAACATTATAAATATTACAAAAGGCAGAGAAGCATATTATAAGTACAATAGGCGATCTTACAAGCTGTCTTAAGGCGTTGGCCCCTGCCGTTGTCATTAAGCCAAGTCAGTGGCCTATAGGCAGCATGAAAACACTGGTGTCTGCTCTGAACTCCTTCGGTTGAGGGGATACCCTCAAGTGGTTCGCTGTGGCATATCTATGTCCTGCAGCATTTACTGAGTGGCGACCACGTTGGCATGAAATGATCAATTTCGAAATGTCAATTGTTAATACCTCTTTTATGGTTGATGTCAAAAAAATATTAGATATGTATTACTAGCTGCCCGGCATTCGTTGTTTTGCCAAATAAATTTAGGGGTTGATGGTAGAAGGGTGAAAATTTTAAATTGTATGTATTTTTCAATGCTAAATCTTATTAAAATAAAATAAAAAAAAATTGTCAATAAAATAGAAAAACACATATAGGGGTGGATCACCCTTATCATATAGGAGTATGAAAAATAGATGTTGGCCGATTCTCAGTCCTACCCGATATGCACACAAAATTGCATAAAAATCGGTCCAGCCGTTTCGGAGGAGTTTGGTAACAAACACCGCTACACGAGAATTTTATATATTAGATTACTTATATTGGTTGATGATGAATTATATCGAAATTTGGAAGTCCCGTTCTCAGGTAGAAATTTGGAAACGTGCAATCAGTGGATTTCCAACATAAATTATGATTGTACATTCACGCAATCTCATTACCCTAATTGATAGAACCGGTAATGATGTGCTTAAAAAAATACCCTAAAATCCATTATCAACTTTAACAATATTTTTCCGAGAATTACCACATAAGTTGATTATAATTAGAAAAAACAAGTTATAAATAAATATTGTCACACAAATAAATAAGTTATGGTTACTTACTAACAACTACCAATTTAAAAATAATGTATAACTACCAAGATTCATATAATATCACACTATGGCTCGAATGTGTGACGATGAATTCCCTGTCGATGGCGAGCGGTGAGACTGAACAAGGAAGCCGTGGGCATCATGTCTCCTCCTCTGAACATACTCCAGTGTACAATCGGTAGAACACACAAAGGGACACAAAATCTCTTCTCAGACTTAAAGGTTCTAAACCGTCTGTCAGTTTGGGATTATAAACAACGAAGTTTTTTTTTTTTAATGTGAGAGGGGGGCAGACGAGCATTTGGCCACCTGGTGGAAAGCAATCACCACCGCCCATGGAGACCAGCGACACCAAGGGGTCGCCGATCCGTTGCCAGCCTTTTAAGGAAAATGAAAACTCTGTTCTTGAGGCACTCATGTCGTAGTTGTTCGGAAATACCGCTGAGGGAAGTTGATTCCACAGTTTCACTGTTCGTGGTATAAAATGTCTTAGGAAACGTAATGTAGTAAGTAGATCGCCAATTATCAAGATGATATGGATGGAATTTTAATTTATGGCTAGTTGTACGATAGTGGAATTCAGCGGCAGGTATCAAATCAAACAGCTCATCCGAGCACTCCCCGTGATATAATTTGTATAGAACGCAAAGAGACGCTACATCAATACATAAATAAATAATCCGCTTCTCTTTTCGTACGTTCATCTCTTTGAGATAAACGTTTATGCGTGAAAGCAAACATACAGTCACACACTTTCACATTTATTACCGCTAAAAGAAGGATTCCTATTCGAAATTAAAACTGGTTATATGTTTACGGATTTAAAAGATAATATACAATTTCTTGTACATTATACATTGGCCGTGTGGTTTCTGGCAGACTAGAATAGAATCACTCCGTCTCTTCGCGTGGATGTCGTACAAGGCGACTAAGGGACATTTTAAAACATCGATCAGGCCTCCCCAACCCGTCTGGCCAGCGTGGGGAATGTAGGCCAAATCCTCTTTCTGTCTGTGACGAACGAGAGAGGGTCGTGCTCCTGTAGTGGAGACTAAAATGACCTGATGATGATGATATCATTTCTAGTGTGCACTTTTCTAAATATAAAATCCTGTCAAGCGCAAGTCAAATACGTACAAATACGCAACGTCAAATACGCAAAGGGTTCTATCCGTAGTTTTACCCCCGGGACTGCAATGGACTTCACTGGTCATTGCGTTTTTTGGCGGTCGAGGAGACACAGCATGTGTGGTAGGCCCCCGTCCTATACGGACAGAAAACAATCAGCTGCAAACTGTTTGCCTTATGCGGCCTCAGACAACGGAAGGCTCAGTAACCATGTCCCACTTCCCTGTTGACTCGTCCTTTCGGCGCTATCTCGGTAAAAATTATGGTCAATAAACATTTTAGCAGTCGCGTTTGGGTCACTTTCTACGGTCAGCAGGCCTCGTTTACAAACCTGTGTTAAATGAAGCACTTACATGTTATTAGTTTTCGAATATGACTGTATATATTACTAGTTTCAATAATTTTTATTCAGTAGAAGATGTACAAGCACATTTTTATTTGAAACTAGCTGCCCGTCCCGGCTTCGCATGGGTAGAAAGTGGTGTTTTAATTTCCTCGCAAAGGTCGATTTTATATCCTGAATACAACGAACATGTGATTGTCGCAACATACCATTTTTTTTTTCGGACAAATTACACTCTGCCATCTACTTCAAAACTAAGCAAAGCTTGTGCGATGTGTAATGGATTACCTACTGATGTTATCATTATATATATTTTTTGTAAATACATACATTATTTACACAGACAACCTAGACAAACAAACAAGATCATGCACACAAATCGTCTCGTCGAATTACACAGTTAAAAAAATTATTTGTATAAATAATTTTCTAAAAATCTATTATACAACTAATTTTACAGTTTAGAACCAGAAGGAGTTCATATGTTAACTACATAACCCAAATACAAAATAGTAATAAAAAATGGTATAAAAAGCATAATTATGCATTAGCGAACTTATCTTTGAAATATATCTTCTTCAATCAACCTTGGACTTTTAATGATTGTATAAAATCTTAGAGCGGCAAGTCTATTTAAACAGCTTGTTCATAAGTGCAAGTTTTGTTGGCTATGTTTAGTTCTTTTTGTACTTCGTCGATTGGTAGACATGCATATGGGCCACTTGAAAGCGAAGTGGCTACCGTGGCTATAGGACAGTCCCGCGACATATTCTCACCGCTGTATTTCCTGTGTAGCCAGGATTAACAACGGCGACCAAAAGGCAATGAAGTCAACTGCAGTCTTTTGGGAAGCCTTGGAACACACAATGAATTTAATAAAAAGAAATTAGTAAGAAGCTTTTGGAATTTGAATTTACCCCTTGGCAATGGAGGAGAGGAGGGGGAGGGGGGGGGGGGAGCTCCCTTGGAACCCACAACGAATTTAATAAAAAGTAATGAGTAAGGAGCTTTTGGAATTAGATTTTGTCTCTTAGCAATTTTGTTCTATCTTGGAAACGAATTTAATAAAAAGAATTGAGTAGGAAGCATTTGGAATTTGAATTTACCCTTTGGCAATGGCTACTGTAGACTCCGTTACTGCGGAAGTTCCGCAAGAAATCGTATCTTCGACTCCGCCTCCGCCTCCATACGATTTTTGCGGAGTTGTAACGGAGGTTTATTTGCGCAATCATAGAACAATATCGTGCGGTAAAAATTATTAGAAGACATCAATTCCAGATTTTGTGTTAATTTTGATTGACGAGAAGGTAATGTTTATTTACGAGTATATGTTTACTTAGGTAATTTGAAGTGAAAACTTTGTACTTAGTTTTAATGCACCATAACTTACAATTTTCTACATCCACGTTAACCTTCGCCTCCGCCTCCGTTAACCTCCTCATTTGCGGAGGTGATACAGGTCGCCTCCGCATCCGCCTCCGCCTCCGCTAAGTAGGCCTCCGTTACAACCCTACTGTAGACACTTAAGACATATAGTATCGCTAACGTATAGAATTGTTCATTCATATACATAACATATATTTTAACTCTATAGAGCTACACAAATTGGGTTATTTAAAAAAAGTATAACGGACATCTTGAAACCAATCTAAATACATGTAACTTGATGCACTCAAATATGGACTTATTTGTTTCAGTAGTATCAGCAAATTTATTTGAAAAAATATAAATAAATAAATATTCCTAGACAAATTACACACGGGCACCTAGTCCCAAACTAAGCAAAGCTTATACTATGATTACTAGATAACTGATATTATACTTAAAAAATATATATTTGTAAATACATACGTGCATATAATATACAGGAAACTAAATAAAATTAAATAATATTTTTCTGTAATATTATTAAATTAATTTATGAATTCAATTCTGCTTTTATGTGTATATGCGCCACTTTTTCTCACATATTAAATAGTGAGTTCTGGTTAGCGGTGTTGGTGGCACAATGACATTTATTTTGTATCTAATGCAATTGGATCCTGTTATGCAGAACAGATCCAACTGACATTTTGTTACTTTTAAGTTAAAACTATTTAAAGTTTAATATTCCTATTAAACTATAAATAGTATTAACTTACTGACATTTTGTTACTTAAAAGTAACAAAATGTCAGTAAGGTTTATTTATAGTTTAATAGGAATAGTTTTAATTTGGGTATAAAAACTCCGTGATATCATAATATCACGGAGTATAAGTTTTGGGAAACATAATTATGTCAAAAAACTGATAGAATCTGTCGCGAATATATAAAACTCGATTTGAAGTTTCTCGCTATGTACGAGTTATTTTAAGTTGGCATGGTTTGTCGGTTGGATTTATTCTGCATAACACGGTCCAATTTATATTGTGTTCACTGTTTGTTGACCCAAATAAAAAAAATACTTTGGACCTGCACATTATGATGTTTTCAGACAGTCTGTCATGATGTCTCGCTTACACCTCACTAAGACTAGCGAGATGACATCATGATAGACTTCAGAAAATGTCATGAGTAACAGCCCCCTTTGTTTGCTAATCAATATCTTGCACTACGTACTGCGTGCGGTTCCAGAAAACATTTCTTCCACGTACTATCAAGCTGTGGAATGAACTGCCTGTTGAGATTTTCCCAGGAGACTACAGCATGGGGTTCTTCAAAAAGGGCGTGAAGAGGTTTTTAATCACTGGTGTTACAGACGTCCATAGGCTACGGTAACTGCTTCCGATCAGGCGGATCGTATGCTTGTTTGTCACCTTAGTGGTATAAAAAATTGACATTGTGCTGGTGAGGTTGACTTTAGTTCAAAAAATCATTCCCATCCCAAAAATGATTATCTTCAACTTTTTGTTAGATAAATTATGAGAATGAATTATATCTGATGATTTTCGCATTTATTGTACAAAAATATACGTAATTGGGGAAATCCAAATAGGTAGGTACATGTCTAGGCTTCTACGGTAATGCATCGTTACTTTATTTTAATAAACATAGTTGAAATCTAGACAAGAATGGAAAACCTGAAATAACAATAGGATTGGCTGAAAATGGCTGGTTTATTTTTCATTAAAAGACAATGCGGTGACGTAAGATTTATCTTAATTTATGTGCAAAGCGATCTGAGTACGTTTCTTAGATGGTTGACCAAATACAATGGGTTCCCTTGATGTTCTTCGATGATCGAATTTATGTAAGAATGTACGGTTTGTCAGACAATAAAGAGTTATGTTAGCGTATTGTTATCTGTAGATTTTATTAAATGTATAGATTATTTCATCAATTGCAAATTGCTTTGGATAAAATGAATTGATTTCGTCACCATCATCATTCCGGATGAACTAAGTTTGATAAATTTAACCCACTTCTCAGTGTTTTTCGGTTGAGCTGAAATTTCTCACACACGTTGGATTCTTGTGGCAATGCACAATTATTTAAATGACGCGATAAAAGGGCGAACATCAAGTCAAATAGGTAATGGTATTTGAGAAAGTAGTAGGTTTATCGCCCATTCACGCCTAAAAAACTGAATGAATTTACATGTTTTTTTTTTCGATACGGATTATTTACTTTGATAATAAATGAAAAAATATATATAAAAAAAAACAAACTAATTATTGATATGACTGCACCAATGTGTTTTTTAATAGAAAAAAAAACACATTGGTGCAGTCTTAATTACTACTACATTTCCTTCTCGTCATTTTGACCCTCGTGGCTGCAAGCGGAAGGTCATCATCACTGGAGTCGGTCTCTGCACGAACACTATTTGGTACATTTCTTTTTATTTGTTTATTGTTACTCCTCTTGACATTCGCATGTGGCAAGGTTTTGTAGTGCTTTTGGTATTTCGGTTTGATGACGCCTGTTTCACATAATTTTGGAATATAGAATTTTGGAAATAGCGTTATTGTGGTCTAAGAAGTGACACGAGACGCGCTGGTATAATTCTGTCGCTGTGACCTTCTGTTAATTGTTGTTTTAATTTCTTGAAATGCTGTAGATTCTTCCAAATCATATTTAAACAATATTGTATTCGGTATACTTTTAGTATATCTAAGCCAGGTGACATCTTGCCATTTTATTCGCGTTCCGTTAGTTGTGGTGTTCATGTTCAGCTTTGTATGTTTTTAAGTCAACAAAGTTATTTTTTTTACAAGACTCACTGCGTATGGTGTGTCGTGTCTTTTAGACAAACGCACGACGTTATACCAATCATTTGGTACGAATATCTTGGTAAATTCACTGGCATGTTCTATCGTAGAGTGCATACTCCATGTGTGAATGTCCTGGCTCCAAAAATTTCAAATCAAAAGTGTCAATTGTGTCATGGATGCGTGTGATACATAACATTGCAGAAGCCAAAATAGCATTTTTGTTTTGACCAGGGAATGTGTATGTTTCGTACTTACTTGCGCCGCCAGGTGTTGCAAAGACAGGAAGACATAATGACGTAATGGCAAATACTTTATTACCTACTTAAGCAATTAAAAACAAATAAGCTGTTTAGCATAGGGTGCCATGCAATGAATGGCAGAGAGTAAGAGACCGTTATTCAGTTACAATAGTGTAATGGTTACTTACTAAACTGCGTTTTTTGCGTTTGCGTTACTGCGTTGTAAATTTATTGAACGTAGCCGTCCATCGTCACTATGGTCATTTCTATCGCAGGGTAAATTCCTTACCGAAAAGATAGCGAGTGATGCTATTCATAATACACTAGCGGTAGCCCGCGACTTCTTCGACGTAGACTTTCAGATATTTTTTATCCCCCATTTTATTTAACCCCTTATGGCATGATGAATTAGGTAAAAAAATATCCCTGCTCTGAAGTTGGATGTAAATAATGTCCAGAATAATTTTCAGATCTGTTAACAGAATTTTTATTTATTTAAGGGACCACTCCGCCATCTTATGAGGCATTTCGTTTTGTTTCACCTAAGTACATATCTATTACTACAATAAAGTTTACAGACAATCAAACATGTAAGTTATTATTGCTATTTTAGAACGACGACGGTGCGTATCTCCAATCTGTAGTATGTACCCATCTGTCTTCTTGTAGGCATTATTATTAATATAATTAAATATTAATATTAATTAAATATTAAGAATGAATATAAAAGATATAGGAGTAGTTTGTAGCCATAACTTTTTAAACTAACTCCGAACATTTCATTGCAAGAATGACTTAAAAACTATGTTTGTACTCGTTAACTTTAGTTTTATGAAGAAGTTCCATAAATGACTTTTTCATGTACTGAGTGTACTTACAAAGCAAGATTAGTGATTACAAACATTTCAACCTGTCCTAGAATCTGACCTATCTTGTTGCAGAGTATTTGCGCATCAACTGCAGAAGAAAGCGCATGAACCGGGGCGCAAGCGGTGCCCGACGGTATAACACAATTTAGTACGCGTGCGCGCGGCATAGACCTTCTGAACCGCACCGGCGCCACTCGCGCGCGAATGTGCGTTAAAATAACCGCGCGATTCTTGCATCGAACGCTCTACATAAAACAATAAAAATGCGTGCAGTGTTATTCCTATTTGTGTGTGTTTACGTAGTGATGGGCCAAAATATAAACGATATGGCGAATATGCCGAAGTACGATGAAAGATACGATTATTTAGATGTGGACGCATTGTTTAATAGCAAAAGATTAGTCAGGAACTATGTGGATTGTTTGATTAGTGCTTCTAGGTGCACACCTGAAGGAAAAGCTTTAAAAAGTAAGTATTGTTTACCTATTTAAAAATATCTGGATAATACAGATTATATCTATTCTAGTTTTAAATTGATTTTAAAAATTTTAATATCGATTATCGTATTCCTTCCTATACGATTATTTTATTAATTTAGTTAAAAGTCATAAAATTGCGTTGATGTCTTTTGTTAGCAGTTATTATGATAAATTATTCGTATGCATAATTTTCATATAAGGTCAAGTATGTAGCTGATGCTGTGTATCGAATATTATTGCCGTTCGTGCTTCTTCCAAACGATCTATGTATCGATATATCGATTAATTTTGTTAATCACTGCAAATCAAACGATATAGAACAACTGAAAATAGCTACGCGTGTAGTGTAAACGTGTATGCAAATATATATAGCAAATTTTAAAGTACATTTCGATTAGGTATTTTCTTTAACAAATTGATAAATAAATAATTATTATTGGACAAATTACACACGGCCAGTCCCAAACTAAGCAAAGCTTGTTTAGTATAGTACAAACTATGGGTAAAAGATAACTGATATATTTCTTAAATATATTTTTTATAGTAAATACATATACATAAAAAACACCCAGACCAAGACAAACAGACATGTTCATGAAGACAAATATTTGTCTTGTGCGGCGATCAAACCCGCGACTTCGGAGTCAAAGTGACCATTGCTAACCATTGGACCACCGAGCTCGTCAAATTATTATTTGATTAAATTTATTGATAATTAACCACATATTTAGTTTTATTGCTAATGCATAATGGTATTTCTCGAAAGTCATGAAATAATCGTTTCACAAAATACCAGAACATGATTTACAAATTACTTTTTCGTCAATCGATAAGTATAATTTCGTCAACCTTGACAATGGCCGTTTTGTTGATCTTAATGTTGTGAAAGTTGGTGCAGTGAATGATGTGCATGAGTAAGAAATAAAACTGAATATTTGTGGTCTGAACATGGTATTTGTATGCCCTTTTGATGCTACATGAGTAGCCAAACGGTTATAGGGAAGTTTAAGATGGTACTCGATGAAAAACTCCATACTAATATTATAAATGCGAACGTATATCTTTTTTTTTTTCTGTCTGTCTGTTGTTCTGTGTGTCCGTTGGTTACCTTTTTCGATTAAATGGCTGAACCGTTTTGAGTGAAATTTAGCATAGACATAGATCATATCCTAAGGAAGGACATCTTCTATCGAGATATAACTAACATTAATGCGCGCGAAGCCACGGGGAGGAAGCTAAATTAAAATATACAATGTTTATATTTGGTGTCTTAAACGATACCTCTGGTGTCAATTTATATCGAAAAAGTGTATATATTTAACACTGTCCTAGTCTATCTACTACAATAATACAATAAGTGGGAACACGACAACCCTCAAGGGAATTGTTATTTGGCTGCGGTATTATGTGAGGTGGAGGTACCTCTGATTTCGTCAGAGCCTCGTTTGTCAGTCAGCAGGTTGCACCACGGACAGGTGAGAGTTTGCTATGGTTCAAAGATGTTGATGAACCACTTAAACCCCAAAACTGAGTCAAGTGTGAAAATGCACACTTTTTGTTTGACATGATAACGTCTTATAAATCGATGAACGCCGGCATCACGCACGAAATAGCATGACTCATTGTCACGTTCCGCCTGAGCCGAGCGTGCAAGCGAGAGCGCGGCTTGTGACACATCTATCTCTCTTCCACTCCATCGGCCGATGTTTTCTTATGACGTTAGCAGGAACAATTGGGTTGTTTCCAATGTTTAAAAATTGTACAAATAAATTAACAATATCGTAAAATACACAAAACTATAAAGATCTGCAAACTTTCATTCTAATATCTTCAGTCAGACTTTTTTTAGCGTCGATCAAAGTTTGGCGGGAAAGTCCATTTTAAAAGTATGAAATTATTAAAAAATAATATTTCCATTGAAGAAGCAATAAAAAATGCTATAACTTTTATTATGATACTAATCACATAAACGTAATATTTAACATAGCTGTCGTACAAATTTCTGATTTGATGCATACAAAATACAGATCTGTGACGTCATAATTCAGTAGTCTTTTGTATGGAGCGTTTTGGGGCAGTCTAAAAATTGTGATTTTCAAATTACCATATCTCGAGAGATTTTTGTGCTATCGAAGTAATTCTTTCACCTATGGTTATATTATGGAGACGTCCCTACATATCAAACAGAAAAAAATGTTAGTCAAATACCCAATTATCATGCGTAAACTGACTTCACAGTCAAGCAATTTTTTTTATTGATAAAATGATTTGCAGATAATTAAATTTAAGCCAGAAGTAACGAATGTAATTTGCCGCCGATTATGGGACAATTCGTATTATATCATGCATAATAACTATATTTAATTGGAATACGTTCAATCGGCCTTTGCAAGTCGCCGTTCTCTTCTATTTGTTAAATATTTTGTATCGATCATGTCGCTTCCGTTTACGTAACACTACTTATTTTAACTTTCTATGAAAACGGGTCTTCCGTGAAATCCGAAGGACCACATTATCTAATACGTGATTTCGCAAACGTTCCATTAGTAGTATGAGAAATTTATTGACAACTTTTTTGTCGCGGCAGACAAGCACACAGCCCGCCCGATGTGAAGCGGCCACCCCAACTGTATTAACGCTCGCAACATAATTATATCACCTGCGCGCCGCCACCTCCGCTGCCAACGCAACATCTCCTTCCCTTCTGATGACCTCACTCACTCGCAGGAACACAACAACCCTCAAGGGAATTGTTATTTGGCTGCGGTATTCTGTGAGGTGGAGGTACATTCCCCAGTCGGGTGGCTTACAATTACGCTCCCTACCTCTCTTTTTGCCAGCTTCGTTTGTTAGTCAGCAGGGTGCACCACGAGCAGGTGAAGTTGGCTTTGGTTTAAATATGTTGATAAACCACTTACACCCTAAACGTACGTCTTTAAAATTGCTTCCATAGGGAGGCAATTCAAACAAACGAATGATAACAAAATCGGAAGATACAGTTTGGTGTTGCACCAACATACCTATCTATCATCTTCATCCAAAATTCAATCACACCATTGGATAGATTAAGGATCAAAGGATTTATTACGCTAAGTGAACACTATGGAACATCGCGTGTGACGGAGGGGGAAGCGTTGCCATTTTTAGATAATTTTAGTGCATATAACGTATTCACGTACAACACACGGCCGTCCATGACACAGCCACACCTTTTTTTTTAACCATGCCCGGGTGCTAAACAGGCGTATAACCCGCTTGATGTTAAGTTGTTAGCGTAGCGTGTTCCGAAATTCTGGTGGATTAAAAAAGTGCTTACAAGCGCCCAATGGCAGAACAAAGAATTTCATTTCATAGCCTTGAAGACGATTGCAATTCGTGGAGTATTGAAATTGAGGAAACAATTTACTTAAGTGATATTTCCAAATAAATACGACATGGGAACCTTCAAGAACACAATCTATATTTTCCTGATAAGGCTAGCAATTAATAGGTAATCCCTTGGTGTTGCAGATTTTATAGATGGTGGTAATTACTTTCCACGAAGTGACCCTCATGATGACCAACTTTGTTTATTGATGTTCCACTACTAATGGGCTATCCAATACTCAAACAATTTGTCAATTCAAACCAGTAGTTCCTGAGTTTAACCAAACAAACAAACATTTCAGTTTTTAATATTAGCACATAGGTATATATAAAAGGTTCGTGGTATTTTGTTTACCAGAGGTATATAAATATTTTTAAAAGATTGGAACAAAGAGAGTTGTAATAATCACACAAAAAAAAATCTAGGTAACAGATATGATACAGACACTAACAACAAAATAGCGATTTTCTAAAACAGAGGTTTGGCCGTGTGGTTTCCGGCAGACTAGAATAGAATCACTCCGTCTCTTCCCATGGATGTCGTACAAGGCGACTAAGGGAAATACATTATAAAACATCGATCAGGCCTCCCCAACCCGTCTGGCCAGCGTGGGGAGTGCAGGCCAAATCCTCCTCCTGTCTGGGACGGACGAGAGAGGGTCGTGCTCCTGTAGTGGAGACTAAAATGGACCTGATGATGATGAAACAGAGGTTTCTATTTTTTGTAAGTGCCAACTTTCGATGATAAATTGCTAACTCTTGACCTATAACCGGTAGCCCGAGAGAATGTATTCTGGGAGACTATGGCAGGTGTCATGGACGTTCACAAACCATTCAGATATAACAATATAACATTGAACTGTTTAAAAATGTATATGTATGTAAATATTACAATTAGAGCGGGAACTAAATCCGCGAGCGACCTTCAATATCAGAGTCATTTCCAAGGCTTTCGACCAATAGTTTCGTTCAAAGGAAACCTCAACTGCATTAAATGAATATTGTTTTATGTTTTTTTAATTGATAATAATTTCAATCTACAGATCCTGGAGTCCGTACCTTTAGTTAACAATCGTCTATTTTTCTGTCACAAGTTTCTAACAATTTATTTATTGCATGTCGATATTATGCTAATAATCATACTATTGTCTAATACTGCTATTAAGCAGTATTAGACAATAATAGTATATATATAAGGCAAACAAAAGGAGGATTTAGATTACTTAATCCTTCTTTTGTTTGCCTTGCAACCATGACAACCACGGCAGACCTGCCCCCTTACAACCACTCTTATTGTGATTCAATAACTGAATAGATACCAATGAATAATCGACTCTATTTCCAATGGAATTGAATCGCAATTCATTGGTATGAATAAACAATCTATTCAATTATTGAATCGCAATAAGAGATGGTGGTAAGGGGGCAGTCCCTTAGCGAGTTGATGCATGGGGCGGCGCATTCAACCATTTTATTGGGAATGCGGCGACCTGTCATACTACGTTTACCTGGGCGGTCAGGGCTGCACTGCAAAACCTCTATTTATGTCCCTATTGTTTTATATTTAGGGTTTTATATTAAACTAATTGACCCTACTCACGTCGTCCTGTCTCCTTATCAATGAATCATCATCAGATCATTTTAGTCTGCACTACAGGAGCACGACCCTCTCTCTTCCGTCCTAGACAGGAGGATTTGGCTTACACTCCCCACGCTGGCCAGACGAGTTAGGGAGGCCTGATCGATGTTTTTTAATGTATTTCCCTTAGTCGCCTTGTACGACATCCACGGGAAGACACGGAGTGATTCTATTCTAGTCTGCCGGAAGCCACACGGCCAATCATCAATGAATATTGAATGCGAATTGGTTTCGCTTAATCTGTCAAATGACTGGCAGTTCTGTCAAAATACATAAAGTCACATTAGAAAAGTTAATATGGTCATTAATTTTCTTAAATTTCTAATTTTATGTGAAACTTTCTCATTTTTTCTTTCATAAGAACCTTCTCCTGGCAATAACAAATACAACATAAAAAGAAATAGCGAAATCGGTTCAGCCATTCTCAAGGGTTGCGCTTAGCAACGAATGCAGCGATTCATTTATATAACATAGAAGAAGATGAGAAACAACGGAACCTTGCTAATCACTACATAGTATAAAACAAAGTCGCTTTCTCTGTCCCTATGTCCCCTTGTATGCTTAAATCTTTGAAACTACGCAACGAATTATGATGCGGTTTTTTTTAATAGATAGAGTGATTCAACTGGAAAGTTTATATGTATAATATATACATAACATAGTAGAAAAACACTGATAATTTAGAGGTTTCTAATGTGATGTCGTAAATAAACACATTTTTTTGCTCTTTCATTGCAAACGCTGGCTGAACCCAACGAGATAGATGAAAATAATGTAGTACAATATTGTTCACCTTAAAATGGTCTACAAAAAAGTTCGCGATGGTATATGTCTATCTCTTAGTGGTAACACACAATAACCGTTATTTTATCCTTTGCTTTTTACAAGAAATAATGCCTTATTTACGAAGCGATTTTAAGCAATACAGAATTAATCCTTATCCAATTAAGTACCTTAAATACATTGCGCATTTAATATAGATCAATATGGCCCTTCACAGCATGTAATGTACCGGCCGTGGAGCCGGCGGCGTGTGCCTATAACTGGGGAAGGACTGGATAGGACAAAGCGCAAAGACCTTCTGTAGTACATTTAGTATCAGCATTGCACCCGTGCGAAGCCGGGGCGGGTCGCTAGTAATAGATAAGCCTAAGGTGTCGGAATACAAATCGTGTCTTCGCATGCACTTTTAATCTAGCATCATTGCAACTACCCTACATATTTCAACTAGACCGAGACAAAACACTAAAACTAAATGCGCTGTGATCTGAAAAAGCTTGGGAGACCCTGATTTTAACAATAAATTATATTAGATATACAAACAAATAAAGATATAAAACGCGCGTAAAATAAATACTGACTTGTCACGAATCAGTCGGTGGTCTCGCCCTCATAATTAGCCTAGGGCGGTCAGAACTCTTGATCAGTCGCTGTAGACAACTGATAAACATACGTATATACATTTTTTTTTTGAAAAATAATATAAATATAAAAATAAATAAAATTGAATGATTTCAAAATCAAGCCATTCGGTTTATCTTTAGCCTAAAAAATTTGATCATGTTTTATTGATAAGGTTCGTTGCGATACTCAGTAACAGGATCAAAACTTATAGCCCTTTCGTTCGTTTCCACAGCACAGGTTAGCTAGAAGAGATATCTTGAAGAGATTACCTCACTTTTGCGTAACTATATTATGTATACAACCTTATACTGTATAATTTATATGCAACTAGCTGTCCCGGCGAACTTCGTACCGCCTAACAATCAATGAATGTCGTGGTACATATTAGCTGAACTAAATTTATGATTTTATGGAATTAAAACAATGAATAGTAGAAAATAATAGAGAAGCTCGATGGCGTCATTGCGCGTGTCAGTCTAATTGAACACGCAAGTTAAGCAACGTCGACCGTAGCCTGTACACGGATGGGTTTATATTACCTCGAGCTCCTCCGTGATTCAAAAGACACGTTAAGCCGTCGGTCGCGGTTGTTATCATTAGCTCATCTTGAGCTCCTCCGTGCTTCGGAAGGCACGTTAAGCCGTCGGTCCCGGTTGTTATCATTAGCTCAACTTGAGCTCCTCCGTGCTTCGGAAGGCACGTTAAGCCGTCGGTCCTGGTTGTTATCATTAGCTCATCTTGAGCTCCTCCGTGCTTCGGAAGGCACGTTAAGCCGTCGGTCCCGGTTGTTATCATTAGCTCATCTTGAGCTCCTCCGTGCTTCGGAAGGCACGTTAAGCTGTCGGTCCCGGTTGCTATCATTAGCCCATCTTGAGCTCCTCCGTGCTTCGGAAGGCACGTTAAGCCATCGGTCCCGGTTGTTATCATTAGCTCATCTTGAGCTCCTCCGTGCTTCGGAAGGCACGTTAAGCCGTCGGTCCCGGTTGTTATCATTAGCTCATCTTGAGCTCCTCCGTGCTTCGGAAGGCACGTTAAGCCGTCGGTCCCGGTTGTTATCATTAGCTCATCTTGAGCTCCTCCGTGCTTCGGAAGGCACGTTAAGCTGTCGGTCCCGGTTGTTATCATTTAATGACAGTCGTTAAGTGAAGTCAGTGGCCTTTAGGCGGTTCGAAAACACTGGCCTCCGCCAACCCGCAGTTGAGCAGCGTGTTGGAGTACGCTCTAAACCCCTTCGGTCAACCGAAGGGAAGACACGTATCCATAAAAACTGAAGATTTCATAAAAATAAAGATTTCCTTATTGTGATTTCATAAAAAAAAACGTTTTGTTTTATTTTTTTTAGTTTTGAAATAGGTTTTATCATTTTGGTGCTTTGTAATTGTCATTTCTTTTGATGTTTACTCTGATTTGATTCTTGCGCTCGAACCCCATGGGAAAAGCGTTTTCACCCCTATCGATTTGACATTTTTAAATTTTCATAACAAATCACAGACAACTTTCGCGACATAAAAGTGACACCAATCGATTTGACGTTTTGATATTTGACAACCAATAAATATCGTAATCCCTTTTTCAACTGACACTTTCATTTGTATGGGAAAATGTTTTTTCTTTTATTTTATTTTTTCGAGAATTTTCCAATGTTTTTAAGAGTTATTGTGCTATTCGGGACGGAAACAAATCCAACAAATCAAAAACCATGGCAATCGGTCCAGCCGTTCTCGAGTTATAAGTGTTGTAACAAACACGACTTTCTTTTATATATATAGATTAAGAATATATAATATATCGTATTAGTTTGACCATTAAGGACTGATATTACTGATAGTCATACTTCCTAGTACATATTACTTAGATTTCCTTCTTCCTGTATATTTACAGGGTATAAAGATTAAAACATTACATCACTACATCATCATCATCAGGTCATTTTAGTCTCCACTACAGGAGCACGACCCTCACTCGTCTGTCCCAGACAGAGGAGGATTTTTATTTTTTTTTATTTTTATATTGTCAGACAAATTACACAGCGCCATCTAGCCCCAAAGTAAGCGAAGCTTGTGTTATGGGTACTAGACAACTGATAAACATACGTAATTTTTTTTTTTCTTGTAAATACATACTTATGATACATAGAAAACACCCAAACCAAGACAAACAGACATGTTCATGCACACAAATGTTTGTCCTGTGTGGGAATCGAACCCACGAGCGTTGGTGTCGAAGCCTCGTCATTGACCGCTACGCCACCGAGCTCGTCAATTTGGCCTGCACTTACCACGCTGGCCAGACGGGTTGGGACATCACTACATACAATCGTCTTAATATTCCCCCATTAATTCAACTATTTGCATACGTTATTGATGTGCATTTTTTTACACTGTATTTTTTGTAAATTAGGTAATTTTATATAATACTAGCTGACCTGACAGACGTTGTCCTGTCTAAGCCTGACCCAGTATACCCAGAATATCCCCCCAAAGTTTCATTGCAATCGGATGAGCGGTAAACGAATGCATAAAGGACATACAGACAAACATTCATTTTTATACACATATACTAACCACGTCTTCGCTCGCATGATCATTATCTTAATAAAACCCGTAAAACTTTTTCCCATGGGAATGAGATGTTTTTATGGGATAAAAAGTATTCTATGTCACTCTGCAGACCTTAAACTATCCCCTTAAAAATCATGTCAATCCATTGGTTCTTATTGACGTGAAAGAAGGACAAACACACAAACACACTTCCACATTTATAAGACTTGTAAGGAAGTATGGATAATTTATTTATTTCATAAAAAAACAGCATAACTACCGTTTTCAACAATGTTCAAAGGGAAAACATAATACTAAAAAGTGGTAACATTATTTTCTTCATACTGTATAGCATTATGATTTTTAATGTTTTAACGTTATTATTATTTTTTATAAGAGAGAAGGAAATGGAACATGTGGGTCACCTGGTGGTAAGCAATCACCACTGTTCATAGAGACCAGGGGCCCTACCGGCTAAGCTGAAGCCATTCCCATAGGATTTTTTAATTGCGAAAATACATCAATCTTCAGCTTAGATTAATGAATGAATGAATGAGTTTATTTGCATTGAATGAGGTAACATAGATATGATAGATTTAGATTACACTGTGAGCCATATCATTCAGCCAACTAGTGGCAAGCAAAATTATACAATGTTAAAATATGTTAATTATTAAATTAAAAATAGAATGTCATTATAATTAATAGTCCATTACACAATTTTAGTAGTCTTAGCCTTGTAAAAACATTATACAACCAGCCATGCAAACAAAGAAATTTTATGAAAAATAAATAATGTCAATACAGTTAAATTATAACATGTCTGGATTTATTATTACACTAGCTGATGCCCGCGACTTCGTTCGCGTGGACTTTATGATTCCGGCGTATTAATACACATACGAACTAATGCAGATATATAAGAAAATACTTGTTATACGTTAAAAGTCAATAAGTTATTTTTTATTTTTATTGAACATTGTAACCATAGTTTAAAAACATATATAAAATAAATTAAGGGAGTCTTTATTTGTTTGTATTATCTTTATTGTTCAGATTACAACGAATGAGTACATGTAAAATAAAGGGATACAAAGGCGGACTTATCCCACACGGGGATCTCTTCCAGTCAACCTTAAGTCTTTCCTTCGGGTGCTAATATGAAATGACCTGAAGCATTACTAACTCTCGAGAAAGCCACGTAAACTTGGCCATGCGAAAAACAACCAGTCCTAAGCTTGACCAGCGAATTTTAGTGATTTCTTTATTATCACAGCCAAGCACCTGGTCACAGAGAACTGTGTACGTTTAAAATTAAAATGTTTTTTTTTTTTGGAGCGGAGTGGTATACGCGGAATAAATAGTTTCACCGGCACCACTCCCAGTGAGAATCTCATCTTCAATTATATTTCGCTGCCAGACATTGACTTTTCTTCAGGAAGGAGATCTTCCCCAAATTTTAATAATAATCTTGAAAACTGTTGGGCACGTAAAGTTCTATATATATACAGCTTGAAGTGCCTTACTGTTGGCCATTTCGCATTCATCTCAAACGATTAGACAGCAGTCCTGGAACACCTTCGCTTTGTCACAGTTTCGTGTCACAGAGCATGTCCGTGTTTCAGTTCTGTTTAAATCGAGTAGGATATTGAACATTGTATTTGCGTCCTTCCGCCTAGAAGTAATGTGAGCATCTAAGAAAAACAGTTTCCACTCGTTGCTTAAAACACTTTCTACATAGCGTCCCGCAAATGCACGTATTCTTTCTGGTTTGTGCGAATATATACCAATCGTTCCATTTCAATTTTAGCGTGCACGTCTATAACAAACTGACTAAATATACCTTTGTAAATAAAATATAACGATTGTGTCTAACTTGTTGCAGGTAAGAATAAAAGTAGCACCTCGCGGTTTTTTATTTACAATACATTCGATATTTTGTTAATGTTATTTTAAGTAACTTTTTTAGTTCTATTTGCTATTATAGCGTGTTATTTTTACTTTATTTAAACTATAATTTATTGTAAACACATGTTGTTTATGCAAATAAATTTAACTTTGTTCTGCAACAGGTGTTCCAAATGTTGGATTTTTATACCTCAACAAAAAATTCTCATCAGATTGAACAACTTTTGCTAAGGCGTCATTTTTATATTTCTTATAGTTTACCTGAACCATTATGGTTCTGCATCAGGTGTTTCAAATCTTGGATTCTTATACCTCAATAGAAAATGCTCATCAGGTTGAATAACTTTTGCTAAGGCGTCATTTTCATATTTCTTATAGTTTACCTGAACCATTATGGTTCTGCATCAGGTGTTCCAAATCTTGGATTTTTATACCTCAACAGAAAATGCTCATCAGGTTGAATATGTTTTGTTAAGGCGTCATTTTTATATTTCTTATAGTTTACCTGAACCATTATGGTTCTGCATCAGGTGTTCCAAATCTTGGATTTTTATACCTCAACAGAAAATGCTCATCAGATTGAACAATTTTTGCTAAGGCGTCATTTTTATATTTCTTATAGTTTACTTGAACCATTATGGTTCTGCATCAGGTGTTCCACTTTCCAAAATCAATTATACCCTATATGTTGCCCAGACTTAACAGCTATATAACAAAAAAAGTTTCATTCGAATCCGTCCAGTACTTCCAGAGATTAGCGTGTACAAACAGACAAACAGACATACAGACAAACAGACAAACAGACAGACATTTTTTTTTAAATTCTTACTCTATTACTATATCTCCATCGCCTCCAATTGTTTTTTTGTAAATATATTCAATGTACAGACACATTATTTTTACTGTTTTATTATATGTATAGATTGTCTAGGTGATTTATACATATACAATATTACTAAATAAGATGTCATGAAATTATACTATGACCATTTTACTTTTAACTTTAATGGTACCTGTGTTTAGCTTAACTGGTAAAAACTCTGGAGTACTACACAATTTTTTGAAAAATGGAAAAATTCACCTGCCCTGGAAATAAATATTGTGATCGTGAAGGCTCCCATATCGTAATTGTTCTGAAGTACCGCTGAGGGAAGTTGATTCCACAATTTCACCGTTCGTGGCATAAAATGTCTTAGGAAACGTAGTGGATCGCTGGTGAACTCACTCACTTACAGGAATACAACATAGAAAATTATAACACAAAAACATTTTTCATACAAGTTTGCTGTTTTGACCGAGGCGTAATTATAACGAATAATAACGAATTGAGGTGTAAGTGGTTTATTAACATCTTTGAACCAAAGCCAACTTCACCTGCACGTGGTGCACCCTGCTGACTGACAAACGAAGCTCTGGCGAAAAGAGAGGTAGGGAGCGTAATTGTAAGCTACCCGACTGGGGAATGTACCTCTTCCTCACAGAATACCGCAGCCAAATAACAATTCCCTTGAGGGTTGTTGTGTTCCTGCGAGCGAGTGAGGTCACCAGAAAAGAAGGAGATGCTGCGTTGGCAGCAGCGGTGGCGGCGCGCAAGTGATACATTATGTTAATACGGTTACGGTAACCGCTTCACATCAGGCTTGTCGTCCACCCGACGTAGTATAAAAAAAAGGCGTCCACGTCTATCAAATTCTTAGTTTCATAGTAGGACATAACAATAAGAAACGGGGATTCCAAGACATTTTTTGCATGGAACTTGACACTTCTCTTGGTTTTTTTGATAAGGCCTAATTGCCATTTTAAAAACAAATTATTTATCGATAAAAAATGCCCATCACGGGTAAAATAGTCATTACTATAATGATTATATCACGTAAACCGACATTACAATCACATATTACAAACAGGTATGCAAATCTAGCGTACACTTAAATGTTAATAAATTACCTATGCAATCACTTTGTTTAAAACTTGTTTGGTTTATAAGCTAAATATTATAGAAGGTTTAAGCCTTACGATACCTACGATATCTAATAATATGTTTAAAAGGTGTTATTACGAATTCAAGATAATTTTATGGAAATTAAATATTATATTCCTATGTAGTTACTGAAGGCCAATTCTCGTAATTTTGTCTACTTGAAAGTTGACCGAATCGAGATGGAATTGTGAATTGACTAAAATTATATACTTGATTTCATTAATTAATTATTATCAATTCTTGTTGTTGGCAAAGTAACATTCTTAAATTTAATTTTCACTCATATTTCGATACAATCCCGCTTAAATTTAATTTTGAAGTTACATATTGTGTTACTACAATACCAAATGTGACGTTTATGACATCGAGACTGGATCGAAACTGGATCGAAACTGAATTTTGACTATATTTTAATTACGAGAATGCCGCTGCCGCCAAAACAAAAATGCCCTTGAGCATTATTTTGATTCTGCGAGTAAGTGAGATCACTAGCCGTGAGGAGATGTATTAGAAGCGGAGTTGCTAACACGCGAGCATTTTTTTTTTTATATCAGAGTGGGGGCAATCGAGCATGTGGCCCACCTGACGTGATGGAAAGCTATCACCACCGCCCATGGAGATCAGCAACACCAAGGGGTCGCCGTTACGTTGCCAGCCTATACTCCTTCCTTTCTTTCTTTCTGGTGACCTCACTCACTCGAACACAGCAAGCCTCAAGGAAATTGTTATTTGACTGCGGTATTCTGTGAGGTGGAGGTACTTTCCCAGTCGGGCAGCTTCAAAATACGCTATGCTCTACCTCTCTTTTCGCCAAAGCCTCGTTTGTCAGTCAGCAGGCACCACGTGTAGGTGAGGTTGGCTTTGGTTCAAAGATGTTGATGAACTACTTACACCCCATTGTGTCTTGTATTCCGAACGTCTTTATATATGGGTACGGAAACCGGCGCGCGGCGTGGCATCTAGCGGATCGTAAGGATTGTATTATTTAAAAACAAAAGTATTGTCTTTTTGTCTTTAAAGAACATACTTAAGTATATTTTTACCACTGAGAAGAACTTATTAAAATTACATCATATCGCTAATAAAAAAAAGTACTAGTACATACTGTGGTTAATGCTACAAGCTATTGTCTGTTCCATTTTCCGTTCAGTAGAACACCAGGAAGAAAGGAGATGCTGCGTTGACAGCGGGGGTGGCGACGCGCGAGCGATATTTTATGTTGCGAGCGTTAATGTGGCTACGGCAACCGCTTCACATCAGGCGGGCCGTATGATTGTGTACCTACCTGACGTAGTATAAAAAAATGAAAATAAAAAAATAGTAGAGCTAGAAGAAGTAAATTCCAGTCACTAGTCGGACCTATTATACATTGTTTTCTTCTTCAACAGAAATAGGTCATCATCATTAGTCAAGTAGTATAGGAAAAAGTCATTAATATTGTAGCGTTTTCGCAACACAAGTCATTTACAAACGGGTATCTATGTTGCGTTTCGAGCAATCATGTCATTAAAAAATCCATCATTATTCAATTGTCTTCTGTTACCAACTTATTAGTTCGTAATTTATGTTAATATGATAATGTCAGGGATGGGTACTTGGAAAAAGACGAGAAAATGTGTATGAGTTTCATGATAACAATATAAAATACTCACAAGATATTATTTTGTACCAATCTTCCTAATAATATAATCTAGTTAATCCGGTGAAATATGTACCGTATCTGAATCAATGAAGTCAATTCGCATGTGATGTCATCAAAAAAATGCAAAATCTATCAGAATAGTTTTTTTTTTTCATCTTTTTTTCGTTAACGGTTCCAATATTTTAATATGCACATACATAATCTAATGGCCGTGTGATTTCAGGCAGACTAGAATAGCATCACTCCGTCTCTTCCCGTGGATGTCGTACAAGGCGACTAAGGGAAATACATTATAAAACATCGATCAGGCCTCCCCAACCCGTCTGGCCAGCGTGGGGAGTGTAGGCCAAGTCCTCCTGTCTGTGACAGACGAGAGAGGGTCGTGCTCCTGTAGTGGAGACTAAAATGACCTGATGATGATGATGATGATGATAATCTAATATTCGGGGTGGGAGAGTGGACAGTAACTCAACTAATCAAACATAATAAAAAATAATTTTACCCCGAAACTTCTGTGAAATTCACCGTCCATTGCCTTTTTGGTCTCCGCTGTTAATCCTGGTTTTCAGCTGACACAGTTGTGAAAATATTTAGATAGGCCTTTTTCTTACTTCGTTAAAAGAGAACGTTGAAGGGATAAAGAAGGATGGAAAAGGAAATTCAACATGAGTGTGTAAATCAAAACACGGACGACAGATGAACTTGGTGGTCGAATGGTTAGCAGTGGCCACTTTGACTCCGAGGTCGCGGGTTCGATTTCCGCATAAAACGAATATTTGTGTGTATGAACATATCTGTTTGACTTACAAAAAATATATATATTTAAGTATTATATCAGTTACCTAGTCCTCATAGTACAAGCTTTGCTTAGTTTGGGACTAGATGGCAGTGAGTGTGTAATTTGGCCAGGATTCATACATTTGTTTACTCTAATACAGTAGTAACAGAACTAAAGAACTCAATCAGAAAAGATTAGTCAGTGGCAAGGTCCCTCTGATTGATGGAGATTTATTAAAACTATACTTAACACTTAACCTTTGAAACCATGGCCTTTTTAATTAGTGTGTTTAAAATTGTAGTGATTGTAAAGTTAAAGCTAATGTACGTTAAACTAACGACTTGCCTCGATATCGCACGGGTAATCTCTATAACCGAATAACTTCCGGTTTTTCCAACTTCATTCTTTAAATCACTCTCCTGTATGTGGCCAAAAAGATATGAACAGTGATGTTCACTGCAGTACCGGTGGTGAGATTACGATTGCTTAGAACTCACAACGAATGTAGGAGTGGGAAGCTTCGGAATTTGACGTCCCACTTGGTAATGTGAGAGCATACCAGTAGCTTACTTTGGCAAAATGTTCATAAACTTTCTTCCACGGACTCTCAGGTTGTGGAATGAATTACCTGCCGAGGTATTCCCAAGAGACATGAAGCATTCAGAAGAGCATGGAGTTCTTCAAGAAAGGCGTGAAGAGGTTTTTACAGCAACGCGTGAGTGATGTCTCTGGTGTAACGAGCGTCCATAACCTGCAATGACTGCTTACCATCAGGCGGGCCGTATGCTTATTTGTTGTCTTGATTGTTTAAAAAAATTGGTTGTCTGTAAATTCCGTTTACGAACGATAATTTTACGTGATAACGTCAAAAGAAAACATCAACGGTCGGAATGGAAGAGAGATAGATGAGTCACAAGCCGAACGCTTAGGACGATCGTGCCTCTCTATCGCGCTCTACCTATATATTTTCCGCGCTCTCGCTTGCACGCTCGCCTCAAGCGGAACGTGACAATGAGTCATTCCTTTTCGCGCGTGCAGCCGGCGTTGCTTAATAATCCCTCTTCCTAATAGTAAAATATGTAGATTTTATGATTGATTTTGCTCTAAACAAGTTCAAATTCTTATCAAGCAGACAATGTTCGATCCAAGGCTCAAGTAGACATTGTAAACGATCAGACACGCTTGTTCAAGGAAAAATCTACGTGCATGATTCATGTCACTACTCATGTTAAACTAGACTGTCCTCGGATCTCTAGGCTTGTTATGAATAAATAAAAGGTCTACGTAAGAAACTAGCTGTCCGTTGTATCAACAAACAGCTCAAACAACTATACGGATCCTAGCTGAGCTGAAATAGCTAGCTATTATGACGTAGGCATGCGCTAAGAAAGGACTTATGAAAATTATCCCGGGATATCTAGATATGCAAGTTTTTTTAATACTTCGTCGGGTGACAACGACCCTATGCCTACAGCTAATGTGCACCAACCATTCAGTTACATCACAGGATTACGAGTCTCTCACTCAGCAAACCAACCAGGCAAGAGGACCTTTACCCACCCCGCTATCGCGCCTGGTAAACCAACCAGGCATTCAAGCGGACTGGTTACGTCGCCTGATATGAAGCGGTTACAGTAACTATATTAACGCTCGCAAAATGAAATATCACTCGAGCCACCTCCGCTGCCAACGCAGCAACTTCTTCTTTTTTGATGACCTCACTCACTGACAGGGACACAGGAACCCTCAAGGGAATTGTTATTTGACTGCGGAATTCTGTGGGATGGAGATTCCCAGTCGGGCAGCTTACCAATACGCTACCTAACCTACTAAAGCTTCCTACTCCTACTAATTTCTTCTGATTAAATTCATTGTGAGTTCCAAGGCAGCCGTAGTTTTACCCCTGGGACTGCAATGGACTTCATTGTTCATTGCCTTTTTTGGCGGTCGCCGCTGTTAATCCTGGCTACACAGGAGATACAGTGGTGGGAATGTGTGGTGGGCCCCGGTCCCATACCTAACCTACTCTACCCTACCTCTCATTTGCCAGAGCCTCTTTCGCTAGTCTGCAGGGTGCATCATGTGCAAGTGAGTTTGGCTTTCGCTCCACAAATCGTGATGAGGATGAACAATGTATAAAGTTGCTAGGAAAAGATATTTTTCACCTCACTAGCTCGTTAAAGCTCTGTTTATCATTCGAAATCTGCGTGGAAAATCGCACTTTATCCGCTAGCGTGGAAAGTGTTTTTAAAATTCGAATATTTTTATTCAATAAAGGTTTCGTACAATAAATTACATATATATAGAACCTCATTGGTTTCGTAATAGTTTATATTCTCTGCAGCCAGTCCATTGATGATTATTTATTAAAACTGTTTTTCTTGCACCTAACATTTTCCTCGCTTTAGTGAGGTGAAAAGTTGTGTGTTGCGCTCGGCAGCAAAGTTATTTAGCGTCTCGTACCTTTGAAACCCTCGCTACGCTCAGGATTCTATAATTGAACCACTCGCTTCGGTCGTGGCTCAATCCTAGAATCCTTCGCTTGCTCAGGTTTCAATACAAGGTACTCGCGCCAAAAATTAACTTTGCAGCCTTGCATAACAAATAACTATTGTTATATGAACAAATCAGACACTATGCTAATATATTGCTATAAATACAGTAATGTCATATCCTTTCTCCTCCAAATATCAATAACAGACCTTTCCAAACGACATTTCCATCGAAAGTATTCAACCGATCCAATAGTATTTACAAAATCATCAACACCTCGACCTTTTCATTGCTCCAAACATCCATTGCACGATGTGGCCACTTCATTGGCGTAAACAAACCTATTCCACAACTCAATGTACGATGAATGGCCAAATTTCTCTTTAAACATATGATTGGAAACCTGTCTTTGTTTACATTTTCGCCGATCGCATTCCTGCCGTGGCCATTGCGCGACACAGTTACGATATGGTTGTAAGGTCGGCCGTTGGTATTACGATGCCAGTCACGGGCGATGATCATTGATGACAGTGCAATAGACTGACAATGATGTGCGATCTATAAGGCGCCGCTGATCTTCCTTACTGTGACGTCATGTAAGGTCTGAATGTGTAACAAGTAGGCAATATGTCTATTTATTGCTAAGTACGATATAACAATATTTGATTGACCTACTATTACATTATATATTGGTGAATGATTAGGATAGTTTGTTTTAGGTGATGATAATGATGACAACGTAGAAGTAATTTTTGATAGAACTACAATATTTTTGAACTGAAAACTTCTTTAGGCACGTTGGACATTTTTTGAGGTGGGAGAAAACCATTGAACTCGCTACACCGTTACAGTAACCGGCACCGGTCTATTTGATGCGGTATGAGGTAGGTCGTTGCCTGTGCGCTATTGATTTTTCAGTCGACCTTTGCTCCCCGCGTTAGGTCCACACTACTCTCGTTCCCGAAACACACGTACGAGAGTTGAAAGAAGCAATGCTTTCAGTAGTACAAAACATTTCCTCAAAAAATACACACGTAATTGTTCAAGTTTTCGCTTCTGTCGGCGCTCCCGTAGTGCCACTGTGTTTTTTATACTACGTCGGGTTGCAAACAACGTATGGTTATCTGCCACCCGACGTAACTAGTATAAAAAAAAATGTATTGTAAACGCTCGCATCGCTTGCGTGCCATCGCTCGACTGCCAAAGCAGCAACTCCTTCCTCAGGTGACTTCACTCACTCGCATGAATACAATTTCAGTTGATATGGTAGGTTTGTCTATCTTCATCAATAGATAACATAATATCATTGATATGCAGCAGAGTTGAGGCATTGGTAACAGGGGTAGCGGCGCCCGAACAATGTTTCATGTTTCAAGCGCTAACATGGTTACGGTTACTGCTTTACATCAGGCGGGCCGTATGCTTATCTGCTATCTGACGTGGTATAAAAATTATCATGGTCCTGTTGGTATCAACGGTACCATGACTTTTTTTAACTTTGGAAACAAAATTAACCCTGAAATTATTCTAACCTCACATTCTAAGTGGAATATGAGGGCAGTCGCCATACCATATTAGTATTGAAATATAATGTCAATGTACCGTTCGTTCTAGTAGTGTAATTTTAGTACAGTTATCAAAAAGTACTATTAACCGTTAACTTTTTGAAAAAATCTAAAGTACATAATTGACATTTGACAAGAACTTCCGTTAATGGCCTGCCCACACACAAATAAAAAACGCATAATGACAACATTTCAGAGTTTACTTATGACTAAATTGTGTGAAACTCTTTAGTTAAGTAGATATTTTTTTTATACCGGTAAGATGGAAAGCATTTACCGCAGACCATGCACAATTGCATCACCAAGAGCATCACAGAACATATTTTCAGCATTACAAAATTGTAACTCTGTAAAATCTGTCTATTTGTTGGAAAATTCATCATTCATCATACATTACAATGGAATTGATTTTTGAAGTAAAACTTCTTTACGCATTTTAGACTTGGTTAGAAAACTGTTGACGAGAGAGTTACGTTGAGAGGGAGATATAAATTAGTAGAGCTAAATAAGTTTTACTTCAGTCGTGTGGTCTAAAGCACACACTTTTTTTATTTTGGTACATACAGCCATGACACTAGCAAAGTTTACGCAGATCTTAACATCAATAGGCAAAGAGTACCGAGACAATACCAATTGATATAGAACTTGTGCGATTCCATGTAAGTTTTCTCCCACACACTTTCAAGTGTGAAGGTTGAAGATTTTTTTGTTTACATTATGGGTACAGTAGATTGTTAAAGCAGTATTCCAACTCCATATAAATGTTCGTAATGTATACATTCACGCAGGCGAACCCCGCTACATGCTATGCTAAAGCCAGCTTCGCTAGTAATTGTATGTTTAGAACCGTGTAGCGGACGGCGTATTTTTCTTTAAAGCCTGTGGCATAGTGTTTACAATAGACCGTAAAAAAGTTTTACATTGGGAAACTATCCAAAATGCTCAGTAGAAAAGGGCAGTTGTAATGTACCTTTTGCTTCCAGAAAATTTATATTTTTAGCGGAAGGTATATAATAAGGTATATTTTATAGCTTTATACACAACAATTTCACAGTCTCTATATTAGATTCAGATACATAGGTTATATGAATATCAAATTCTATATCATTTCTTATTAATTCTCCTAATAAAAATGTATCACGTAGAGTTTTACATACCTATCGAATACAGAGTGTTACTTGAACAGTTGGTATGCTCATAGTAGAAAGATGTTCACTTACCTAAAAAAGTACCTTTATTATTATTTTAGATACATTTTGCTTTATAACCTATCTATATATTTTTTTCTATTATGTGTAATAGAGCGACTTCAATGTTAAACGAATTAACGTTTAAATGTCCTTGGCTCATGTCAAAATGATTATTATGTAAGTATAAAAACAAAAACAGCACGGAACTGTTTGATTAATCTACTATGCACAATGTTTTTATACTGACGGTTCTGCTAGCATTTGTTAAGAATTATTAGCTGCTCTCGCTCTTACGAATTTTCGGCCAATATTTTTGAAGATCCCTACTTTCTTTTGACTTATCAGTCACTGACTTTTTATATGAAGATTTTTAAACTAAATTTTTCATTTTCCATACGGTTTTTCAGACGTTTTCTTTCATTAAAACTTCATCCTGACAATTATTATAAACCAAACAAAATAGAATTAGCGAAATAGGAATGATGACGTTACATACATTTGACAAATGTTTTTATTTACACAGGTAGACAGATAGAGTTGGAAAAGGAACAATATTTCTTTTTGTTAAGCTGTGTACAGATTTGTACGTACGTGCGTACGAACAAATCTGTTACGTTTCATGATACGCGACAACTTTCTTTTGCATACGCGTATCGCTAACGAACATTGTGTCGTCAAAAATGTTCGTCGGCGATCTAATTTTGTAATTCTTTGAACGATATTTTATAAAAGTTACGTAACAACAACTGACGAGCTCGGTGGTCTAGTGGCTAGCAATAGCCACTCTGACTCCGAGATCGCAGGTTCGAGCCCCGCACATAACAAAACATTTGCGTGCATGAACATGTATGTTTGTCTTGGTCTGGGTGTTTTCTATGTATTTACAAAAGAATGTATTTAAGTATTTATAATATCAGTTATCTAGTACCTCCTATAGTACAAGCTTTGCTTAGTTTGGGACTAGATGGCAGTGTGTAATTCGTCCAAGAATATTTATTTATTATTTAAGTTTATACGTACGAACCAAATGTTCATATTCGATGTTTGTGTATGTTCGTATGTGCCTATAACCCTTGTTTTAGGGTCAAGTCAGGTAAAAAATGATATGATAAACAAAGTCGTGAAATGTCAAAGATCTGTGTATAAACAAATAACCGTAAAGAGAAACAGGTTATACTCGTAGTGTCGTAGTGATGTGCCGGCAAAGGGCACGACCAAATATAGAATGCAGCTAGCATCCAATGATTGTACCTATCCGAACCGGTCGACTATTATAGGGCAACTTAAGACACGTATTTATAATAATGTTATTTAATTTTGTACATTTTGCAATTAATAAAGGGCCTAAGTAAATAGCGGCCTTTAATGACCTTTTGTGCAATTATCTTAAATATTTTATTAAGTAAGTCTTTTGATGTGAATGTCTTTAAATTCAAAATTGGGGTGTGAGTGGTTCATCAACGTCTTTGAACCAAAGCCAAAAGCCAACTTCACCTGCTCGAACGAAGCTCTGGCGAAAAGTGAGGTAGGAAGCGTGATTGTAACCTACCCGACTGGGGAATGTAACTCCACCTCACAGAATACCGCAGCCAAATATTAATTCCCTTGTGGGTTGTTGTGTTGATGCGAGTGAGTGAGTGAAAACTGGACTTTAAAGAATTGGTCTATATCGTCTCATCTTATTAATTAGAAAACTATAAGTCATAGAAACCTGAATCGCATTTCATTATTTAGCGTTTATAGTCAGCTCACTGCTAAGACCTTGAAGTTTGCATCGGGGCCGGGCGGGGCGGCGGGGGAGAGGCATTGCGAAGAATAACGGAAACAACACTAAAAGCGACTAGCTGATACAGACGTTTCACGTTAACTAATAGTCGTGTGCACTGACTGATACAGCCCTACCTGTTTTTTTTTAAATATCGATAATAATATTTCTGGGTATATAAAACATTAAAAAAATAAAATGGGGTAAAATTGGCGCCATAAGAAGTGTCTTCAATTTTTTCTTCGTAACTCATTCATTGAAGTATGAAATTATATAGGTAGCTTTAAGGCTGACTCAAACAGCCGCGATCGCGGTGGCGGTGGCGGTGGTGATCTGATCGCGCGATCACTTGTACACAGACTGCCGCAGTGGCGATCAGGGCGTGACCAGCGATCACAGCCATACCGCGCGATCAAGCACGCGCATTGTTACGGTGTAGTTCTAATTAACAAGATGTGACAACAATTTTTAATTTTTTTTTTTATTATTTTTTATTTTTTTATACTGCGTCGGGTGGCAGACAAGCATACGTCCCGCCTGATGTGAAGCGGTTACCGTAGCCATATTAACGCTCGCAACATAAAATATTGCTCGCGCGCCGCCACTCCCGCTGCCACCGCAGCATCTCCTTCCTTTCTGGTGACCTCACTCACTCGCAGGAACACAACAGCCCTCAAGGGAACCGTTATTTGGCTGCGGTATTCTGTGAGGTGGAGGTACATTCACCAGTCGGGTAGCTTACAATTACGCTCCCTACCTCTCTTTTCGCCAGAGCTTCGTATGTCAGTCAGCAGGGTGCACCGCGTGCAGGTGAAGTTGGCTTTGGTTCAAAGATGTTGATGAACTACTTACACCCTTAAAATTTCTATTATTTGCTCCGTTTTGTCCGCCATTTTGAACTTATGTGACGCGGTGACGCGATCAGTTGTGATTATTTGCAACTGAACGCCACCGTGGTCGCGACCGCGGCCGCTGACACTACAAACCAACGCGGTGGCGATCAGGGCGGGGCTAGGGCGTGGTTTGCGGTGGCGGCCAGCCGCGTACTGGCCGCGCGGCGACCGCTCTTGTTTGAATGTTTCCTTGTGTTACCTAGCGTTACAACTGAACGCCACCGCCACCGCCACCGCTGATCTCGGCTGTTTGAGGGGGCCTTTAAAGAGGCAACCATAATAACGTGTACACCATAACTGTATAACAGTAATTTGAAATATTAAATTAATAAATAACTGGTCCAAACCAACTGCGCTATATTGTTTTATAAGCAGCACAGTAAACCTTTCGTTTTATTAATAACTTTTTTGTTTTTATTTTTGCTATATTTATAATTTCCATAACTAGATTTTGTGTTAAGGTTAGTCAATTAAAGATAATACCTACTTTGATATATGTAAAAAAGTAATTTACATGCATCGATTCCACTTAGACTTAATTTAAATTAAATAAGATTAAATCTAATATTTAGTACATATAGAAGAGCTTGATGGCGTCGTTGCGCGTGTCACTCTAATCGAACACGCAAGTTAAGCAACGTCGACCGCAGCCTGTCCATGGATGGTTTATTTATCGTCAGAGGGCACATTAAGGTGACGTGAGTCCAGGGCTTGGCCGTTTTCGAGGGGGTGAGGTGCGGGGCTTGAGAGGAGCCGGCGCGGGGTACCCGCTTACAAGCGCGCGATCGCTGCCGAGACGCCACAGTATAGCGAAGCGACTATCTACACCCGTGTAGTATTACACCCGTCAATACAATAGTTAAAAGTAGGTACTGGTAATATAATTATATGAAAATAAATAAACCACATGTAAAAATACATTTTTTTTATTAATGAAGTATATTATATTCAACATGCAAACAAGTGATGTTTTGGTATATTATGAAAAAGTAAAGAATTCAAAATAAAAAGAAAACTATTCAATAATTCTTTTATATTCAATTATATTTATTACTAGCTGTTACCCGCGGCTTCGCCCGCGTGGTTCAGGGAAGTCTGCTGCCGTTGATTTGTGTATATTTTTCTTTTGTTGTATTTTTTTTTACTTCGTGGGATAAAAAGTAGTACAAATTTTAATGATGATTGGCTGCATAGTTAAGGTATGAAGAAATAACAAACAAACGAATTTACTTTAACACTTATAATATTTGTATGGATGGAACGCCCACACTCAAGAGAAAATAATTGTTCACCACATAAATATTTGCCCTTCGAATAAAATATTTTTCCTGGATAAAAAGTGACCTATGTCACTCTCCAGACCGGAAAATATCCCCTGTTAAAACATCACATCAGTACTTACTTTCCTTTCGACGTGATAGAAGGACAAATGATTACAAAGTTTATTTTTTCTCATGGGATTAAAATATTTTTCCGGGATAAAAAGTAGCTTATGTCACTCTCTAGATTACCCTATTAAAAATTCATGTCTGTACTTAGGTTTCTTTTGACGTGAAAGAAGGACAAATGAACTTTATTTTTTAATAACGTACGTTAACGGTATGGAGAGTGGCATAGGCTACTTTTTATCCAGGAAAAACATCTTATTTCTACGGGTAAATACTTTGTAATCATTTGGTCTTCTTTTAAGTCGAAAGGAACCTAAGTACCGACATGATTTTTTTTAACGGGATAGTTACGTAGTAGAGTACGGACATGACTTTTTAAAATGGGGATAGTTTACTGTTTGGAAAGTGACATAGGCTACCTTTTATCCCGCAAAAACATCTTAATCCCATGGGAAAAAATAAACTTTGTAATCATTTGGCATTCTATCATGACGAAAGGAACGTACTCGTAAGTACCGACATGATTTTTTTAACAGGGGATAGTTTCCGATCTGGATAGTAACATAGGCTACTTTTTATACAGGAAAAAACATTTTATTCCCACGGAAAAAATAATTCGATACCCGCAGAGGGCAATCATTTACGTGGTGAACAATTTTTTTGTCTTGATCCATACTAATACTATAAGTGTTAAAAGTAAGTAAATTCGTTTGTTTGTTATTTCTTAACGCTCTATGTAGCGGATCATCATTAAACTTTGTACCTATTTTTCTTTTGTTGTATTTTTTTTTTACTTCGTGAGATATTACTATTTATATAATATTGATAATACTATTTAAGGAACGTTTGTTATTACGATTTATATCTCACGAAGTAAAAAAAATACAACAAAGGAAATATAGGTACAAAGTTTATTGATGATCAGCTGACATAGAGCGTTAAGAAATAACAAACAAAGGAATACTTACTTTAACACTTACAGTATTAGTATGGACAAAGACAAAAAAAATTGTTCACCACGTAAATGATTGCCCTCTGCGGGGATCGAATTATTTTTTCCGTGGGAATAAAATGTTTTTTCCTGGATAAAAAGTAGCCTATGTTACTATCCAGATCGGAAACTATCCCCTGTTAAAAAAATCATGTCGGTACTTACGTTCCTTTCGACATGATAGAATGCCAAATGATTACAAAGCTTATTTTTTCCCATGGGATTAAGATGTTTTTGCGGGATAAAAGGTAGCCTATGTCACTTTCCAAACAGTAAACTATCCCCATTTTAAAAAGTCATGTCCGTACTCTACTACGTAACTATCCCGTTAAAAAAAATCATGTCGGTACTTAGGTTCCTTTCGACTTAAAAGAAGACCAAATGATTACAAAGTATGTATTTACCCGTAGAAATAAGATGTTTTTCCTGGATAAAAAGTAGCCTATGCCACTCTCCATACCGTTAACGTACGTTATTAAAAAATAAAGTTCATTTGTCCTTCTTTCACGTCAAAAGAAACCTAAGTACAGACATGAATTTTTAATAGGGTAATCCAGAGAGTGACATAAGCTACTTTTTATCCCGGAAAAACAATTTAATCCCATGGGAAAAAATAAACTTTGTAATCATTTGTCCTTCTATCACGTCGAAAGGAACGTAAGTACTGATGTGATGTTTTAACAGGGGATAGTTTCCGGTCTGGAGAGTGACATAGGTCACTTTTTATCCAGGAAAAATATTTTATTCGACGGAAAAATAAAGAGGGCAAACATTTATGTGGTGAACAATTATTTTCTCTTGAGTGTGGGCGTTCCATCCATACAAATATTATAAGTGTTAAAGTAAATTCGTTTGTTTGTTATTTCTTCATGCCTTAACTATGCAGCCAATCATCATTAAAATTTGTACATACTGGTACTACTTTTTATCCCACGAAGTAAAAAAAAATACAACAAAAGAAAAATATACACAAATCAATGGCAGCAGGCTTCCCTGGACCACGCGGGCGAAGCCGCGGGTAACAGCTAGTTTTATATATAAAATTAATCTATACTATCTAATTCTATACTAATATTATAAAGCTGAAGAGTGTGTTTGGTTGAACGCGCTAATCTCAGGAACTACTCTTGAAAAAATATTTTAGTGTTAGATACTTAGCCTATATTTTAAGGAAGGCTATAGGCTATATAACATCACGCTACGACCAATAGGAGCGGAGCACCGGTGAAAAATAGGAAAAAAATATTCCTTTTGAGGGCTTATGTCGCGTGCGCTGCGTAAACGGTTGAAGTTACGCATAAATCATGTATGACGGAATTGTTCCTCTTTAAAAGTTCTAAAAAAAAGTCCGCGACAGTATATGTCTATCTTTTAAGATTGACACACTATAACGTTTTTTCATGGTAATCAATAGGAGAAAGTAGGTAAAAAAAGGTTATAGTGAGTTAATCTTAAAAGATAGACATATGCTGTCGCGGACTTTTTTTTAGAACTTTTAAAGAGGAACAATTCCGTCATACATCATTTTTGCGTAACTTCAACCGTTTACGCAGCGCACGCGACGTAAGCCCTCAAAAGGAATATTTTTTTCCTATTTTTCACTGGTGCTCCGCTCCTATGAGTCGTAGCGTGATGCTATATAGCCTATAGCCTTCCTTGAAATATAGGCTACCTAACACAAAAAGAATTTTTCAATTTGAACCAGTAGTTCCTGAGATTAGCGCGTTCAAACAAACAAACAAACAAACAAACAAACTCTTCAGCTTTATAATATTAGTATAGATTGGTCAAACTAAAATAGGTACATACTTAGACTAACTAGCTATCACGTGCCAGCATACACTATTCTTCATCCTTCTAGGAATCGATATGTGCCGTACAGCACGCGTCTGTCCCTAGCTACTATGCCCGAGCATACAGCGGTATTGATATTAACAGTATTTATATTTGACAACTCCGGTGGTCCAATGGCTAACCATGTCCAGTTTGATTCCGAGGTCGTGGGTTCGATCCCCGCACAAGATACGAGTAAATATTTGTGTGCCTGAACATGTCTGTTTATCTTGGTCTGGGTGTTTTCTATGTATTATCTATACTAATATTATAAAGCTGAAGAGTTTGTTTGTTTCTTTGTTCGAATTGAAAAAATATTTTAGTGTTAGCCTATATTTCAAGGAAGGCTATATATAGGCTATATAACATCACGCTAACACCAATAGGTGCGGAGCACCGATAAAAAACGGGAAAAAAATATTCCTTTTGAGGGCTTAAGTTGCGTGCGCTGCGTAAATTTGCGCATATGCCTATCTTTTAAGATTAAATCACTATAGCATAATATAGGTAAAAGGTTGTTTGTCCTTCTTTCACGTCAAAAGTAACAAACGGATTTACATGTTTTTTTTTATATAGTTTAAGGCCTGGAGAGTGACATAGGCTACTCTTTATCCCGGAAAATCATTTTATTCCCACGGGAAAAAATAAAGTTAATCATTTGTCCTTCTTTCACGTCAAACACGAACCTAAGTACGGACGTGATTTTTTTAATGGGGATAGTTTACGATCTGGAGAGTGACATAAGCTACTTTTTATCACGGAAAAACATCTTACTCCAATGGGAAAAATTTACTTTGTAATCATTTGTCCTTCTTTTACATCGAAAGTAACCTAAGTACCGACATGATTTTTGTTAACGGGGATAGTTTACGGTCTGGAGAGTGTCATAAGCTACTTTTTATCCCATCAAGTAAAAAAATGACAACAAGAAAAAAATATACACAAATTAATGGCAGCTTCCCTGGACCACGCGGGCGAAGCCACGGGTAACAGTTAGTATGTATGTATTTACAAAAAAATATATTGATTTGATTTCATGATTGATTGAGAGAATTGTTATTTGGCTGCGGTATTCTGTGAGGTGGATGTAATTCATTTAATTAACTATCTACCTACGAATATTATAAATGCGAAAGTATGGATGTCTGTTTGTTCCACTATCTTTGGGGTTATCACTATATCTGGGCTGTAAGTGGTTCATCAACATCTTTGAACCAAAGCCAATTTTACCTGCACCCCGTGCACCCTGCTGACTGACAAACGAAGCGCTGGCAAAGGGAGGTAGGGAGCGTAATTGTAAGCTACCCGACTGGGGAATTTACCTCCACCTCACAGAATACCGCAGCCAAATAACAATTCCCTTGAGAGTTGTTGTGTTCCTGCGAGTGAGTGAGGTCACCAGAAAGGAAGGAGTTGCAGTGTTGGTAGCGGGAGTGGCGGTGCGCGAGCAATATTTTAAGTTGCGAGCGTTATTATAACTACGGTAACCATTTCACATCAGGCGGACCGTATGTTTTTACGGCCCGACGAAGTATAAAAAATAAAAATTATGACGCCAAAACGGCCAAACCGATTTCGATGATCGCGTACCTACATGTATGCGATAAACTCAATCGCTACTGAACGAATTTCAATGTGGGTTTACAGATATTCCAAGAAAGATTTATAATACAGTTTTCCAAAGAAACATCTAGCATGAGAAAAAAAAACCGGGTCTCAGTAAAAAAATAAATGTATCATCATCATCGTTGTTTTGTTGTCTTACTGATATTCCTACACTGTGTTTATTTCAACGTGTTTATTGACAACGCGTTGAACGGACGCGCGGCACAGACTTACCTCGAACGCAGCTCCTAGAGCACTGACGTTGAGAGCGATCGAGAATCGGGGAGGGTGCGCGACCGCAAATCGTTATTCTTTTAATAATTTTATTTAAATTATTTTATTTTTAAAAGTAATAGCATAGTGCTCTCGTAATTAAAATTAAGAAAATTTTGGTATAATTTCCTTATAAAAAAATTGTATTAAATAGTTACAATTTTTACTTAGTGCAAATTTAGAGAGTAAGTTCGCGATTTTTTTCTATCGAGCCAAAAATTATTAATTGTGTTTTCAATAGCTTTGTGCCCTGCAGAAAGAACTTAAGATTTCATAGTTAAATTTCTAGGAACCAAATTGAAATAGTTTAATAGAACTATTCTTTCAATAAGCGTGTTTCCTGGACTCACTTCACCTTAAGCCATCGGTCCCGACTGTTGTCATTAGATGACAGTCGTTAAACCAGGTCAGTGACCTTCAGGTGGCTTGAAAACACTGGCCTCCAACAACCCGCAGTTTAGCAGCGTGGTGGAGTATGCTCTAAACGCCCTCGTTTGAGGGCAGACCCTTATCCCAGCAGTGGGACGAACGAGTAAGGGTTAAAGACGAAATCTAATATTACTGGTTGCAGTTTTTACAAAACTATTTGCATTTGGATTGAATTCGAAATTGAATTTGAAAAAAAAAAAAAAAAATCTCTCCAACCCGTCTGGCCAGCGTGGGGAGTGTAGGCCAAATCCTTCTGTCTGTGACGGACGAGAGAGGGTCGTGCTCCTGTAGTGGAGACTAAAATGACCTGATGATGATGATGAATTTGAAATTGATTTGAATTCGTTGAATAGGGCATAAGGACCAGTCACGCTGGAAATTAATTGAGGAGGCCCTTGTTAAGCTGTGGACAGCAAATTGTTAAAATGATGATGATTTGTATTAGGTTCGGATTTTGTCACGAAAATCTTCAATGCGTAGAAATGTTGCCTAGATTGCATCCAATTGGTCGATGTCACGATTACGGTTCGGCTGTATAATACACAATGCAATGTGCAATGTAAAACAGTCTAATTGCATTTTGAAACATTGCATTCTTTTATTATATTTTTTAATACCTACGTTGTTTTTTTTCGACCACGTTGATTGACGAAGATGAATTTATAATATACCTAATGATATCTATTTATTGATCAGCGATAATTGTAGAACAAATCGGGATTTTAAACGTTTGAAAAAAGCGAGAATAGAAGAAAACCGCATCATTGCATAGAATTTTTGGCTTATTCAAATCAAAAGGTCAAAAATATTAACTTTTTTTTTATATTACCCCAGCATATTCGCTCCGCTTCGCTTGATGGTTTGCGAAAAGAGGAGCCCCAGTCGCATCGGCAACAGACAAGAGACCTTGATGTCTTGTCAGTTGACGCTGCCATGCTAGCCTACAAGATGATTCTTCACGCTTGGCTTGAAGGATCCCATATTGTATGAAAGAGGAAATAGGTTACATATACCTGCAACGCGTTCCACTTTATAATGGTGCGACATAAATAGGAGTTGCCAAACTTTTTAGAACGCGAAGCGAAAACTTTTGAATTGCTTATATTTTTCCAAACATTCTGGCATTCCGAGCATTAATTTCAGTTGACGAAATCATAATTTTCGTCCACCGCCAAAAGCGGGACGGGTGTCCCGCGCGTGACATTACACTTTAGTATAAAAAAGCGGGACGTGCCGCCAAAATCGGGATGTCTGTTAACGCTGTTATTGATTGATACGTGCAGACGGAATTAATTATCAATCACATAGTAAAATATTCTAATGTGTCGCCATGACTTATTACGAATTTATTTACCTACTAAAATATATTTGTAAAATAATAAATCTTATTTCAAAATCATAAATGCAAAATAGTTATGTATATAATGCCTATTCCAATTTTAATAACTTACATGAAACGTTACTTAGCACATAATAAAATATTGTAATGTAAAATAGGATTTACATATTTGCCTAGTAGGTATATTTGTAAAATGATATAATTTTTATTTCAACATCATAGATTCGAAAAGTCATAAATTTTTTAATCAACTTATTCCAGTTTTAATTAAATTACACAAATTGTCACTTATTAGTATTTATACTAAATAATAATGGATACATATATATAATATTTGATACTATAGTCAAGTTAGTAACTTTTTATCAGCTGTGCATCTTGAGTAAAGTTACATAGAATGTATTGCTTTTTATGTTTACCTCGGTTTCGTACAGAGGAAAGTCCTGTAAGTCGCAACGAAGTTTTGGCCCCTTCCCCCCCCCTCCTACTCTCCTCTCCCTGACCCCCTTCTAGATGTACTGGTGACCTCACACATGTACGTATTTATTTACCACATTATATACCGCTTGTCCCAGTATTCTTACCCACAATAAAATGTAAATGAAATTCGCTTTCCATTCCTTTCTTCCTATTTTAAATTCTTGTTGTTGTCTTTTCATGTCGTAACGTTCTTTTGTATGCTAATATTACCTACCGATCAATAGCATCGATCATTCTATCAATGATTCATTCATTTATCATTGAATCCAGTGATTTCCGTAACAGATATTGTCATCACGTTATACTAGTGCATCGAATAATTATTACCTACATTTTTTTTTATTTCGTATTTAGAACTCCATTTTATATTACGTCGCAGAACGTTTCGTTTTTAGGAACAAGCTAATTTTCCTAGAATTAAGATCGACTTTTCATTGACATAAACCCCGATATTATAAATTGTTACAGCTGTTTGCTAAATCATTTTGGAATATAGCATACTATAGTATACTATATATACTAGCTGCCACTCGCGATTTCGCCCGCGTTTACTTTTATTTAAAAAAAAAGTATCAATGTCCTTCCTAATACCTTAGAAAATGTCTGTACAAAGTTTCGTGATGTTCGGTTCGGTAGTTTCGGCGTGAAAGCGTAACAAACAAACTCACATTCACATTTATAATTTTAAGTAAAGAAAGTAGGGATATACATATATCCACGTATGTACATATATCCACAACTCGTTTAATAGTAAAAGTGCGCCTAATATCCAGGATCCATGAGCAGATGCTATACACTAGCATCTACTCATGGATCCGAAATTACGATTCTTATATAGAATTACGAAATAAACAAACATCATCGAAGTAGGCGTTTACTAAAAAAAATGTATAAAATTTGCAAATGCTTAGAAGAATTTTGATAAAAATGTTGAAAAAATAGATGATAAACTACATTAAGAATACCTAACTTATTTTTTATTGTTTGATTACATCATTGCTGTGATGACAGAGCTACTGCATAGTCACAGTATAAGTAATACATAGTGCGGTGCGAGGTATTCAAATTTTCCTGGAAACATTCCCATAATTTTAACAAGTTTGGTGTTATCAAAAATAGCTGAATTTCATCTGTGACGATGAACTGCTATTGCCTTGCTTATGCTTTGTTTAGTAGTGTAATACTTGATAGGTAGATGGCGCCACACTGCGACTACACAGCAGAAAATATAAAATGCAAAAATTCGTCACCATCACAAACCTTCCAGTTGGAAGATCACTCGACCGGTCATCGAGAGGTGATGAATTTTTCCATTTAAATATTTATAACATTCCCATAGTTCTATCTCTAATTCTATCTTCTTGCTACGGTCGTCGGTGTGTACGCTCGGTCAAGAACTTTCTTATCTATCAGTTTCGTCAAAACTTCCTAGTAAACATAAGGCTGCATTTACACCAGTATGTGCGACAATGTGTAGCACGGAATATGTTTTTTAACTCTCTGTTGCAAGCGGCTTAACGGAGCGAGTCGGAGATGTCAAATGCACGAAAAGAGTGTTCCCTTGTTTCACAGACACAAGTTTCATAGTTCATTATTGTTTTAACGACAATTGTGTGAAACATTTTATGTGAAACGAAATTCTATAAAACAACTGTCTATAAAGCAACGTACAACCTATGAAAACACATCTCCCAACTCCGCTTTGGTAGAGTTTGGGCTTGAAAAGTGCAAACGTATGTGAATCTAAAGGTTGTAGACCACTTATTTGACCCACTGTATCTAATATTTAATTAATTAATATTAGGTACTTACGTAGATACAGCTATGGAATATATTTTTAGAATGCTAATAAAAAAAATTGGTTGTCTGTAATGTCGGTTTACGGACGATAATGTTACGTAATAATGTCTTAAAAAAAGAAAACATCCGCCGAAGGCGTAGAAGAGAGATAGATACGTCACAAGCGTTCCGCGTTCTGGCTTGCACGCTCGGCTCAGGCGGAACGTGACAATGAGATATGCTTTTTCGTGCGTGCAGCCGTTCATCGATTTATAGGACGTTATCATATCAAAAATTAATATTCGAGTTCGAGAAAAAATTAATAAAAGATACCGTTTTCCTGTCTAACGAGAAGTATTTTATTGCAGGAAGTTACGCTCTTGTTATCTACGCAGCCTGCGGGTAAACCACTACTCTGTGGCATTATGCAATGAAGTTATTAAATACGCCAGACGTCGGCGAATAACATTAAATTCTTACAAAAAATAATGACGGTTATTATCGAATAGAACGACAGAAAAAACTTGCTTGCACCCACCCGCAACTTCATTCGAAAATTGCCCGGTATCTTGTGGCAATTTTCAGAAATCCTTTCTTAGCGGATGCCTACGTCATAATAGCTACCTGTATGTTGAATTTCAACCCGATGCTTCCAGTGGTCTGAGCTGTGATTGATGTTATGTGCGTTGATTTGATAGATCAGTCAGTCTTCTTTGTCGCTTCACTCTAGCGAGAGTGGTCGTGGTTATCATGATAAGGAAGCAGACAGGATTCGCCTCACGGCGTCTCTGCTTGCTGGCCGTCTATTGGGTACATACGAATGTACCCAATTGACGGCTACGGACGAGAGATTCTGGTCACCACCTTCTCCTGATCCTCTGTCTGTTTAACTCTGTCTCTGTTAAACTGATCTCCTGTGCGTGTGTGCGTGGTGGCTGTCTTGTGTGTGTGATCAGTCAGTAACGGTTGCCTTTTATAATTGGTGATATTCTTACATGTCAGCACATGAATGACACCAACAATTTTGTGCACCAATGTGTATGTATGTGTTACTTCTGGGTTATTTCTATGTATTGTAGAAGTATATACTCGTATATAGTAAAAAGTCGATTTGCATTTTGAAACATTGCAATCATTTATCGCGACTTTTTAGCTTTTAGCGTTTGCGATAATTGAGGATGATGAATTTGTTACATAATGATATCTATTTATTGATCAACGTTGCCACATTTATTTTAGAACAAAGCGGGATTTTAAATGTTTGAAAAAATCGGAACTATAAGAAAAATGCAAATACAATTAATTCTATGAAACACTCTATGTAATATAGAGTGTTTTATAGAATTAATTGATAAGTGTTTTTATCTTCAAATCAAAAGGTCAATTGTAGAAGTATACGACGCGCCCCGACTTTGCTGCCATGCAATGTGAACTTTCTTTTGATACAATGCTTTGGATATAATTTTTGTTTTACTTGCATAAAACGTTACGTTGTAGGTTGTAGGTGTATACAAACCACAGATCTAGCAGTGAAGTTGTAGGTCTGTGGTGCAAACCACATCAAAATCCGTCGTCTGGTTCAGGAAGAGCTAGCGGTTAAACAGACAGAAACATGTGGAAAGCGATTTTTTAAATTACTATGTAGAGATTTTGCAAATAATAAAGTATAGAGATGTTTACTAGTTAATACAGTTGTTTAGTATCCATTAATGGTACGAATTTAGTCTGTAATTTGATAAGATTGTGTTTAATTAACTGAAAGAATGTATTAGATAGGATAGAAGAAATACGATTGCGAAAAGTATAGTTTAGAAAAGTATATTATCATATACATGAATTCTTTCATCATCATCAGGTCATTTTAGTCTCCACTACAAGAGCACGACCTTCTCTTGTCCGTCCCAGACAGAGGGAAGATTTGGCCTACACTCCCCACGCTGGCCAGACGGCTTGGGGCGGCCTGATCAAAGTTTCATAATGTATTTCCCTTAGTCGCCTTGTACGACATCCACAGGAAGAGACGGTGTGCTTATATTCTAGTCTGCCGGAAACTACACGGCGAATTCTTTAAATATAAAATATTTTTTTACATGTTTCTATTGACAAGACATACGGGACGAGGAGCCACCACACATTCCCACCACTGTGTCTTCTGTATAGCCCGGAGCAACAGCAGTTATCCCCAGAAATGCAATAAACAATCAGTCCACTGCAGTTCCGGGAGTAAAACTACGGCTGCCTTGGAACTAACAACGAATTTAATCATTTATAGTGTAAGTGGTTCATCAACATCTTTGAACCAAAGCCAACTTCTTTTGCACGCGGTGCACCCTGCTGACTGACAAACGAAGCTCTGGCGAAAAGAGAGGTAGGCAGCGTAATTGTAAGCTGTAGTGTTAACGTACATTCCTCGACTGGGAAATGTACCTCCACCTCACAGAATATCCCAGCCAAATAACGGTTCCCTTGGGGGCTGTTGTGTTCCTGCGAGTGAGTGAGGTCACCAGAAAGGAAGGAGATGGTGTGATGGCAGCGGGGGTGGCGGCGCGCGAGCGATTTATATAAAAAAAAAACTGAATAAATTAGTAGGAGTAGGAAGCCTTTGGAATTTGACTTCCCCTCTTGGCAATGTGAGACACAGCAATATGGCAAATAAGGCATTAAAAACTTAAATAGATGATGACGAATAGCATAAAAATTGACTAGACATGTTAATTGGCTGTTATTGGCTGCTTGTGTTAATTAAATCCATATTGCAATACAAATACGGCCTAATGCAGATGAGCCATTACGGCTCGGACACATTAGGGCAGGCTAAAATCCTCCTACATAACTTTTGTATATTTTAGTACCAGTGGGTTGTGATACGGCCCAGTACAAGTCTACCTGTAACGTGCTATGATTCATATAAAATGTACAAATCAGATGTAGGAAGAGTTTTGTTAAACGGCCTATCCTAATGTGCGCGAGCCTTTAGTCTACTCAGATAAACGCGTTGTTTACTTTTGCTTCTTATGGTATTATTTGGTTACCTTAGTTTGCGTGGTGTGTAAGTGTCTTTACCATTTTAAAGCCTTCAGAGCCAGAGTGGATAGGTCGAATCCTGTCATTTAGCGAAGGAGTTTGAGGGTGTAAGTGGTTCATCAAAATCGTTGAACCAAAGCCAACCTCACATAATAATTGATAGTGAATTACGTTTCGAGACCCATGTTGCTAATTTGGTACGGAGTTGCTTTTTTCGTCTCAAAGTTTTTTACAAAATCAGACATTTTCTAATATGTTCGCATAATACTCTGTGAATCATTGGTTTTGTCAAAATTCAATTATGGAGATTTAGTTTATGGTTCTCGACTGTATTCTAGAACTAAGCGCTTAATCCAGAGAGTGCAAAATGCTTGTTTTAGATTTTGTTATAATATTCCTCCCCGCGGTCATATTACACCATATCTTAATAACACATTTACGCTTAATATGGCATCCAGGAGAAATTTGCATCTTGCTTGTCTATTATTCGATGTTTTGAAATATCACAAGCCGGAATATCTATACTCTAAGCTTCGTTTCAGTCCATTTCATGACAAATATTGCACCAGACCGACGCGTTTTTTGCTGGCGAACTATTCTCATAAAACGATGGCATTCGAGGGTAGTTTTCGTTATCAAGCCACTAAGTGTTGGAACAACATTCCGCCACCTCTGCGAATGCTGAACAGTAAATTTACTTTCAAAAAAGAATATAGAAAATTTTTATTGAGTAAACAGAATTTAGGTATACCCGATATTTATAGGCATGATCTATTTATTTCATAACTTTTATTTTTTATTATTTTTTTTTATTTGGACGTAAAAATATTTAAATATTTATTATATTATAGGTACCCATTTATTTCATATGTTTTTGTTATGTGTACATGCAAACACACTTTGCAACTTATTCACCTACATAATTCATATTCACCAATTTTACTCGCTCATATTTAATAGTGTTGCGGCTAATCACTGGCTGTAGCAGAATTATCAGCGTTTTGTTCATTTTTGAACAAAACATGTAGCTGAGCTATGGCCTTTTTGTGTTACTGCGGCACACATATGATTCTTTTTGTCACTATATTGCACTTAAGTTTATATGTAATTATTATAAAACTGGAAAGAACTTATTATGTGTGTGCTGGAGATACAAATAAATGTTTCATTCATTCATTCATTCATTCATTCATTCATTCATTCATTCATTCATTCATTCACCTGCACGTGGTGTACCATGCTGACTGATAAACGAGACTCTGGCGAAAAGAGAGGTAGGGAGCGTAATTGCAAGCTACCCGACTGGGGATACTCCACTTCACAGAACACCGCAGCCAAATAACAATTCCCTTGAGGGTTGT